>JASDFA010000020.1:107787500-108987500 GCA_035772735.1 Datura wrightii | reverse complement strand
CTAATTATAAAAACATATTTAACTTGTGTAGGCTTGCCCAAATCATAAAATCATGCATACTTGAAATAGACTTTATAAATCAAAATAATGGATTCATACGTGGGGAATTCATAAATATTCATTCATGCTAGATATCTCATCATATTGAAATCATGAATCCTAAGCTTGACTTTTCATAAAACTTGCGTAATAGCCATAATTTCTAATAACTTGAAATCATGAATTTATAATCAATTTGTAATAAAATCTTCCCATTATACGTTAAAACATACTTTAGAACATGAGGGAATTATACCCATAAACATATCATAGTTGATTTCACAAAATTGGGTTAAAACCCTAGAAATTAATACACTTGATTTAAAACTTGAATTCATGAATTTGAGGAGAAATTTGGGCATGAGGGTGGAAGAAAACCCTCATTCATAGCCCTACATACCTGGGTAAATTGATCTTCAATCTAGCTTTGAAAGCCCAAGACAATTGGGGAAAGAAATGAGAGAATTCTGTCTTGATCTTGAAAAGGGTTCTCATAACTTGCATGCATGGGAATCTAATGACTTAAAATAGGATAAAACCACTTAAAACACTCCTTTAAGGGATTAAACCAACATCATTAGAAAGTTAGGAGCTTAGGAATTTGGAAAATACCCTTAATGATTCGCCTAGAAAATAACCCACTACCAGTTATACTACTCGTACCATAAGTCGTACCATCAACCTATGACTCGTGGTTTCCTCCCGTAGCTAGCCAGTCCATTTTATCTAAATCTCTTATTATTTCCATGATTCATAGTTCCCTACTACGAGTCATACAATCACTCATAGGACCAGCATCTGATAACACAATAGCATACTACGACTCCGTGATCAAGAGTCGTACCACCAAATCATGACTCGTAGTATGAAATTGTAGTCTGTGGAAGGAGCCTTTAAACTGAACCACAAGGCTTCCTACGACCCACACCATCTAACCACGATACGTACCATCAATCATACTGAGAGAGAAATTTCAAACTCTTCTATTGAACATATTCAACTCCCTAATCTAGTCTTAGGAAACTATAGGGTGTTACATTATCTCCCCCAGGGGAACATTCATCCTCAAATGTAGATGAAGCATACTGAAGGTCTAAGGAAAGAACTGTAATCCCAAAACAGAAAAACTGAAGCTGAAAATTGATAAAGTGACTGACTCCGGACTGAAATACATATGACTGAACTAAATTCGTGAAACATACATACATGCAATGACATGAAAAGAACTTAGAGATATGAACTTCGAATGAAACTGAATAGAGTACTAAGAAGGAAACTGATACCTCATATTGGAATTGAGTCGAAAGGGAAAAGATGTGGGTATCTGGCTATTATACCTTCTTCGGCTTCCCATGTAGACCCCTCAACAAGCTGATTCCTCCACAAAACCTTCATTGAAGCTACTTCCTTGTTCCTCAACTTACGAACCTAACGATCAAGGATCTCAATCGGAACCTCCTCATAGGTAAATCTATACTTCACACCTAGCCTCATGAACTGAATCTGGCCCTATCAATGTAGCCTCACCTACCTCAAACCAATTAACAGGTTATCTACATATCCGCCCATAAAGAGCCTCAAATGGAGCCATACGAATGCGGGAGTGATAATTGTTGTTGTAAGCAAATTCAATGAGAGGAAAGTGGTCATCCTAACTACCCTTGAAATTGATCACATGTTCTCAACATATCCTTAAGAATCTGAATGGTCCACTTGGCCTGACCATCTATCTGTGGGTGAAAAGTTGTGCTAAGCTTGACCTGAGTACCTAGACCCTTCTGAAACGATCTAAAAAATTAAGAGGTGAATTAAGTACCATTATTTGATATGATGGACAAAGGAACTCCATGCAACTTAACTAAATCCTGAATGTACAATCTAGCATAATTCTTAGTTGAATCGGTAGTTTTGACCAATAAGAAGTGAGCTAATTTGGTCGACCTATCCAAAATCACCCATGTAGAGTGATACTGCCAGTGGGTACGAGGCAATCTTGTAATGAAGTTCATGTTGATCTTTTCCCACTCCCAAGTAGGAACACTAATATCCTGAAGCATACCCCCAGGTCTTTGATGCTCAACTTTATCTAATGGCAATTTGAACACTTAGCCACAAACTCCGCTATGTCCTCCTTCATACCATTCCACCAATCGACTTCTCGTAGATCATGGTACATCTTGGTGGAACCTGGGTGGATTGAATACCTAGAGCATGAGCCTCACTCAACATTCACTCTCTCAAGTCATCTATAGCTGGTACATACAATCGGCCTTGATATTGGATACACCATTGATCACGGGCAAAAATAGCATGCCCGAGATACGCTTTATGACTTAAATTAGTCTTGTTTATCTAAGTTATTGTATACATTTTCATGTAATTTTATATGAAGTGAAGATATCTGCTAACCAACATGATTAGCCTTTGTTTTGTAGGTTTTGATGACTTTTGAGTAACTAATCCATGAGTTGGTGAAGTAGAGGCTTGGAAACGGAATTAACACGCGAACGTCGGCAAAGAGGAGGCACAAAACAGCCCACCTGCGCGTTGGCAACGTGCCACGACAGGCAGGCCAACCACAACAGCCCATCTGCGCGTTGGTAACGTGCCACGGCAGGTTGGCTGCGCGACCAAGAGGTGGCAACGTGCTCCCAAGCAGCGTGACACGCTGCCAACGCGACAGGGTGCTGCCGGGGCCAAGTTCGGGTGATTTCCAGAGAGCCTCCGCGTCCGTAGCGTGTCACGGAGGCAGTGCTCCGCGATGCACTCCGTGACACGTTGCTTGTTATTCCAGGAAAGAGTCCTACTACTATAAATAGAACACTTAGGTTTATTTTTCATAATTCTGACTTGGTGGAGCAAGGACGTGGGTTACAGGCAGTTGAGGGACAAAAATATCAGGGTTTTTTCTCTCTTTCTTTCTTCTTTAATTCAATTGCTTTTATGATTAACACTCATTTTAAGATGTTTAATCCACAAATGAGTGGCTAATTCCTCTCCTTGCTGAGGTTATGAACAATTGTAATGAAATTTGATCATTAATTATTTGGTTTTTCATCTTTTCTTCCATGTTGTTCTATTAATTCTTGTTCTTACTGCATTAATGTGTGGCCTACGTTAATGTAAATCTAAAAAGTCCGGTTTCACTCGAGAGAGCAAGAAATTGGAAAGTTGTGAATTAATAGGATATGTTCTTTACTTGGTTTGGGAAAATTGAGTCTTGATTTGCTTTCAGGATAGAAATATACCTGAAAGTCGTATTAGTCAATTTAGGAACCGGGATTGTATGGCTAGAACATGAATTGCATTTGATCACAGAAATGTAGACGGATGGTTCATGATTCTTAAGTGAGGTTAAATACGAGAGTTTTAATCTCTTGGCAAATGTTCTTGGCTAGCAACCGGAGGAAAAGATTAACCAAATTATGGTGACAATTAATTTCATTACATGTTCGTTTAACCTCAGCATGCTCTCATTCATAGTTCAGATTCAAAGTAGATAATTGTTTTTAGCTTTAGTATAAAAATTATAAAACAAACTATCAAACTTGTGGTTACACTGTTGTCTGCATTTTTAGAAGTAAAATATAGTACACTTGAGCAAATTGCACTTCATCCAAGTCTCTGAGGGATCGATACTTGGCTTACTAAAGCCACTTACTACTTGTTCGACCACGTGCACTTGCGTGTCGTTTTATATACCCACAATCAAGCGAACAACCATCTCCCTTTGCGAGAAACCTCAACCTTCTAATTCCAGATAGCTTCCTTTAGCTTCACCAGGATAGGATCCTCATCTTTCCTAGCTTTAACTTCCTTCAACAAGGAAGATTCTGACCCATTCTGAAGAATCACACCACCATCCACTGAATATGCAAGGCGAACCCCAACATGAGCAAGTTTATGAAAATCCTTCACCAATTCCTTTCTCCCATCCTCCACATGAGACACATTCTTTATGGTTAGCCTGCTAAGAGCATCCGTCACTACATTGTCCTTGCCCGGATGATAAAGGACACTCATGTCATACTCTTTGAGAAATTCTAGCCACCCCCTTTGTCTCAAATTTAGGTCCTTCTGAGTGAACACATACTGAAGACTCTCGTGGTCCATGAATACATCCACACGCACCCCATATAAGTAGTGCCTCCAATTCTTCAATGCAAAAACCACAGCTGCCAACTCAAGGTCATGGTTTGGATAGTTCTTTTCATAAGTCTTAAGCTGCCTAGAGGCATATGCAATGACCTTACCATGATGCATCAACACACAACCAAAACCAACCCTAGAGGCATCACAATACACCACGAAACTATTTGTGCCCTCTGGTAGGGTTAATATTGGAGTTGAAGTGAGCCGAGTCTTTAACTGCTGAAAACTCTTCTCACAGACATCCAACCACTGAAATTTGACCTTATTCTGGGTCAACTTAGTCAACGGTGCTGCTATAGATGAAAAATCCCTCAATGAATCTCCTATAGTAGCCAGCTAAACCTAAAAAGCTCCTAATATCTAAAGGACTAACTGATCTAGGCCAATTCTTCACTGCCTCTATCTTTTGAGAGTCCACTTGCACACCCTCGCTAGACACCACATGGCCCAAAAATGCTACTAAGTTTAGCCAAAAGTCAAACTTGCTGAATTTAGCAAACAGTTGGCGATCCTTGAGAGTCTATAACACCATCCTCAAATAAGCGGCATGCTCCTCCTCGCTCTAAGAGTATATGAGAATATCATCTATGAAGAAAATCACGAACATATCCAAATACTGCTTCAACACCCTGTTCACAAATCCATAAAAGTTGCAGGAGGATTCCTTAGTCCAAAAGACATAACTATGAACTCATAGTGAACATATCAAGTCTTGAAGGCTGTCTTCGGAATGTCACTCTCTGTAAATTTGAGCTGATGATAGCCAGATCTGAGGTCTATCTTTGAGAAGCACTTAGCACCCTGAAGTTGGTCAAACAAGTCATAAATCCTGGGGAGGAGATACTTATTCTTGATTGTGACCTTGTTCAATTGCTGATAATCAATGCACATTTAAGGGAACCATCCTTCTTCCAAACAAAGAGAACTGGAGCACCCCATGGGGACTTACTAGGCCTGATGAAACCCTTATTTAGGAGATCTTTCAACTGCTCTTTCAACTCTTTTAGCCCGACTGGAGACATTTTGTACGAAGGAATGGATATAGGTTGTATATTAGGGAGAAGGTTAATACCAAAGTCAATCTCCCGCTCAGGAGGTACTCTGGTAGATCATCTCAAAACACCTTCGGATATTCACATACTATTGGAACTGACTGAAGAGTCGGGGTCTCAGACGTAGCATCCTTAACACAATCTAGATGATACACACAGCCCTTAGAGATCATCTTCCTAGCCTTGAGATAGGAAACGAAGCGACCTACAGGCACAACTGAACTACCTTTCCATTCTAGGACTGGCTCACCCAAAAATTGAAACTTTATTCACTGAGGCATATCATGCATGTAATCAATCTATACCAGAAATAACATCAAAATCAGTCATTTCTAACTCCACTATTTCGTTTGAGGTGAATTTCTAAAGGACTGTAATAGGGTAATTTCTGTATACCTATTGAGCTATAACTAATTCACTGATTGGAGTAGAGACTGAGAAGGGTTCTAATAAGATCTCGAGACTGACTCCGAAACTAAAGCTACATAAGGAGTCACAAAAGATAAGGTAGCCCCTGGATCTAACAATACATATATATCAAGATGGAATACTCGTAACATACTAGTGACCACATAGGGAGAGACCTCCTACTCCTGATGAGATGATAGTGCATAAAGTTTGTTTTGACGTTGGCCACCACCTGCACTAGTGGATGCACCCTTCTGAGTTGAACGTGTTGGTGGAGCTGTTGAACTGGTGGCTGGGTCACGGCCTCTACCATGGACCAATTTGGCTGAAGGGCGGTCTTTTAGCAGATGTTTGGGCTTTCCACACCCGAAGCACATGCCTGAACCTGCTAAGCACTCTTTTGTGTGCCTCCTACCATATCTCCCACAAGCTGGAATACTGGGCTCTCCTGATATGCTTCCCTGACCTCTAGAGCCTGATGCTCTACCCCTCTGACACGCCTAGGTTTGAATGGAGCACTGGTTGATGACGTATCTGAGGCTAACGACCTCTGGTGGGACTAAGGGCGATATCCACCATCAGACCTCTGTTGGAATTGTCCGTAACTCTCTATACTAGTCCTCTTTGCCTCTCTCTTCTTCTCCTTCATCTGCTCTACCTCTATCTTCTAGGCTATAGGACTAACCGTGAGAAACTTATATCATTGATCAACATGGCGTCCTGCACTCTTTTGACCAAGGAGTCTGCCACTCCATTCGCAAACCTGCTCACACGAGCCCTAAGATCTCGACCATCTCTGGTGCATACTTGGACAACCGAGTAAACTCCAAGGAATACTCTTGAACTATCATGTGGTTTTTCTTCAACTTGACGAACTCTGCCACCTTTACCTTCCTCAACTCTCTAGGGAAGAACTTGTCCAAGAAAGCAATCACGAACTCATCCCAACTCATGGGGACTACTCCAACTCCCCTACTATCCTTCCACTAGCGAAACCATATGTAAGCAACCCCTTTATCTGATAGGAGGTTAAATTTGCACTCTCTTCTCCTACCACCCTCATAATCTGGGTGATCTTCTAAACCTCTTCAAGGAACTCATGCGGGTCCTCATCCACTTTCAACCCTAGAAACTCAGGTAGATTCATCCTAAGAAACTCTCGCACTCTCGCTGCTGCTGCATTCCCATTCTGGGGAACTTAGGCCACTACCTGCTGGTTGACCTGAGCAGTCATGGCCTGTGCCAAAATCTAAAATGTTTCTCTAAAGTCGACATGAGTGACCTACTCTGGCAAAAGATCCACTAGTGCTGGTGGAGCTTGCTGATTTCCATCTCCATTGTCATTGTCATGGCCATTTCCATTCCCATTCCATCTACCATTCACTCGATGTGGAGGCATATGTATGCAAACGCGTATAGCACGAGTTAGAGCAATAGAGAGGTACTCCATCGCATGATATAGATCTTGAAAGAAGGGAAATTTCCTAAAAAGTCTTGTAGACTTTTCCTCATAAGTGTGAAGCACTTCACACCCATGAAAGAAGACTCTACTTAACGTGCCTTTCAGAAACCCTATGACACTCTAAACCTGTGCTCTGATACCAAGTTTTTCACGATCCGAGCTAGGACCCCAGATCGAGACACGGGACCTAGAACCACAAATGACTTTATGTTGACCCATGGAATGTACATGGTAACTCAAGAGCATAAATTAAAGGGGAAACAGGTATCTTAAACATGAATAAGCAGAAGTCTGAATAACATAAAACGTATATCAAAAATACATCCCAACGCTAAATCTCAAAGCTGAACATACTAGTCTATGTCCGAAAAGCCTCTACTATCTGATGAGATGCTAGGAGAAACCCCCCGCTATCTCCAAGTCTGAAACAAAACTGACATGATCAACATAACTAAATTAATGTCCCCGGGAGATGAGGACTCACCGAATAGGGGCTAACTAGACTGATGAGGAAGCGAACTATCGGTGTGACTGAGCTCGATCATCTGAACCTATATCATGAAACGATATAGCATAGAGTATGCAGTCGGTACTTTGAATGTACTGAGTATGCAAGGTAAGTAAAGCATACTAATCAAATTATTAACTAAAATCATGCACATAAACATAAATCAAATAGAACATGAGAATAAGGACTGCATGCTGAAAATTGTATCTGAGACATACGTAGTCATAAGTTAATTATCATAACTGAACATAGTGACCCAAGATTAGAAATAGAATCATATGACTTTTCATAGTTGAAACCGTAAGCAAAAGCTCATAAACTGACCATTGGGTCAAATCTGCTGTAAAACATAATATTATAAGTCATGAACATGAGTATCTGAAATCATGCGGAACAATAGGAGACTTGTCATAACAGGCACCATCATGATAGAGCTTACATGATGCTCTAACTATCACACTCAAGTGGGCAAAGTCGTCCAAAACCTTGTCAGGGATAAGGACTCTATCATGATATTGGTATCAAGCTGAGGCACCTTGGGCAGGGGGAGAATTATCACAACCCGAGCTAAGACCCCGGACTGAGACACGGGACTTGGAGCCACAAATGACCCCAAGTCGACCCATGGCATAATCGTAGCCATTAAAGAGCATAACTAAAAGAGAAAATCAACCATATCATGAATAAAGAAAAATTTTGAAAATATGAACAGTCAATAGTCGGCCAAACCTGAACAACTACATAATCTCTGAATAAGCCTCTAACTGTCTAGCGAGCTGATGGGACAACACCCCCTACTATCTCTCTAAGTCTGAAACTAGAAGATAACAAAAGATACAAAAGCTAATCTGCATGTCCTCGATAGATGAGGACTCACCAAAGGGAGGAGCGACTGGACTAGAACGGGAGCGTCTAACTGTGAGGCGGAACCTGATGTCTCGGACCTGTATCATGAGATGATACAGCATAAAGTATGCTGTCAGTACTTGGAATGTATTGAGTATGCGGGTTAAACAAAAAGGACCATAAAAATACACAAGAGTATAGGAGAGTATAACATTTCTGAAATTATGCATTTGAAATCATAACTTAAACATGAGGGCTCAAGCCTTTCAAAATTGATCGTAAATGATCATAATCATAATCATAAAGAGGCTTTATAAATCATATCTTGAGCCAAAACATCATAACATGATCATGCATAAGCATAAGGAACAATGGGAGATTCTTATAATCGACATACCCCACATGAGCACACATGGAGCTCGACCTGTAAACCCCTAGTCGGGAGGGTGTTCGTACTTCACCAAGGTTAGAACCATGAAAAGGGGCGTCATATAACTAATGAAAGGTCCATATGGGTAAAGGGGAACATTCTCAAGGAAGACCCCGTCATGGCTATGTTGGCACATAATTTTGTGTCTCGAGTTATGCTTGAACCCTGGTCTACTCGGTGTTAAATACTACTCCCAAAACATATACAATGCTCATATAGTAGTAAGGAAAACATGCATGAGGTTCATAGGCTAGTTTAAATCATTATAATCATAAACATGCTTGACGTACGTGAATTAGCCATGAAATAGAGCCCCTGGATCGACCATAATCATAATCGTAAAATCATGAGAGAAATTATACATACTTGAAAATTTTCCTCATACTTAATTTTATAAATTCATGAGGGATACTTGTAGGAAATCATACATCATAAACTATAAATCACAAATTAGGGCTTGAGAGTTTAAAATTTATAAGAGGATCAAAGAAGTTTATAAGGAGGAATTTAGCCCTAAAATTTCACAATCATGCTTGAATCATAAGATATCATATTTTCATAAAATACTTGAAGAGATCATAAACCCTATCAAGGAAATCATATTTTCATATCAAATCAGTTCTACCCATAAAGGAATCATGAACAATTTTCAGAATCCAACATAGAATTAAAATTTTCGTAATTAGGGCTTTGGGGAAATTGGGTGATCATCCTTTTGATTGAAGAAGGGACATGAGGTTGGAACAAAACCTCGTTGATAGGACCACATAAATGAATTGATCAATTCCCAACTAAATTTGAAACACCACTTGACTCTAGAAGAAACTTAAAGAAGAACCCTAGGAATTTCTTGAGAGCCTTGAGAGAATTGACGCTTTCAATTGAGAGTGTTAGGAGGATAATGAGTTGCTCAGGGTGAATAATACCCTTAATACTCTTTTCCATTATTAAAACGACGTAATTTAGGACCATAGAATGTAGGGTTTATGACAATATCCTTAATGAAAATTCTGGGAAAAGGGCACTGCTCGCTACAGCGACTCGTACCATGAGTCGTCCTTCCATATCATGACTCATGGTATTGCTTGTTGTCTCCCCCTGATCTTATGCAGTATTTCTAGATTTCTCACAACAGACACCAACCATGGGTCGTACCTCCTCATAATGGGTCATCAAAGACGTCCATTATCGCTGGAATAAATTCCCAACCTCCTCTAGAACTTACCACGGATGCATACCATGACCCATTGTTTACCACCATGAATCATATAATGTATGTCGTGGTATCTCTTCTTTCCTCTGCAGGCCTAAATTACGACTTCTTCCCATGGCCTGTTACAACCGCCTACGAGTCATACCATGACTCATTACATGAGACCCTCCTTTGTAGTTGTTGTTAACCACGACTCTTAACGATGAGCCATCGCGTCAACCAACAAGTCATACCTTGGCTCATTGGTCCAGAACCTACCACTCAACCCTTTCATCAAGACTCCAATCGCGACCCATCAGACCAACCTACGACTCATACAATGAGTCGTTCTGAGGGAAAATTGCAGATTTTTCTGTTGATCCCATTTCCAAATTTTGAACCTATTCTTAGGAACTTTCTGGGTATTACAATATCTCCCTCTTGGGAACATTCATCCTCAAATATAAGTTAAGCATACTGAAAGGATAGGGAAGGAACTGAAATCCCAGAACTGAACAACTATAGTTGGAACGGATGGAGTGACTGACTCGGGACATGAAACACATGACTGAACTGAGTCCGTGAAACATACATGCTAAAAGATGAAAAGAACTTACATGCACGGACTTGACATGAAACTAAATAGAACACTAAGGATGAGATTTATACCTCAAGCTAGATCAAAACTAGAAGGGAATAGGTACAAGTATCTAGCCATTATATTTGTTTTGGCCTCTTACGAAGCTCCCTCAACTAGTTGGTTCCTCCAAAAGACCTTCACCGAGGCTACTTCCTTGTTCCCCAACTTACGAACCTGATGATCAAGGATCTCAACTGGTACCTCCTCATAGGTAAGGTTTTTCCTCACCCCAATATTCTATATCGGAACAACTAGAGATGGATCTACGATGCATTTCTTCAACAAGGACACGTGGAACACCGGATGCACCAAAGCTAACTCTATTGGTAGCTCCAACTCATAGTCCATATTTCCAACACGTCTCAAGATCCGGTATGGCCGAACATATCAGGGACTAAGCTTTCTCTTCTTTTCGAACCACATAACTCCTTTCATGGGAGACACCTTCAAAAACACCCAATCATAAACGGGAAACTCAAGGTCTCTTCTCCTCACATCCACATAGGATTTCTGTCGGCTCTGAGCTATTCTCAGCCTATCTCTAATAAGTTGAACCTTCTCTATAGTCTCATGAACTGAATATGGTCCTATCAAGGAAGCCTCACCTACCTCAAACCAACCAATAGTCGATCTATACCTCCACCCATAAAAAGCCTCAAACGGAGCTATCTAAATACTTGAGTGGTAACTGTTGTTATAAGCAAACTCAATAAGAGGTAAATGATCATCCAAACTACCTTTGAAGTCAATCACACATGCTCTCAACATATCCTCGAGATTTTGAATGGTGTGCTTGGCCTGATCATCTGTCTGTGGGTGAAAAGTTGTGCTAAGCTTGACTTGAGTACCGAATCCTTTCTGTAATTATCTCCAAAACTACAAGGTGAACTGAGTATCTCTGTCTAAAATGATGGACAAGGGAACTCCATGCAACCAAACTAACTCCGAATGTACAATTTAGCATAATCCTCCACCGAGTCGGCGGTTTTGACCAGTAGAAAATGGGTTACCTTCGTTAATCTTTCGACAACCACCCAAATAGAGCATATTGTCGATGTGTGATGCAACCCTATGATTAAATCCATATTAATCTCTTCCCACTTCCAAGTGGGGATACTGATGTCTTGTAGCACACTTCCTGGCCTTTGATGCTCCACTTTCACTTGCTGACAATTTGGACACTTAACCACAAACTCCGTTATGTCCTTCTTCATGGCATTCCACCAATAGACTTCACGTAGGTCACGGTACATCTTGGTGGAACCTAGGTGGATATATGTCATGACCCGAACGTAGACCCGGATCGTAATACAAGATAGGGAACCCTGAGAGGTCCCAAGACCCATGGCATAAGCATACATCTAACTTCATTCACCTTAAGCGGAAGACTGAACATAAGACAAAGCGGAAACATTAACATAGCATATCACAACATAAGGAATCACTAGACATACATGCAAGCTGAGTAATACACACTGTCTGAAAGCTTCTATTGCATAAGATGGGTTTATGGGACAACACCCCCAACTAACCCGGCCAAGTACTGAAACAAAAGAACATCATCAACGTCTAGACATATGGCCCCGGAACATGAAGACTCACCAAAAAAACTGGAAGTGAACTCTGAGATGATCTAAAGATGAAGATGAGCCTGAGAGCCGGATCCTGTATCATGAAATGATACAGCATAGAAAGTATGCAGTCAGTACGTGGAATATACTGAGTATGCAAGGTAAGTAAAACGGACATTTAAAAAATGTAAAAGCTCATAAAATATCATAAGAGTAGGACATCATGCTCTTATCATAAATATCGTAACAAAACATATCATAAGGCTCAAGGTTTTCATAGCATTCGTAATATAATCATAATCATAATCATGAGAGAATAGCCATAATAAATATTACTTGAGCCAACATATGTAATTATAAACATGCATAAATCATGAGGAACAGTGGGAGATTTCTCTTAACCGACATACCTATATGAGCACACATGGAGCCCGACTTGTAAACCTAGTCGGGAGGCCGTTCGTACCTTGCCAAGGGTAGAACCATCAATGTGTGATATCACCATAAATAGGGCCAATTGGGCTGGGGACAATCACAAGGGAGGTCCCAACATACCTACGATGGCACATAGTTTATGAGATCCGGGGTAGAACTTGGGCCCCGAACTTACTCGGTGTTCAATACTACTCCCAAAACATATATAGTGCTAATAGTATAATATGCATGAGTTAATGGCCTAGTTAAATTATGATAATCATAACATGCCTGCAAATACATGAACTAGCCATGAATCAAGGCCCGTGAGTCAGCCAAAACATAATTCATAAATCATAGGTTTCATACATACTTGTAGATTATGCATATAACTTGAAAATCATCAAATCATGATAGATAATTGAATAAATTCATATTTCAAATCGTACATCATGTTGGGCTTGTAAGTATTAGCAATTGAAGTGAAGATCATAAATCAATTCATCATAGATCATGCTTAATTAGGCTTATGAAATTGAAATCGATAATTTTATAAGTAAAACAAATTGTAAAGTCTAATCAAAATCCACAAAATATGATGAATTCATAAATCATAATAGCAAATAATAAAATTTTCACAAGAATTGAATTAAAACACCAATGGATTTTCGGTAGATTTTCATAAATTAATAGAGAATGGACATGGATGTGAACGGAAACACTCATTCGTAACCCTACATACTTGGGTAAGATCAGATTCTAAAGTTCTTGAATGCCCAAGGATGAATTGATTGGGAAAAGCTTGATTCTATGCTTGATCTCTCTAGAATTCTCTTAGTATGCATGCATGGAAATGATTTACGCAATAGGGAACTTAACCTATCTTAAAATGCATAGAAAAATACATGAAATAGCGTAGTTTAGGGCCTTATAGCATGAAAAGATTGAAAATACCCTTAGTGAAAAGTCCCTGAAAAACTACCCTAGACGAACCAACGACTGATCTCACGGGTCATTGTGTGAAACCACAATACGTGGTATCCAGTTGTTAGATCCACTTTCTCATTAATACCTTCATATCCTTCCCAAGACTCGACAGGACGAGTCATTGTTCCAAACAACGGGTCGTTGAGTCTGTCGTTGTCAACTCCCTTCCAAAACCTGAACATCCCTTACCACGAGCCTCACCACGATTCGTGGTTTCTTCCAAAGAGTCATGGTCTTGATTTGTTGAGTGCATTGGAAATCTGACCATGTAGACAATGATTGCTGAAAACGGGTCGTTGTAACTTATGACGGGTCATTGAATGACCTATTACTTCCCCAAATGCTAAAGTCCATCTCTCCCTATGACTAAAAATGATGACTCGTTGTTTCCCACAATGATTCGTTGCATCGGTCGTTGCTTCCACTGCCACTCGGGCTTTTGAAACCATGACTGGTAACAACGGCTTGTTGTTTCCAACCACGAGTCATTACACCTCTCTTCCTGTGATGTTTTTCCCAATTTTAGCAGTTTTCAACTTTTAACTCCTGGGGTCTACTCTTAGGCACTTCCAGGGTATTACAATATCTCCCCCTTGGGAACATTCATCCTCAAATGTAGGAAATAAGCAGAAAATAGAAACATGCAATTATCATATTCAAATACTGATCATTTCAGCCGAAAACTAACGAAAGGAGTTCCTTCAATTCTAACCATATAGCTGAATTGATTTCATACTTCACATGCACATCCATACACATAAAAGAAACTTGAACACATAATTTTAACATGAAAACTTTAGAGTTATAGGGAAAAACTGATACCTCAAGTCGGAACTGAGCCGATAGAGAATAAATGTGGGTATTTAGCCATCATATCCGCTTTGGCTTCCCACGTAGCTCCTTCAACATGTTGATTCCTCCATAATACTTTAACTGAAGCTACTTCCTTGTTCTTTAGCCTTCGAACCTGACGTTCCAATATTTCAACTGGAACTTTCTCATAGCTAAGGCTATCTTTTACACCAACGCTATCCACCGGGACTACTAGAGTTGGATCTCCCAAATATTTCTTCAAAAGCGACACATGAAACACAGGATTCATGGAAGATAATTCCGAGGGCAAGTCCAACTCATACGCTACCTTACCAACTCTTCTCATAATCCGGTAGGGACCAACATAATGGGGACTGAGTTTTCCTTTCTTCCCAAATCGCATGACTCCCTTCATGGGAGATACCTTCAGAAATACCCAATCATCCACCTCGAACTCCAACTCTCTCCTCCTCACATCAGCATATGACTTTTGACAACTCTGAGCGATTTTTAGCCTGTCCCTTATCAACTGAACCTTCACCATATCCTCATGAACCAAATGTGGCCCTATCATAGCTGACTCACCAACCTCAAACCATCCATGGGCAATCTACATCTACGCCCATAGAGAGCCTCGAACGGTGCCATTTGGATACTGGAAGGATAGCTGTTATTGTAAGAAAACTCGATCAGGGGCAAGTGATCATTCCAACTACCTTTAAAGTCCATCACGCAAGCTCTCAACTTGTCTTTGAGAGTTTGAATCATCCGCTCTGCCTAACCATCTGTTTGCGGATGAAATGCTATGTTGAGTTTAACCTGAGTCCCAAGCCCTTTTTGAAAAGACCGCCAAAACTGGGAGGTAAACTGAGTACCTTGATCTAAAATGATAAGCAAAGGCACTCCATGCAATCGAACCAACTCCCGGATATACAATTTGTCATAATCCTCCGCCACATCCGTAGTTTTGACCGGTAGAAAATGTACAGCCTTGGTCAACCTGTCCACCACAACCCAAATGGAGTCATACTGTCTACGAGTGCGGGGCAAACCCGTTATGAAGTCCATGTTGATTTCTTCCAACTTCCAAGTAGGAATGTTGATGTCCTGAAGTACAACTCTTGGTTTCTGATGCTCAACCTTTACTTGATGACAGTTCGGGCCCTTGGCTACGAATTCTGCAATATCCCTCTTCATGTCATTCCACCAATAGATTTCCCGCAAGTCATGGTACATCTTGGTGGCACCCGGATGGATAGAATACCTGGCTCCATGAGCCTCATGCAACATTCGACTCCTCAAATTATCCACATCTGGAACACATAAACGACCCTGGTACTGAAGCACACCATCTCCCTCTTTTGAGAAGACCTCTACCTTCTGATTCTGAACGGCTTCTCTCAACTTTACCAATATCGGATCCTCGTCTTGTCTAGCTTTCACATCAGTCACCAAGGACGATTTCGATCCGCTTTAACAGCAGCACCTCCATCATTAGAGTCAACCAACCTCACTCCTAACCTTGCGAGACGATGCACATCCTTCACCAGCTCTTTCCTTCCTCCACATGGGACACAGTCTCCATAGAGAGCCTACTAAGTGTGTCCGCCACCACAGTAGCCTATCCCGGATGATAAAGAACACTCATATCATAGTCTTTGAGTAACTCTAAAGACCACCTTTGTCGTAGATTGAGATCTTTTTGCGTCAACACATATTGTAAGTTCTTGTGGTCCGTAAACACATCCACATGGACCCCATACAAGTAATGTCGCCATATCTTCAATGCGAACACCACTGCAGCCAACTCAAGATCATGGGTCAGGTAATTCTTCTCATGGACTTTCAACTCTCTCGAGGTGTATGCTATTACCTTCCCCCGCTGCATCAATACACACCCGAGCTCGATTCTCAAAGCATCATAATACACCACAAAACCATCTTGTACCCTCGGGTAAGTCAACACCGGTGCGGTAGTAAGTCGAGTCTTCAACTCTTGGAAGCTATTCTCGCAAGCCTCCGACCATTGGAACTTCACCTTCTTTTGATTCAACTTGGTCAAAGGTGCTGCAATGGATGAAAAACCCTCAACAAATCTTTGGTAATAGCTTTCTAGGACCAAGAAACTCCGAATATCCGAAGGATTCGCCGGTCTAGGCCAATTCTTCACTACCTCGATTTTCTGAGAATCTACCTTTATGCCCTCGCTTGATACCACGTGACCCAAAAATGCTATAGAGTTCAACCAAAACTCACATTTGCTGAACTTTGCATACAATTGGCGATCCTTGAGAGTCTTAAGCACTACTCTCAAATGAGCGGCATGCTCCTCCTCGCTCCGAGAGTATATAAGGATATCATCAATGAACACGCTTATGAACATGTCCAGATACGGCTTGAACACCCTGTTCATCAGGTCCATAAATGTCGCAGGAGCATTTGTTAGACCAAAAGACATAACTACAAACTCATAATGATCATACCGCATCCTGAAGGCTATCTTCGGGACATCACACTCCCGAACCCTGAGCTGATGATACCCAGACCTGAGATCTATCTTTGAGAAACACTTAGCACCCTAAATCTAGTCAAACAAATCATCATCCAAGGAAGGGGGTACCTGTTCTTAAAGGTGACCTTGTTCAATTGTCGATAGTCAATGCACATCTGAACTGAACCATCCTTCTTACGGACAAATAACACTGGTGCACCCCATGGAGACTTGCTCGGTCTAATGAAGCCCCTATCTTAATAGGTCCTTCAACTGATCCTTCAACTCCTTTAGCTCGGTTGGAGCCATCCTATAAGGAGGGATTGATATATGTTGCGTGTCGGATAGAGGTCAATTCCAAAATCAATCTTTCGCTCGGGAGGAACACCTGTCACATCATCTAGAAATACCTCTAGATACTCACGCACCACTGGAACTAACTAGATAGTCGGGGTCTCAGACTCAACATCCTTAATCCTAACTAAATGATACACGCAACCCTTGGAAATCATCTTTTTTGCCTTAAGATATGAAATAAATCGACCTACTAGTACAACCGAAGTACTCTTCCACTCCAAAACTGATTCACCCGGAAAACTGAAATTCCACTGCACGGGTTCTATAATTTACAGAAGCATAACATGCATACAACAAAATCCATGCCAAGAATAATATCAAAGTCAGTCATGGCTAATTCCACAAGGTCTGCGGAGGTGACTTTATACAATATAGTAATCGGGCATCCTTTATACACTCGCCTAGCTACAATCGAATCACCAACAGGAGTAGAAACTGAAAATGATTCTGACGGGGTCTCAGGACTAACTCCAAAGCTACTAGTAATGTAAGGGGTCACAAAAGACAAAGTAGCTCCTGAATCTAGCAAAGCATAAACATCAATATGAAAAACTCACAACATACCAATGACCACATCTGAGGAGACCTCCTGCTCCTGACGGGGTGCTAAACCATAGAACCTATTTTGACATGGGCCGCCGGCTGAACTAGTCGAGGCACCCTACTGAGGGGGACGTGTTGCTGGAGCGGCTGAACTGGCTGCTGGCATACGGGCTCCACCGCACCCTGATCTGGCTGAAGGGCAATCCCTGAGTCTGTGCCGGGTTTTCCACACCTGAAACAAGCATTCGAACTAACTAGGCACCTCCCTGGATGATTCTTGCCGCATCCCGCACAAACTGGGAAGGTGCGCTATATCTGCATGCTACCCTGGCCTCTCGAATCTGGGTCGTAATCCTCCGATCCCTTCAGAATCTAGATGCAGTATTGGCCGATGATGGTGCTGGAGCAATAGACCTATGCTAAGACTGCTGGTGCTGTCCACCCTCTAATCTGACCTGAGAAGTCCCATAACTATCGGTCCTATCCCTCTTTGCCTCTCTTTGCCTCCGATACACCGACTCCATCTGCTGAGCATGCAACACAATACGGGGAAAATCTATATCCCAATGCAACAAGGCGATCCTACAGTCCTTATCCAGATAGTCCGCCGCTCCATGCATAAATTGGCTCACCCGAGCTCACTGGCCCGCCACAACTCTGGCGCATACTTGGATAGACGAGTGAACTCCAATGCGTACTCTTGAGTGGACATGTCACCCTACTTCAAGTTGACAAACTCAGCCGCCTTAAGCTTTCTCATCTCCCAAGGGAAAACCCGAAGAATGACGTGTGGAACTCTTCCCAACATATAGGGCCTGCACCCACTGCCCCAGCATCTCTCCACTGCTTGAACCATATGTGAGCCACTCCCTTTAGCTGATAGGAGGCCAAATCAACACAATCTTCATTGGTCACCCCCATAACCTGGATGATCTTTAGAATCTCCTCGATGAAATCATGTGGATCCTCATCCACCTTAGACCCAAGGAACTCTGGAGGGTTCATCCTCAAGAAGTCTTTAATCCGAGCCGCTGGTGTAGTGCCATTCTGTGGGATACGTGCAATAGCCTGCTGGTTGATCTGAGTGGTCAAGGCCTGCGCCAACATTTAGATAGCCGCCCGAAACTCGGCGTGGGCAACTAGCTCTGGTGCTTGAGGCTCCTAAACAGGTGGAGCTTGTTGATTCCCATGATCATTTCCATCTCCATGGCCTTCACCATTTCCATTTCTTCTTCTGTTCATTCTTCTGGGATCCATGATTCTGCAATCACGAATAGCACGAATTAGAAGGATAGAAAGACTTTTTATCGCACAACATGGATCATGAAAGAAAGGACATTTCCTAAACGTCTCGTAGTCTCTTCGTCATAAGTGAGCGCGCTTCACACCCATGAAAAAGACTCTACTTAACGTGACTTTTAGACACCCTAGGACACTTCAAAACCTATGGCTCTAATATAAAGTTTGTCACGACGTGGACATAGACTCGGATCATAACATGGGATAGGGAATCCCCAAAGATCCCAAGTCGACCCATGGCATAAGCATACATCTAACTTCATTCACCTTAAGCGGAAGACTGAACATAAGACATAGCGGACATGTTAACATAGCATATCACAACATAAGGAATCACTATACATACATGCAAGCTGAGTAATACATATTGTCAGAAAGCCTCTACTGCATAAGATGGGTTGATGGGAAAACACCCTCAACTAACCCAGCCAAGTACTCAAACAAAAGAACATCATCAATGTCTAGAAATATGGCCCTCGGAACATGAAGACTCACCAACAAAAGGTGGAAGTAAACTCTAAGATGATCTAAAGATGACGATGAGCTTGAGAATCGGGTCCTGTATCATGAAACGATACAGCATAGAAAGTATGCGGTCAGTACATGGAATGTACCAAGTATGCAAAGTAAGTAAAACGGACATTTAAAATATGTAAAATCTTATAAAATATCATAAGAGTAGGACATCATGCTCATATCATAAATATCGTACATAACATATCATAAGGCTCAAGGTTTTCAAAGCATTCGTAATACAATAGTAATAATAATCATGAGAGAAAAGCCATAATAAACATTACTTGAGCCAACATACGTAATCATAAACATGCATAAATCATGAGAAACAGTGGGAGACTTCTCTTAACCGACATACCCCATATGAGCCCGACTTGTAAACCTAGTCGGGAGGTCGTCCATACCATGCCAAGGGTAGAACCATGAAATCATGATATCACCATGAATAGGGCCAATTGGGCCGGGGACAGTCACAAGGGAGGTCCCAACATACCTAAGGTGGCATGTAGTTTATGAGATCCGGGGCAGAACCTGAGCCCCAAACATACTCGGTGTTCGATACTACTCCTAAAACATATATAGTTCTCATAGTATAATATGCATGAGTTCATGGGATAGTTAAATAATGATAATCATAACATTCTTGTGAATACGTGAACTAGCCACGAATCAAGGCCTATGAGTCGGCCAAAACATAATTCATAAATCATAGGTTTCATACATACTTGTAGATTATGCATATAGCTTGAAAATCATCAAATAATGATGGGTAATTGACTAAATTCATATTTCAAATCATAAATCATGTTTGGCTTGTAAGTATTAGCAATTGAAGCGAGGATCATAAGATAATTCAACATAGATCATGCTTAATTAAGCTTATTTTAGTAGAAATCAAAATCAATAATTTTATAAGTAAAATAAATTGTAAAGTCTGATCAAAATCCATAAAATATGATGAAATTCATAAATCATAAAATCCCATTAGAAAATCATAAAATTTTCACAAGTTGAATCAAAACCCCAATAGGTTTTTGGTAGATTTCCATAAATTAATAGAGAATGGGCATGGATGTGAACGGAAACACCCATTCGTAACCCTACATACCTGGGTAAGATCAGATTCTAAAGTTCTTGAATGCCCAAGGATGAATTGATAGGAAAAAGCTTGATTCTATGCTTGATCTCTCTAGAATTCTCGTAGTATGCATGCATGGGAATGATCTACGCAATAGGGACTTAACCTATCTTAAAATGCCCAGAAAAATACATGAAATGACGTAGTTTAGGGCCTTATAGCATGAAAAGGTTGAAAATACCCTTTATGAAAAGTCCCTGAAAACTACCCTAAACGAACCAACAACTGATCTCACGGGTCATTGTGTGAAACCACGACACATGGTATCCATTCATTGGATCCACTGTCTCATTAATACCTTCATATCCTTCCCACGACTCGACAGGACGAGTCATTGGTCCAAACAACAGGTCGTTGACTCGGTCGTTGTCAACTCCCTGCCCAAACCTGAACATCCCTTTCCACAAGCCTCACCATGACTCGTGGTTGCTTCCAATGAGTCGTGGTCTTGATCCGTTGAGTGCACTAGAAATCTGACCATGTAGACAATGATTGCTGACAACAGGTCATTGTAACTCATGACGGGTCATTGAATTACCCATTACTTCCCAAAATGCTAAAGTCCATCTCTCCCCATAACTAAAAACAATGGCTCGTTGTTTCCCACAATGAGTCGTTACATCGATCGTTGCTTCCACTGCCACCCGGGCTCCTGAAACCACGACTGGTAACAACGGCTCGTCATTTCCAACCACGAGTCATTACACCTCTCGTCCTGTGATGTTTTTCCCATTTTCAACATTTTTCAACTTTTAACTCCCAGGTCTACTCTTAGGCACTTCGAAGGTATTACAATAGAATACCGCAAATCATGAGCCTCATACAACATTCGCTCTCTCAGATCATCGACATCCAGAACACTTAAATGACCTTGATATATAAGTACACCATCTCCCCCTTGGAAGAAAGCCTCTACCTTCTGATTCTGAACCACTTCCTTTAACTTTACCAAAATAGGATCCTCATCTTGTTTAGCCTTGACCTCAGTCACCGAGGAAGATTCTGAACCATTCTAAACAATGACACCACCGTTTGTCGAATCCATGAGGTGAACCACTAGTCGTGCAAGTCGATGTGCATCCTTCACCAACTCCTTCTTTCCTTCCTCAACATGATAAACACTCTCCATGGAAAGTCTGCTAAGGGCATCCGCCACTATATTGGCCTTCCCTAGATGGTAAAGAACACTCATATCATAATCCTTGAGAAGTTCTAGCCATGTCCTTTGTTGCAAGTTCAAGTCCTTTTGAGTGAATAGATATTGAAGGCTCTTTTGATCTGTGAACATGTTCCCATGCACCCCATACAAATAACTTCTCCAAATCATTAAGGTAAAAACCACCACCGCCAACTCCAGGTCATGAGTCGGATAATTCTTCTCATGAGTCTTAAGCTATCTAGAGGCATACGCAATGAATCAATACACACCCAAGTCAAACCCTAGAGACATCAAAATACACAATGAACCCATCTCTACCCTCAGGTAGGGTCCATAGTGGGGCTGAAGTGAGTTGGGTCTTTAACTCATGGAAGCTCTTCTCACAGGCACCCGACCATTGAAATTTGACCTTCTTCTGGGTCAACTTAGTCAATGGTGTAACAATGGATGAATATCCTTCAACAAATCTCCTGTAGTAGCCAGCTAAACCCGAAAAGCTCCTAATATCCGTAGGGGTAACCGATCTAGGCCAATTCTTCACCGTCTTTATCTTTTGTGAATCTACCTGAATGTACCTCACTAGTTACCACATAACCCAAAGATGCAACTGGATCATTCCAAAATTCATACTCGCTAAACTTAGCAAATAACTTATGGTCCTTGAGGGTCTGCAGCACAATCCTCAAATGAGTGACATGCTCCTCCTCGCTCAATGGCTGCTTCAGCGGCTGCAATAGCTATAACAAAAATTGAGAAAATGTCTCCTTTTAATTGACGATTATCAAAAAAATCAGAAAATGTTACAAAATTTATATTATTTCCATTTTATTTAGTTAGTAGAACCTTCTAACTATATATTACTCTTATAAAAATTCTCCTCTTTCTCTTATTTTTTTCTCTAAGAGCGGAAAGCTAATGCGTTCCACTTATTGAACAGGGTTCTATGGTCGGTCCGTGACCCCTGGATGCCGAAGGCGTCCTTGGGGTGATCTCGTAATTACTACGGGGTGGAGATGATGGGGTCGGTCCATGGATTTTCCTTCCTTTTCTTTTGCCGCATTTCGCTCAAAGAGTTGAAGGGAGATAGTGCATCAAGTTGTTCGCAAGGGCCAACTTGATCCTCTTCCCCAGATATCTCAGATGAGGGAACCCTGGGAGAGCCGCCGACTCCAACTACCGTCCATGTACGATCCATACTAGATCGACCAACTTCCCATCCTACCTCCTATACATTCTTGACAGTCGATAAAGAATCAAACTTATTTAAATGTTCCTGTACATGAGATTTTCACCTCATACGGCTCCTCCCATATGTGCAAAATGAGAATAATACATAGAATCAAAAAAGATTTTAAGAACCAAAAAGATTTGTGCCAAAATAACATAACTTCCTTCTTGTATAAACAGGGGTCAAGGTCAGCTAGTGAGACAATGGGGGATAAGCTTCATCGTCGAGAGGAAAACAACCCGGATCACCAGCTAAGGCCCCTAAATGACCATTCAGTGATAAAGGAGGTAGGGGTGCAGAGATAGCTAGGAGGTTTGCCTAGAAGCAGCCACACTTGAAAGAGTGCGTAATAGCTCAAATTTGTCTAAATACTAGACATAAGGATGCGCCTTTGAGCCCGCATAGAGCCTTTAATTATACCTCGCGGAAAATCTTTTTGTTGATTCCGTTTTATCTAGTTCACTTATACTGAATCTTATGGAGCCTGCTCATGTACAACATGATCCGGACCTGATCATAGAAAAGATTCTCTTTAAGCAAACCAGCCTATCAATCAAATCTCCCCAAGTATGATTCAAACCTATGACCAACCGGTTAACAGCCGACCTCTCTACCACTGAGCTACTGAGGAACAACAGGAGATTCGATCTCATAGAGTTCAATTCCCGTTCCCAACCCATGACCAATATGAGCTCGAAGCTTCCTTCGTAACTCCCGTAACTTCTTCGTAGTGATTGGTCCTTGCGGATCGGATCATCCATATAATATACAAAAAAAACTCTAGAAGAGCGGACCATTGAAAGTCTCAATTCCTATCCGCCCAAGGTAGAGAGTTCGATTTCAAATCCAACGATTTATCGACCTACGAATCTTCTATTACGCAACTCAACCCTTCTCCACAAACTCTTTCAGTTGTTGGATGCGCAAAACAACCTATTCCCTTTTACGACGACTCGGTGACCTTTGACACGTTACACCTGGTTGCATGTAATCTTAACTTTTGCCTTTCACTCATGCAGTTGGACTGACTAGCGAATTTAAATTAAATCTTGAGACTGAGCCCTGCCTCTCACCTTTTGGTTCATTGCAAGGAAAGACTAAAAAGAAAAAAGGAAGCTTTCGGCGGACACAAGTCCTCAGGACTTGACACTTAGACACCGGGAAGCTTGCCCCAGGGTCCTTCGTTTGGAACTGCCCTTTTCCTTTCCAAAGTGGAATTCCTCCTTGCTTTCCTAGAGCCAGGAGACTGATCTTTGAATAGGAAAAAGAGTGGATCTGCAGGGTCCCATCTTATTTGAAAAAGGCCTTGTTCTTTGGAAGATCTATCTCGTGTCTGGTACTTCATGGTTCTACTCTGCAAGAACCCCGAATCATCAAAATAATGAAAGTCAAATACTCTTCTTCAAATTCTACATTACATACTCTTTTTCTATGAGATGCTGGGAATCCCTTGTACCACATAGTATGTAGATTTTGAGGAAGAGTATAAATAAGACAAAGGATTTTCATAATTTAATTTTTTTGATCATAAAATAATCGCCAACAAGAATTTGGTTCTTTTTTACCAACTTGATATCGATCAATCTGCGAATCTAGAAATTCATTTCGGCCAATTGAACCTTCTTGAACTGTTTCTTTTTAAGAACCAAAAAGATTTGTGCCAAAATAACAGATGCCAAGAAGAACAAAAGTCCTTGGACACGTAATGGATCTTGAAGTACTATTTCTGCATCTCCCTGACCAAATCCTCCTACATTAGGATTACTCGTTAATGGTTGATCATGGATTACCAATAAGTCTAAAATTGATTCTTCCTGGGTCGATGCCCGAGCGGTTAATGGGGACGGACTGTAAATTCGTTGGCAATATGTCTACGCTGGTTGAAATCCAGCTCGGCCTATATAGAAAGCAAAGAAGCTTCCCATCTTTGAATGATATGCCTGAAGCAAGGATGGTCGTGGATCCGTGATCGTAGATAAGATTTCTAATTTTCTAACAGCACGCCTTACGACTGAGATTTCGCCGACCTAAATCTCGTAAGTAAGAAAACATAATATCATAGTTGAACGAGCGTGCAATGTCGTTCCTTATGATGTTGGTCGCTCAATGATATCCCTATACGCCCGGTTTACTAGGTTCTACCACTATAAGACACAATTAGTCTCATAAGAGAGCAGAGCATCATTTGATCGATCGAATGGCTGGGGCTTAGGATAGCAGGCTACAACTCACCTGCCAAAGGAATGTTATCCCAGGTTTCTACTAGATATCAACTGTACTTGAACTGTTAGATAATCATAGTCGATGAATATTTGGTATATGAAGCCATTAGGCAACAAAAAGAGACCTAATTGGTTATTTCCAATTACGTAAATCAATAGTTCAAACCGCACTCAAAGGTAGGGCATTTCCCATTTTTATAGGAACTTCTGTACCAGAAACAATGGTATCTCCAATTATAGCCCCTCTGGGATGTAAAATATATCTCTTCTCACCATCCCCATAGTGTATGAGACAAATGTATGCATTTCGATTAGGGTCGTATTCTATGGTTACGATTCTACCATATATGTCTTTTTCATTCCGTCGTCCTTCCTAAAATGGAACTTTCATGCTGGAGCAAGAACTAGCATGAAAGTCGATCTATTACGACTAGTGCGGTTGTTCCTATTTCATTTTCTTCTTCCAAGCCCTTCTTAGAAAGCACTCATTGAGTTACTTACGGAATCTCAAATATCTCTCGATGCCGAGAATTCTTTATGTGTCCAGGTCAATTAGAGGTTTGTCTTCCTTCGCCCCCACCTTTTATCCTTCTGGACCCTTGGAAAAAAAAAGAAAGCTGAAATCAAAAAGAAAGAAGAGAAATTGGGCCATCTTTCCCAAGAGAGGCCGCCTTCTCTCAAGCCAGCAGTCTTCTACTTCTAGTCGACTACTTTATGACGGGCTTCCCTCTTTCCTTGGCTCTGCTCGCTCGTCTACGCTCAGCCCCAGCAAGTAATAATTGAAAAATGATGTTTTCTTTCCTTCTTTTTATAAAGCAAATCGACTTCGATTCTTGAATAATCCACATCACTTCTGCTTCTATTGGAACACAAGATTCCCCTTTTCTGTGGAAAAGGCCCGTATCAATAATTCTGATTTTACGTATGGAATTGCTTTTGTGAATGAAAAAAATGTACCTACCACCTTTTTGGATTCCTATTTGAATCAAATTTTAAATTTTATTAATTTATTTGGATTTTTTTTACCGTAGCTTTCAAAAAGAATTAAAAAAAGAGGGGTGTGGGGAGAAATGACAAGAAGATATTGGAACATAAATTTGGAAGAGATGAAAAGCATACATGAGATAAGAAATCCAGTGTTTCACTAAGATTTCGAATAGCGGTCCCAAATTCAAGTTGATTCTTATAGTAGAGTGAGTGATCATCGGGTAGTCATCTATGAGTTGAAGCAGGAACAAAGAACCAATATAAGGTGAAAGAACCTTCTTTCATTTGAATTTCCTGTTTGAATCAGGAGGTCTTTATTTTCATTTTTTTTCTTTGATTCTCCTCTTTTTTTCCTTTTCTTTTTTCTCTTCTCTTTTTGTTTGTTCTTCTCTAGACTCTAGAATCTTGAATTCTCCGATAATTCTATATCGGGAACATATAAAAATAATATATATCCGTCTAATAATTTCTCTTGGGAAATCCTTCAAGAAGTTATGTAGGGACATCCTGTATTGCTGAATAGAGCACCCACCCTGCATAGATTAGGCATACAGGCATTCCAGCCCATTTTAGTGGAGGGGCGCGACAAACCAGTTACACTAAGACCCGCAGAAACACGTATGGGTTCAGGAAAATCTGAGTGGTTAATAATGCACATAAGTATGATGATATTTGGCTATGTTTCTTTTTAAGAACCAAAAAGATTTGTGCCAAAATAACAGATGCCAAGAAGAACGAAAGTCCTTCCTCCGTTGTACTGCACTCGGGAAGGATGAATCGCTCCCGAAAAGGAATCTATTGATTCTCTTCCAATTGGTTGGACCGTAGGTGCGATGATTTACTTCACGGGTGATGTCTCTGGTTCAAGTCCAGGATGGCCCAGCTGCGCCAGGGAAAAGAATAGAAGAAGCATCTGACTACTTCATCCATGCTCCTTCAAATTTTTCTCGATCACTCTCTAATAGAAAGCCATTTTCCCTCTCCCAATTGGTTGGAACGTAGGTGCAGTCCAATGGCTGCTTCAGCGGCTGCAATAGCTATAACAAAAATTGAGAAAATGGCTACGATTCTTAATCAACAAGGTCTAAATGTAATATGTGTTTATGTAGCTATTGGGAAAAAAGCATCTTCTGTGGCCCAGGTAGTAACTACTTTACAGGAAAGGGCAGCAATGGAATACACTATTATGGTCGCCGAAAAGGCAGATTCCCCTGCTACATTACAATACCTTGCAAAGAAATAGCCCACTTGTTTCTCGAGAAGAGATGGGAAACATGCTCAATATCAAAGGAACTGATGTATACATAGGGAAAGTCGTGTTCAATGAAAAGTGCAAGCACGGCTTGGGGAGGGATCTTTACTTGTTTATTTAATTTAAGATTAACATTTTTTTATTTAACAAGGAACTTATCTACTCCATCCGACTAGTTCCGGGTTCGAATCCGGGCAACCCACTATCAAAAGGTTTTCCTTTGAACTGTTTGTAAGTTATCCAACTTGAGTTATGAGAGTACGAAAAAGGCTATTGAATTAACAGAAAAAGCAGATACAAACGGAATTCAAATACAAATTGCGGGGCGTATCGCCAGAAAAGAAATTGCATGTTTTGAATGGATCAGAGAAAGTGGGGAAAGTTTTCATCTATTTTGTATTTGTAGCATTTTGGTGACATGGCCGAGTGGTAAGGTAGAGGACTGCAAATCCTTTTTTCCCCAGTTCAAATTCGGGTGTCACCTGATCAACAAAAAATGGGAGAGCTAATGCAAAAGAAAAAATAACAAGATGATTTTTATTTTTTAACAATTTGGAGAATGGAAGCTGAACTTCCCTTTGGTTCTCCCCGAAAGCGCCCTTCCTTTTTTGAGCCCACATTGTTCAAGGAACCCTAGATGCTGTCGGAGTAAAGGATCGTCAACAAGGGCATTCTAGTGCATTGTAGATTCTTATCTAAGACTTGTATCATTTGATGATGCCATGTGAATCGCTAGAAACATGTGAAGTGTATGGCTAACCCAATAACGACAGTTTCGTAAGGGGAATGGAGCAGGCTACCATGAGACAAAAGATCTTCTTTCTAAAGAGATTCGGTTCGGAACTCTTATATGTCCAAGGTTCAATATTGAAATAATTTCAGAGGTTTTCCTTTACTTTGTCTGAAGATTTTCTACCCCGCATGCCTATGAAGAACTTCCAGTCTATCGGCAAAGGATGTGGTGGTAACCCCCGCAGCTTTGTCTAGAACTGGGTGTCCAGCCGTGTAGGAAGACTCACCCTAGCCACTATAGCGACCCCACCCCCAACTCTAGCTGAGAAGCACCCTCCACCCACTTCCATTTTTCCTTCTTCTCCTATGCTACCTATTAGGGTGTTTTGATGATCCCTACCTTATTGACGGCAACTTCTGTATTTATTATTGCCTTCACTGTTGCTCCTCCAGTAGACATTGATGGTATTCGTGAACCTGTTTCAGGTTCTCTACTTTACGGAAACAATATTATTTTCGGTGCCATTTTTCCTACTTCTGCAGCTATAGGTTTACATTTTTACCCAATCTGGGAAGCGGCATTCGTTGATGAATGGTTATACAGTGGTGGTCCTTATGAACTAATTGTTCTACACTTCTTACTTGGCGTAGCTTGTTACATGGGTCGTGAGTGGGAGCTTAGTTTCCGTCTGGGTATGCGACCTTGGATTGTTGTTGCATATTCAGCTCCTGTTGCAACTGCTACCGCAGTTTTCTTGATCTACCCAATCGGTCAAGGAAGTTTTTCTGATGGTATGCCTCTAGGAATCTCTGGTACTTTCAATTTCATGGTTGTATTCCAGGCTGAGCACAACATCCTTATGCATCCATTTCACATGTTAGGCGTAGCTGGTGTATTCGGCGACTCCCTATTCAGTGCTATGCATTGTTCCTTGGTAACTTCTAGTTTGATCAGGGAAACCACAGAAAATGAATCTGCTAATGAAGGTTACAAATTCGGTCAAGAGGAAGAGACTTAGAATATCGTAGCCGCTCATGGTTATTTTGGTCGATTGATCTTCCAATATGCTAGTTTCAACAATTCTCGTTCGTTACACTTCTTCCTAGCTGCTTGGCCTGTAGTAGGTATCTGGTTTACCGCTTTAGGTATTAGCACTATGGCTTTCAACCTAAATGGTTTCAATTTCAACCAATCTGTAGTTGACAGTCAAGGTTGTGTAATTAACACTTGGGCTGATATCATTAACCGTGCTAACCTTGGTATGGAAGTTATGCATGAACGTAATGCTCATAACTTCCCTCTAGACCTAACTGCTATCGAAGCTCCATCTACCAATGGATAAGATCCCAGTCTAGTCTATAGGAGGTTTTGAAAAGAAA
Organism: Datura wrightii; assembly: GCA_035772735.1. NCBI lineage: Eukaryota > Viridiplantae > Streptophyta > Magnoliopsida > Solanales > Solanaceae > Datura > Datura wrightii. Next base: position 108,957,682 of record JASDFA010000020.1, on the reverse strand, counting down.
GGAGCAATAATCATTTTCTTGTTCTATCAAGAGGGTGCTATTGCTCCTTTCTTTTTTTCTTTTTATTTATCAATTTTTACTTACATAGACTTTTTTGTTTACATTATAGAAAAAGAAGGAGAGGGTAGTTGCCTGCATTTATTCATGATTGAGTATTCTATTTTTATTTTGTATTTCTTTAAAATTGTTGAAATAGAACTTGTTCCTCTTGTTGCTAATGTTACTATTTTATTTCATTTCAAAAAAAAAACTAATTTTGACTTTATATATATTCTTATCTTTGAAATAATAATATCATTGAAATAAGAAAAAAGAGAAATATTCGAACTTGAATCTTTTGTTTTCGAATTTAAATAATGTAAAAATGGAATGTAAGTAGACAAGGGGGCGGATGTAGCCAAGTGGATCAAGGCAGTGGATTGTGAATCCACCATGCGCGGGTTCAATTCCCGTCGTTCGCCCATAATTCTTATCAATTTTTTTTAATAAATGATTGGCTACAAAGGGATTTTTTTTTAGTGAACGTGTCACAAGCTTACTCCTATTTTTTTTGTAAAGTTTTTGTAAAAATGAAGAATTAAATTCGATTTTCTCTCCTATTTACTACGTCGAGGACTCAAACTACAACTTCTATTTAACTAACCAAAACCACCTCCCCCCATTATTGTTAACGCAATATGTACAGCTTGCGCAAAAAATTCACTATATATTCATAATTATTGGAAGTTATTATAGAGAACTAATTCCTATAATTATGAAACCCATATGAGAGACAGAGGAATAGGCTATTTTTGTTTTAAAATTCTGTTGGCCAAGAGATGTTGAAGTTGCATAGATTATTTGGATTTATTAATTATTAATATTTTGGTTAATCGTTGAATAAAATCAACTGAAAGGGAAATCATTTCGCCCTTTTTCCTATTGGTCCAGGTCATTTCGGGGCAAGCGGATCATTTATGATGAAGAGGATGAGCTTCAAGAGAATGATTCGGGGTTCTTGCAGAGTGGAACCATGCAGTACCAGACACGAGATAGATCTTCAAGAGGTATTTCCAGATATATTACTCAAGAGAAAAATGGATAATTTTCCAATAAAAATATTTTCTATTGAGATTTCTTTCTATATCTAGATAGGGGTTGGCGGTCTTCTTTAAGAGAACTTAAATCTAATACTCATTATGGATCAACTCATGTTTCCACTCTATTTTCATTACGAGGATGTATCACGTCAGGATCCGTTGCTCAAACCGAATCACACCAACGTTATGGAAGTTCCTGGATCATGTAAAATAATAATAGTACCAAAGACAGCACCTTCTACCAAAAATGGAAAATTGGCTATGGAGCTACTTTAGCGCTTGCTCTTCTGGAAATTTTTCTAGTCTAGACGTCGTAGAGAATTGAGAATTTGAATTTTTTTTAATTCTTTGAATTGGAATGGCGTCGATAGAAACTCAATATTTTGCAACGAAAAAAATGTAAAAAACTGGAGTCAATTTTTGGATGAAAGGAAACCTACAATCCGAACTGAGGACGGGTTTTTGGGGTTAGCTCACCCTCGCGGGATCACGACCCTTTGTCCCGGCCATAACTATACGTTTGGTTTTTCTTAAACGAATTTGATGATCCATTAATGCGCGATCTTTAAATTCACCCAATTGTTGGTCCAATTCGGTGATTAATTTATGTGACCAGCGAGGTTTTTTTTAACTAATTTTTTTAAATTCACTTCCTCGTCGGGCGCAGACCCTACCCTCGGTACGATTAACTTGTACAACGGATTGCTGGGCCTCTTTTGTTCCAAATAATTTGATTGTAGGGTGGATCTCGAAAGATATGAAAGATCTCCCTCCAAGTCGTACATTCGATGAAAATGGATCTAATTGCACTTCACGCTCCAAATTTTTGATGATTTAATTTATCTTTCTTGGGCGAAACGGGGGATATCTCGATCGGCGGAGAGAACGGAAAAATACCATATGACCCAATATATCTGATAAGTTGCAATATATGTCAACCCAAGATGACTCTTCCGCTCCAGGAGTTCGGAAAGGAATTTCCCGAAAAGCTAATCGTAGGTTCTTCTCTCCATCGGAGCAATAGGGACGTTATACTCATTACTAAACTTGTTGAAAAATGAAAATTGAAGTATGATACTTTTCTGAAAAGATTGGGCTGACTTTAATTGCAATTCAAATAACGGTGGTATAAATTTAGCAACCCTTTTTCCACCAGGTTTCACGGGATTCAGCCAATTGTCTTGATCATGGAATATTATTGAGAAATGGAATCCGTAGGGATCTCTGAAGTGGATGGTGGTTGATAAAGAACTCTTTGATCATAATTTCCCGTATGAATACTGCGTCGAACATGAAACTTGTGATTGGTAGTAAAACACCGATTTGCTCGTTGAGACCTAATTCGATCTTCATAGAGTTCTCGAAACAAGTACATATTCGAGAATCATTAAACAACTCCTTATAAATCTCGACTCCTTTCAATATGAACAACAATTCAACATTCTGTGTCCAACTCTAAGCAGTCCTTGTACGGGGTCGAGTAGTTTCTTGGTCTTCGCTGGTACTTCTGGATTTTTTGTGTACATAACGGGTATACACTATAAAATCAAATCTAAATTTTTTTATGACTTTCTTGGAATAGAAAAAAATGTAGAAAGGGCTCTTAGATCTGAAACAAAAGAATCTCTTGCAGGAAGGTTGGCTAGAGATTTCTTGTAAAAACACTAGCCCTTTAAGAAGAAGAAAGAGGCTTAAGTCATCGCTTCCAATCCGATAAAGGGCTTTTTTCTTTTCCACAAAAGTCCATCCCAACAATTGTTGCAGAGGATATAAGTATGAATATGAAAAAAAAAAAGGTAACTGCCTGGAGAGTCATTTTTTCGTTTTTAAGTGGAATGTTCATTATCATAATAAGTAGTCGATTAGGAGAATTGCTATCTCACTACAGAGTATACTCTTCCTCATCTTTCATTATTCATCTTTTATGTCCTGGGACATAGATATTCTAGATACCCCCTTCTATTATGAATCGCCAAAGTCTTCCTACTTCTCCATTGTTACAATCAGATTCGAAAAATGAGAAAGAAAGAAAAATGGACCTTAATTGAATCATGACTATATAAGCTATTCTGATATTAAGAGATTTAATAAAGATCAAATTCGTGGAAGCGGACCTTTGATTTCCTTGGACCACGTAAGAATTCGTCGTCCGATTGAATCTATTTTTTCCTGGATGCTCTATAGGAATCCATCGCTATTCCTTTCCTCCACCGATAAAGGTTCATCCCGAGTCAGAAGAGCACCCAGAACTTACCCGACAAGGAATTTCTCTACCTTAGGACCATTATAGTTACGGTCTCCGTTCACCGGGGCTTCGGTCGCCGGCTCCCCTGTCATTAGGTCACCAACTTCCTTGACCTTCCGGCACTGGGCAGACGTCAGCCCCCATACATGGTCTTACAACTCTGCAGAAACCTGTTTTTTTGGTAAACAGTCGCCCGGGTCTGGTCACTGCGACCCCCTTTGTGAGGAGGCACCCCTTCTCCCGAAGTTACTGGGCTGTTTTGCCGAATTCCTCAGAGAGAGTTCTATCGCGCCCCTAGGTCTTCTCTACCTACCCACCTGTGTCGGTTTTGGGTACAGGTACCCTATTGCTCAAAGTCGTTCGAGCTTTTCCTGGGAGTATGGCATGGGTAACTTCATTTCTTGTCGCAAATATTCACTTGTAGCATACCATATTTCAATGGATTGATGTAATTTTCTACCGCGTGTACATTCCCATAATGATGGTGTTTTTCCAAAATCAAACTTTGTTGTTCAACATCTTGAACTAGCCATCCCTTAAAAGGTATTGTTAAAAGATCATCAGTTCCTAATGAAATGGATGTAGCAGTAGCTTGTTGGAACCCCAGAGTTTTTACTTAATCCAGGATATGTGATGTATATGCCTTCCGAAGTGCTCTATTAATCTACTAATAAGTCATTTCATGGCAGTTTCGTCTATCGCTTTATTGTGAAAGACCAGATTGGCCCGTTCTGCCATAAGTACCTCCATATTACGCTGAGTAGGATTTGACAATGGGTTTGAGTCGGTGATTGTAAAACTTCCTTTTATCGATCTTGATTCGCGTATAATTCCGGAACTATGGACCTAGCTGAACCGGAGAGCCCCAAAGTCCCACGGTATCATAGTATGTTATTCTTGCAACTTCCTGAATGGTCTGAAGATTTGCAGGAATGTAGCTCTTTAGGATCTACTCCAGCCTTTAAAAATTGATGGATTGGACATTTGATCTTTTCGCTGAGATAAGAGTATATGAGAATGTCGTGTATGAAGACAATCACGAACATGTCCAAATATGGCTTGAACAGCCTGTTCATCAAATCCATTAAAGCTACAGGGGCGTTCGTCATCCCAAAAGACATAATGAAAAACTCATAGTGACCATACCGTGTCCAAAAGGCTGTCTTCAGAATGTCACTCTCCCTAAATCTAAGCTGATGATAACCAGACCTGATATCGATCTTGGAAAAGCATTTGGTACCTTGAAGCTGGTCAAACAAGTCATCAATTTTGGGGAGGGCATACTTGTTCTTCATTGTAACCTTGTTCAACTGTCGATAGTCAATGCACATAAGAAGAGACCCATCCTTCTTTTGAACCAAAAGAACTAGTGCACCCCATAGGGAATTTCTAGGTCTGATGAATACCTTATCCAAGAGAGCCTTCAGCTTTTCAACTCCTTTAGCTCAGCTGGAGCCATTCTGTATGGAGGAATAGATATAGGATGCATATCGGGAAGAAGGTCAATACCCAAGTCAATCTCCCGCTAGGAAGGGACTCCTAGTAGATCATCTGGGAAAACCTCCAGATACTCACATACAACAGGGACAAACTGAAGAGTCGGGGTCTTGGATGTAGCATCCTTAACCCTAACTAGATGGTACATACACCCTTTAGAGATCATCTTTCTGGGCCTTAATATAGGAAACAAAATTACCTACAGGCACTACTGGACTACCCTTCCATTCTAGAACTGGCTCACCTGAAAATTGAAACTCTATCATACGGGTTCTACAATTCACTAAGGAGGAACATGCACACAACCAATTCATACCAAATATAACATCAAAATCAGTTATGTCTAACTATATTAGATCAGCTGAGGTGACCTTCTGAAGGACTCCGACAGGGCAATTTCTGTATACCCGTCGAGCTATAACTGGGTCACCAACTGCAGTAGAGACTAAAGGGTTCCGATAGAATTTCCGGACTAACTCCAAAACTAATGGCAACATAATGAGTCACAAAAGATAAGGTATCCCTAGATCTAACAATGATACACATCAAGATGAAAACTCGCAACATACCAGTCACCATATCGGGTGAGTCTCCTGCTCCTGTCTTGATGAGAGTGCATAGAATTTGTTATGGCGTTGACTGCCAGCTGAACTAGTAGAAGTACCCTGCTAGAAAGGACGGGCTACTGGAGCTGTTGAACTAGTGGCTGGGGTATGGACCCCACCATCGCCCTTTCTGACTGAAGGGCGATCTATAAGCTTATATATGGGTTTGCCACATCTGAAACAAGCATCTGAGCCAACTAAACACCTCTCAGGGTAGTTCTTGCCATGCTTCGCACAAGCTGAAAAAGTGTGCTCTCCTATAGTGCTCCCTTGGCCCCTCGAGCCTGACGCCCTACTCATCTGATCACGTCTGAGTCTTGATGGGACACTGGTCGATGACAGTGCTGGGGTCGATGACCTCTGTTATAACTGAGGGAGATGACCTATCATGACCCGAACATGGGCTCGAATCGAGACACGGGACAAGGAGTCTCGAGATACTCCAAGTCGAACCATGGCATGAACATACATCTAACTCAATCAAGTAAAGCGGAAGACTTAACATAATAAACATGGCGAAAATCTAAACATAACATAACAATCTGAATATACAACCCAAATTTGAAGTTGAATACAATCTATTATCTTAAAAGCCTCTACATCTGATGAGTTGATAGGACAAGACCCCAATTAACTCTCTAAGCCTGAACTGAAAATACATAAACATGACTGAATATAAGAGCGGCCCTTAACAGATGAGGACTCACCAGTAGAGACTGAATGTTAATTCTGTAAGCTGACTAGGGTGGAGGTTGAGTCTGAGTACCGGAGCCTGTATCATGAAACTATATAGCATAGAGTATGTGGTCAATACGTGGAATGTACCGAATATTCAAGGTAAGTAAACGGACAATTTAAAATACATAAAAGTCATAAGAGTAGGACAGCATGATCATAATGTAAATACCATAATGTAAACATAAGGCTCAAGGTTTTCAAAACATTCGTAAATTAACCATAATCATACTGATAAGAGAAAAGCTTTACTGAACATGACTTGAGCCAAAGTGAATGATCATAAACATGCATAAATCATGAGGAACAGTGGGAGATTCTTATAACCGACATACCCATATGAGCACACATAGAGCACGACTTGTAAACTCCTAGTCGGAAGGGTGTTCATACCTTTACAAGGGTAGAACCATGAAAAAGGGTGTGATATTACTCATGAAAGGCCCATTCGGCCAAAGAGGATAGTCTCAAAGGAGGTCCCATCGTGACCTATGGTGGCACGTAGTTCTGAGACTTGGGGAAAAACCTGAGCACCGAACTTACTCGGTGTTAAATACTACCCCCAAACCATATATAGTGCTTATAGGATAATATACATGAAATTCATGGACTAGTTAATTCATTATAATGATAAGCATGTTGAAAATACGTGAACTAGCCATGAAATAAGTCCCGTGAGTCGATCATAATCATAAATCATGAGGTTCATGCATACTTGTAAAACATGTATATACTTGATATTCATAAATTCATGATGAGCATTTGAGAGAAATCATATCATATGTCATGAATCATAATGGGTTAATGAACATCAACATCAAAGTAGAATCATAACTTGAACTTCCATAAAACATGCATAATTTGGCATAGTTTTGTAGAGATTTAAATCCATAAGTTTATAATTGAAATAGTTGTAAAATTCTACCCATGATTTATATAATATGAATTGATAGATGAAGGAGATTAACCCATAGCTAGATCATAAGGATTTCATAAGAATTGAGATGAAACCCCATAAAATTTCATGAATTAGAGAGAGATTGGGCATGGGTGTAAACAAATTCACCCATTCATAACCTTACATACCTGAGAGAATTACATTCTACCACTCCATTATTTGTCCAATGAAAAATTGAAGAAAAACTTGAAGGAATTAAGCTTGATCACCTCTCTAGCTCTCAAAGTTTGCATGCATGAGTAAGAATAGTCTAGAATGAACTTGACCCTCTTAATACTCGTTATTCATAATTTAAAATGACGTAGTTTAGGCCTTAGGATCATAGGAATTACAGATAAGCCCTTACTAAATTCGCAGAAAATAACTGATTGCCAGTCCCCACGAGGGACTGGATGAGTCGTTACCAGGGAAACGAGTCTTCATCTACTGTCATAAAGTGCACTGCCAACTTTTTCTCCAAGGGTCCCCACGAGGGACCTAACGGAACTTCATTGGTGACTACAACTCGTGGTCACCACTCGTTACCTCCACTGCCCAACTCCTCGAGTCCTTAATCAATTGTTGTCCACGACCAACCTAACGAATTGTGATGTCTGACCATAACTCAAGGGGTCAAATCGTGAGATACACTACCAACTCCTCCTTCACCATCCAATTTCCCTTGACCACGGGTGACATGACGACTCGTGGGGCTGACCATGACTCATGGTCACACTTTTGGTCACCCCAACTCTGAATTTTCCAAGTAACTCAACACCCCTCACCACGAGTCACTTAACAACTCGTGGTCAACTTGATGGGTCACATGATGACCCGTTCTGTGACCTGGTGCAGAAAATCCTATTTTCTCCATTTCAACTCCTGGGTCTGATCTTAGGGCTTCTGGGGTATAAGATGCTTGCCACCGGACCTCTGTTGGGTAAACCCAGCACTTTCCCTCCTGGCCCTCTAAGCCTCCCTCTGCCTATCACTCATCTTCAACAACTCCTCTGTTGGGCATAAAAAACTAGTCGGGAGAAGTCAATGTCCTGGTGTAGCATGGCAGTCCTACAATCCTTGACCAAGTAATTTGCTACTCCATTCACAAATCTACTCACCCGATCCCTCTGATCAGCCACCATCTCTGGCGCATATTTGGACAGACTGGTGAACTCTAAAGCATACTCCTAGATAGTCATCTGTTTCAAATTCACGAACTCGACCACCTTGATATCCCTCATCTCCCAGGGAAAGAATCGGTCTAAGAATACGGTGAATAACTCATCCCAACCAATGGGACCTGATCTTGGGCATAATTACATTCCCAAGTGCTATTTTATAACTTAGTTTAGTCGTGTTTTTCAAATTAAGTGAGTATATTCTCATGTGATTTTGTATAATTTCGTGCATAAACTAACCAATGTGATTAGCTCTTTGTTTTGTTGGTGAAAAATTCTAGGAGGGGCTTAAAATTGATGATGCATGAACAAGATGAAGTGTTGGAATGAGTGGGAGGAAGATTGCATGAAAAGGGCACAAAAATATCAATATCGCACACTGCCCAGCATGCCACGCCAACAGACCTGCACATCCCGTCGTGTCACGCCTGTGCAAGCTGCGCGCTAGGCACCGTGCCACACAAGGGCATGCATGCGTGAAGGGACAAGAGAGGCAATTCCTGCACACTAATGCCATGCCACGCCAGGCGGGCTGCACAACCAGCACCATGCCACGTCAGGCGACACGCATAGCCTGCGCGACCAGTCTATGTCACGGAGGCAAATTGACGCGTTCAGGTCCGTGACACGGAGCTGGTCTATCCATGGAAAAAAATTGCATTTTTCTCACTTAGTATAAATTAAACCATTAGCTTCTAAAATGATTTATCACGAAATATTTTGAGAACGCCAAAAAGGAGCGAAGGGAGAAAGGAAGAACTCTACCTAGGGTTCACTAATTTTCATTCTCTTTTATCTATTCTTGTAAGTACTCTACTTTAATCATGTTTTTAAGTATTTGTACAAACATGAGTGGCTAAAACTCTTCCTATAGGGTTGAGGCCACATGATATGATTGTAAATGCATGAATTTTTTCGTTGGTTTGAGTTTTTAGTTGTTGTTTTGTCTTACATTCTTTATTTATATTGTTTTTATGCTTGTTCACCATGAAAACAAACTCATTAATCTTAGATAAAAGCTAGAAAGAGTAACTCTAGGGCTAGAACACAAGAATGTAAGGAGCAAGTTCTTATCTTTACGATAGGATTAGCAGTTAGGATATAAATTATACCTAATTTGCCTTGCTTGGTTATTAAAACGGGATGAGCTAGACACCGACTTAGAATTGTCACATCACCGCTCGTAGAAGTAGTTATGAAGCTAAGTTAGGTTAAATGATTAGAGGTATGAAAGTCCATAATTAAGGGCACAAACTTTGTAAATCACATCCATATAGTTAAATTGCTCATGAATTAGGACGTCACATCCCCGCTCAACGATGTAGGTGTGAGACTAGTTTGTCGTGTTTAAAGGCTTGAAAGACCATGAACATTGCATTTTAACTATTTGAGACAACAACTAAAGTTTAATACTTGAACCATTGTGAATTGTAGCATTGCGTGAGTATTAGGCCTTAACTCTAGTTGCTTCTTGTATTGTTTCTCGATTATTTTATGATCACCCCTAGACTTAATTGTAATTTTCCAAAATTTCTACAATCAACACTTGTGAAGGTTAAATTAGCACTTGAACTTGATAATTCGCTGAATTATTACAGTCCCTGTGGGTTCGACATCCGGCTCTTGAAAAAGGGTCACTTATTACTTGTACGACCACGTGCATTGGGGCGCAATAAGTTTTTGGCGTCGTTTCTAGAGACTGGCGAAGTTCAGTGAATTTTTCTATTTTTTGTGTGATTTTTGATTTTTTTAAGTGTTGAAAAACTTGGTCTTAATCTGTTATATTGAATGTAACACAAATCACGCCCCTATTGCCACAGCTGTAGATATCAGAACTGGCAAGGAATAGAGAACTGGTGGAACCTTTATTGGAACCTGAATGCCAACTGCATTTACTCAGGAAGAAAGCTCTAGAGTGAAAGTTGAAAAGGTTACAAGAGCAGTTGCAACAACATTCACCAGTGGGTCAAGAAGAGTTGTTACCTAATCAGATGGCAGCCCGACTAGTTCACGAAGTGGCAATACCACTAGTGACGAATGTGACCTCTAATATCCACAAGCCAGAGCCCGGAGGAAACTTTGAGCTTAAACAGAACATGGTGCGGCTGTTACATTCTAGTGTCCAGTTCACAGGAATGAGTCATGAGGACGCACAGCAGCACTTACAGAATTTCTTGGAGATCAGTAACACTTTTGTCCCCACTGAAGTATCAATTGACTATGTCCAACTCACACTCTTCCCATTTTCATTATTGGGAGAGGCAAAGAGGTGGTTGAAGGCTGAACCACTGAATTCCATTACTTCTTGGAACGACCTAGCAAGGAAGTTCTTCATCAGATTCTTCCCTTCAGGAAAGACTGCCAAGCTCAGAAGTGAGATATTAAGCTTTAAGTAGAGGCCGGAGGAGAACCTATATTTGGCTTGGGAGAGATTCAAGTCATTGTTGAGAGACTGCCCCATCATCAGTAGTCCAATGAGGTGTTATCTCCACCTTTGTGGAGAGTCTAGACCCACATACAAAAATCATACTAGACTCTGCATCGGGTGGGCAAGCATTGGAGAAGACTTATGATGAGTTGTACACTCTGTTGAACAGGATTGCTCAGGGAAATCTAGAGTGGCACGGCGAATCATCGAGAAGGGCAGGTAACAAAGCAATAGAGCTGATACAAATGGACAGTTTCAACACCTTGGCGGCACACCTAGCATCATTTCACCATCAGATGATGACTTAGTTCAACAAACTGAGTACGAACCAACCGCCGGGATAGGTGAATGCAGTTCAATAGGCTCCAGTTGGTGTGAAATTGGTGGTAACAGTGGGCACAATGCAGAATCTTGTGGGGAAAATCTAGAATCTGCCAATTTTGTTGGGAATGTTTAGAGGAACAACCAGAATTATAAGAACACCTACAACATGAGTTGGCAGAGTCAACCAATTTTTCTTGGGGTGGCTATCAGAGTCAGAACTACCAGCAATCTCAGTAGCAACAGCATCACCAGCAGAACAGGTAGAATGGTGGCCAGTCGAGCCGCAGCAACATTGAGGAGATGTTGCAAAAGATTATGGCTACTCAGATCCAATTGGCAGAGAATCAGGCACGGATGGCTTCAGATTTGAAAAATTAGCAGTTGGCTACCCGCAATCTAGAGAAGCAGATGGGTCAATTAGAAGCTTCTCAGCACACCAGACCTTAGGGTGGGTTACCCAGTGACATAGATACAATCCCCCAACAAGTCAATGTCATCAGTCTGAGGAATGGCAAGCAATTGGCTAATGCACCACTGAAAGAAAAAAGAAACGAGGTGCAATTAGAGCTGGTCAGACGGGGTCCATCTACCAACAAGCGAGATAATCATAGTGTTGTGCAACACAATGCACAATCATCACTGCAACCAGCACAGAGACCACTACCACCATTCTCGCAAAGACTCAAGAAGAGAAAGGAGGAGGAATATTTTAAAAAGTTCTTTGATATTTTGAAAGAAATTCACATAAATTTTACCTTACTTGATGTTTTGTGGGGAATGCCAAAGTACGCTAAGTACTTGAAAGATGTGGTGGCCAATAAAGTTAGGTTGGATGTCCAAATGGTAGCACTAACTGAGGAGTGCAGCTATAGGGAATGAGCAAGATGCCAAAAAAGTTCAAGGACCCAGGGAGTTTTATCCTCCCCATACAAATTGGTAAAGCTGAAGTGATAAGAGCTCTCTGTGACTTAGGAGTAGCAGTAAATCCGATTCCCCTATCTTTATTTAACACCTTGGGGTTGGGTCATCCGAGGCCAACGCGAGTGATGTTGCAGCTGGCAGACAAGTCCACAGTGGCACCAGAGGGAATAATTGAGGACCTTCTCATCAAAGTGGGTAAGTTCATTATACCCGTTGATTTCATCATACTTGAATTTAAAGTTGATGACAAGGTACCCCTGATCTTGGGATGGCCATTCTTGGCAATTGGAGGAGCTATCGTAAATGTGAGAGTTGGTACCCTTAAAATGAGGGTCGATGATGAGGAAGAGCTCTTCCGAGTTTACCAAGAGATCAACCCACCCACACACTACAGAGATCTTTGAAAGATCAATGTGTTGTCAGATGCTAAGTGTGGGGTGGTAGATTGCATGGGTCCGCTGCCACAGGAGATGGTCACATTTCAGCTCGAATCTGATGGAGGGATTAAGTTAAAGAAGAAGTTGGAAGAAGAGAGGAAAAGAGTGGAGGTTGTTCGCTCAACAAATAAAAAGATAAAAAGATGGTTCTCGAAAGGGAATACTGGTTTGAGGATATTCTGAGAAGGGTAGTCCACGTCGTGTCGCGATGTAAAATCATGCGCTGCTTGGGAGGCAACCCAAGGGTACCACAGGTACAATTTTATTTTCCTTCTATTTTGATTTTGTTTATTTTCACTTTTTGTTGTTGTGGTGGTGATTTAAGCACAGATTAAGGGGAAGTCTGAGGGCCCTTAAAAGAGGAAGCTAAGGAGTAGGAAAGAAGATGTGTGTGGGATCGATATTCCACCTGTGCAAAAATGAAGAAAAACATGTTGTTAGCTAGGCCTAGAGGCCTCAGGGAGTATTTATCACCCTTGTAGTATTTCTATTTGATGCTTTGGGAATATAGCATGATTCAAGTGTAGGGTGAGGGAATTTCAAATTTTTGTGCCTAATGAATTCGGGTTAAATTAGTGTTTTGTATGGTATTGTTTGACGAAAAAGTTTGAGTTGAGCATAATTCACCCACCCATTGATTTTTCTTTTTGGTTCTTTTCCGAAGGGGGGGGGCACTTTGAACCGATGAATAAATTTTTCTTTGTTTGGATATAGCTGTTTTTAGTCATAGTTAGGGACTTTTCCCGAAGATTAAAGGATGACGACCGTTTTGAGGGAAAATTAGTCAATAAGCTTGTGTGTGAACCTTGGCTGATTGATGGCTTGATGTTTTTGTTATGTGTTATACATGATTATGAGATGCAAGTATTGTTAATTTTGAAGCATGCGTAACAGTTTTATAACTATGTTTGAGACACCTAGGCTCTTGAATATGCTCGATATGCTTAAAGCTGACTTTTTCATTCTTGTGATTAGTTGAGTTAAGAGTCTACTGAATTGGTCTTGAATTGAGCATGTGCTATGAGTGTAAGGTGTTTGAATATTTCATGTTGTTGTGTAGTGTCTATAACTTGCGTGGTGTGTATACAAAATGAAATGAAGATTGTCGATTGTAGGAGATGATTTAGGCATTCCTTTGAATGAGCCTAATTTTTATCCCTCGTTTTACCTACCTTGAATGTATGATCCTAGTTAGCCCCATTGAGCCTTTAGCCTATTCTTTGCTAGCCACAAAATTGATCTTAATCCTTTCTTTTCATTAGCCTTGAATGTGATCGAAAAATCCTAAGCGCTTAAGTGAAAATGCAAAAGAATTTAAGGAGTGTGAAGTTGGAATGAGAAGGAAAATAGTAGTTGTGGGAGTTGAAGAGAAGACTAGAGATGCACTTGTTTAAAAAATTGAATAAGAGTTACTAAGGAGTAAAAGAAGAAAAGAGCGAAAAAATTGTTTAAGTACTCCTTACTAATAGCTTAAGTGTGCCTAATGAAATGGGGAAATAAAAAGGAAAAAATGAAGTTGAAAAGAATAAAGGTAAAGTGAAAGGATAGATATTCGTACTGAAAATTTGATGTATTAAAAGCGCTTAGGGAAGCTAGTTACTATTATTGGCTAGAATAGTACCTACCTGTTCCTTAGAACCCATTAAGTCCTATTTGATCTTACGTTCAAACAACCCTAAATTCATGGAGTAAAACACTAAAGGCAAGCTTATGGGTCAATACATGTTGCATGTGAACTCTTTTTGAGAGTGAGAGTATTTCTTATTCATATACCCATACATGTTATAATTTGAAAACATATGAGCGAAAATGGGTAACTCTTGTGTGAGGGCACATGTTTGATGAAGGATAAAATTCATATCGGATTTCTTGATTGGTTAATTTGCATGAGTTTGTTGAGGTTGAGAGTCAATTCTTGAGGCTAGGAAGTCTAAACGTAGTTATATTTGAATTTAATGATTAAATCATGCATTCTATTTTTAACTTGCTATCTAAAATAATCGTTGTAGCCTTAGCTTGAAGTGTCTTGCTTCAATTAGTTATGTGTAAGTTTTTCATGTGCATGAGATGTAATAGAGTTGTTCGAGGACGAACAAGGCTTTAAGTGTGGGGTAGTGATCTTGGGCATAATTACATGCCCAAGTGCTATTTTATAACTTAGTTTAGTCGTGTTTGTCAAATTAAATGAGTATATTCTCATGTGGTTTTGTATAATTTCATGCATAAACTAACCAATGTGATTAGCTCTTTATTTTGTAGGTGAAAAATGTTAGGAGGGGCTTAAAATTGATGATGCACGAACAAGATAAAGCGTTGGAATGAGTGGGAGGAAGATTGCATGAAATGTGCATGAAAATATCAATGTCGCACTACCCAGCGTGCCACGCCGACAGACCTGTGCAACCAGCGTCGTGTCACGCCTGTGCAGGATGAGCGCTAGGCGCTGTGCCACACAAGGGCATGCGCGCATGAAGGGACAAGCGAGGCAACGCCTGCGCTCTACTATCGTGCCACGCCAGGCTGCGCGACCAACGCCGTGCCACGCTAGGCGACGCACATAACCTGCTACCATGACTTGCAAATGCCGAAGTTCTAGTGAGCCTGCGCGACCAATCCGTGTCACAAAGGAAAATTGAGGCATTCAAGTCTATGACATGGAGCTAGTCCATCCACGGCAAAAATTTGCATTTTTCTCACTTAGTATAAATTAAACCCTTAGCTTCTAAAATCATTTATCACGAAATATTTTGAGAATACCGGAAAGGAGCGAAGGGAGAAAGGAAGAACTCTACCTAGGGTTCACTAATTTTCATTCTCTTTTATATATTCTTGTAAGTACTTTACTTTAATCATGTTTTTAAGTAATTTTACGAATATGAGTGGCTAAAAATCTTTCTCTAGGGTTGAGGCCACATGATATGATTGTAAATGCATGAATTCTTCGTTGGTTTGAGTTTTTAGTTGTTGTTTTGTCTTACATTCTTTATTAATATTGTTTTTATGCTTGATCACCATGAAAACAAACTTGTTAAGCTTAGGTAAAAGCTCGAAAGAGTAACCCTAGGCTAGAACACAAGAGTAAGGAGCAAGTTCTTATCTTTACGATAGGATTAGCAGTTAGGATAGAAATTATACCTAATTTGCCTTGCTTGGTTATTAAAACGGGATGAGCTAGACACCGACTTAGAATTGTCACATCACCGCTCGTGAAGCTAAGTTAGATTAAATGATTAGAGGTACGAAAGTCCATAATCAAGGGAAAAAACTCCATAAACTACATCCACGAAGTTAAATTGCTCACGAGTTAGGACGTCACATTCTCGCTCAATGATGTAGGTGTGAGACTAGTTTGTCGTGTTTATAGGCTCTAAAGATCGTGAACATCGCATTTTAACTATTTGAGACAACAATTGAAGTTTTCATACTTGAACCATTGTTTGTAGCATTGCATGAGTATTAGTCCTTAACTCTAGTTGCTTCTTGTATTGTTTCTCGATTATTTTGTGATCACCCCTAGACTTAATTGTAATTTTCTAAAATTTCTACAATCAACACTTGTGAAGGTTAAATTAGCACTTGAACTTGATAATTCACTAAATTAGTCCAGTCTCTGTGGGTTCAACATCCAGCTCTTAAAAAAGGGCCACTGTATTACTTGTACGACCGTGTACGCGTGCGCGTGCGCTGGGGCACAACAGGACCCGCTCCGATTCCCCAGCTATCCTTCCACTGCCTATACCATATGTGAGCTACCCCCTTCAACTGAGAGGAGGCTAAGTCCATGCTCTCCTCACCCGACACCCCATCATCTGTGTGATCTTTTGGATCTCCTCAATGAAGTCATGTGGGTCCTCATCCATCCTCGACCCAAGGAACTCAGGTGGGTTCATCCTGAGGAAGTCCTCGACTCTAGCCGCTGTTGTGTTCCTATTGTGGGAAATATGAGTCACTTCTTGCTTATTGACCTGAGCGGTCAAAGCTTGAGCCAAATATGAATGGCTACCCTAAACTCAGTGTTGGCAACCTGCTCAAGCATAGGATCTGCTGAGGCTGGTGGGGCTTGCTGATGCCCACCTCCATTGTCATCATCATGGTCATTCCCATTGCCGTTTCTTCTTCCGTTAACTCAGCATGGAGGCATGATTCTACAAATGTGTAAAGCTAGAGTTGGAGGAATAGAGAGAGTTGAACTCATAGCATGAGATAGAATTGTGAAAGGAAAATTTCCTAAAAATGTTTCGTAGCCTCTTCATCATAAGTGTGGTGCACTTCACACCCATGAAAAAGATCCTAGTTAAGGTAGATTTCAAATACCCTAGGACACTTCACAACCTAATGCTCTAATATCAAGTTTGTCATGACCCGAGCTAAGACCCTAGATTGAGACAAGGGACCTGGAGCCACGAATGACCCCAAGTCGACCCATGGCATAATCATAGCCATTCAAGAGCATAACTAAAATCGGAAATCAACCATATCATGAATAAAGTGGAAGTCGTAAAATAAGAACTCATAAGGGTACGAACAGTCAACACTCGACCAAAGCTAAATAACTACATAATATCTAAATAAGCCTCTAATTGTCTGGCTAGCTGATCGGATAGCACCCCCAACCAGCTCTTTAAATTTGAAACTAGAAGATACAAAAGAAAAAAAAAAGCCAATCTGCATGTCCTCGGTAGATAAGAACTCACAAAAGGTAGGGGCTGACTGGATTGGAACAGGAGCGTCTAATTCTGAGGAGGAATCTGATCGCCCGGACCTGTATCATGAGATGATACAGCATAAAGTATGTAGTCAGAACTTGGAATGTACTAAGTATGCGGGTTAAGTAAAAAGGACCATCAAAATACATAAAAGTATAGGAGAATATAACATTTTGAAATTATGCATTTGAAATCATAACTTAAACATGAGGGCTCAAGCCTTTCAAAACTGTTAGTAAATGATCATAATCATAATCATAAAGAGGCTTTATAAATCATATCTTGAGCCAAAATATCATAACATGATCATGGATAAACATAAGGAACAATAAGAGATTCTTATAACCGATATACCCCACATGAGCACACATGCATGTAAACCCCTATTTGGGAGGGTATTCGTATCTTGACAAGGGTAGAACCATGAAAAGGGGTGTGATATCACTAATGAAAGGCCCATAGGGGCAAAGGGAGACATTCTCAAGGAAGACCTCATCATGGCTACGTTGGCACGTAGTTCTGAGACTCGAGGTATGCTTGGACATCGGTCTACTCGGTGTTAAATACTATTCCCAAAATATATATAGTGCTAATATAGTAGTGGAAAAATATTCATGAGTTTCATGGGCTAGTTTAAATCATGATAATCATAAACATGCTTGAAGTACATGAACTAGCCATGAAAAAGGGCCCGTGGGTCGGCCATAATGATAATCGTAAAATCATGAGAAGAATTATACATACTTAACAAAATCCTCATACTTAATTTCATAAATTCATGAGGGATACTTGTAGGAAATAATACATCATAAACTACAAATCACAAATTAGGGCTTGAGAGATTTAAAATTTATAAGAGGATCAAAGAAATTCATAAGTAGGAATTTAGCCCTAAAATTTCATAATCATGCTTGAATCATAAGATATCATAATTTCATAAAATACTTGAAGAGATCATAAGCCCAATCATGGAAATCATATTTTCATATCAAATTAGCTCTACCCATGATGGAATCATGAACAATTTTCAAAATCCAACATAGAATCAAAATTTTCGAAATTAGAGCTTTGGGGAAATGGGTGATCATCCTTTTGATTGAAGAAAGGACATGAGGTTGGTAGAAACCCTCATTGATAGGCCCACATACCTGAATTGATCAATTTCCAACTGAATTTGGAACCCCACTTGACTCTAGAAGAAACTTGAAGAAGAATCCTAGGAATTTCTTGAGAGCCTTGAGAGAATTGATGCTTCAATTGAGAGTTTTAGGAGGATAATGAGTTACTTAGGGTGAATAATACCCTTAATACACTTTTTTCCTTTCTTAAAATGATGTAATTTAGGACACTAAAACATAGGATTTACAAAAATATCCTTAATAAAAATTATGGAAAAAGGGCACTATTCACTTAATGACTCGTACCATGAGTCATCCTTCCATTCCACGACTCGTGGTATCACTCGTTGTTCCCACTTTTTCTTATGCAATAATTCTAGATTTCGCACAACAGACACTAACCACGGGTCATAGCTCATTATAACAGGTCGTCAAACCCGTCTATTGTCACTAGAAAAAAGCCCAACCTCCTTTGAAACATACCACGGACGCATACCAAGACCTGTTATTTCCCACTATGAATCATACTATAC
Source organism: Datura wrightii (assembly GCA_035772735.1). NCBI lineage: Eukaryota > Viridiplantae > Streptophyta > Magnoliopsida > Solanales > Solanaceae > Datura > Datura wrightii. The sequence continues at coordinate 108,938,939 of JASDFA010000020.1, read as the reverse complement.
GTCATGGTATCTTTTCCTTCCTATACAGGCCCAAACTATGGCTCCTTCCCATGGCCTGTTACAACTACCTATAAGTCATACCACGACTCGTTACACCAGACCCTCCTTTGCAGTTGTTGTTAACCACGAGTCATTGCATCAACCAACAATTCGTACCTTGGCTCATCGGTCCAGAACCTTCCACTCAGACCTTTCATGATGAATCCAACAATGCCCCTTCAAACCAACCTATGACTCATACAATGAGTCATTTTGAGGGAAAATTGCAGATTCTTCTACTGATCCCATTTCCAAATTCTGAACCTAGTCTTAGGAACTTTTGGGGTATTATAAGAACTCTGTTGAGAGGTCCCAAATGTGAATACATATACTTATGTTGGCGCGTAGTTCTGAGAGCAAAAAACATCAGACCCCAAGTTTGCTCGATGCTCTACACTACTCCCAAAAACATGCATAGTGCTCACATCGTTCTTCAATGAAGTTGAAATCATAATTTATACTTAGCTTGAAATCTAAATATTAGGAGTCTTGACTTCAAAATATATCATAACATGGATTGGGAGTCTTGACTCCAAAACATATGATAAGCTGATCTTGTTAGCCTTGGCTAAATCATGAAAACATACTTAACTTGTGGGGCTTGCCCAAATCATAAAATCATGCATACTTGAAATTTCTTCATAAGTCAAAATTATGAATTTATACATGGAGAATTCATAAACATTTATTCATACTAGATATCTCATCATACTTGAAATCATGAATCCTAAGCTTGACTTTTCATAAAACCTGCATAATATGGCATATTTTTTAATAACTTGAAATCATGAATTTATAATTAATTTGTGAAAAATATGCCCATTAGACTTTAAAATATACTTTAGAACGTGAGGGGATTAGACCCATAAATATATCAGAGATAATTTCACAAAATTGGATTAAAATCCTATAAATCAATACACTTGATTTAAAACCTGAATTTATGAACTTGAGGAGAAACTTGGGCATGAGGGTGGAAGAAAACCCTCATTCATAGCCCTACATACCTGGGTAAACTGATCTTCAAGCTAGCCTTGAAAGCCCAAGAGAAATGGGGAAAGAATTGAGAGAATTCTAGCATAATCTTGAAGAGGGTTCTCAATAACTTGCATGCATGGGATTCTAATGACTTAGAGAAGGCTAAACCCTCTTAAAACACTCCTTTTAGGGCTTAAAATGACGTCATTAGGAAGTTAGGAGCTTAGGAATTTCAAAAATACCCTTAATGATTCGCTTGGAAAATAACCCACTGCCAGTCATACAACTCGTACCACGAGTCGTACCATCAACCTACAATTCGTGATTTCCTCTTGTAGCTAGCCAGTCCATTTTCTCCAACTCTATAATTATTTCCAATGATTCCAACCATGACTTGTATTTCCCTACTATGATTCATACAATCACTCGTAGGACCAGCACCTAATAACCTAGTAGCACACTACGACTCTGTGATCACGAGTCATAACACCAAACCACGACACATGGTGTGGACTCATGTTCTGGAGAAGGAGCCTCTTTACTGAACCATGAGTCTTCCTACGACCTGTACTATCTGATCATGACTCGTACCATCGATCGTACTGAGAGAAAAATTTTAGACTCGTATGCTGAACATATTCAACTTCCCAATTTTAGTCTTTGAAAACTTTGAGGGTGTTATAGTAACTGTTGGAGTATGTCTTTAATATTGTCAATGAATTTTTAGGAAGACCCTCGGAAGAGGACATCTATTAGTTTCTAGACAACTAAGTTAGATTGACATAAGTTGGATAATCCCAACCTAAAAGAAACTTCATATCTATGGTCTATTTGCGTTCATATCCAAAATATATTCCTTCTTAGCGTACGACATTTCTCTAAAATGAATCCATTAAGCTATCCATTTATATTTTACATGGTCCTTATGCTATTAAAAGTCTCATGGTCATTATGGTCTGTTTACGAGTTATGAAAAAGTCATATGTTTAGTATATTCATGGCATGATATATGCATTAACCTCAAAGCTATAATTGGAGGAAAATGCTCAAGTGGTTATACACACACATATATATACATACATACATACACATACACACATAGACACATACACACACACACACATACACACACACACACACACACACACACACACATATATATATATATATATATTATGTGATGATGACGTTCCCGATTGGTAGGCCTATAGGCGATGATGACGTAGATATGATATTATACTCGATCCTTGTATCGGAAGGCCTTTACATATGGGCATGACAAACTTTTCAGGCATTCATGCATATAGGGTTACAGATTGTTTCTTTTTTACCCTATCTTTTTTACTTCATTTCAATTATCCTATTGTTATTGCCTTACATTTATTGTTTTCCAACTTTACATACTAGTACATATTATTCATAGTAACATCCTTTTGTATAGACCCTGTATTCGTGCTACAAGTGCATATAGAGGCCCTGACCGTCCTCTTTAGTAAGAGCTTATTAAGTTCAGTGATTGAGTCGGTATGCTCCTTCCTTTCTGAAGTCGTTGGTTTAGTTCCTAGTTTTGCACTTGCATGAGTTTTGATGTATAGATGATGGACATGTTGGGACCCTGTATCAACCATCAATATTATACTCTTTTAGAGGCTTTGTGGATATAGTCTTGGGCAATATATTTCTTTTATTTCCTTGTCGGCCTTCTACCTTTATTCAGTTATGTTGCAGCCTCGTTGTTTTTCCTTTATTTCATATTATTGATTAGTTTCTTCATTGACCCTATATTTATTGTTATTCTAGTTTTCAGTAGGTTATGAATGTGGTCTTAATGGCCCGGATATTATGATTATAGCTAAGATATAGTTGGCTTGCTCAGCTAGGTAGACACCGGGTGCTAGTCGCGCCTCTCCAGGTTTGGGCATGACACGAACACGCAAAAATAATAAAATCCTCTGAAGGAATTAGCTCTGTGTGTGCAATATTTCAAGAGTTAGAAGTTTCTGGATCTAGGTTTTCATTACCTGAGTGTTGAAAGGGAAGTGTCATGGCCCGAGTCTATACCCTAGACGAGACACGGTACTTGGTGCCACATGTGACCCCAAGCTAACCCATGGTCTATCATTAAACTAGTAAACTAAGTAAACATAGGCGGAAGCTTTATAAATAATTATGTAATCAATACTGCTGAGAGTGTAAATACAACTGGAAACAACACTAAACAACTATGTCTGAAAGACACCACTAACTGATGAGTTGCTGGGACAAGGCCCCAGCTAACTCTAAAGTCTAATTGAATAAAGAACTAGCTGAACAAATAACCATCATCCTCGAAAGATAAGGACACACCAAATGACGTTGCTATTGATATCTTCAGAGGGAAATTACTGACGAAGCTGAGACTAAGAACTTGCGCCTGTATCACAATACATGACAACATAGAAAGTATGCGTCGGTACTTTGAATGTACTGAGTAAGTGAGATATACCATTAACATGGAAAATAACAATTGAACTAAAATAACATGAAATGACCAACTGATACTGAATACTGATAAAATTGATTTATAACTGATATGGTCAATAATGACTCTGACTGATGGTCATAAACATGTTCTAGAGATGAGTGACTAAACTGAGCTAAACTGAATTGAACTGAGCTGAACTGAAACTGTACTGACAAGTGGGAGAGTCTATAACTGACATATAACCATATAGCTAAACATGGAGTCTGATGTATATACCCCATCAGAGAAAGCCCACTATACCTTGCCAGGGTATAGTGGTTGGCTAGGTGATCACAAGGTTGGGGCTCATTGGGCCAATAACTTATGTTGGCAATGTAGTTCTCAGAAACTGGGTGCGCTGGAACCCCGGTCTGCTCGGTGCTAAGTACTACTCCTACTGGATAATCCTAACTTGACTACTAAGTTGATAGCTAAAAGTTGGGGTCCTGGACTAAGTCAGGAATACTTATCTAGAAGTACCCTAGGAGTCTACCAGACCGGATAACTGTAAACTGGTGTTCTAAGACTGGCTAGAGCTAATTATCTAGAAGCATCATAACTGTCTGAAGAACAAACTGATAACTGAAAGTGTTGGTTCTGAGACTGGTCAGAGTTGCTTATCTAGAAGCGTCGTAAACATATAAAGAACAAACTAATAATTGATAACTGAAAACTAGGACTGGGAGCTATTACTAACACCTCAAGAGACTGATTATAGTCAAATTGATCAGTTGACATTTCTGTGAGATACTGAAATTTACTAAGTACTGATTGAGACTGAACCATCAATAATTCTACTCTTGATCATACAGCTGTACTATCCTGGTGATTTCAAGAACAATAAGAATCAAGCAACACTTGTATTTTGAACATGTTGAAATACTCAATTCACTGTATTCAAAGAAACTAGGGCTAAAATCATATAATTTCATGAAAAGAGATAATGACCAGAAGTATAGCTAACAACAGCCCTTAATACTCATGAAAATTATAACAGGAAGAATCCATAATTTACTGACAAATGAACCCTAATTGTGAACTTCAGGGCTAGAATGGATAAGCATTTCAGAAGAGTTTTGGGGCACAAGGGAAGAACAATTCCCTTGTTGAATTCCCACATACCTGGAGTCGAATTTCCTGAAAAGGATCTAGAGAATCTAAGGAGAAAACTTGAAAGCCCTAGCTTGCTTTGAGAGAACTGTCAGGAACTTCTTTGCTCTGGAGATCGAGAGTTGAGTGAAAATGAAGGGGATTTAGTCGATTACCCCTTTAATTCTCTCCAATAGTTTAGGAACTAAAATAGCAGGAAGTTATGAAAATGCCCCTGAAAAATTCTAGAAAATTTCCCGACATGGACCAATGGGTCACACGAGTCATTGGTTAATACCATGATTCATTGGGACCAATTGTTGATATTAGTCCTGGAATCAGGGATCATTGGAATTTCGCAATGGAAGGAGACCACGACTCATTGGACGAACCAACGGGACCTTGGTACCTTTCGTTATCACTGGCAGGAAACATGGTCCCTTAGCTAACAGATGACACAATGACTCGTTAGTAGAACCAACGGGTCATTGTGTCTGTGCGTGGTCAACACTGCCTGGACCTGAGATCTGGCGACGAGTAGAAATGACAACTCGTTATAGGTGACAACGAGTCGTTGTTTCAACTTGTTGCTTCTGGGAGATGTCTGGTAGATTTCTGAACTTGGGATGCAACGGACGACAGGACGACTCCTTACTCCTTCCAACGGGTCGTCCTATGCCTCATTAGTCCCCAAAATAAATTCTGCACAGCAAACAACGACTCAGACAACGGCCGATTACAAGTGACAACGATCCGTTGTCTGGGTCGTTTTGTGAAAAAAAATTTCTGGTTTCCCTTGGTTTTTCATGCAAGGTCTTAGTTTGGTCTAGAAAAGTTTCAGGGTGTTACCATATCTCCCCCTTGGGATCATTCATCCTCGACTAAAGGCTAAAGCTGCTGGAAATCAAGGAAAAAAGCTGCAATTCCCAGATTGAAAGTATAAACTAATTTCTGAAAGAATGACTAACTCCGGACTGATTTAATCATACTAACTGAATTAACGCAACTAGAGTGCACATTGAAAATATGAATAGAGCTGGTGAGTGAGGACCTAACAGAGTACTGATAAGGAATTTAATACCTGATGCTAAAACTGAACTGGAGGGGAATAAATGAGGATATTTAGCCATCATGTCCACTTCTGCTTCCCATATGGCCTCCTCAACTAGCTGGTTTCTCCACAAGACTTTTACTTAAGCAACCTCCTTGTTTATCAACTTACGAACCTGACAGTCTAGGATCTGATCTAGGACTTCTTCGTAAGAGAGACTATCTTTCACTCCCATACTACCTAGTGGCAAACCTAAGGCCGGATCACCAATGCACTTCTTCAATAGTGATACATGGAAGACTAGGTGCACAGATGCTAACTCTGAAGGCAATTCTAACTTGTGGGACACATTGTGAATTCGCCTCAAAATCCTGTAGGGTCCTACATACCTCAGACTTAGTTTTCCTTTCTTTCCAAACCTCATCACCCCCTTCATGGGTGAAATTTTCAGATAAACCCAATTATCTACAGTAAATTGTAACTCTCTCCTCCTCACATCAGCATATGATTTCTGTCAGCTCTGAGCTGTTTTCAACCTTTCTCTAATAAGTTTCACTTTCTGGATAGCTTCATGAACTGAGTCTGGTCCTATCAAGGTAGCTTCTCCAAACCACCGTATAGGAGACCTACACCTTCTAACATATTATGCCTCAAATGGGGCCATCTGAATACTGTAGTGGTAGCTATTATTGTATGAAAACTCAATGAGAGGTAGGTGAGCATCCCAACTTCCCTTGAAGTCAATCACACAAGCTCTCAGCATATCTTCTAAGGTCTGAATAGTCCGCTCAGCTTGTCCATCTTTCTGAGGGTGAAAAGTTGTGTTGAGCTTGACCTGAGTACCGAGTCCTTTCTGAAATGACTTCCAGAAATGCGAGATGAATTGGGTACCTCTATCTGAAATAATGGATAAGGGAACTCCATGTAGTCTGACCAACTCTCGAATGTACAGTTTAGCGTAATCCTCAGCTGAGTCTGTAGTTTTAATTGGGAGGAGATGTGCTGACTTGGTCATCCGATCTACTATCAACCAAATTGAATCATGCTATTGACGAGTACGAAGTAGACCTGTAATGAAGTTCATATTCACTTCTTCCCACTTCTACATTGGTATGTTTATACCCTTACTCATATCCTAGATCTCTAATGTTCAACCTTAACTTGTTGGCAGTTTGGACACTTAGCCATAAATTCTGCAATATCCCTCTTCATGTCGTTCCACTAGTAGATTTCCCATAGTTCACGATACATCTTAGTAGCACCTGGGTGGATAGAATATCTGCAGTTATGTTCTTTTGTCAGTATTTGCTATCTCAAGTCACCTACGTTCAAAACACATAGCTTGCCCTGGTAACGAAGCACACCATCTTCCTTTTTGGAGAAAGCCTCCACTTTTTTTCTTAGAACTGCTTCTTTAGCTTAAGTGGTATGGGATCTTCATCCTGCTTTGACTTAACCTCAACAACTAATGAGGATTCTGACCCACTCTATAGTACTACTCCACCCTTAGATGAATCCACCAACTACAATCACAATCGAGCTAACCTGTGAATATTCTTTGCTAGTTCTTTTTTGCCCTCTTTAACATAAGCAACGGTTCCCGTGGACCTCCTGCTTAGGGCATCAGCTACCACATTGGCCTTGCCTGGGTGATATAGCACACTCATGTCATAATCCTACAGTAACTCCAACCACCTTCTCTGATGAAGGCTTAAATCTTTCTGACTGAACATGTACTGAAGGCTCTTGTGATCGGTGAAAACATCCACACGAACCCCTATAAAGGTAATGCCTCCATATTTTTAGAGAAAACACCACTGCCGCCAATTCAAGATCATGAGTCGGATAATTCTTCTCATGAACTTTAAGCTGTCTAGTGGCATAAGCTATCACCTTACCACGTTGCATCAGAATGCAACCGAGGCCAACTCTAGAAGCATCAAAATAGACTATGAACCCATTTGTTCCTTCTAGTAAGGTCAAAATTGGAGTTGTAGTGAGTCGATTCTTTAGCTCTTGGAAACTCTTCTCACATGCATTTGACCACCGAAACTTCACTTTTTTCTAAGTTAGCTTAGTTAGAGGAGACGCGATAGAAGTAAATCCTTCTACAAACCGTCGATAATAACCGGCTACACCCAGGAAACTCCTGATATCTGTTGGGGAAGTGAGTCTTGGCCAGTCTTTTACCGCTGCTATCTTTTGAGGATCTACCTGAATACCTTAACCTGAAACCACATGCCCAATGAAAGCCATAGACTTCAACCAGAATTCACATTTGCTGAATTTAGTGAACAACTGGTGGTCTCTAAGAGTCTACAACACTATCCTCAGATGGTTATCATGCTCCTCCTCATTTCTGGAGTATACTAGAATTTCATTAATGAATACAATAATGAACATGTCTAGATACTGTTTGAATACCCTGTTTATCAGGTCCATAAAAGATGCAAGGGCAGTAGTTAGTCCAAAGGACATAACCACAAATTCATAGTGACCACACCAAGTTCTGAAAGCTATTTTCGGTATGTCACATTCCCTGACCCTAAGCTGATGATACCCGACCTGAGATATACCTTGGAAAAACTAACTGGCTCCATGAATCTGATCGAGAAAGTCGTCAATTCTAGGTAGGGGATACATGTTCTTAATTGTAACCTTGTTCAATTGACAGTAGTCGATACATATTTTGAGGGTACCATCTTTCTTTTGCATGAACAACACTGGAGCACCCCATGGGGAGATGCTGGGCCATAAGAAACCATTATCAAGAAGGTCTTTTAGTTGTTCCTTCAAATTCTTAAGCTAAGCTCGAGCCATTCTATAAGGAGGAATAGAGATGGGCTTAGTGTCTGGAAGAAGTCTATGCCGAAGCCTATTTCCTGCTTGGGAGGGACTCCGAGAAGATCTTCAGGAAACACGTCAGGGAATTCTCTAACAACTGAAACTGACTGAATAGTTGGGGTCCTCGGAGCTAGAATCTTTGACCCAAACTAGGTGATAGATGCATCCTTTTGAAATGAGCTTCCTTGCCTTAAGGTAGGAAGTATACCGACCCTTAGGCGCTGAAATGCTACCCATCCATTCTAAGACTAGCTCATTGGGGAACTGAAACCTGACGACTCTAGTTCTGCAGTTGACTGAGGCATAACTGGAATGTAACCAATCCATTCCAAGAATGAGGTCGAAATCGACCATGTCTAGCTCTACTAGATCAGCTGGAATGACTTTATTCAACACTAAGACTGGGAAGTTTCTATATACCCGGCTGGCTCTAACTGACTCACCAACTGGGGTAGAGACTGAAAGTGGTTCTAAGAGAACTTCTGGACTAATTTCAAACTATACAGCTACATAAGGAGTCACAAACGATAGTGTGTCTCCTGGATCTAGTAAGGTGTAATGCCCCGAAAGCTCAAAATTAATATCCGGGACATAAATTAGAAAATTTGGAAAACTATAGAAAAGTTGCAAAATGATCAACCTGACGGGTCATTAAGGGACCCAACGACTCTTCAGGTCAACCATTTGAAGGATGTCAAGAATATACTCCAGAATTCCTAGTGGACGACACCACGAGTCATTAGCAGGCCCTATGACTCGTTAAGTCACCTGTTGCCAAGCCGGAGTTCAGAAATTTAAGAAATTTACAATGTACTTGATGGAAGGTCACCATGAGTCGTCAGCAGTAATGACTCGTCAGGTCCTTCATTTCCAGTCCCTTCTAGCTTTCTTTCCAGTGTACCTGATGAACGACACGACGAGTCGTTCCCAGGCATGACGACTCGTCATGTGCCCGTCAAGAGTCAGTAGATTTTTTCTAGTGAACTTGATGGAAGGACCCAACGACTCATTGGACCTGGTAACGAGTCGTTAGGTCACCCGTTGGGACACCTGACAGTTTTTCCCAGGGAATCTCTAAGTGCTATTTAGTAATTTCCTATCCTCCCAAGCCCTAAACTACATCATTTTGGCTACAATTTCAGACGTTTTAGTGGGGAAAAGTGGTCTATTCCTCATTCCCCACTCTCAGTTCTCAAGAAATCATTGAAGTATCCTCTTAAGAACTCTCAAGCGAAGTCTAGGGTTCCTCACCAACTTCATTCATTCAAGCTTCTTTATCTGGAGAAATTTATCCAGGTATGTGGGGTTTTAGCAAGGGGATTGTCCTTCCCTTGCGTCCCCAAAGTCTTCCTCAATTTCTTCTATCAGTTTTAAGCCTTGAGCTTAAGAGTGTAAGAAGCATTCATATTTATTTTCGTTGATTTCACTCAGAACGATGTTTATACTTATTGTTAATATAATCTTCATCAGTTCCTCATCAAATTGTCAGTATTATTACAAAAGTGAATTTAAGCCCTAACTTTTGAGTAATGATTTTACATGTTAAATTCCCTCTAGTGAATGAAGAATGATTTGGGTTGAATTCTTAGAATATGTCTTGCCTTACGTATGTGTTGGGTAAATATCCCATGAATCAGAATGAATTTAGTACGTCGAATGAAATTCTCTATTAGCTGCTTAGTAATTTAGTCAGTTAGAACACAGAACTATATCAGTCTAGTCTCAGTCAGAATCATATCAGTCTAGCTTCAGTCGATTTTAGCAACCTCAGTGTTGTCCACAAAATGTCAACTGATCAATTTGACCCCAGTTTATTTTTAAGGTGTCAGTGGTGCCTCCTAGTTTTCAGACTCAGATTCAGATTTCAGTTATTTGGTACATTAGGCGATCATGACATTTAGTTATAGCTCTGACCAGCCTCAAGACCCCAGTTCAGTTATTAGTTGTTCTGTAGACGGTTACGACGCTTTCAAATAAGCAACTCTGACCAGTCATAAAACCCAGTTTCAGAATCTGGTCCGATAAGGCTCTCAGGGTACATGCATTTATTCGTCCCTGACTAGTCTTAGGCCCCAGTTTCGAGCTATCAGCTTAGTAGTTCAGTTTAGGTTTTACAGTGGGAGTAGAACTTAGCATTGAGCAGGTCGGGGTTCCAGTGCACCCAGGTTCCCAGAACTATGTTTCCAGCGTAGGTTACAGTATTACTTGGCCTGATTGGCCCCAGATATTTTTGTAATCACCCAGTTCATGCCTTTATACCCTGTCAAGGTATATTGGGTCCTACCGGTGGGGTGTATACATCGGACACCACATCTAGCTCACGTGGTTAAATGTCGGTTATAGACTCTCCCACTAGTCAGTCCAGTCCAGTATCAGAATAAGCAGCTCAGTTTAGTACAATATCTCAGATTTAGTGTTTCAGATTTAGGACATGTCCTTGACCATCAAACAAGGTTGTCTTGACCATTTCAAATTATATTAGTAGTTAAGTTCAGTTTACCTGTTGGTCATGGCGTGTCACTTCAGTTCAGACTTTATATTCAGTATGTTTCTCCCACTTACTCAGTACATTCAAAGTACTGACGCATGCTTTTCATGCTGTATCATTTCATGATACGACTGTAGGTTCTCAGATTCAGCACAGATAGTTACTTCAGTTTTAGAGCATTCCATTTCAGCAGATCAGAGTGTGAGTCCTCATTATTCGAGGGTCTTGTTTATTTACTTCAGTTGGATATGGTTTTGTATAGACTTAGAGTTAGTTGGGGACCTATCCCAGAAACTCCTCAGTAGTTGGCTTTCAGACCAGACTTGTCTTTCAGAATTGTATTTCAGATATATTATTTCTTTCTCTACTTTCAGTCTTTACATTTTCTTAAACTGATAAATCTATTATTTAAAAGTTTCGTTGTGCATGTTTACTCAGAATGCTAGTGTATGATAGACCAGGGGTTAACTTGGGGTCACTTATGGCTTCAAGTACCGTGTTATGTCCAGGGTGTAGGCTCAGGGCATGACATAGGGAATATACATCTAGGTGCAAAAGACGTAACATACCAGTGACCACATCACGTAACCTCTCCTAGTCATGACGAGAGAACAATTCATAAAGCAGTTTTGTTGTTGACCGCCATCCGTATCTAAAGTATTAGCTTGCTGAGCTTGACGGCCTACTGGGCTGCTAAAGTAGACTGAGCTCTCTCCATTCCTACTGAAGGACACTCTTTTAACTTGTGACCTAACTGTCCACATCTAAAGCAACCCTCCTTGCCTATGCGGCATTCCCCTAGATGGTTCTTTCCACACTTAGGACAAGCTGGGTAACGGTTGTTGGCACTGTAATTATGGGACTGAGAGTCAGATGCTCCATCCTTCCGATCCTTGCAGGATCGGAAAGTAGGGGTGTTGGCTGATGTGGGAGCTGGAGTATTTTGTTGCTGCTGCTATGGGTGACTACTACCGTCGGACCTCTGGTGGCCATAATCCGACTGACTTGTTCTGTCCCTGTTATTCTCCTGTTCCATATCCTTCAACTTTTCTACCTCAATCTGTTGGGCATGAATGATGAGGATGGAGAAGTCAATGTCCTTGATGAGCATCACGGTTCTGCACTCCTTAAGTACCAAGTCCGACATTCCATTAACAAATTTGAGCATGTGAGCTTTTGGCTCGGCTACCATCTCTGGAGCATACCTCGACAACTGAGTGAACTCCAATGCATACTCCTCCACGGTTCTGTTACCTTGACTTAGATTCATGAACTTCGTGACCTTGGCCTCCCTCAATTCTTGTGGGAAGAATCTATCTAGAAATGCGGTTGTGAACTCATCCTACTCTACTGGCCCTACTTCTGTTGGCCTCCCTTCCTTCCATTGGTTGTACCAAATCTGAGCCACCCTTTTCAACTGGTAGGAAGCTAGATCGGCACTCTCCACAAAACTAACACCCATAATCTGGGTGATCTTCCGTACCTCATTTACAAACTCTTGTGTGTCCTCTCCCACCTTGGATCTATGAAAGCTGGAGTTCATTCGGGTGAAGTCCCAAACCCTAGCAACTGATGTAGAACCGTTTGTATTCACTGGAACCACCTACTGGTTCATTTGGTTGGTCATCCTTTGAGCCAGCAGCTGGATTGCTGCTCGAAATTCTGCTGAGGACACTTGGTCGTCCTAAGGGGTTGTTGGAGCTGGTGGGGCAGGTTAGTTGGCATTGCCTACCCTCCTTCTATTTCCTTATTCTAGAGGCATATTTTTCATTGAAATGAATAAATAACGAGTTAGGAGGATATTTTGGGATTCAACTTCAACGCACAATAAGGAGTATGAAAAAAAGGGAGTTTTCCTAATAACGTCTCATAGCCTCCCCATCATAACTGTGGCGCAATTCACACCTATAAAAAGGACTCTACTTAACGTGGCTTTAGGAAATCCTAGGATACTCTAAATCTAGTGCTCTAATACCAAGTTTGTCACGACCTGAGTCTACACCCTGGACGAGACATAGTACTTTGTGCCACAAGTCACCCCAAGCTAACCCATGGTCTATCACTACACTGGTAAACTGAGTAAATATAAGCGGAAGCTTTATAAAAATAATTACGTAATCAATACAGTTGAGAGTGTAAACATAACTGGAAACAATACTAAACAACTATGTCTGAAAGCCACTACTAACCGATGAGTTGCTGCGATAAGCCCCCAGCTAACTCAAAAGTTTAGCTGAATAAAGAACTAACTGAACAAATAATCATCATCCTCGAAAGATGAGGACCCAGCAAATGGCGTTGTTGCTGATATCATCGAAGGGAAATTACTGATGATGCTAAGACTAAGAACCTGTGTCTGTATCATAATACGATACAACATAGAAAGTATGCACTAGTACTTTGAATGTACTGAGAGTGAGATATACCATAAACATGAAAAATAACAACTGAACTGAACTAATATGAAATGACCAACTGATACTGAATACTGATAAAATTGAGCTATAATTGATATGGTCAATAATGACCCTGACTGATGGTCATAAACATGTACTGGAATTGAGTGATTGAACTGAGCTAAACTGAATTGCATTGAGCTAAAATGAAACTGTACTGACAAGTTGGAGAGTCTATAACCTACATATAATCACGTGAGCTCAACATGAACTCCGATGTATACACCACATCAGAGAAAGCCCATTGTACCTGCAAGGTATAGTGGTTGGCTGGGTGATCACAAGGCTGGGGCCCATTGGGCCAATAACCTATGATGGCAACGTAATTCTCAGAACTTAGGTAGGCTGGAACCCTGGTCCACGCTCGGTGCTAAGTACTACTCCCTCTAGATAGTCCTAACTTGACTACTAAGCTGATAGCTCGAAGCTGGGGTCCTGGACTAAGTCAGGAATACTTATTTGGACGTACCCTAAGAGTCTATCGGATCGGATAACTATAAACTGGGGTTCTAAGACTGGCTAGAGATAATTATCTAGAAGCGTCGTAACCGTCTGAAGAACAAACTGATAACTGAAAGTGCTGGTTCTAAGACTAGTCAGAGTTGCTTATCTGGAAGTGCCATAACCGTAAAGAACAAATTGATAACTGATAACTGAAAACTAAAAACAAAAAACTAAAAATTGGAACTGGAAGGTTTCTGACACCTCAAGAGACTGATTATAGTCAAACTGATCAGCTGACATTTCTGTGAAATACTGAAATTTACTAAGTACTGACTGAGACTGAACAATCAGTAATTCTACTCTTGATCATACAATTGTACTATCTTGGTGATTTCAAGAACAATCAAAATCAAGCAACACTTGTATTTAGAACATGTTGAAATACTCAATTCACTGTATTCAAAGAAACTAGGGCTAAAATCATATAACTTCATGAAAAGAGATAATGACCAGAAGTATAGCTAACATCAGTCCTCAATACTCATGAAAATTATAACAGGAAGAAATCCATAATTTACTGACAAATGAACCCTAACTGTGAACTCCAGGGCTAGAACTAATAAGCATTTCAAAAGAGTTTTAGGACACAAGGGAAGAACAATTCCTTTATTGAATTTCCACATACCTGGAGTCAAATTTCTTGAAAAGGATTTGGAGAACCTGAGGAGAAAACTTGAAAGTCCTAGCTTGCTCTGAGAGAACTGTCAGGAACTTCTTTGCTCTAGAGATCGAGGTTGAGTGAAAATGAAAGGGATTTAGTTGATTACACCTTTAATTCTCTCCAAAGCGTTCCCAAAACGACGTAGTTTAGGAACTAAAATAGCTTGAAGTTACAAAATTCCCCTGCCCGACAGGGACCAACGGGTCACACAACGAGTCATTGGTTGATACCACGACTTGTTGGGACCAGTCGTTGGTGCTGGGCCTAGAATCAGGGCTCACGGGAATTTAGCAACGTAAGGGGACCACGACTCATTGGACGAACCAACGGGTCCTTGGTACCTCTCATCGTCACAGGCAGAAAACTTGGTCCCTCAGCTAACGGATGACATAACGACTTGTTGGTAGAACCAATGGGTCGTTGTGTCTGCTCGTGGTAAACACTGCCTGGACTTGAGATCTGGCGATGGGTGGAAACAATGACTCGTTAGTGGTGACAAAGAGTCATTGGTTCCACTTGTTGCTTTTTTGGAGATGTCTGGTAGATTTCTGAACTTTGGATGCAACAGACAACAGGACGACTTGTTACTCCTTCTAGCAGGTCGTCCTATGCCTTGTTGGTCTCCAAAAGGAAATTCTATAGAGTTGACAATGACTCAGACAACAGCTCATTACAGGTGACAACGATCCGTTGACTAGGTCATTCTGTGACAAAAATTTTGGTTTTTCATGCAAGATCTGAGTTTGGTCTAGCAAAATTTCGAAGTGTTACAGGAAGATATGAGGAATTAGCTTGAAATAATTGATTTGATTGCCCCAACTTAACTCTCTTATATAATAGAAATATGTTCTTTTTTATTTTTCTTCTCACTTTAATTCTTTTTGCTCCAAATATCTTCATCTTTCTGCCGCTTTATTCCTACGTACAAAATATAATAGTAAGCATAAAATAATATAATTCATACTCAAAAAAATAATTAAAAATACTAAAATATAAAGTAAATAATAGCTAAATATACACATTGTTTGCCTAACATCAATGTATAATAGTGAATCACTTCTAGATGATAAAAATAAATCAAACAAACTATCAATATTATAGCAGAGAGATTTAAAGATACAAAACGCAAACACACATATAACAAAAAAATTATAAGTGAAAAGAAGATCACACATCCATCATACAACTACTTACATACTTCCTCCAAATAAGAGGTGTTTTAGCTTTTTCATTTTATATCAAAATAAGTGGTGTTTCACATTATCAAAAATACATTAATAATGTTCTTTCAATTTTACCCTTATTTAAATAAGAGAATTTTACACAATCAAGAAACTATTGATGAACTAGATCTTTTTCAAGGTATTTATTAAGGTTAATTTGGTAAAATTACATCTTACTTTCTAGGAATGCATAGTTTTGTTAAAACCTATGCCAAAACTAAAAACACTACTTATTTTGAAACAGAGAAAATATATTAATATCGAACATATATTAAATTATAAAGCGTATTAATAACCTTTAAATTGGATCAATTATCTATATCTATATAATTGCATAACATAAGCCAGTGATGTGGCAGTCTTACAATCCAGAAATTGTGTTTCTCTTTTTCCCCAGATTTTTGGACTTCTCATTTATTTTTAACCAATTTCTGTGCTCATTCAAAATAAACCGATGAGTCACATCTTAAATTTACACCCTAAAAATGAAAAGGCACAATTTTACTTTTTTTAATTGCTCTCCGTCTATTCCTTTTCTTTTTCCTATCTTTAACTTTTGTTCTTGCTTTTTCTACAATCCATATCCATGGCTGCTCAAAAGGAACAAGATGTAGTTAACATATTTTCTATATGATCGGGGAAATACTTTCCTCCTAAAGAAGTGTTGGGCTTCTTAAATCCCTTTTTTAAACTCCGATTTTATTGAAATTGAATCCACAATCTCCATCAACTTGACATGACAGATGTTTACTAGATGTGTTCTGATTGCTAGATACAACCAGCATCTCTACCTCCGGTCACCTACAAAACCAACACGATATCGGTATATGCTCTCGTGCTCCCTTTGAAGTATTTAGTTTTTGTTTATTCATTTTATGTTGTTGTTTTCTTTGGAACAAGCAAAAGCTATAGTTTGCTTATTCACTGAGTAAAAGACTTAATTTTGTAGATTTTCTTATGCTTTGCTGGGAGATATTAGGATAGCAATTGAATAAAAGAATGATCTTTTAAAGGAGATCTGGACAAGTAAGTGGAGAAACTTAAAATGTGGTTGTTGATATATAGTAAGTATCTTTATAAGCTAATATCTTTTTAATTAGTGCTTTTGTGATTCTATAAACTGCAATGGTTAGGAAAAGGTTTGATTAAAGGCAAAAATGATCATAGAAAGATTATCCACTATATTTTCTAGATTATGAAAATGGGTTTGAACTTTAAGACAAACATGATCATAGAAAAATCACAATAGTTTTAAAGCAAAGATTGATGGACAAACATGACAATAGAAAGAGATAACAACAACTCATCATCCATATGCTTAAAATGGATACTTGTATGAACTTGTGAAGAAAAGATTTAAGTTTAGGACAAAGGTGACCACCTTAAAGATTATGATAGTTCATTCTCCAAACAATCAAAATTTGTTCTTGTGTGATATCGGGTGGTTAAGTAAAGGTTTGCTTTTTAGGAAAAATATGATTATATAAATAGACTACAATAGTTGGTTCCCCAAATTCTTCAAATCGATACTTGTGTTACAAAGATTTTTTAATCAAAGATTAATTTTAGGCAAACAGGGCCATGGAAAATACTAAAGCAGTTCATTCACAAAATTCTTAAATATGGTAGTTGTGTCACGTGGTTTAGTTAAGAAAATTTTTTATTTTCAGAGCAAACATGACCATAAAAAATATTACATCAGTTCATTCTCGAATTTTTTGAAATAGACATATAACTATAGTTGTCTGTATATGAATGTTTCTGTGTATGTTACTCTGAAGAAATGGTTTGTTTTAGTGTGATATGATTATTAAGGTGCAGAAGTACAATGCCATAAGTTGCTCCATAGGAAGAGATTACAGTGTGTCTCCATTCAGGCACATTTCGAAGAAATCTAAATAATGCAAAGAATTGGAGGCTTCTTTGGCAAGAAAACACTTTTTGGACATAGAAAAAAATACTTTCTAGGATAGGAATGATCAAGAAACTAACTTTTCTATTGGTGGAAGGTCGAAGTATGGAGACATACTTCTCATTTCAAACTAGACGATGAGGTCGAATGGATTAAGATTGAATTTACCCACACCTCTCTGTTATTTTTATCCATAGTGAAAACTCACATTAAGTGCAAATGTTTAACCCATGAAAAAAAATAAAAAAATAAGAGGTTGAATATGAATTTCAGGGAAGGAAGATAGAAGTTAATTTAAGATTTTATACATGAACGTGTTATAGCCAAAACTAATAAAGCTCAGCAAGATGCTGAAAAAAATTACAGTTTAATTACTTGTTTTAATGTTAAGAATGTTAAATGACTTATTCTCTCTATCTGGTCGTTATTTATTTGATGTCAATTATAATTAGCTCACTGCATTGACCTAACTTGCGATCTGATTTTTTCAACTAATGTTGACGACTCTTGAGTGGCATATTATATGGATAAAATATTCATCTCCTTAATTATATACAGGCATACTGCTTAGAGCTTTGTGAGCATTGACTTTACTTAGAAAAGACGTGTGAACAGACTATGAAATTGTTATATCTATTTTGATGCACATTAACTCATTTTTCATCCACTAAAGCGAAGAAAAGAGGCCCTCAGACTGGTGTAAAGAGAGCTACTTTCTAATGTATGCCTTCATACTATGCTGAGCACTTACGGCTGTACAACTGAAGAAGAAACTCATCAGAAGAAAGTTTACACATATAATACTATAATAATAGATTTTCATACTAGGTAAACTGAACTAAAATCAAGTTGTTTCCATCAAAGTTGTCAACCTGCCTTTGATAACAATAAATATTATTTCAAGTCTCAATTACTCTTTGAAATCACCTTTCTTTGTTATTTCCACCTACTCTCAAATGATTTGTCTTTTATAGTCTTGGCTCTTTGAAATTTCTAACTTAATTTCTCCCATTTGTAGGGTTTGTATTAATATATCTATATTTTCGTAATTCTGTAACTTTCTTCTCATTGTACATACAAGGAAGAAAAGAGATATGGTAAAATCATATGCCCGAAACCTGGAAAAGCTGTCAAGCTTGATGAGGCTATTAACTATGTGCAATCCTTCCATCCCCGGTTTGAGGTGAATTACTTAAGCTACTTTGTTTCATAATAGGTGAAATTGACTTTGCAAATTAGTGTCGATTTTTCAGGGAAATATTTGTTTAATGTGCTTTGTCAACCAAAGCTAATATTTAAAAAGTATTTACAAGCTCTCAATTTTTAATCTTAAAGTTGCAATTTATGTTCCAATTAATTGGGAGGTAAACATTAGCAAAATAGTTTAATTCTGTATATGTATATTTTCATGCAATTTATCTCAATGAGTTTAGCTAATCTGAATTCGAAATTGGACTTCAACATGAAATGTCTTCTCTCCAAGAATGGACGTCACTCAAAAATATGTTATTACTAATTAATTTTTGGTTTATTCAATATAATTGTACATGAAGTTTGTGAAAATTTTAGATGATTCAATTCATTGGATCATAGCATCATACTAACAAAAGTAGCTACATAATTCGAATTTTGGAGTTATGAAGTTGGATCAGAGGAAAATTTAGTTCCTCCGGATCTTTTGAGAACAACAAAATTTAGGATGTCCAAAAGAATTCTTAGAATAAATCTTATTTTTTATTAACTTGAAACAGCAACTTAGTACTAGCATAATGACTCGTTGTCCTCTCTGCAGTAGCATTACAAGCTTTCTATTACTTTCTTTTTCATAGCAACCTATTGTACTCATATTTTTCCTCTTTATAACTACTCTATGTTATGATTTTATTTCATTCCCCTTTTTTTCTTTTGGTGATTTAAAATATCAACTACCATGTTTTAAATTAGTATCTTAGTCACCAATCATACAGTTCTTCATTGTTGACTAAAGCTAATGAAGAGATGTCATATACAAAGGTAGAAATTGTAGTGATGAGGTCAAGTATGAAATGTTATAAGAAAAAAAGGGTATTAAATAGTATAAAATATATTGAATATGTCAAAAAAAAAAAAGAGGAATGAAGTTACATGTCGAATGTGTTGAAAATAAAGGAATGAAGTTAGTATAAAATGCTATAAAAAATATTGAATGTGTCGGAAAAAAAAGAAGTTACATGTTGAATGTGTCAAAAAAAGAGGAATGAGGTTACATGTCAGAATATATTGAATATTTCGAAAAAAGAGGAATGAAGTTACCAGCAAAAATACATTGAATGTATTGCGGAACATGTGCAAAGAGAATCAATTATCATAAAGTCAAGGAACTTGAAACGCTTTTCCCATTTTATGTAATTTATTTACTCTCTCAGATTTCGATCTTTCTTTTAAGCTGTAATTATAAGCTTTAATTTTTCTTTAATGACCATGCTTTAGCGCGGCCAAATTCACTAGTTGTTTAATACAAAAATACCATTAATGAATTAAGGGCCTTCTTAGTCTTCTTAAGCATAAAAGCGCTTATGTTCGGTTTGGACATTCTTGAACTATTTAGCTCGGATTTGTATGTAAGGTCTTGATGAAGCTCGATTTGCATCATTCTCCCCTTCTTGAAAAGGATTCATCCTCGAATCTACACCTTGCCATACCATAAGGAAAGAAAAACAATCACAAGGACCTCATAGCATGAGGATTAGCATAAGAGTTAACAAATATATCAACATGCCAAGAATGCATAAACTTGTGATATAATCAAGAATCAACTATTCTAATGAAGAAGAAGCTTTTAGGTGAAGCATTAAAAGCTTGGTTAGTCCAAGATGGTACCATAACCAACTCACACACTTTCAAAGTGTTGCCAGGGTCAAAAGGAAAGCATGGACACTCATCTTGGCCAAGAAAGTAATCAAGCACCCTATTAGATTCCCTACCTACATAAGATATGCCCTCAACACAAGTATGAGCATCATCATATGCAAATAGATAATAAAGAAAAGTTTCGCACAAAATAACTTCATTCAAAGTGTCCTCATATGTAATATTACTATAGATTCAACAACATGATCAAACACAATATCAAGAGTTGGGACACTCAAACAAGAAGTAAACATTTGAAATCAAGCATCACCTTCTTTCTCAACATCCCATAGTGGATAATCATACAAGGTATATCCCTCAAGAAGAGCTATATCACCATCATATTGAACATCACTACGAACTACACTAGGAGTAATGTAATCATCCTCAAATAAGTCATTGTAGTTAAAGAGTTAAAGCATGTAATTTCATTCTCAAAAAGACAAATGTCATCATTTAAGGTATTTTCAGTTACATGATTTCTATGAACAAAACAAGCAATAGGATTTTCAGAAAAGGTATGCTCAAGGAGTTACTCCTACTCAAATGATCAACCCTATTAATGTCATCACTAAATTGGGATTCACTTAGCGCATCACCAAACCCTCAATTAGTGGATTATCTTTACCAACAAGATGATCATTACAAAATTCACATGATAATATACTATTATTCAAATCACAAGTGTTAATACAAGGTGGACACAAGTTGATATTGAAGAAGGATCAATTCAATCATCAATAGGATCAACTTGTGTATAAACTACAAAGTCATTATCAACATATGGTAAAGAATTATTATGCTCATATGAAGATAATCTATTACTCACACTTTGTTTAGTTGAAATGTTAGAAGTGTCAAGTCTAGTCATTATACCCAGAAGCTCACAAAAAGGATTTTCTACTTTAAGGATAAATTGCCCTCAAAGTTTTGGAACACACTTCAAGCCACTTATCCAAAGTGACTATCATATTCATCTTCATATCAAGTTAAGCCCCCACATTAGGAACTTGTGTTCCTTCATATGTCTCTTTTTGACCTATAAGAAAGTCCTTTTCTTAGAGAAAAAGGACAAACAAGAAGGTTAGATTTGTGTTGTGGCAACTCGCTCACTTCCCTCTACGCATCCCCTCCTTTTTCCACTCTAGAGTATTCACAATTCACTCCCTTGATCCTCTCAATCTTTTGTCTTTCATATCTGGGGATCTTGGAATAGGTGTCCAAGAGCATATAGTGAGGATTAAGAGAAGTGGGTGGAAAGAGAAGTTCTCCTCCTTATTCCATTACATAATCCTACCAATCATGTTCATACGGAATTCCATTCTTTTGGAACCAAGTGTGTCCCAAACATAAGTCGCAAGTATCCATAGAAAGTATATCATACCAAACATCCTTTTGGTATTCACCAACTGACAAGGAGACCTTCGCACGCTCACTAACCTAATACCCTTCCTTGTTAAAATGAGCATCTCATTTCAACACATATGGTATCCCCAACCATACAACTTCATGGCAAGTGATGTAGTTTGCATAGTAATGATCATCAAAGATAAGAAAGAATCTCATACAACCATTAATATTCACTTTTGTTTCAATGATTCTCCTCCTCAGGTAAACCTTTCATCAAAAAATTGGTTTTCTTATTACTCTTGGTACCTACAAGACAAGAAAACAAGACAGAAACAAAAACTTCTTTTTTTCACTCATATTTGCACTCCAATGTACTTGGCTAGCACCACTCAAATGATCTCTCACACTCGTTCCTTTTACCTCTCCAGGAACCGGTCAAAGTTGCTATTCAATTCAATTAATTGCTTGTCAAGAGTCTCAAACCAATCTTAAGGATAAAATAGATTTTTGGCTTCAAGAACAATGGACAACTTTAAAACTAAGGGACTTGATCCAAGAAATTATCAAAGAAGAAAAATGAGAAAATCACAAGAAAGAATTAGCACAAAAGAGTCAGACATAAAAAACTTGATAATACTTAGTAAAGGCAAACTTTTTGGGAATAAACTCAGTTCGTGGGAACAAACTTTGGCTGGCTCTAGAGTTCGTGGGAAGAACCCAGTTTGTTGGAACAAACTGAGGCTGACCTTGGAAGTTTGTGGGAAAGAACTCAGTTCGTTAAAACTAATTGGAGTGAGCTTAAGAGTTTGTGGGAATGAACTTAGCTCATTGGAAAAATCTGGGGGCTAGTATGGGGAGTTCGTGAGAATAAAGCCAGTTCATTGGAACGAACCCCTGGCTAGCCTTAGAAGTTCGCGTGAACGATCTCAGTTCATTACAACAAATTATTGTGAATTTCTAACTCTTTCTACTTCCAAAGCACATGAAAAATTTTGTGGGCACAAAGTGGAGAATGAAAATTTTCAAAATTCTGAACTTAAGATACCATTGGGCCCACTTCACTTAATATTTACCCTTTTCTATAGTCCAAAACACCTTTTGGCTTTTAAAAATTAGGATGTTGGATCAAAGATAACTTTTTTTGCTCCTTCTTCATCAAGATCAAATTAAGATCCTCAAGAACACTTGAACATTCAAAATTTCAACATTCCTCAGATCTTCTCGAAATTGCCTCAATGTTTTAGAATAGAATCCCCTCGAGCTAGAGAACAAACTCCAAAACTTTTTTAGCTTGAATTCAACCATCTTAGTTTTCTTAAGCATGAGGGATTATGTTCAGCTTGAACATTGATATGCCTAATTTACACCTCTATGATAAGAAGTATAACAAGGTCATTGTCAAATATAGCACCCAATAAGGTTGGGGTTGAATCCCACAAGGAGTATGGTGAAATTAAGTCTTACGCAGTTATTTACTTTTAAATAAATATTTTTGTAACATTAGGGATTTGAGAATTAAGTTTCGCTCCACTATTTACCAAATATAAGAAGTACCAATTATGATTGATTACTATTGAACTCAAGAAGAAATAAGCTAGGGTTGTGATCATCATGATTTTCCTGAAAATATTTGGTGAATGACCACATGAAACTTATTTAATGTTAAATGTGTAGGTTGCTAACTCGATTATCCTATCCAAACGTTTCTCAACCTATTCAGACAGGTAGCACACAAACTAAGAGTGATAACAAAAGAGTTATAAGATTTAACCTAGGTTGATTAATCTTATTACAGCATTAATCATCAGTCAAGGTTTTAATGCCTTGAATCCCTATTAATGTTATACCCCGTAAGATTTCCGACACCTAGATGGCCTATTCGCACGGTGATTAAGCATATTTGAAAGCCATACGTGCTAAAGGAAGGCCCGGAAAAGGATCGGACGGATAGCCTGTCGAACCATCGCGGAAGGAGCTGAGGCAGAGCCCCTCCGCAATGGCAACGTGTCACAGAGGTGGAGCCTCCGCGTTGGCTCCGTGACACATTGGCCCTGTCCAGGCTCAAGTATATAAAGCCCCACTTCGGTTTAATTTCATTTAAACTCATTATAATTTCCAGAAAACGCAGGAGAACAGGGAGAGACGAAGAGGGTAAATATATTTTCATCCGATTACGCTGTCAAACGTAGTCCAAACCCAAATTAACCTCAGATACCGAGGTATTTAGTAGCATAGAGCATTCCTACGGATTTAGTTTCGCGAAATACGGCCGACGAATCGTCGAGCTACCGGGCTAAGGTAAGTAGAATTACTCCAAACTAGTGTCGATGTGTTCCTAGCTGTAAAGTGAGTACTTCTCTCTTCTGGACTTCTGGAAAATAGCAAGTTTTCGACCGTCTTTCGATAAGCCTAAGTTTAGGCTATAATTATATCGAAAGTGATGTCGTCCTTCAAAATAAAGTTGTATTTAGTACTGATTGATATATATATATATATATATGAATGCAATTGGGAGGAATAGCTGAAATACTGACCAAGCTACGCCAGTTAGTCGGGAAATCAGAAGTGAAGGTATGTAAAGCTAGTTTCATCGGCAAGTTAGTAAATCTCGGTATAGTAAAGTAATTTAAAGGATAGTAGAATATTAAGAAGTCATGTGTTATGTTTATTACGAATGTTGATACGATATTAGAAGCATCATGTTATAATTAGCGCGAAACTTGCTAGCACGATATAGTTTCTAATATAAGTGTTAGGAACTGCACAGCATGCTCAGTATGTGATGTAATGCAGAATGTTAGGACATTATCGTATTCAGTTGAAACCCAGTAAAACAATGTAATATCTGTAAGGCATCTCAGAAGTAGAATGATAGGTTAAAATGAAGTTTAGAAAGCATGTCAAAAATAGTAAATCGTGTTATTACAGAAACTCAGTATACAGCATAGTATGGCAGAAGATTATATTTATACATATATATTATTATCAGTCTCAGCATGTATTAAGTACGTATACATTACTATTACTGGTTCAGTACACAGTATGTACGGATACTTTACTACTAGTAGCTTCAGTATGTGGGATATGCAGATAGTATTACCAGTTGAGATCGTTGTATTGTTTTGGGGTTGGATTACCTAGCATCCATGACCGCCCCAGGGTTAATAGCTGTATCGACTCGTCTGCCAAAGAACGAGGATACGTCGCTCTACAGAGTGGCATGCCGTCCCACAAGGGACGAAGATGGGATGCCAGTTTTCCCCATATTGTGCCTTGGTCGGCCCTTATACACCCCTGTCGAGCGGATACGCTCGGGTGTTGATTCAGGAGTCCTCCGGACTCAGGTACAGTTATAGTCAGGGGCTCAGCGAGCCCAAGTGCATACCCAGGGGACCGGCAGGATGCTTATAGCTATTATAGGAGATGGGATGACCGGGGTAGGGGTATAGATTCTGTGCTAGTTGTACCTCCCGACTTATGGGGGCCGGGTAAGGTTTGTGTGTGCTATGCTATGTTATGTTGTGTGATGCCATATTACACTAGATATGAGTAGATCGACAGTAAAGCGATACATTTCCAGGTATGATTCCTATTCCTTCCAGCATAGTTGAGAGTAAACATAGCTTACATTTCCAGCCAGTTAGTCTATTCCTTCCTATTTCAGTTCCATCAGTTGTATTGTTATTTTCAGAAATTTCTTTCTGTTATTATTTTACATACTCAGTACCAGTGGTACTGACGCTCGGTGGGGCGCTGCATTACTTGCCTGCAGGTACTCTTAGACGAGGAGGCGATCCCTCGTGATCCTAGCCAGCGCAGAGTCATCAGCTCCTGCCATCTGGAGCTTGATATTTCAGAGGTTTATATTATTTCTCTTTTGTTGTACAGTACGGGTAGGTCGGGGCCCTTTCCCGACCATCTTATCAGAATTCCTAGAGGCTTGCAGTCTATATATTTTTCCCTGCGGTCAGTTGAGCCGGTCGTGTGAGGCCTTATCCAGTCAGTAGTGGTGACCTTGCCGGTCACGTAGTTATTCAGTATTTCATTGTTGAGTTGCAGATAACTAGACAGCATGGTGGCCTTGTCGGCCCGCACAGGTTCCTTGTTACGAGTGTGTTTCTGGTTAGCTGCTATTACAGGTACAGGTGGCTATAGGCCTAGTCGGCCGGAGGCTGTATTTACAGCCGTTATATAGCCCGTTGTTTCCCTAAATCTGAGTTAGAGCCAGCCAGGCACCAGATGTGCTTAGGCTCAGTAGTCTAGCAGTTCAGGTCCTAATAGGGCACCAGGTGCCAGTCATACCCCCAAGGCGGGGTGTGACAAACTTGGTATCCGAGCCAGGTCGTGTCCTAGGGAGTCTGCAAGCCGTGCTAAGTAGAGTCTTGTCTATGGATGTGTTGTGCACCACATACTATAGGCAGGAGGCTGCGAGGCATAATAGGATGGTTACCCTTCTTTCATACTCAGTCGTGCCATAGCACAGTACAGTACAGGGTTGGTCCTTTTAAAACTTATCATATTCTTTGAATACAGATACAAGTCAGACCAGCGAAATCCTATCCCAAGCAGAAAATCAGATATAGTGACAGGAGAGAACATCAGCCAGTTACAAGGTAACTACAGCAGCAGGAGGAGGTAACAAGGACCTCCCAGTGTTATCTTTTTATTGGTACCATCCCCAGTATATGTCGATAACTTTAGAATAGGAAGTCATAAGCGTAACGTATAAATAAGTTGATTTATTTGTTAGATATATATATATAAAAGACCTGATTAAGATAGTAGACAATATTAGATTATCATATAAATGTGATAAAGAGAGGGAAATGTAGGATCCCCACCTCCATTCCTTCAGGTGTGGTACAGTTCCATGTCTTCGTTTCGTTGCGGTAAGAAAAAGTCATTCCTACCCCTTAGTTTTGATTCCGGTGTAGCAAAGGGCATATGGATTGAGACGATGTTGCCCAAAGTAGGCAGTAAGTGAAAGGTGGGTTGGTTGATTCCAGAAAGTGTTAGAAAGAGTAAGGAGCCCTTATGATTATGTAAGTTGTGCAGACCTTCACGGTAATAAGTCAGAATAGCAAGTAAGACTACTAGCTTACTCGAAGTGGGTGTAGGAGATCCGTCAATGATGGACTCCCAGTAAGAGTCAAGTCCAAGTCAGGAAAGGGTTGAATCCGCCGTGGCATGCTAACGACGGCAGGGTATGTCTGCAAGATAATAGTTATAATCTTAGCTGTGATATCAAAAGACAGGGAGATTATATGAATAAGATGGGTCCGACTGCAAGTCAGAAGAAGTATAGGTTGGAACTTGACTGGCAACCTTATTGATAGTGTAAGGCAGGTACCTTGAACCCCATAGCCCAGTTTAAGGAGGATGAGGGTGAAGAGCATGAATACTAGATTTTGAGGGGAGATCAGAATCTCCTCTAGATTGATAGAACACCGTGTATTAAGGACTAAACCTTAGATGAACAGCTAAGAGACAGTAAGGTTGTAGTTTAGAATGTTGCAGTATGTCCGCCCAAGGAGAAGGTAAGAGGGTACCGAACCAGAGACTCCAATCTAGTGTGGCCCAGATATAAGGTCCAACAGACAGTCACGGGCCTTAATATAATGCCAAGTAAGGCCACGAGGTTCGGATGTTGACCCCACATTGTAAGAGTGGTGAAATTTCAAATAGCAAATCATAGCTAAAGTGCATGTGTGTGTTGCTTCCAGAATGGAATAAAAAAAATCCTATGAAATGATACGAGAGGATATGAGATATCATTAGACCGTAGGAGCGGTATATCATGTGCAGTATGAAATTCAGTAAGGCATGTTAGAGATTACGTATCACCACAAAATTCAGTATGTATTGTACATAGTTGTTGATATATATATATATATATCTACAGATGATAGATATGATGTAAGTAGTTGGCAATGGGGGTTATAGTCATACAGATTTTGGTTAGCTGCTAGGAAAAATATACAGATTGTACTGCAGGACCCCTCACCAAAAGAGAGGGGGGGCATGTTAAGTGGTCGTACATCGTTTTCCCAGCCTTGTAGGTGAGAGTCGGCCTTAGTCAACCTAGCAGCTATTATGCGGAACACCCCGCAAGTTAGCCGACCGTCTTAGTCAGACAAACCTGTGGGTACCCCAAGAAAGAGTCCGTATCAGTAGTCAGTGACGGACTAGTACTTCAGCTGGTTCTCGTAAGGTATTCATATATAGAGCCCTAACAAAAGGCCAGTCTTTATAGAATGACTCATAAGACCGAGAATTTCCAAGAACAGTAATATAAATCCAAGGGGGTACGAATAAGGCGTAAGAAATTGGCAGTGCTCTACTAGCACAGTGTTTACTAAGACAAGGAGATAGGTAGGTTCCCTATGAAGATCCAGGGACGGATCGCCTGAGAGTAGGTTGGACTAAGCACAACATCACAATTGTTCAATTAGGAGGACGAAACAGTTAGCTGTCCACAACCCCGCAGTTATGCATGAGCTACAGATGTCCGAGTAGGACATGTAGAGCATCGTTAGACTACTGCAGCATTCAGATCATTTAACCCAGCTATTTAGTTAGTCGAGGTTATTCAGTCAGACTATTAGAGATCATGATCATTGTCAGGATCCTCTGATCAGATACGGGCGCATGGTATGCAGATAGTCATTCAGGTTATCTCAGCAACAAGTAGCCTTAGCATGCGTCTAGAAGGCCAGATGAGCTCTAGATATACCGGTGGATTACTTGTCAGATTCTCCGGTATGATAAACCAGTATGATCATCAGTTATATGTCAATTTTTCTAAATGTGAATTTTGGCTGAGTTCAGTAGCCTTTTTGGTCACATTGTGTCGGAGGCTGGTGTACAGGTAGATACACAGAAAAATCAAAGCAGTGAAGACATAGCCCAGACCTACCACTCCGATCGAAGTACGCAATCCCTGCGGTTAGCCGGGTACTACAGAGGGTTTGTGGAAGGATCTTCCACCTTAGCAGCACCTCTGACTAAATTGACACAGAAGGCAGCAAAGTTCCGGCAGACTGAGGCGTGTGAGCAGAACTTCCAGGAGTTAAAAGACAGGTTAATATCAGCCCCAGTGTTAGTATCGCCAGAAGGTACAGAGGGTTGATACAGCATGGTAAGTAATAGCTTATGCTTTCAGGCAGTTGAAAAAAAAAACATGAAAAGAATTATCTTACTCATGACCTAGAGTTAGCTGCAGTAGTTTATGCCTTAAAGAGTGAATATTTTGTATCACCCAGGAAGGGCTAATGTGGTAGCAGATGCCCTTAGCCGTAAATCTATGGGGAGTTGGCATACTTGCAGCCTGAACAGCGAGGATTGGCCCGAGAATTACACCAGTTAGCCGGTTTAGCCGTTCACATAGCAGAAATAAAGGACAACAAAGCGGTAATACAGAATGTCGCAGTGTTGTCTTTAGTGGTGGAAGTAAAGGAACGGCAGTATGAAGACCCCCGCCGGGTTCAACTTGAACACAAGGTTCAGCAAGGAGAGGTGACATATTTTCAGATAACTGGGGATGAAGTGTTGCGATGTAAAGGCCGCACTTGTGTTCCAGCTATTTTGGGGCTTCGCCAGCAGATTATGAGCGAGGCGCATTACGCCCGCTATTCTCTCCGCCCGGGCGCGACGAAAATGTACCATGATATCAAAGAAAACTACTGGTGGCCAGGTATGAAAAGAGAAATTGCTGAATTTGTAGCTCAGTGTCCTAACTGCCAACAGGTGAAAGCAGAACAATAGAAACCAGGCGGTTTGACTCAGGACATAGCTGTGCCTCTATGGAAATGGGAAGTAGTAAACATGGACTTTGTAGCAGGATTACCTCGTACCCAGCATAGACATGATTCAATCTGAGTAATTTTTGACAGACTGACAAAATCAGCCCATTTCCTGCCAGTAAAAGCTACTTCTCTGCCGAAGATTACGCCGAATTGTATATCAGAGAAGTAGTTAGATTACACGGTGTTCTAGTATCTATTATCTCTGATAAAGGAGCACAGTTTACGGCTAGATTTTGGCAGTCATTTCCGAGAGGTCTGGGGACGCAGATTAATTTGAGCACAGCATTCCACCCTCAGACAGATGGACAGGCTAAGCGCACTATTCGGACGCTCGAAGACATGCTACGAGCGTGTGTGCTAGATTTTGGAGGTAGCTGGGACGAGCATTTGCCGTTAATTGAATTTGCTTATAATAACAGCTATCACTCAGCCATCCAGATGGCACCTTTCGAGGCATTATACGGGCAAAAATGCAGATCGCCGATTGGTTGGTTTGAAATAGGAGAATCAGCGTTGGTCGGGCCAAACATTGTTCAGCAGTCAGAGGAAAAGGTAAAGCTTATCCGAGAACGCTTACTGACTGCACAGGGCCGCCAGAAATTATATGCAGATGTGCGGTGCAGAGACTTGGAATTTGATGTAAATGACTGGGTATTTCTGGAAATATCTCCAATGAAAGGGGTGATGAGATTCAGCAAGAAAGGTAAGCTCATCCCGAGGTTTGTTGGGCCTTATCAGATTGATCGAAAGATAGGCCGAGTAACATATGAGTTGAACTTGCCGCCAGAATTAGAATCCGTTCATTCGGTCTTCCTTGAATCTATGTTGAGGAATGCATAGGAGACCCATCCAGAGCAGTCCCGGTCCCGGATATCCAGGTTACAGAAGAGCTGGCCTATGAAGAGGTTCCAGTAGCCATCCTAGACAGACAGATTCGCAGAATTGAGAACTAAAGATATTGCGTCTGTCAAGGTATTGTGGCGTAACAGGAACCGAGAGGAGATGACTTGGGAGGCGGAGGAAGATATGAAAGCTAGATATCCTCACTTATTCCAGGCCTAGTCAGGCGACAGGTATGTCCATAACATTACTTATGCAATACCTTATAGTTGTGTATGAATAAATGAGAAAGATTGATGCTTAGCTATCCAGTGAATCCTAAAGTATTGTGTGTAGTACCTGTATTGGACTTTTCTGCGTTTCAGGTTTTTGGTATAGTCCATATTAAAGGGGAGACTCTGTCAAAATTTTTTCTACACAAGTAAGTTGAGAAGTCCTCTAGATAGCAGTTTCCATTCGAGGACGAATGTTCTTAAGGGGGGGAGAATGTTATACCCCGTAAGATTTCCGACACCTAGATGGCCTATTCGCAAGGTGATTAAGCATATTTGAAATCCATACGTGCTAGAGGAAAGCCCGGAAAAGGATCGGATGGATAGCCTGTCGAACCATCGCGAAAGGAGCCGAGGCAGAGCCCCTCCGCGATGGCAACATGTCACGGAGGTGGAGCCTCCGCATTGGCTCCGTGACACGTTGGCCCTGTCCAGGCTCAAGTATATTAAGCCCCACTTCGGTTTAATTTCATTTAAACTCATTATAATTTCCAGAAAACGCAGGAGAATAGGGAGAGACGAAGAGGGTAAATATATTTTCGTCCGATTACGCTGCCAAACGTAGTCCAAACCCAAATTAACCTCAGATACCGAGGTATTTAGCAGCAGAGAGCATTCTTACGGATTTAGTTTCGCGAAATACGGCCGATGAATCGTCGAGCTACCGGGCTAAGGTAAGTAGAATTGCTCCAAACTAGTGTCTATGTGTTCCTAGCTGTAAAGTGAGTACTTCTCTCTTCTGGACTTCTGAAAAATAGCAAGTTTTCGACCGTCTTTCGATAAGCCTAAGTTTAGGCTATAATTATATCGAAAGTGATGTCGTCCTTCAAAATAAAGTTGTATTTAGTACTGATTGATATATATATATGAATGCAGTTGGGAGGAATAGCTGAAATACTGACCAAGCTACGCCGGTTAGTCGGGAAATCAGAAGTGAAGGTATGTAAAGCTAGTTTCCTCGGCAAGTTAGTAAATCTCAGTATAGTAAAGTAATTTAAAGGACAGTAGAATATTAAGAAGTCATGTGTTATGTTTATTACGAATGTTGATACGATATTAGAAGCATCATGTTATAATTAGCGCAAAACTTGCTAGCATAATATAGTTTCTAATATAAGTGTTAGGAACTGCACAGCAAGCTCAGTATGTGATGTAATGCAGAATGTTAGGACATTATCGTATTCAGTTGAAACCCAGTAAAACAATGTAATATCTGTAAGGCATCTCAGAAGTAGAATGATAGGTTAAAATGAAGTTTAGAAAGCATGTCAGAAATAGTAAATCATGTTATTATAGAAACTCAGTATACAACACAGTATGGCAGAAGATTATATTTATACATATATACTATTATCAGTCTCAGCATGTATTAAGTACGTATACATTACTATTACTGGTTCAGTACACAGTATGTACGGATACTTTACTACTTGTAGCTTCAATATGTGGGATATGCAGATAGTATTACCAGTTGAGACCGTTGTATTGTTTTGGGGTTGGATTACCTAGCATCCATGACCGCCCCAGGGTTAATAGCTGTATCGACTCGTCCGCCAGAGGACGAGGATACGTCGCTCTACGGAGTGGCATGCCGTCCCACAGGGGACGAAGATGGGATGCCAGTTTTCCCCATATTGTGCCTTGGTCGGCCCTTATACACCCCCGTCGAGCGGATACGCTCGGGTGTTGATTCAGGAGTCCTCCAGACTCAGGTACAGTTATAGTCAGGGGCTCAGCAAGCCCAAGTGCATACCTAGGGGACCGGCAGGATGCTTATAGCTATTATAGGAGATGGGATGACTGGGGTAGGGGTATAGATTCTGTGTTGGTTGTACCTCCCGGCTTATGGGGGCCGGGTAAGGTTTGTGTGTGCTATGCTATGTTATGTTGTGTGATGCCATGTTACACTAGATACAAGTAGATCGACAGTAAAGCGATACATTTCCAAGTATGATTCCTATTCCTTCCAGCATAGTTGAGAGTAAACATAGCTTACATTTCCAGCCAGTTAGTCTATTCCTTCCTATTTCAGTTCCATCAGTTGTATTGTTGTTTTCAGAAATTTCTTTCTGTTATTGTTTTACATACTCAGTACCAGTGGTACTGACGCCCGGTGGGGCGCTGCATTACTTTCCTGCGGGTACTCTTAGACGAGGAGGCGATCCCTCGTGATCCTAGCCAGCGCAGAGTCATCAGCTCCTGCCATCCGGAGCTTGATATTTCAGAGGTTTATATTATTTCTCTTTTGTTGTACAGTACGGATAGGTCGGGGCCCTTTCCCGACTATCTTATCAGAATTCCTAGAGGCTTGCAGTCTGTATATTTTTCCCTGTGGTCAGTTGAGCCGGTCGTGTGAGGCCTTATCCAGTCAGTAGTGGTGACCTTGCCGGTCACGTAGTTATTCAGTATTTCATTGTTGAGTTGCAGATAACTAGACAGCATGGTGGCCTTGTCGGCCCGCACAGGTTCCTTGTTACGAGTGTGTTTCTGGTTAGCTGCTATTACAGGTACAGGTGGCTATAGGCCTAGTCGGCCGGAGGCTGTATTTATAGCCGTTATATAGCCCGTTGTTTCCCTAAATCTGAGTTAGAGCCAGCCAGGCACTAGATGTGCTTAGGCTCAGTAGTCTAGCAGTTCAGGTCCTAGTAGGGCACTAGGTGCCAGTCATACCCCCTAAGGCGGGGTGTGACATACTAATCCCCTTTCTTCTAGATAAATACATCTCACTCAAGCATGTAAAATCTATGGTTTGTTCTAATGTTTGCAACCATTAGAAATCACTCAAAATGAAAATAATAATAATACACATATTTGCATTCAATTAGCCCCTGCATCACCACTACAAGTATGTTCTTCTACCATGAATCACACAACCCTAGTAATGACATTTAGCCACACATGGTCACTGCATTCACAACAACAATTACATTCATCAAAGAAGGTTTAACTTACAAATAAGAGATGAAAATTTGATTGTGATTCCAAAAATTCAATAATATTTCTCCTAAGACTCTCTTAAAAGTAACGTCGAAGTTGTGTTTTTCCTCCTTCAAAAATTCCGCTCAAATTCGTTTCCTTTTTCTCCAAAACTATTATATACCAAAAATAAACCTTACATATGCTATTTATTGCCTAAAATAATCCAAAAATTGTACGGAAAATCGGAGTCTCTCTTTTCACGTGACGCCCAAGTTGACGTTCCATCAGCCAGGTTACGGCCTGTCATTTGGGACGTCACTCTTATCCAGTGTATCAGCAAATCTTCACTTTGTTGATAGTGTGTTTGATGGTCCATCACAGAGGTGACGGTCTGTCACCTGATCCGTCGCTCCGTAGCCAGTGTGCCCTTGATTCCTCATCTCTATGATGGTGATCGTGACGGTCCATCACCTGGACCGTCATTTTCACTTCTTTTTGTTCTACTATTGTTTGGGCCCGGTGGTGGAGGTGACAGTCCGTCACGCTGGTGACGGCCTGTCAGATAGGCCATCAAGTTGTTGTTTCAGTGTGTTTTACACCATTTTTACTTTGCTTTATGTTCCTATACAACACACATAAAGGATCCCATGCGTCGTCAAATGTCGGTGCATCAACACCCTCAACTTAGAATATTTGCTTGTCCTCAAGCAACACACTAGAATCTCATTAAAGCAAAAGAAAAATTGGGATAACCACAGTAGTTGCCATACTCAAAGTAGATTATTTCGCAAACACTCCCTTTCTTTTTAAACAGGACTTGAACAAATGGCATTCAATAAACATACTGATTTATGAGGATCCACAATTGACATGATGATTCAACATAGTACCTTACATATGTCAATAGCAACTATCCCAACAACCAGCCGTCATTAATGCTTTTGCAGTGCCCTTACCACAAAGAAGCCACCTCTCATATCCGAAGTTATTAGCCTGGGGACTAGAACAAGACACTTGCTCTCAGAAAAAATTCATAGCAATGCACATGCAAAACCATAAGCTTGCCTTTATCATCATCGATTTAGGTTCTTCGGACACTTGATTAGGATCTCTATAGGACTTCCTTGGCTTGTAACATAGGCTTGGGGATAGGTATGCTACATACAGAAAAAGTGACTTGACCCTCCTTGGAGCTACTCTATTTCTTTTACTCTATTCTTATTTAATCTCCCTTATCCCATTTTATTCATTTCCCATTTCAACTCATGGGTGCAGTTTTCATTTGGATTTCTCTTTTCCTTATCAAAATATCACACCCTTTTGGGATTTTGGGTTATCAATTCATGGTGCATTTTTTTGGGGATTTTGTTCTCTTTTCTACATCAACCACACCACACTCATATATTTTCAATTAGTAGATTCTACCTTTCATACCCAACTTTTTATGCACCCCTACTATAGTCATCCTCAACTTAGGCGATTTGCTTGAGTTGAGGTACACAATGTCCAAGGAGGGACTAGCGCCAAACAGGTTCTTTATTAAAAAAAATATAGGCAGTTTAATAGGCTAGTGAAATTAATAGCTCAATTAGGATCAAAATCAGGGATCAAGAAATTATTTACATTGTTTAGGTGGTCATATAGGCTTAGTGGACTAATTACAAAAGATGGCCTATGATCCTTTCCTAGTCAGTTATCCTACAACCTTAGCAAGATGAACCAGGCAAGTTCTAGATGCATGCACAATGCCAAAACAACATCAATTAATCTTACACACACTTAGCACCAATTTGCACTATCAGTGACTGATTCTCAGCATATGTCCTAGCTTAAGCACGATCGCTATATAAATATACAAATAATGTCTAGCATAGATCCTTCAAAGTTAATATGTTACAAAAATACACACATGCCATTTCCATTTTCCAACAAGTTTTAACAAAAAGATGTTCATTTCCACACTGCTTTAACTTTTTCCAAATTTTCTTTTACAGATCAAATAATACAATTTCCAAATCAATTGGTGTGACAAACTCACAAGTTCCCCCCTCCCCCAACCAACAAAATGGCGTTGTCCCAAATGCATATATGTAAAGCTCTCAAACTGGAAATAGGGTAAACTTGTGAAGATCTATAGTCCAAAGTCTGGCATAGTTGTCTGTGGTGGAATGACCCCAGAGCTGTAAGCAGTGGCTTCAGTGGCGGCTATCATAGTAATAAGATCATGTGGGGCAGCCTCAATAGCTGGAGGTGGTGTGGCGAGAGCCATCGACTCTGAATGAATTGTGGCCCCTATAACATGCCTCTCAACTGGGGGTGCTGAACTGGAAGAGGCTCCACTAACCCTGGCTCACATCTCCTCAATGCGCATCTCCTCTTTTATCCTCGATTGTTTCACAGCCTCCTTCAACTTAGCCTTCTCCCATTTGTTACACTTATGCATTTTCTTCTTGTGGAATTTTCCCTCATTTCTAACATCACCTCTCAGACATTTTCATGTTCCCTTAGGCTATTCGCCCATCAGATCGATAAAGGGTGCATCATTCTCTGACTCATCATAGTCGGCAAGTGAGAACTCTAGGGCTTGCTGCTCCTGTTGTAACTTTAGAATGTCATTTTGAGCCTTTTTCAGCTCAGCTGCAACGCTTGCAACTTTGGTACTATGAGGTCCTTCAGCCTATCATTCACCCTCGCTTCCATGTCATCCATGTGAGCATGAAGGTGCTTGTATGGTTCTAAGGCTACTGTGATGGCTTGGTCAACAGGCCTAGCAGCTCAGCAAACAGTTTCAATTTCTTGTCTTGACTGTTTGATTTTTTGACCATCCGAGCAAGGTTTGCTGGAGTGAAGGCATATAGTGAAGATCGGGGCATGGAAGATGATGCTTCAGCTGATTCTCCCTTCGGTTGTGTCGCAGCCGCATAAGAAGTAGATGGTGTAAATGTATTAATTGGGGTAGCCTGGCAAACTAACTCTCTTTCTGTGGCTTCTCCAGCTAGCTCAGTGGATGTTTCTGTCGCCCTTGCATTTTGACCACTGGGCCCGAACACCTTAGGAATTAGTTTGTGAAGCTTCAATTTATATATGGATTCATCCTTTTATTTCTCTAAGTCATACTTCTTTGTAGCATGGGTCTCCACATCAATTCTGGCCAATATGGGGACATGGGCTTCTCTGTATAGCCGAGTGATTAAGCATGGAAAGGGCAGTGATGTGGATAACTTCACCACTCTATAATTGATCTCCTCATTGATAATCGCTCTTATGTTCAATGGGAACCCCGACACTAGGCTCGCTACTAGCATCGCTCTATCTTCAACCAAAGTGTTTTCTCCTCCTATTGGAAATAGTAAAAGTCGAACCACTGCCCACCAAAACTTTGCTGCAAATGTTAGCATGGACTTCACTATTCTTTCTTTGGGGTTCACTAGCCATGATGGTTATCCATCCATTAAGACTTGTGCTAACTAGCCACGCTAATTATGTCGCTCTCTCATTCAGTATTCAAATTCGGCAATGCTAACTGGTGGTGTAAAGTCAGGCCCATAGATAATTCTATTTATGATATCTGGTGAGATATCTACCATCTTTCCTTGGACTGGTACGCACTGCATCTATATTTCTAATAGTTTTTCCCCTTTTTGCAAAGACCCTCCAGAACAGCTATGTAATTCGCATAGAATTTGCAAACCATGGTAGGGTAATAGTGACCTGGTGCTTCACTCATCTATCCCAGGCCATAGCACTTGTACTTGGCTTCAATATTCGGATACTCGAGCAACTCAGAATCGATGATCCTCACTTCCTCCACAATGCTAAGTTTGAGATGTCCTCTTGTTGTGGTATTAAGACCCTCTTGGAAGTGATTTTAGCCCCCTTTACTTTCCAGCATAGACTATCTCTAAACCCTGGCATTTTTCCCTTTATTATGTCTCCCCTCATTGGCTTAGTGTCTTCTACCGGGCTACTAAAGGCTTCATTATCACTCCCTTTATCTAAATTAGGGTTGTCACTGCTTGAACTAGATCCATCTGCTGAGGAATCATTTCCCTCATCAGACGGGGGATTTGCAACTTTTTGACTAGCAGTGGATCTAGTTTGGTAACCCGATGATGGTGCATTAATTTCAACCTCTTACACTTCCTCTTCGCAGTTAGTGTTTTCATCGCGAAGGTGGCGCATATTGTCAGCTCTGTCACTCCTCCTTCTTGCACCACCTCTGGTAGGTTGGAACTTAGGTGTCATGATTTCCTACAAAAGTTGAGCTATTAATGTCCAAGTTAATCTGAGAAAAACATGTGACAACTATGGCATTTAACTAAAAGTAATAAGCAAATGACAATTTCATTGACAGTCTGTCACATAAATGACGTCCCGTCATTTCCACCGTTACACGTATCCAGTGCTTGCACAAGTTCACAAAAAGGTGACGGTGCAGATGACGGTCCATCACTATGGTGATAGTCCTTCACTAGCTTTGTCACTCCTAATACAGTAGCACCCTATTGGAATCCACAAGTGAGCGGAATGTGATGGTCCATCATAAAGATTACGGTCCGTCACTTCCTCTGTCAGATGGGATATTTGTTCTATTCAAGGCTGATGATACTAATGACGGTCTGTCAGTCAATTGACATCCCATCAATTATCCCGTCAAGCAACTATTGTGCACAACAATGATGGATACTTAGGCTTCCCAACACCATGCATCCCCAAACTGAAATAATCCAAAAGAAAACATAAAAACTGACTATTACCCTTAGGAATGTTGTCATTCAATCCATCATAGGGCACAACCATTAAATAAATACTCAAGGTTCCATCCTACACAACAACTTAGCATATATTCAAAATAAAATTCTTAGGGTTACACACTTTTCACAGATATTCCATATGGCTGATGATCTTGGGCAGATTTATATGCCCAAGTGATACTCAAACGTATCATTTTCACCTTGTTTATCTAGCAATGTGTATACATTTTCATGTAATTGGTAATAAAATGTGAATTTATACTAACCAACATGATTAGCAATGTTTTGTAGGTAAAATGTGATTTCAGGAAGCTAAAATGCATGTTGGAAGACATCGGAGTTGGACTTGGATGCGAGCAAGGGAAAAAGCATTGGACTGCACAAATTAAAGGGGCTCCGTGATGGAGCCGTGTCACGCTGCCATCGCGGAGGCATTCTGCTTGGAGGGTGAAAAATTCACCAATTTCCAGTGGAGGCTCGCGACAGCTCCGTGGCACGGTGGCTAGCCTCCGCGTTGCACGTCGTGCCACGTTGGTGCTTTATTCCCGGACCCCTAATTTCCAGTGAGGGTCCGCGTCCACGGCGTGTCACGGAGGCAGTGCTCCGCGATGCACTCCGTGACACGTTGCTTATTATTCCAGGAAAAATTCCCACTAGTATAAATAGAACACTTAAGTGTATTTTTCAAAAATTCAGACTTGGTGGAGCAAGGACGTGGGTTACAGGCAGTTGAGGGACGAAAAGTTCAGGGTTTTTTCTCTCTTTCTTTCTTCTCTAATTCAATTGTTATTATGATTAACACTTGTTTTAGGATGATTAATCCACAAATGAGTGGCTAATTCTCTTCCTTGCTGAGGTTATGAACACTTGTGATGAATTTTGATTATTGAATTATATGGTTTTTCATCTTTTTCTTCCATGTTGTTCTATTAATTCTTGTTCCTACTGCATTGGTGTGTGGCCTACATTAATGTATATCTAAAAAGTCCGATTTCACTCGAGAGAGCACGAAATTGGAAAGTTGTGAATTAATAGGATATTGTTCTTTACTTGATTTGGGAAAATTGAGTTTTGATGTGCTTTCCTGATAGAAATATACTTGAAAGCCGTATTAGTCAATTTAGGAACCGGAATTGTATTGCTAGGTCATGAATTGCATTTGATCACAGAAATGTAGACGGATGGTTTATGATTCTTAAGTGAGATTAAATACGAGAGTTTTAATCTCTTGGCTAATGTTCTTGGCTAGCAACTGGAAGAAAAGAGATTTACCAATTTATGATGATAATCAGTTCATTACATGTTCTTTAACCTTGGCATGCTCATATCCATAGTTTAAATTCAAAGTAGATAATTGTTAGTAGTTTTACTATAAAGTTTATAAAACAAATTATTCACTTTTTGGTTGTTTAGTTGTCAGCATACTTAGAAGTAAAAATATAGTATACTTGAGCAAATTTCACTTATCCAGAGTCTCTGTGGATCGATACTTGGCTTACTAAAGCCACTTACTACTTGTTCGACCACGTGCACTTGCGTGTCGGTTTAGATACCCATATAACACCCACCGAACAGCTGACTGACTGCGAAGGATATGTTTAGTTGTATTCACATCATCAACTTGATTACTCACCTCACACACTATGAATAAGAATGAGATACAAATGACATACCACCAAACTTCGGGCAAAATAATCACAAAATTCGCACTAGGTTCCGTGCACTATAATTCACTGGACACCACAATTTGAGTGAGGATCGACTGGGACTAGAAGAGATTAGAATCCAGGTGGATGTTGGGTTTGATTGTGGGTATATGAAAAAGTGCGAAGGGAGAGAAAATGAAATAAAAGGAACAAAAAAATTTCAAATTGTCGGGGTAATTAAGAGGCATAGTGGATCAGATCTGGTTTAGCAAGGTCAGGCTGGGTGGGGTAAGGCTTCTTAGGAATTTACTTACCGGGTTAGATGAAGGAGAAAGTGACAGTCCATCAATCATATGTCGTTCTGTCAACTAACCTGTCATGCTAACATTACTAGTGCATTCAGTTATCTGCGAGTGACGAAGGTATTGACAATCCGTCATAGGCATGACGTCCTGTCACATGCATCATCGCCCTTATCCAGAATCCATTTTTTGGTAACTCCTTTTGATGATCCAACTGATGGCTCGTCAAACATCTGACAGCTCATCAACTCAGTCGTCGAGCTTATCCAGAACACCTATTGTTTTCTTTCATCTTGACGGCTCACAGTGATGGCTCGTCAAGTTTCTGATAGTCCATCAATGATGATCGTCACCGATTTCAGGAGGATCTGTATCTGCACACTTAATACCCCTTTCAAACAAACACAATATCAAAATTAAACAACTATTACATACAAAATATAACAAATCTTGGATTGCCTCCCAAGCAGCGCCTAGTTTAACATCGTGGCACAACTCAAGTACTTTAATTATTCAGACTTCATCAAGGTACACCAATTCCAATACCTTTACCTCCTATGGTACTCCATGGTACTGCTTTACACGTTGGTCATTCACTTTGAAGTGTTCCCCTTTTTTGTTTCAAGCTCAATAGCTCCAGATAGGAATACCTGTGTCACTTTGAACGGGCAAGACCATTTTGATTAGAGTTTTCCTGGAAACAACTGGAGTCTAGAGTTGAACAACAACACAAGGTTTCTGGGGCTAAACTCCTTTTTTTTCAATCCTCCGATCATGATACATCTTCATCTTTTCCTTGTACAAAGCGGCTCTCTCATATGCCCTTAGACAGAACTCATCTATCTCATTAATCTGATCGAGCCTCAAGTGTGCAACCTCGCTCCAACTCAAGTTGAATTTCTTTAGCGCCCACAGAGCTTTATGCTCCAGCTCAACTGGTAAATGACAAGCTTTCCCAAACACTAACTAATATTTAGATATCCTAATAGGCATTTTGAATGCTATTCCATACGCCGATAATGCATCATCAAGTTTTTGAGACCAATCTATTCGGTTAGCATTCACTGTTTTAGCCAGAATGGCCTTAATCTCCTGGTTTGACACCTCCACTTGCCCATTTGATTGCGGGTGGTAGGGAGTAGCCACTTTGTTCTGCTTAACTTTGATAACGGTCAAACTACACCCTTCTCTATGAAAGAGCGTAAACGGTCATTGTATCAAAATGAATAACTCAACGAATATCAAGGTCAAACCCCACAAGGAATATAAAATGATCATGCAATAGTTGTATATTAATTTGAATTAATTTGCATCAATGTACAAGACAAGTTAACAAAAATTTTGGGGGAGTAAATTGAATCTAAACTCAGCTAAACAAGAGAGCAAGATAACTAAAATTAAGAAACAATAATAAGCAAAGGCCAAAGGTGTGATGTAGATGAGATGCCAATAGAATTGGGATTTACTAGATAATTGAGTTATTACTAATATGTGTAAATAACCTTGAAAAAAATGATGTCGATTTTTTTCAACCCTTGGGCACTTTTTCCTCAAGTTCTTTCAAAGCTCAAGGTGCAATTCAACTATTCCAATATGATTTGGGTTAGGGGTTCCATTTCTAACCATCAACCTTTAATGGGATTATGATTGTGGGTTTTGGCTATTTCTAGACCAACCCCACATAATCAAATTCCAACCTACTATTAGATTCTCCCCCATTACTTAATTCCTCTTTTTCAAGACAAAATTAAGTAAGCAAACAATACCTATTTTTGCAACTATGAGCAATCAACTATAATTTGAGGAGAAATTAGTAGATTTACACTAATTAAGTAATAACACGATAAATCTTGCAATATTCAATTATTTAAACACCCATCATCACACACCTCTAGCTATAGATTTAGCTACTCATAATTGGGAAATACAAGAGCTTATTTATCAATAGACTCAACAATTTCATAATTAAGAGTAAACACAATCAAGCTCAAAATGTCTCTACAATGATAGATATACCTTGCTGAAGAAGATGAAGATGAAAAAGAAATAGTCAAAACTCTATTTTCTATGCAAATCTCTCTTCAATAAGTGATGGAGAATAATAATGTGCTTGTTCAGAATACTTTTCTAGAATATGTACAAAAGTAGGTCATAACATTCTCCCTTTTTTTTAGCTGGATGTTTTTGCCCTTTTCAGGCGTCTTTCACTTGCGAGTCACTGGTGGTTTGCTAATGTCCATTCGCGGATCGCAGGTTGATCTCCTCTGGTGTCTAATGAATTCCAAAGCAAACCGGCAATGTCACCAGTGGTTCGCCAGTTGTTGTACTGCGAGCCGCCGGTTGCAATTGTTCCTCATTCCAGTGCGTACCTGCGGTCAGTCGGTGTCCTCTAGTGGAGCGCTGGTTTCCACCTAAATCTCATCCTTTTCACTCAATTTCATGCTCCTTCTCTTCAAGTTAGGTACCTGCAACATCCAAAGAAAAAGGGCATAAAATCCAACTAAAAGACTTAAAAACCAAGCTAAAGCTCATGCTTAAAAGCCTAATGAGTTGGTAAATTACCAACTTATCAAACTCCATACTTTGCTAGCAAAGCACTGTAAAATTTGTTGCAAAAATGAGACCTCCATCACTGATTATAGTTTTCAGAGTTCCAAACCTTGAGAAAATGTTCTTCTTTAGGAAAGTTGCAACACTTTTGCCATTAATATATGCCAATGCCATATACTTTACCCACTTTGAGACATAATCAACAGCTACTAAGATATACTTCAGGCCATATGAGCTCACAAATGGACCCATGAAGTCTACGCCCCATACATCAAATAGTTCCACTTCCAGAACAGGGGTCATAGGTAACTCATGCCTTCTAGATATATCACCCTACCTTTGGCATTGATCATAAGCCTTCACAAAATCATAGGCATCTTGATGTAACATAGGCCAATAGTATCCACATTGCAAAATTTTCTAGGCTGTCCGAGCAATCCCATGGTGTCCTCTCATAGGGGATGAATGCCATGCCTCCAAGTTACTTAACATTTCTGCTTCTGGAACACACCTCCTTATTAGGTTATCAACACAAACTCGGAATAAGTACTACTCATCCCAGAAGTATTTTTTCACATCATGAAGGAACTTTTTTCGTTGGTGGAAAGTCAAGTCCTCCGGTATCATGTAATGCCCCAAAAGCCCTAACATTAGATCCGGGAGTTGAAATGGAAAAAACTGAAAATTCCACATCAGATCACAGAACGGGTCATTACTGGACCCATGGGGATAACCACGAGACATTAGGTGACTCGTGGTGAGGTACTTGCCTTATGTTTTTGAATTTGTGATTTGAAGTCACCACGGGCGTGACCACGAGTCATGGTCAGACCCCACGATTCGTTGAGTCAGCTGTAGTCAGGGTTGGAGAAGAATTAGGGATTTTTGGCAGTGAGGATCACGAGAGGTGACCACGAGTCGTGGTCACCAATGACGATCCATTAGGTCCCTCGTGGGGACGCTTTGAGGAAAAATTGGCAGTGCACTCAACTACTGGAGGTAACGACTCGTGCCCAGTAGCAACGACTCGTCTAGTCCCTTGTGAGGAATGGTAGTAT
This sequence comes from Datura wrightii, assembly GCA_035772735.1. Lineage (NCBI taxonomy): Eukaryota > Viridiplantae > Streptophyta > Magnoliopsida > Solanales > Solanaceae > Datura > Datura wrightii. The sequence goes on along the minus strand of JASDFA010000020.1, from coordinate 108,894,806 downwards.
GTTTTCCCCTGCGAGTTTATTAAGGGCTTTTCCATAATTCTTATGATCCTAAGGCCTAAATTACATCGTTTTAAGCTATAAATGATGACTTTTAAGAGGGGTAAGCTCATTTTTAGGCCATTCTTGCTCATGCATGCAAGAGTAGAAGTCTAGAGAGTTGATCAAGGCTAATTCTTCAAGGTTTTCCATCCAATTCTTCCTTGGGCAATCAGAGAAGTTGCAGAATCAAATCCCTTTAGGTATGTAGGGTTATGAATGGGTGAATTTGTTCACATCCATGCCCAATCCCTGTCTAATTCATGAAAATCTATGAGTTGATTCTATGGAGTTTTAACCCAATACATGAATTCTCTAAGTCAATATCATGGGTATGATCTATGTATGTTTTAATTGATGAATTATGATTCGTGGGCACGTTTTATCATGTTTTCAATTACTAATCATGTTTACTAGTTTTACAAGTTATGATGCCTATTCCTGAAGGAGTTACGAGAAGTTTAGAATTATGATTTATGTTCAATTATGATGAATTATTGATGATAAAAGCATGTCTTCAAGCTACCCATGTTTACGATCATGTTTTCAAGTGAATCTAGTTATTTTCAAGCATGTTAAGTATTGGGCAAGCCCATATGTTCAAGTATAATTTATGATTCATGTTAATTAGCTTACCACATGGTTTTGGAGTCTAGAATCCCAATTTTACTCAGCTTGTGGTATGATTTGAGCCAAGGCTCCTCATATATATGATTATTCAGCTTCGTCTCTAGACGATGGTCAGCTTTGTTGAAAACAATGGAAAGCATATGCATGTTTTTGGGAGTAGTGTCTAGCATCGCAGGAGGATTTATTCAATCACATAGTTTGGGCTCCTAGAATATGGCGCCCTTGGGGCTTTCAGAGTAGGCTAAGGGTCAGTCAACCCTATGCCTCAGAACTATGAGCCAACTTAGGTATGTTCAGATTATTCGGGAACTCCTTTGTAAGCTTTCCCCTGCCCTAAGGGGCCTTCAACTTGATATTGTTATCATGGTATTGTCCTTAGCCATAGAAAGGCTTTGGACAGCTCTATCCACTCGAGTATGATAGTTGGGACAACGTAAGCTCTATCGTGGTATGTCGGTTAAATGACGAGTCTCCCATTATTCCTCATAATTTCAGTTATACATGTTTATCATTCATGACATATATATATATATATATACACACACACACACGTTCTAAAGCAGGTTTGACCGAATGTTCAGTTTTTCTTATGATAATTAGATTTCAGCTTTAGGTCAGTCAATTTAGTTATGATGTTATGTTATGTTCAGATCATAATTTCAGAAAATAGCATGCAAGTCCTACTCTTAAATTCTTATCTTGATTATGTTTTATGTTATGCATGGTTTAAATGATTTTACTTATTTAAGTGGTTTTACTTACCTTGCATACTCGGTACATTCCACGTACTGACCGCATACTCTTTGCAGTATCGTTTCAAGATACAGGTCCCAGTACTCAGACTCAGCCTCATCCTTAGCCAGCATTTTAGAGTTAGCATCCTACATCTGTTAGTGAGTCTTCATCCCCTGAGGACCATGCTTTATCAGTTTTCTTTATATATTCAGTATCAAACTTAGAGAGTTAGTTGGGGTCTTGTCCCATCAACTCATCAGTATTAGAGGGTTTTCAGACATAAAATGTAATCAGCTTCAGATTCGTGTGTATTTCTAATGTTATATTTATTTTAGAGCTCCACTAAGTTTATCATGTTGATCTTCCACTTTTATGATTGAGTTAGATGTTATGTTCATGCCATGGGCTGACTTGGAGTCCCTCAGGGTTCCTTGTCTCGTGTCTCAATCCGGGCCTATGTTCGGGTCGTGACAAACTTGGTATCAGAGCAATAGGTTTTGGAGTGTCCTAGGGTGTCTGAAAGTCACGTTAAGTAGAGTCTTTTTCATGGGGTGTGAAGCGCGCCACACTTATGATGAAGAGGCTATGAAACATTTAGGAAATGTTCCCTTCTGTTATAATCTATGTCGTATGATGAAATTTCTCTCTCTATCCTACTAACTCGTGCTATACGCATTTGCAAAATCATGCCTCCCCACAAAGTAAATGACAAACGAAATGGGAACGGTAATAGCCATGAGGATGGCAATGGTGACGAATGCCAGCGGCCATTCAGATGTTAGCGTAAGCCTTGACCGCTCAGGTCAACCAATAGGAAGTGGCGCATTTCCCTCAGAACGGCAATGCGGTGGCGGCAAGAATCAGAGACTTCTTGAGGATGAACCTTCCGGAGTTCACGGGGTCAAGAGTGGACGAGGATCCACACGAGTTCATTGAAGAGATTCTGAAGGTCACCCAGGTCATGGGGGTGACTAATGAAGAGTGCATTGACTTAGCCTCTTATCAGCTGAAAGGGGTTGCACATATCTGGTTCAAACAGTGGAAAGATAGTAGGGCAGCGAGAGTAGGCCCTATCAGTTGGGATGAGTTTCATGTTTCTTTTCCATATCGATTCTTCCCCCGTGAGATTAGGGAGCTGAAAGCGGTCGAGTTTATGAATCTAAAGCAGGGTAACATGACAGTTCAGGAGCATTCCTTAAAGTTCATCTATTTTTCTAAGTATACACCAGAGCTTGTGGCAAATATGAGGGCTTGAGTGATCCGGTTTGTACATAGAGTGGCGAACTACCTGGATAAGGATTGCAGGACTGCCATACTTCATTAGGATATGGATTACCCTCGGATATGTTGTATGCCCAACAGATGGAGGCGGCGTATCAGAGAGGGAGAGAGGCCAAGAGGGCCAGGATAGATAATTATGGGTTCTCGCAATAGAGCACAGGTGGTCGGCACCGTCAGCAGTCCCACTCGAGATCATCGGCCCCAGCGCCTTCAGCCATGAGTGTGCCATCAAGACCTAGGCACGATCAGAGGGGACGAGAGCTCCAGGGGTCAGAGCAGTAGGCCCATAGATTCCAATACTCCAGTTTGTGACCGGTGTGGCCGGAGGCACACGGGTCAATATTTGGCAAGACAGGTGCTTGCTTTGGGTGTGGGAAGCCCGGGCACATGCTTAGAGACTACAAGCAGCTAGAAAGGGCTATGATAGGGGTCAAGGCCCAGCTTCTAGTTCAGCAGCTCCACCAGCCATCTCAACAGGGCGCATCTACTAGTGCGGGTGGCCGATAGCGCCAGAACAGATTCTATGCCTTAGCATCCCGACAAGAACAATAGAACTCCCCAGACATGGTTACTGGTATGTTATGAGTTTTCCACCTTGATGTTTATGCTTTGTTAGATCCAGGGGCTACTTTGTCCTTTGTTACACCCTATGTTGCCAGTAGCTTTGGAGTCAGTCCCGAAATCTTATCAGAACCCTTCTCAATCTCTACTCCAATTGGTGATTCAGTTATAGCTAGATGGGTGTATAGAAATTTTCTAGTCTTAGTCCTTTAGAAAATCACCTCAGCAGATCTTATAGAGTTATCCATGACCAATTTTGATGTTATTCTCGGCATGGATTGGCTATTTACATGTTATGCCTAAGTTAATTATAGAACTCGTGCAGTAGAGTTCTGATTTCCGGGTGATCCAGTCTTAGAATGAAAGAGTAGTTCAGTTATGCCTGTAGGTCATTTCATTTCCTTCCTTGAGGCCAGAAAGATGATTTCCAAAGGTTGTGTGTACCATCTAGATAGGGTTAAGGATGCTACATCTAAGACCCAGACTATCCAGTCAGTTCCAGTAGTACGTGAGAATGTAGAAGTGTTCCCTGATGATCTACCGGGTATTCTTCTAGAGAGGGAAATCCATTTTGGTATTGACCTCCTACCCAACACGCAACCTATGTCTATTCCTCCCTACATAATGGGCCCAGCCAAGCTAAAGGAGTTAAATAATCAGTTGAAGGACCATCTAGATAAGGGGTTCATTAGATCAAGCAAATCCCCATGAGGTGCACCAGCTCTCTTTGTCTGCAAGAAAGATGGTTCTCTTCGTATGTGCATTGATTATCGGCAATTGAACAAGGTCACCATCAAGAACAGGTATCCTCTCCCTAGGATTGATAATTTGTTTGATCAGCTTCAGGGTGCTAAATGCTTTTCAAAGGTAGACCTCATGTTTGAATACTATTAGCTCAAGGTTCGGGACAGTGACTTCTCGAAGACAGCCTTCACGACACAGTATGGTGATTATGAGTTTGTGGTTATGTCTTTTGGACTAACACATGCTCCTGCAGCTTTTATAGACCTGATGAATAGGGTGTTCAAGCCATATCTAGACATGTTCATGATAGTGTTCATTGATGACATCCTTATATACTCTCGAAGCGAGGAGGAGCATGTCGCTCATTTGAGAGTGGTGTTGCAGACTTTGAAGGATCGTCAACTTTATGCAAAATTCAGCAAATGTGAGTTTTGGTTAAATTCTATGGTGTTCTTGGGTCATGTGGTGTCTAGTGAGGGTGTGCAAGTAGACTCACAAAAGATAGCAGCGGTGAAGAATTGGCCCAGACCGGTGAATCCTTCAGATATCAGTAGTTTCTTGGGCTTAGCTAGCTACTATCGGAGATTTGTTAAGAGGTTTTCATCTATTGCAGCACCGTTGACTAAACTGACCCAGAAGAAGGTAAATTTCTAATGGCCGGAGGCTTGTGAGAAGAGCTTCCAAGAGTTGAAAGCTCGACACACCTCAGCACTGGTGTTGACCCTACCTGAGGGCATGGAAGGGTTAGTGGTTTATTGTGATGCTTCAAGGATCGGTCTTGGATGTGTATTGATACAGCATAGAAAGGTTATAGCTTATGCTTCCAGACAGTTGAAAGTACATGAAAAGAATTATCCCACTCATGATCTTGAATTGGCAGCAGTTGTATTTTCCTTGAAAATTCGGAGACACAACTTATATGGGGTTCACGTAGATGTGTTTACGGACCACAAGAACCTACAATATGTGTTTACCCAAAAAGATCTCAATCTGCGACAAAGGAGGTGGTTGGAGCTACTCAAGGATTATGATATGAGTGTCCTTTACCACACAGTGAAGGCCAATGTAGTAGCAGACGCTCTTAGTAGGTTTTCTATGGAGAGTGTGTCCCATGTTGAGGAGAAAAGGAAGGAGTTGGTGAAAGATGTGCATACACTTGCACGGTTGGGAGTTTGTTTGGTCGACTCATCAGATGGTGGAATAATTGTTCAGAATGGGTCAAAATCGTCCTTGGTGACCAATGTTAAAGCTATACAAGACGAGGAACCTATCTTGGTGAAATTGAAGGAAGCCATTTAGAATTAGTAGGTGAAAGTCTTCTCCAAAGGGGGAGATGGTGTGCTTCAATACCAGGGTCGTTTAGGTGTTCCGGATATTGATGATTTGAGAAACTGGATATTGCATGAGGCTCATGGATCTAGGTATTCCATACATTCAGGTGCCACCAAGATGTACCGTGACCTACGGGAAGTCTATTGGTGGAATGGCATGAAGAAGGACATAGCAGAATTTGTGGCTAAGTTTCCAAACTGTCAACAGGTAAAGGTTGAGCATCAATGACCCGGAGGTGTGCTCCAAGATATTAGCATCCCTACTTGGAAATGGGAAGAGATCAATATGGACTTCATTACAGGTCTACCTTGCACTCGTAGACAGTATGACTCCATTTGGGTTGTTTTGGACATGTTGACTAAGGCGGCTCATTTTCTACCGGTCAAAACTACCGATTCAGTGGAGAATTATGCTAAATTATACATTCAGGAGTTGGTTTAGTTGCATGGGATGCCCTTGTCCATCATATTAGATAGAGGTACTCAGTTTACCTCCCAGTTTTGGAGATTATTTCAAAAAGGGCTTGGGACTCAAGTCAAGCTTAGCGCAGCATTTCACCCGCAAACAGATGGTCAGGTGGAACGAACTATTCATTCCTTGAGGATATGTTGAGAGCCTATTTTATTGATTTCAAGGGTATTTGGGATGATCATTTTCCTCTTATTGAGTTTTCATACAACAACAGCTACCATTCTAGCATTCAGATGTCTCCGTTTGAGGCTCTCTATGGGCAGAGATGTAGATCGCCTATCGGTTGGTTTGAAGTTTGTGAGGCTACCTTGATAGGTCTGAATTTAGTCCATGAGGCTATGGAGAAAGTTCAATTGATAAGAGAAAGGTTGAAAATAGCCCATAGTCGTCAGAAGTCCTATGCGGATGTGAGGAGGAGGGAACTTGAGTTTGAAGTTGATGATTGGGTATTTTTGAAGGTGTCTCTCATGAAGGGAGTTATGAGGTTTGGAAAAAAAGGAAACTCAGTCCCCGCTATGTTGGCCCGTACAGGATTTTGAGACGTGTTGGCAAAGTGGCTTATGACTTAGAGCTATCCTCAGAGTTAGCTTCAGTTCATCCCGTCTTCCATATTTTTCTCTTGAAGAAGTGTTTGGATGATCTAGCTTTAGTGGTTCCGGTGGAGAGTGTGAGTGTGAAAGACAGCCTTAGTTATGAGGAGATTCCGATAGAGATATTGGATCGTCCGGTTCGGAAGCTAAGGAAGAAAGAGGTAGCTTTAGTCAAGGTCTTATGGAGAATCAGCATATTGAGAGAGCTACATGGGAAGTCGAAGCAGATATGATGGCTAGATACCCACATCTATTCCCTTCTGGCTTAGTTTCAGCTTGAGGTATAAGTTTTTGCCCTAAAATTCTATTTAGTTTCCATGTTCAGTTCATGTGCCCAAGTTTCTTTTATGTCAAGGTATGTGTGTATGGTTTGTGAATTCAGTTCAGCCATGTAGTTCAGTTCAGAGGTAGTCATCCCGTCAGTTTTCAACTTAAATGATCAGTATTTGAATATAGTAATTGCATGTCTCTGCTTTTCTGTATGTTTTCCAACATTCGAGGACGAATGTTCCCAAGGGGGAGATATTGTAATGCCCCGAAAGCCCTAAGATAGACACGGGTGTTGAAATGGAGAAAACTGGAAATTATGCACCAAATCACAGAAAGTATCGTTACTAGACTCGTCGGGATGACCATGAGTCGTTAGGTGACTCTTGGTGAGGTACTTGCCTTAAGTTCTGGATATGTAATTTGAAGTCACCACGAGTCGTGGTCAGACCTCACGACTTGTTGAGTCAGCCTTAGTCAGGGTTGGAGAAGAATTAGGGATTTTTGGGCGGTGAGGATCACGAGAGGTGACCACGAGTTGTGGTCACTAATGACAATCCTTAGGTCCTTCGTAGGTACCCTTTGAGGAAAAAATTGGCAGTGCACTCAACAACTGGAGGTAACGACTCATGCCTAGTAGTAAAGACTCGTCCAGTCCCTCATAAGGACTCGCAGTTTGTTTTTCCCTGCGAGTTTATTAAGGGTTTTTCCGTAATTTCTATGATCCTAAGGCCTAAACTGCATCCTTTTAAACTATGAGTGATGAGTTTTAAGAGGGGTAAGTTCATTTTAGGCCATTCTTACTCATGCATGCAAGAGTAGAAGTCTAGAGATTTGATCAAGGCTAATTCTTCAAGGTTTTCCATCCAATTCTTCCTTGGGCAATCAGAGAAGTTGTAGAATCAAATCCCTTCATGTATGTAGGGTTATGAATGGGTGAATTTGTTCACACCCATGCCCAATCCCTCTCTAATTCATGAAAATCTATGAGTTAATTCTATGGGGTTTTAACCCAATGCATGAATTCTCTAAGTCAATATCATGGGTATGATCTGAGTATGTTTTAATTAACGAATTATAATTCATGGGCACGTTTTATCATGTTTTCAATTACTAATACTAGTTTTACAAATTATGATGCCCATTCATGAAGGAGTTATGAGAAGTTGAGATTTATGATGTATGTTCAATTATGATGAATTATTGATGAGAAAAGTATGTCTTCAAGCTACCTATGTTTATGATCATGTTTTCAAGTGAATCTAGTTATTTTCAAGCATGTTAAGTATTGGGAAAGCCCATATGTTCAAGTATGATTTATGATTCATGTTAATTAGCTTACCACATGGTTTTGGAGTCTAGACTCCCAATTTTACTCAGCTTGTGGTATGGTTTGAGTCAAGGCTCCTCGTGTATGATTTCAGATTTATTATATATATATATATATATATATATGATTATTCAGCTTCGCCTCTAGACGATGGTCAACTTCGTTGAAAAATGATGGAAAGCATATGCATATTTTTGGGAGTAGTGTCTAGCACCGAGTAGGCTAAGGGTCAGTCAACCCTCTGCCTCAGAACTACGAGCCAACAAAGGTATGTTCAGATTATTTGGGACCTCCTTTGTGAGCTTTCCCCTGCCCCAAGGGGGCTTCAGCTTGATATCGATATTATGGTATTGTCCTTAGCCTTGGAAAGTCTTTGGACGGCTCTACCCACTCGAGTGTTATAGTTGGGACCACGTAAGCTTGATCGTGGTATGTCGGTTAAATGACGAGTCTCCCATTGTTCCTCATGATTTCAATTATGCATGTTTATCATTCATGATCTATACATACATATATATATATATATATATATATATGTATATGTATATATATATATTCTAAAGCAGGTTTGACCCAATGTTCAGTTTTACTTATGATTATCAAATTTCAACTTTGGGTCAATCGATTCGGTTATGATGTTATGTTATGTTCAGATTTTGATTTAAGAAAATAGCATGCAAGCCCTACTCTCAGATTCTTATCTTGATTATGTTTTATGTTATGCATGTTTTAAATGATTTTACTTATTTAAGCGATTTCATTTACCTTGCATACTCGGTATATTCCACGTACTGACCGCATACTCTTTGTTGTATTGTTTCATGATACAAGCCCCGGTACTCAGACTCAGTCTCGTACTTAGCCATCCTTTTAGAGTTAGCATCCCACATCTATTGGTGAGTCCTCATCCCCCCAGGATCATACTTTATTAGTTTTCTTTATGTATTCAGTATCAAACTTAAAGAGTTAGTTAGGGTCTTGTCCCATCAACTCATCAATATTAGAGGCTTTTCAGACATAGAATGTAATCAACTTCAGATTCGTGTGTATTTCTGATGTTATGCTTATTTTTAGACTTCCATTAAGTTTATCATGTTGATCTTCCATTTTTATGATTGACTTAGATGTTATGTTCATGTCATGGGTCGACTTGGAGTCCCTCGGGGCTCCTTGTCCCTTGTCTCGATCCGGGCCTATGTTCGGGTCATGAAAAACTATACCACTGACAATGCAATTGGCGAAGTCAAACCATGGAATGAGATCGACTGCTACTGCTAATACCTGTTCATTAGGGAAGGAGTCATCAATCTCCTCATTATTTGTTACTCTCCCCTCAGCTTCAAGTCGGGACAAGTGATCCGCTACTTGATTTTCACATCCCTTACGTTCAGTGACTTCAAAGTCAAACTCTTGCAGCAGAAGGACCCATATTATTAGCCTTGGTTTGTCATCTTTCTTTTCCATGTGATAACTCAAGGTGGCATAATCAGTGTATAATAGCTCTGGTGCCAGTAACTCCTGCTCAGCAACTGTGTAGTTCTTTTGTGCCTCATTCATTGCTTTACAAGCATAATAGATGGGGTGGAACATCTTGTCTCTCTTCTGCCTAATACAGCTCTGAGTGCAAGTCCACTAGAATCACACATTACTTCAAAGGGTTGTGACCGATCCGGTACAACTATTATTGGGGCAGCCACTAATTTAGCCTTCAAGTTTTAAAAAGCCTTCAGGCATTCCTCATCAAAACAAATTTGGTGTCTTTCTCCAACATCTTACACAATGGATTAGCTATTTTCAAGAAGTCCTTGATGAATCTTCGGTAAAATCCTGCATGGCCCAAAATATTTCTCACTCCCTTCACAGAAATTGGTAGAGGTAACTTCTCAATCACCTCAATCTTTTCCCTGTCCACTTTTAAGCCCTTTTTAATATTTTGTCACCTAGCACAACGCCTTCTTTCACCATAAAATGGAATTTCTCCCAATTCAGCACCAAATTTACATCATCATATCGCTCTAAGGCTTTGCTAAAATTAGCCAAGCAGTCTCCAAAAGTGTCATTAATGACTAAAAAGTCATACATAAAAACTTCCAAGGTATCCTCCACCATATCAGAGAATATTGACATCATACACCTCTAAAAAGTTGCAGGTGCATTACATAACCCGAATGGCATGCGTCGGAAAGCAAAGGTCCCATAAGAACAAGTGAAAGTTATCTTCTCTAGATCCTCTGTTGCGATTGATATTTGGTTATACCTAGAATAACCATCTAAGAAGCAAAACCACCCTCTGTTTGCCAACCTATCCAGTATTTGATCCATGAACGGCATTGAGAAGTGATCTTTGAGTGTATATTTGTTCAACTTCCGATAGTCCATATAGACATGTCAGCCTATGACTAGTCTAAATAGAATCAACTCGTTTCGCTCATTTGCCACCACAGTCATTCCTCCCTTTTTGGGGACACATTGCACTGGACTCATCTACCTACACTCGGAGATTGGATATATGACATCTACATCCAGCCATTTAGTTATCTCCTTTTACACCACATCTTGCATTGGTGGATTAAGCCTGTGTTGATGTTATTTTCTTGGGACACAATTTTCCTCCAGCTGAATTTTGTGAGTACATAGTCCCAGGGGAATCTTGATAATGTCAGTAACTGTCCATCTGATTGTCCTCTTATATTTTTTTAGCACAGTAACTAGAGCTTCAACCTGCCATTTGACTAGATCAGCTGCCATGATGACTGGGAGTGTGTTGTTATCTCCCAAGAACATATATTGCAGATGACTAGGTAATGCTTTCAACTCCAATACTGGTGGTTCTTCAGTAGAGGGTTTCACTGGAGGAGTGGGTCTATTCTTTAAATCAAAATCCAACTTCTTTGGAGCATAAGAATACGACCCCATCCCTGCTAATGCATTCACTACCTCTTCATACTCCTGGATATGATCATTAGCAAAATTCATCGTCACTGCAGCTAAAATGTCAACTGCATAATTCTCTTCTCCAGGTGCTTCATACATCCCTTCCTCAATAACATCAATAACGAAGACCACATTCATGTCTCTCGGCTGTTTCATGGACTTGTAGACATTGAACCTTACCTCTTCATTGTTCAGTCGGAACTTCAACTCTCCACTCTCTATATCCACCAACGCTCTTCCAGTTACTAAGAATGGCCTACCAAAAATGATAGGAACTTCAAAGTCCATGTCGCAGTCCAAGATTACAAAATCTTCAGGAAATATTGATTTTGGGCATAATTACATGCCCAAGTGTTATTTTATAACTTAATTAAGTCATGTTTGTCAATTTAATTAATTACATTCTCATGTGATTATGTATAATTTCGTACATAAACTAACCAATATGATTAGCTCTTTGTTTTGTGAGAAAAAATGTTAAAGATGGGCTAAATATGAAGATGCACGAGCAAGGAGGAGCTTTAGATTGAGTTGGGATGACAATTGGACAAGATGGAATGAAAACCAGCCCTGCCGCACAACCCAGCGTGCCACGCCGGCTGACCTACGCGATAGGCGCCGTGTCACACCCGTGCGTGTGTGCATGAGGGCAGGCAAAGCAACAGCAGCAGAGCGCGATGGCGCCGTGCCATGCTAAGGACCCTGCACGATGGTTGTCGTGCCACGCCATGCCACGCGCAACAATGAAGCACACGAGCTGCCGAGAAGTCCAAACCAGTAGGCATCCGCGTTTGCTCCATGGAACAGAGGTAAATTGGGGCGTACAGTTCCGTGACATGGAGGCAGTCTGTATAAATTAAAACCTTAGCTCCTAAAATCATTTATCACAAAATATTTTTGGGAAACCGTAAAGGAGCGAAGGGAGATGAAAGAACTCTACCTAGGGTTCCTTATTTTTCATTCTCTTTTAATTATACTTGTAAGTACTCTACTTTAAACATGTTTTTGAGTATTTGCACGAACATGAGTAGCTAAAACCTTTTCTCTAGGGTTGAGGCCACGTAAGATGATTGTAAATGCATGAATTCTTCATGGTTTGAGTTTTTAGTTGTTTTGTCTTCCATTCTTTATTAATGTTGTTTTATGCTTGATCACCATGAAAACAAATGCGTTAAGCTTGGGTAAAAGCTTGAAAGAGTAACTCTAGCTAGAACATGAGAATGTAGGGAGCAAGTTCTTACCTTTATGATAGGATTCGCAATTAAGATAGAAATTATACCTAGTTTTCCTTGCTTGGTTACTAAAACGGGATGAGCTAGACACCAACTTAGAATTATCACATCACCACTCGTAGAAGTAGTTGTGAAGCTAAGTTCGGTTAAACGATTATAGGTACGAAAGTCTATAATCAAGGGTGCAAACTCTGTAAACCACATCCATGTAATTAAATTACTCACGAATTAGGACGTTGTCACGCCCCGCCTTGGGGGGTATGACTGGCACCTGGTGCCCTAGTAGGATCTAGACTGTTAACTGGTGAGCCTAGGCATAACTGGTGCCTGGCTAGCTCTAACTCATATTTCTGGAAACAACGGGCTATATAACGGTTGTAAACACAGCCTCCGGCCAACTGGCCTATAGCCACCTGTACTTGTAATAACAGCTAACAGAAACATGTCAATGTAAGAGAGCCTATGCGGGCCGACAAGGCCACCATGCTGTCTAGTTGTCCATAACTCAACACAAGACTACTGTAAGACTACGTGACCGGCAAGGTCACCACTACTGTCAAACTAAGGCCTCACACGGCCAACATAAACTGAAATGCTAGACAGCTATAACAAACTGCACGGCCTCACACGACCGGCTCAACTGACCACAGGGAAATATATACAGACTGCAAGCCTCTAGGAATACTGATAAAATGGTCGGGACAGGGCCCCAACCTACCTGTACTATACAACAAAAGAAAATGAAATACACCTCTGAATACCAAGCTCCGGAGGACAGGAGCTGATGACTCTGCGCTGGCTAGGATCACGAGGGATCGGCTCCTCGTCTGTGAGTACCTGCAGGCAAGTAGTGCAGCGCCCCAAGCGGGCGTCAGTACCACTGGTACTGAGCATGTAAAGCAACTGAAATGCACAACTGAAATGAATAACAACACTAACATGACACAGAAACAGGAAGTAGCTGAGTCTATCTAGCTGAGAATAATGAGGGAGAGTATAATTATTCTATAACTAAACTGAGCGTACCTGATACCGTGCCGTCCTGCTGTCTATCAGTATCTAATAGCACATATAGGTATACATATAAATACACACAATACCTGACCGACCCCCATAAGCTGGAAGGTGCCAACCAACACACAATCTATTTACCCCTACCCGGGTCTAAACTAACCAAAAATAAGTCACTCCACTCATTTGATAACTGTGAGCTCCTCCTACCGGTCCCCTTGGGTACGTAGCTCAGGCCTTGACCTCTGACAATAAACTGTGTCTGAGTCCGAAGACTCCTGTCTCTAGGCGCAAGTGCACACGGGGTAGTCTGCTGCTGTATCTATAACTGAAACTGCCCCTGGGTGCAAGCACGCAACAGGGTAATTTTATAAAAATCTGTATCTGAAACTGCCCTCGGCCACAAGCGCACACAGAGTAATCTGCCCCTGTAAATAGGGTAATCTGGCTCTGCGCAGAGTAAACTGAACTACCCCTGCAAGCAGGGTGGTCTGGACCGTATTATCATGGTGGTCGGCCATCATCATCCTCTAGGCGGACGGCATCGCCCAACTGGTGGCGGTATCTGAATCTGGTATCGACACAGCTATAACCCAGGGGCGGTGGGGATGCTGAAGGGACACCCACATGCCACAGCAAGTCTCAACAAACAAATGGCACATATAAATAGCAAGCATGTATAACTGAAAGACTATCTGAAATCTAACTTCTTATTCTGATCTGTCTCTACACTGAACTGATTCTTACTAATTATACTGATTCTGTAATCTTTGTTTAACTGTACGGCTAATCTGTAGCCATGATACTATCTGTCTGAATGGCTAATCTGTAGTCATAACTGTCTGTCTATCTGATCTTTCTTTACGGACTTTTATTATGAAAAATCTGTTTCTTTTATTCTACTACATGCTTGCTAATCACGTAATAGGCTATATTGAATCTGAAATACTAACTTGCCCTCGGGCGCATACTTTTCTAACTTTCAGACTGAATACGATATAACAACGCAAACTAGGTTTACTGAACTTTGCACAATACTTAACATTCAACTCCGGGAATTCTACTACGGAGTTTATTGTACTATACAAGGCTAAAACTACTAACTTGCTGAAGGAACTAGCTTTACATACCTTAACCTCGGGTTATCCGTCTGTCGGACGAGGCTCGGTCAATACTCCAGCTATTTCTCACAACTGCATTCATATATACGTCAATTAATACTAAATATAACTTCATTCTGAAGAAAAACGTCACTTTCAATAAAATTATAGCCTAAACTTAGGCTTATCGAAAGACGGTCGAAAACTTGCTATTTTTCAAAAGTCCAGAAGGGAGAAGTATTCACTTCACAGCTAGAAGCACATAGACACTAGTTTGGAGCAATTTCACTTACCTTAGCCCGGTAGCACGACGATTTGCCGGCCGTATTTCGCGAAACAAAAATCGTAGGAATGCTCCCTACTGCTAAATACCTCGGTACCTGAGGTTAATTCGAGTTTGGACCGCGTTTGGCGGCGTAATCGGACGAATTTTAGTAGGAGATCTTCGTTTTTCCCCTTCTCTCTGACTACTCTCAGTTTTCTACTGGAAATTATAAGATATTTGAATAAAAAACCAAAGTGGGGCTTATATCTAATAGACACCATGGAATGCGATTTATAAGTCGCATTTTGCCTTGCAACGCGCCGACTTGGCGCTTGTCCGATCTTTCCCCGGGCCTTTTTCTAGCATGTATGGCTTCCAAATATGCTCGACCAACGCACGAATAGGCCATCTAGGTGCCGGAAATCCTACGGGGTATAACAGACGTCACATCCCTGCTCAATGATGTAGATGTGAGACTAATTTTTCGTGTTTAGAGGTCGAAAGAACATGAACATAGAATTTATTATGTGAGACAACAACTGAAGTTTTCATACTCGAACCATTGAGAATTGTAGCATTGCATGATTATTAGGCCTTAACTCTAGTTGCTTCTTATATTGTTTCTCAAGTATTTTGTGATCACCCCTAGACTTAACTATTATTTCCGAAAACTTCTATAATCAACACTTGTGAAGGTTAATCTTACACTTGAACTTGAATATTCATTGAATTGGTTCAGTCCCTGTGGGTTCGACATCTGGCTCTTAAAAGGGTCACTGTATTACTTGTACGACCGCGTACTCTTGCAAGTGCGCTGGAGCGCAACAAATATAAAATGTTCCACCTTAACTAGCACATCATACAAAATACCCACAGGCTTCTTAACTGACCATTCTTCCATTAACAACCTCATAGTAGTCGGTTTGGGGGATCCCAAGCCCAATTGTTTGTATATGGCCAGTGGCATCAAGTTGATGTTGGCACCCCAATCACATAGAGCTTTGGCGAAGTTGAAGGCTCCAATTGTGCATAGAATTGTGAATACACCTGGATCCTCTTTCTTCCGAACCAATGATCGTGAGAAGATCATACTACAATGATGAATGTTGTCCGCTAGTTCATAGCTGACAGTTCTCTTCTTGGTGACCAAGTCCTTCATGAACTTGGCATAACCGGGCATACCCAAGGGCTTCCACCAATGGGATGTTTACCAATAATTGCTTCAACATGGAGATGAACTTGTGAAATTTTTCATCTTCCACCTTCTTTTTCAACCTCTAAAGGAATGGAGGCGGAGGTATCGGAATTTGAGTCAAAGGCTTAACCACCTCATTTCCTTTTGCGCGACCTTCAATTCCCTGACCGTTCTTTGGGACTTCTAGTCCTATCGGATCAATTGGATTTAGCTTCTCCCCCTCATACTCAACTATGGGTTCTATTTATAAAACTAACTCCTCAACTTGCTCTGTGCAAATAAGAGTAGTCTCAGACAATTTCCTACCATTTCTAGTTATAATAGCCATGCATTGGCCATCATTTCCCGGGTTCTACACTGTATCACTTAGCAAGGTTCCACTCTTTCTTTGATTAAGGGTTACAGACATTTGCCCCATTTGGTACTCCAGCAGTTTAATGGCAGTTGAGTGTGAGTCTACAAGTTGACTCATATAGGAGAGGTCATTCTTCATCTCTTTAACTCTCGAGTTAGTAGATTTGACTCTTTGCAGTACTTTGGCTAACATTTTCTCCACCTTCGAACTTCCTACATCACTACTGCTCCATTCTCCATTTCCAGGAGGTACATATACTCCATTACAATCATTTTGTAGCTTTCTTTGTTCTTCCAGTTTCCTTGTTTCTACCTTTGTAACCAGCTCTGTCATAATAGTTGTCCTTTGATAGTTCCGACCTTGATTTCCTTGGTCGTTGGCCCGTAAACCCCCCATGTAGTTCAAGTAATTAACCTCTTCTTCTAAGTCGGATCCATGTGCTTCTTGTTTGGTAGCTTTACCCACAACATTCACTTTCTCAGCACCCCCTACAAGAAAATGCTTGGTAATCAACTCCAACTGAGTTTTCAATGTGCCATATCTTGATATCTCTCTCTTCTTCTTTCTGTGTTCATTAGTAGTTGACCCCGCTGCATAGAAGTTACCAGAGACTTCAAAGTCTCTAGTGTCCCAAGCTCTGTTGGTCTTAGTGACTCTATCCAGTATAGTTGCTGCCTCAATGTAGGTTCGGGACATGAATGACCCTCCAGTCACAGTATTAGCAATCGGCTTAGTTGCCGAATTTAGGGACCTGTAAGAAGTCTCCATCAGATGCTCATCAGATAATTTATGGTTGGGGCCTACCTGAGTTTCTTGTTGAATCACATAGATGCCTCATGCAATGCCTCGCCAGGCAGCTGCCTGAAATTATTTATCTCATCTCTCAGTTGCAACATTCTACAAGGTGGAAAGAATCTTTCTAGAAAAGCAGCTTTCAGCTCCCTCCAGTTCATAATTGAGTCATGTTGCAACTCATTCAGCCACATTGTTTCCTCCCCATATAGAGACAACGGAAAAAACTTCAATCGAATAGCATTCTGACTAACCCCTGGCAGTTTGAATGATTTGCAAATGCCCACGAAGTTCATCAGATGCAGATTTGGGTCATCACCAGCTACTCCTCTAAACAAGCCTTTCAAGTTCAACAATTGGATCATAGTGCTTGTGATGTTGAACTTCACTCCTGGAGCTAATGGAGGAGGGATGATGGCCCCAGTGGTGCCAACTTCATCCAAATCAACATCATTGTCATCTTCATAATCAAATGGAATTGTAGGATGATGTTGCCCCCTAACTCTCTTAGGCTGGCGATGATTTCCAGGGGCCACATCCTCTATATTTTGCTCATTTAGCTCATTCCTAATGACATCCTCATTCTCATTGTTAGCAGCACGTTTTTATTGCCCCTGGCTTGAGCATTAGCAAGTTGTTGTAACTTTCTGCTTCACGTTCTTGTGCATTCATAGCTCTCCTCAAAGTTCTCTCTAACTCAGGAATATAAAGAGTTAACGGTTCACCCTGGCTTTGGGTATTCGGCATGCACTACCTGTACCCTGTATAGACAAAACAAAAAATAAAAGTAAAATATGGAAGTAAGACTAAAAGTCAAATAAGCACACTTGACTTAATCCAAAATCGTACTCCCCGGCAACGACGCCAAAATTTGATACGCCTAAATTATACCTCTATGATAAGAAGTATAACACGATCGTTGTCAAATATAGAACCCAACAAGGTTGGGGTTGAATCCCACAGGGAGTATGGTGAAATTAAGTCTTACGCAGTTATTTGCTTTTAATCAAATATTTTCATAACATTGGGGGTTTAGGAATTAAGTTTCGCTCTCTGTTTGTCAAATACAAGAAGTACCAATTACAATTGATTACTATTGAACTCAAGAAAAAATAATCTAGGATTGTGATCATTATGGTTTTCCTGACAATATTTGGTGAATGACCACAGGTAATGCTAAGTGTGCAGGTTGCTAACTCGATTATCCTATTCAAATGTTTCTCAACCTATTCAGACAGGTATTACACTTATTTTCTCAAACTAAGGGTGATAGCAAAAGAGTTATAAGATTTAACCTAGGTTGATCTTATTACAACATTAATAACCAGTCAAGGTTTAATGCCTTGAATCCCTATTACTAATCCTCTTTCTTCCAGATAAATACACCTTACTCAAGCATGTCAAATCTAGGGATTGTTCTAATGTTTGCAATCATTAGAAATCATTTAAAATGAAGATACTAGTAAATACACACATTTGCATTCAGTTAGCCCTTGCATCACTCACCACAAGTGTGTCCTTCTACTATGAATCATACAACCTAAGTAATGACACTTAGCCACACATGGTCATTGCATTCACAACAACATTTCAATCAAAGAAGGTTTAACTTACAAAGAAGAGATGAAAACTTGATTGTGATTCCAAAAACTCAATAATATTTCTCCTAAGACTCTCTTAAAAGTAGCGTTGAAGTCATGTTTTTCCTCCTTCAAAAATACCGCTCCAATCGTTCCATTTTTCTCCAAAACTATTGGATACCAAAAATAAACCTAGAAGATACTATTTATAGCCTAAAATAATCCAAAAATTGTACTAAAAGTTGGAGTCCTGCTTTTCACGTGACACCCAAGTTGATGTCCCGTCGTCCAGATGATGGTCCGTCATTTGGACCATCAGCAAATCTTCACTTTGTTGATGGTGTTCTTGATTGTCTGTCGCAGAGGTGACGGTCCATCACCTGATCCATTGCTCTGTAGCCAGTGTGCCCTTGATTCCTCATCTCTGTGACGGTGATCGTGATGGTCCTTCGGAGAGGTGACGGTCCGTCACCTAGACCGTCATTTTCAATTCTTTTTTTCTACTACTGTTTAGGCCCGACGGTGGAGCTGATGGTCCATCACCCTGGTGAAGGCCCATTAGATAGGCTATCACGTTACTGTTTCAGCTTGTTTCGCACCATTTCTTTGTGTTGCTTTATGTTCCTGTACAACACACATAAAAACCATCAAAATAACCAAAAGTTGCTCAAGAACTTGTATCAATTTATAGTTAAAAACATCCCATGCATCGTCAAATGCCGGTGCATCAAACATCCTCGAACTAATTAGCTCGGCTATGTATGTAAGATCTTGATGTTGCTCAGTCGCATCATTGGTTGATCAGCAACAAGCTAATACCAATTCAAACTCTAATGCAAATCCTAATACTAAGGGACATAATTTCTAGTGGAGAATGTTGTGCAACAAACTGGACAACAACTTGTGATGAACGAGGTCTAAATTAATGCATCTAACAATTTTATTGAAAGGATGCACGAGTAGACTGACATTTTTGACTCATTTTCGACTTTCATATATCATCAAAACTACATATATCAATAAATGAATTTTTTGCTACAACCGTGATTATATACACTTAAGTACTTGTGCATAATTGAAATCTTAACCTAATTGCCATAGGCAATCAAATAACATACCAGAGTAAAGATCCGATTTCGCCTATTGCCGACTAATAACAAGTTGGAGCCTAATCTTTTTCAGTGTTGAAAGAGTATTTTCCATGCTAATTCTTGCATCAGGTGTCAATAAAGAGCATCTCAATACTAATTCCATGATTACTAACAAACATTGCATCTTTGCATCAATCTGTTCATCCCTTGGTTGAACCAAATTAGAATCCATCACCTTATGAATTCCACTTGGGAAGGAATCACTAACCCAAATTGATAACAAACATTGCATCTTTCATCAATGAAACTTTTAAGTATATATTTTCAAATATTGTAGCTTATTGGTATTTACCTAAATGCTGAAAAATTTTGTGATACTAAAATTTACAATATTTACTCCAAATCTAATTAAATATCGTAGTAAGTCGTGAATTTTTGAAATTTAAGCGTCATAAGATAATGTTTATATAATGTCACCATCTCCTTGAAAGGAAATAGTGAAAATATCATGCATCTATAGATACAACAAAATTAAGTGTCATGAATAAGACTAAATTTTACTTAGTTCCAATCTATAAAATTATAAGTAATTATAAAATCAATATAGATTTTTTTTGTCAAGACAATAAATAAATACATCAGTGAAAAACAAAGAAATAAAGTAAAACAGTCAACAAATTTTCTAATAAATTCAAATATCCTAGCAAAAGTTGAGTTGTCTCGAAATCTAACTCTCTCTGCCTCTTCTAGTTTTTTTCATTTGCATATATACTCCTCCTCCTCGTCATTCTCTCCCTAAATTGGTGAAGGTGAAAGTAACAAAAATGCAAGGACTAAATAGGCTGCATGCTATATTGAGTAGCAATGTATCAGTTGTGAAGAATACTTGCCTTCAAGCCAAAGCATAGCAAGTCATACAAAGGGTCACTTTAAGGATCGATGGGTTAAGGGAACCCGTCAAATAAAAGTATTGATGTGATTTTTCGATTATCAACACCTGCAGCAACAGGGTTATAACCGACTCATCATTTCCCTAACAGCATCAACAACATGTTTATTCTGCAACAACATTTGACATTGACTTCATAAATGCTCAACAATTGCCTCCGTCTCCAGCTTGGTCTAGCGGGCGACCACAGGCCCTTAGACATAATTTGAGGTTTCGTGATCTGAAGATACTAGTCAGGCTTAGGAGTCTTCTTACGATGCCCCCTAAGCCTAGCTAGTATCTTTAGATCACAAAACCTCGAATGATGCCTAGGTGCTCGTGGTCATCTGCTAGATAAAGATGGAGATGAAGGCAATTGATGAGCATTAGTTGAGTCAGTGTGAGATGTTGCTACAGAAAAAATCTATTGTTGATGTTGCTGGGAAATTGACGAGTCAGTAGTAGAACCCTATTGTTGCTGTTGTTGATAATCGAAAAATGGCACAAACACTTTTCTTTGGTGGATTCCCCTTAATCTATCCATTCTTGAAGTGACTCTTTGTATGACCTACTATGCTTTGGCTTGAAGGAAGGTATTATTCACAATTGATGCATTGGTTCAACACACCATGTTGCCATTTTGTCCCTACATTTTTGTTACTTTGATCTTCACCATTTCAGGGATAGAAGGAGGAGGAGGAGTATATATATAAAGGGAAAATATTAGAAGAGAGTAGGGGGAGTTAGGTTTGGAGATAACTCAGATTTTACTAGGATATTTGGAAGTATTAGAAAATTTATTGATTATTTTACTTTATTTTTATTTGTCACTGGTGCATTTATTTATTGTCCTAATAAGAAGAAATTAGATTGATTTTATAATTACTTATAACTAGTAAAAGTATCCATGCTTCGCGTGGTCATTTAAAACCACTAACTTTATGAAATAATACTTTGGGATAATGTATAAGTACCCCCTTAACCAATGGCCGAATTTTCAGGAACACATCTTTCCTTTACGGGGGTCCTATTACCGCATGAACTTTTTAAAGTGGGATTATTTACTCCCTTAGAACTGACGTGGCAGAAAGAGTGTATCTTACTTTCTCAAAGAGAATGAGAGGTCAAAAATGTTATTTCTTTTCTGTTAATCACATATATTTTTGGATTTTTTTTCTCTTTTTATTTTTTATTCTTTCTCTCTCTTTATCATCACCACACCGCCACCTACACCTCTTCCACCACCATTATAACCGGTATCACTGCCTCCTCTTACCTCCGTTCCTTCCTAACAGCCACTGAGAAAAAAAATTAAAACTTTATTTATGTAACAAAATATATTTCCTTACATTTTTCTTTTCATTCATTTTCTCCCTATGATTTTTCTTTCTTCGTCCCTTATCCATAGTGTTACTCATCGGGAAAATGGAGATTCCGGCAATATTTTTTCCACATTCATTTTCTTTTTTCTCAGGATCTCACATTCCTCTTCCATTGAGTACTATACATTTTAGTACTTCAATATTTATGTTCTTATTCAATCCTTTTTCTCTCAATCATGGCCTTTAAAGATCAAATTCAATCTTTGACCAATTTTTTTTATTGACTTGCTAAACTATAAAATAAATCAGAATCAGTGAAAAGAAGAAAGAAATAAGAGTGGTGAAAAAATAAAAAAACAAAAATAAAAAGTTAAAAAATAGTGAAAGAATGAAGTTCAATCCGAAGTTAGATTAAAATTGTCACGCCCCACCTTGGGGGGTATGACTGGCACCTGGTGCCCTACTAAGACCTGACCTGCTGAACTGTTAAGCCTGGGCGCATCTGGCGCCTGGCTGGCTCTAGCTCAAATTTCTGGAAACAAAGGGCTATATAGCGGCTGTAAATACAGCCCCCGGCCCATTGGCCTATAGCCTTCTGTACCTGTACTACAGCTGACCAGAAACAAGGCAAATCAGGGGAACCTATGCGGGCCGACAAGGCCACCATGCTGTCTAGTTATCTGCAACTCAAGCATAACATACTGAAAAAGCTACGTGACAGGCAAGGTCACCACTACTGGTAAACTATGGCCCCACACGGCCATTACAAAAGAAAGAAGTAGTAAAGGCAACTATACAACTGCACGGCCTCTCACGACCGGCTCATCTGACCACAGGGAATATAAACAGACTGCAAGCCTCTAAGAAGGATAATAGAAATGATCGGGACAGGGCCCCGACCTACCCGTACTGTACAACAAAAGGAACTGAACTACACCTCTAGAAATTCAGTCTCCGGATGACAGGAGCTGAATATTCGACCGCTGATGGGGATCACGTGGTATCGCCTGCGCGTCTATGGGTACCTGCAGGCAAGTAATGCAGCGCCCCACTGGGCGTCAGTACCGCTGGTACTGAGTATGTAAAGCAAACTGAATACAGCTGAATACAAGTAATATAACTAAAAATTCTGAATAGTAGGAGCTAACTGAATCTGTAAGAACTGAAGGGATATCTGAAATCAATAACATAACTGTCAAAACTGAAATAAGAAGGAGTAGATAACTGTCTGATAGTGTAGATCGTACCTGTTCTTAATCATATTGAAGGGAGTAGGAATCATACCTGGAGACGTATCATTCTACTACTAATCTGCTCGTATCTACTGTAATATGGTATAACATACATAACATAACATGGCATACACAACCTTACCCGGCCCCCATAAGCCGGGAGGTACAATCAACACAGAATCTATACCCCTACCCCGGTCAACCCATCTCCTACACTGGCTGTAAGCATCCTGCCGGTCCCTTGGGTATGCACTTGGGCTCGCTGAGCCCCTGACTATAACTGTATCTGAGTCCGGAGGACTCCTGAATCTGCACCCGGGCGTATCCGCTCGACTGGGGTGTGTAAGGGCCGATCAAGGCACAAGTATGGGGAAAAACTGGCATCCCATCTTCGTCCCCTGGCGGGACAGCATGCCACTCCGTAGAGTGACGTATCCTCGTCCTCTGGCGGACGAGTCGATACAGCTATTAACCCTGGGCGGTCATGGATGCTAGGTAATCCAACCCCAAACAATACAACGGTCTCAACTGGTAATACTGTCTGGGTATCTCACATGCTGAGGCTAATAGGGATAAAGTATCATATATATTACATGCTGGGCTACTGATAGCAATCTGTACGTATTTAATACGTGCTGAGGCAGGTAAAGATGTATAAATATGAACATAGTCTCCTGCCGGGCTGTACTGAGCAAATGCTATAAGGTAATGTTTCTGCTGAAAATTCTGCTGTTTACTAAGTCTCTGTATACACTATATGCTGGACTAATGATAGAAATAAGTACATACTTAATACATGTTGAGGCTGGAAGTACTATATATGTATGTACGAATATAATCTTTCTGCTAGACTACGCTGTATACTAACTTTCTATAGCAACAGGATTTACTAATCCTGACATGCTTTCTGAACTTCATTTTAGTCTGCTATTCTATTTCTGAAGTGCTTTACGGATACTGTACTACTTCACGGGGTTTCAGCTGAACACAACAATATCTTAACATGGCATACTACATCACATTCTGAATATACTGGGCACTCTCTAACGCTTGCGTTAGAATCTATATCATACTGATAGGTTTCATACACATTACAACCCAATGTTTCTCACATTGTACCAACATTCATAATAACGCAATACTCGACTTCCGAACATTTTACTGGTCCGTAATTTATTACGCTATACTGATATTACTTAACTTGCCGAAGGAAACTAACTTTACATACCTTATCTTTGAATATTCGTCCGTCGGACGAAGCTCGGCCGGTACTTCAACTATTTTCTCCCAACTGCATTCATAAATACGTCAATCAATACTAAATACAACATTACTATAAAGAGCGATGTTACTTTCGATTTAATTTATAGCCTAAACTTAGGCTTATCGAAAGACGGTCAAAAACTCGCTATTTTCCAGCGGCCCAGAAGGGAGAATTATTTACTTCTCAGCTAGGAACACATAGACATTAATTTAGAGCAATTCTACTTACTTTAGTTCGGCGGCTCGCCGATTCGTCGGCCATTTTTCGCAAAACTAACTCCGTAGAAATGCTCTCTGCTGCTAAATACCTTGATATCTAGGATTAATTTGGGTTTGGGCAGCGTTTGGCAGCGTAATCGGATGAAAATATTTAATTTTCTTCGTCTTCTCTCTGTTTACAGCGTTTCTGGAATTTGGTAAGTGAGGGAAATGATTTTAACCCGAAGTGGGGGCTTTATATACTTGGGTCTGGACAAGGGCAACGTGTCACGGAGCCATCGCGGAGGCCTCACCTCCGTGACACGCTGCCATCGCGGAGGGGCTCTGCCTCGGCTCCTCCCGCGATGGTTCGACAGGTTTCTCGTCCGATCTTTTCCCGGGCCTTTCCCTAGCACGTATGGCTTTCAAATATGCTTAACCAACGTGCGAATAGGTCATCTAAGTGCCGAGAATTCTACGGGGTATAACATTCTCCCCCCCTTAGGAACATTCGTCCTCGAATGTATACTGCTATCTAGAGGACTGCTTATTCTAGT
The DNA here is from genome assembly GCA_035772735.1 of Datura wrightii. Lineage (NCBI taxonomy): Eukaryota > Viridiplantae > Streptophyta > Magnoliopsida > Solanales > Solanaceae > Datura > Datura wrightii. The sequence continues at coordinate 108,869,774 of JASDFA010000020.1, read as the reverse complement.
TTCTGGAAAAATTTTGGCAGAGTTTCCCCTGTAATATGGACTATCGCAAAGACCTGAAACGCAGAAAAAGTCCAACACAGGCACTGCACACAATATTCTACAATCCACTGGACAACTAAATATCACTTCTTTCTTTATCATTTACAACATACATACCATAAAGTACTGTGTAAATAATGATACGGACATACCTGTCGTCTGACTAGGCCTGAAATAAGTGAGGGTATCTGGTTTTCATATCTTCTTCAGCCTCCCACGTCATTTCTTCCCGATTTCTGTTAAGCCACAATACCTTGACAGATGCAACATCTTTAGTTCTCAGTCTGCGAATCTGTCTGTCTAAGATAGCTACGGGAACCTCTTCGTAGGCTAACTCCTCTGTGAACTGAACATCCTGGACTGGAACTACTGTAGAAGGGTCCCCTACGAACTTTCTTAACATGGAAACGTGGAATACTGGGTGAACCGACGCTAACTCTGGAGGCAAGTTCAACTCGTATGCCACGCGGCCTATTCTTCGCCGAACCTGATACGGCCCAATGAATCTTGGGCTAAGCTTGCCCTTCTTGCCAAACCTCATTACCCCTTTCATCGGGGACACTTTCAGATATACCCAATCGTTTACCGAAAATTCTAGATTTCTGCGCCGCCTATCTGCGTATGATTTCTGGCGGCTCTGAGCGGTCAGTAAACGTTCCCGGATAAGCTTTATCTTTTCTTCGGACTGCCGAATAATGTCTGGGCCAACTAATGCTGATTCTCCTATCTCAAACCAGCCCACCGGCAATCTACATTTTCGCCCGTATAATGCCTCGAAAGGCGCCATCTGAATAGCTGAATGGTAGCTGTTGTTATAAGCAAATTCAGTTAACGAAAGATGTTCATCCCAGCTACCCCCAAAATCTAACACACACGCTCGTAACATATCTTCGAGCGTCTGAATTGTACGTTCAGCCTGCCCATCTGTTTGAGGATGGAATGCTGTGCTCAAATTAATCTGCGTCCCCAAACCTTTCTGAAACGATTGCCAGAATCTAGCTGTAAACTGTGCTCCCCTGTCTGAAATGATAGATACCGGCACGCCATGCAATCTAACTATTTCTCTGATATACAATTCGGCATAATCCTCAGCTGAAAAGGTAGCCCTTACTGGCAGGGAATGAGCTGATTTTGTCAGCCTGTCAACTATTACCCAAATGGAATCATTTCTGCGTCTAGTACGGGGTAACCCTGTTACAAAATCCATGTTTATTACTTCCCATTTCCACATAGGTATCATTATCTCCTGAGTCAAACCACCCGGTTTCTGGTGTTCTGCCTTCACCTGCTGACAATTAGCACATCTAGATACAAATTCAGCTATCTCAGTTTTCATACCTGGCCACCAGTAGATGTCTCTGATGTCGTGGTACATTTTCGTCGCCCCTGGGTGAAGGGAATAGCGAGCGTAGTGTACCTCATGCATGATCTGCCCACGAAGTCCTGCGACATTCGGGACACAAAGGCGGCCCTTACAATGTAGCACACCATCCTCGGTTATCTGAAAATCCGGCTCCTTACCCTTCTGAACTCTATCTCTGAACTGGACTAAATCGGGATCCTCATACTGCCGTTCTGTTACCTCTGTAACTAACGATGACACTGCAGAATTCTGAATTACTGGTCCATTATTTTCTGTTTCTATTACTTGAACGGCTAGGTCAGCTAACTGATGAATCTCCTTAGCTAATTTCTGTTGCTCGGGTCGCAAATACGCCAAACTTCCCATTGACTTACGACTCAGGGCATCTGCTACCACATTAGCTTTTCCGGGGTGGTACAAAATATTCACATCATAGTCTTTCAACAACTCTAACCAGCGGCGTTGCCGCAGATTCAACTCCCTCTGGGTGAAAATGTACTGTAAACTTTTATGATCTGTATAAATATCAACATGGACGCCGTACAGATAATGCCTCCACATCTTCAAGGCATGAATTACTGCGGCCAATTCCAGGTCATGGGTAGGGTAATTCTTTTCGTGTTTTCTCAGCTGTCTGGAGGCATATGCAATTACTCTACCATGCTGCATCAACACACAACCCAATCCGACACCTGACGCGTCGCAATAGACTGAATAACCTTCTGTGCCTTCCGGCAGTGCTAGTACTGGGGCGGAGGTTAACCTGTCTTTCAATTCCTGGAAACTCTGATCGCATGCCTCCGTCCACTGAAACTTTGCCGCTTTCTGTGTCAATTTAGTTAAAGGTGCTGCAATGGTTGAGAATCCCTCAACAAATCTCCGATAATACCCTGCTAACCCCAGAAAACTACGAACTTCAGTCGGGGTAGTAGGCCTAGGCCATGACTTAACTACTTCTATCTTCTGCTTGTTTACCTGTATACCAGTGTCTGAGACAATATGCCCCAAAAAGGCCACTGAGTTAAGCCAGAATTCACACTTCGAAAATTTAGCATACAACTGGCGGTCCCTGAGAATCTGGAGCACTGTTCGCAAATGAGTCCGGTGATATGCTTCAGAGCGAGAATACACTAGAATATCATCAATGAATACTATCACGAACAAGTCCAGGAAGGGTCTGAAAATACTGTTTATCAGGTCCATAAAGACTGGTGGGGCATTTGTTAGCCCGAAGGACATAACCAGAAATTCAAAATGTCCATATCGGGTCCTGAATGCTGTCTTAGGGATGTCCCTCTCACGTACTCGGACCTGGTGATATCCGGACCGCAAGTCAATCTTAGAAAAGTATCTGGCTCCCTGTAGCTGATCAAATAAGTCATCAATTCAGGGAAGCGGATACTTGTTCTTTACTGTAACTTTGTTTAGCTGCCGATAATCTATGCACATTCGGAGCGAGCCATCTTTCTTTCTCACAAACAAGACTGGCGCACCCCACGGGGAAGTACTCGGCCTGATAAAACCTTTATCTAACAAGTCTTTCAACTGCTCCTTTAATTCTATGAGTTCTGCAGGAGCCATACGATAAGGAGGTATTGATATTGGCTGAGTGCCTGGTAGCAAGTCAATAGTGAAGTCTATTTCCCTTTCTGGAGGAAGACCAGGTAACTCATCAGGAAATACATCTGGGAATTCATTTACCACTGGAACAGACTGGAGTGTCGGAGATTCTGCTTGGACATCCTGAACTCTGACAAGATGGTAAATGCACCCCTTAGATATCAACTTCCTCGCTCGAAGGTAGGAAATAAACCTACCTTTTGGCGTCGCGGTGCTGCCTTTCCACTCCCGTACTGCTTCCCCCGGGAAGTGGAATCGGACCGTTTTGGTCCAACATTCAACATTGGCAAAGCATGGCACTAACCAGTCCATACCCATTATGGCATCGAAGTCTATCATTTCTAACTCGACCAGATCTACTGTGGTCTGACGGTCAACAATCTCTACTGTACACCCGCGGTAGATTCGGCTAGCTGTGATAGAGTCACCGACGGGCGTAGATACCAAGAAGGGTTGCCGTAATGATTCTGGTACAATACTAAACTTTCGTGCCACAAATGGAGTAATATAGGACAGAGTAGACCCTGGATCAATTAATACATAAGTAGGGTGTGAGCAGATAGTTAGCATACCTGTCACAACATCAGGCGATGCCTCTGAATCTTGCCTCCCTGGTAAGGCATATGTGCGGCTTGGACCCGCACCTGTACTGGAGGCCCCTGATCTGCCTCGACCCCTGCCTGCTGAAACTGAGGGCCTACGCCCAGTCGAGGATGTTGTGGCTCGTGACCCTGTTGATGTCCTATCCTGTCTATCGCGGTCCTCTCGACCTCTGGCTGGGCAATCTTTCATCAAATGGCCTTCTTGGCCACAAATATAACATGCGGTGGAGCCATATCTGCATGCTCCAGAATGACGTCGATTGCATATAGGGCAAAGTGGTAGGGTATACCTACTCTGCTCTGCCCTCCTCTGTAATGGTGAATCTGCCATCTGCGAGCCTCTACCAGTCCCTGACTGCCCCCTGCGGCTGGATCTACCCCCCTGTGACTGTGGCGGAGGCGGAGGCCTGGGCGTCCTGTCTGACATTCGGGGCCTGGGTCCTCCCCGGGCCTCTCCCTGTAATTCAACTGGCCTGTCCCGGCGACGCTGTTCCTGATTAACCCTTCTGACCTATCGTTGCCGCTGTCTGATGCCCTCAATATTCTGAGCAAATGCCTGAATACGAGCAATATCCATGTCCTCTCGCAGTGTAGCTGTAGTACAAATCTCAACATATTCTGGATTCAAGCCCGTAATGAAGCGATGCACTCTGGATGCCATGGTATCAACGAAGGCCGGTGCATATCGGGCTAGAGAATCAAACTGCAAAGAATATTCCCGAACACTCATGGCCCCCTGTTCTAGATGTAGGAACTGGTCTACCCGGGCCTGTCGAATCTCCCGCGGCAGATAATGATCCAGAAAGGCTCCTGAAAAGCTGGACCAGGTGGGAGGGGAAGCATCTCTCCCTCGGGACCTTTCCCAGCTTTCGTACCATAACACCGCAATATCCCGTAACCGGAATGCGGCCAACTCAACTGACTCGGTAAACGTGGCATGCATAACCCTGAAGATTCTCTGCATCTGATCCAGAAAATCTTGGGGGTCCTCTGTTCGGTCCGTACCTGTGAACTGTGGGGGATTCAGGGCTAAGAATTCTCGGACCCTCGAACTACCGGGCCCTCCTGATGATTCTGCAGCTATAGATGGCATTGGCTGACGCTGAGCAGCCATCATCTGTGCTAACAAAACTACAGCACTCCTAACCTCCTGATCAGAAGGAGTCAATATAGGGGCTGCTGAAGGTAATGTCGCCCCAAGTGACTCCTGACGTGGTGGAGACTGCTGAGGAGGCTGAGATGAAGCCTCTGTAGGGCCCTCTGATCGGGCTGTCTCCAAATGAGGGAGAGGCATCCCGCTGGTGCCTTCTCCTGCTGCGATGTCTAAGTTCCGACCTGTAATAGGATAGCGCTGGTCTGACATTATCTGTAACCAAAGAATATGGTAAGATTTTTAGGAATTCAACCCTATACTGTACAGCTCTATAGCACGACTGAATCAGAATAAAAGACAACCATCCTATCATGCCTTGCAGCCTCCTACCCATAGTATGTGGTGCACAACACATCCATGGACAGGACTCTACTTAGCACGGCTTGCAGACTCCCTGGGATACGACCTGCTCTGATACCAAGTTTGTCACGCCCCACCTTGGGGGGTATGACTAGCACCTGGTGCCCTACTAAGACCTGACCTGCTGAACTGTTAAGCCTGGGCGCATCTGGCGCCTGGCTGGCTCTAGCTCAAATTTCTGGAAACAAAGGGCTATATAGCGGCTGTAAATACAGCCCCCGGCCCATTGGCCTATAGCCTTCTGTACCTGTACTACAGCTGACCAGAAACAAGGCAAATCAGGGGAACCTATGCGGGCCGACAAGGCCACCATGCTGTCTAGTTATCTGCAACTCAAGCATAACATACTGAAAAAGCTACGTGACCGGCAAGGTCACCACTACTGGTAAACTATGGCCCCACACAGCCATTACAAAAGAAAGAAGTAGTAAAGGCAACTATACAACTGCACGGCCTCTCACGACCGGCTCATCTGACCACAGGGAATATAAACAGACTGCAAGCCTCTAAGAAGGATAATAGAAATGATCGGGACAGGGCCCCGACCTACCCGTACTGTACAACAAAAGGAACTGAACTACACCTCTAGAAATTCAGTCTCCGGATGACAGGAGCTGAATATTCGACCGCTGATGGGGATCACGTGGTATCGCCTGCGCGTCTATGGGTACCTGCAGGCAAGTAATGCAGCGCCCCACTGGGCGTCAGTACCGCTGGTACTGAGTATGTAAAGCAAACTGAATACAGCTGAATACAATATAACTAAAAATTCTGAATAGTAGGAGCTAACTGAATCTGTAAGAACTGAAGGGATATCTGAAATCAATAACATAACTGTCAAAACTGAAATAAGAAGGAGTAGATAACTGTCTGATAGTGTAGATCGTACCTGTTCTTAATCATATTGAAGGGAGTAGGAATCATACCTGGAGACGTATCATTCTACTACTAATCTGCTCGTATCTACTGTAATATGGTATAACATACATAACATAACATGGCATACACAACCTTACCCGGCCCCCATAAGCCGGGAGGTACAATCAACACAGAATCTATACCCCTACCCCGGTCAACCCATCTCCTACACTGGCTGTAAGCATCCTGCCGGTCCCTTGGGTATGCACTTGGGCTCGCTGAGCCCCTGACTATAACTGTATCTGAGTCCGGAGGACTCCTGAATCTGCACCCGGGCGTATCCGCTCGACTGGGGTGTGTAAGGGCCGATCAAGGCACAAGTATGGGGAAAAACTGGCATCCCATCTTCGTCCCCTGGCGGGACGGCATGCCACTCCGTAGAGTGACGTATCCTCGTCCTCTGGCGGACGAGTCGATACAGCTATTAACCCTGGGCGGTCATGGATGCTAGGTAATCCAACCCCAAACAATACAACGGTCTCAACTGGTAATACTGTCTGGGTATCTCACATGCTGAGGCTAATAGGGATAAAGTATCATATATATTACATGCTGGGCTACTGATAGCAATCTGTACGTATTTAATACGTGCTGAGGCAGGTAAAGATGTATAAATATGAACATAGTCTCCTGCCGGGCTGTACTGAGCAAATGCTATAAGGTAATGTTTCTGCTGAAAATTCTGCTGTTTACTAAGTCTCTGTATACACTATATGCTGGACTAATGATAGAAATAAGTACATACTTAATACATGCTGAGGCTGGAAGTACTATATATGTATGTACGAATATAATCTTTCTGCTAGACTACGCTGTATACTAACTTTCTATAGCAACAGGATTTACTAATCCTGACATGCTTTCTGAACTTCATTTTAGTCTGCTATTCTATTTCTGAAGTGCTTTACGGATACTGTACTACTTCACGGGGTTTCAGCTGAACACAACAATATCTTAACATGGCATACTACATCACATTCTGAATATACTGGGCACTCTCTAACGCTTGCGTTAGAATCTATATCATACTGATAGGTTTCATACACATTACAACCCAATGTTTCTCACATCGTACCAACATTCATAATAACGCAATACTCGACTTCCGAACATTTTACTGGTCCGTAATTTATTACGCTATACTGATATTACTTAACTTGCCGAAGGAAACTAACTTTACATACCTTATCTTTGAATATTCGTCCGTCGGACGAAGCTCGGCCGGTACTTCAACTATTTTCTCCCAACTGCATTCATAAATACGTCAATCAATACTAAATACAACATTACTATAAAGAGCGACGTTACTTTCGATTTAATTTATAGCCTAAACTTAGACTTATCGAAAGACGGTCAAAAACTCGCTATTTTCCAGCGGCCCAGAAGGGAGAATTATTTACTTCTCAGCTAGGAACACATAGACATTAATTTAGAGCAATTCTACTTACTTTAGTTCGGCGGCTCGCCGATTCGTCGGCCGTTTTTCGCAAAACTAACTCCGTAGAAATGCTCTCTGCTGCTAAATACCTTGATATCTAGGATTAATTTGGGTTTGGGCAGCATTTGGCAGCGTAATCGGACGAAAATATTTAATTTTCTTCGTCTTCTCTCTGTTTACAGCGTTTCTGGAATTTGGTAAGTGAGGGAAATGATTTTAACCCGAAGTGGGGGCTTTATATACTTGGGCCTGGACAAGGGCAACGTGTCACGGAGCCATCGCGGAGGCCTCACCTCCGTGACACGCTGCCATCGCGGAGGGGCTCTGCCTCGGCTCCTCCCGCGATGGTTCGACAGGTTTCTCGTCCGATCTTTTCCCAGGCCTTTCCCTAGCACGTATGGCTTTCAAATATGCTTAACCAACGTGCGAATAGGTCATCTAAGTGCCGGGAATTCTACGGGGTATAACAAAAATGGAGAGGAAGAAGACAAAAATATTTAATTAATTAAGTAAAGAAAATAGAATATTTTAATAATTAAAAAAAAGAGAGAGAAAATATCTTTAACAATAAAATATATGTGTGGGGCGTGTGTAATACACTATCAACTACTCATTTAGTTATTTGTACCACGTCAGCACTAAGGGAGTAAATAATTCCAATTTAAAAAGTTCAGGGGTAATAGGATCCCTGTAAAGAAAAGGTGTGTCCCTTGAAAATTCGTCCACAGAATAGGTAGGTACTTATGCGTTATTCCTAACACTTTTATAAATTTATAATTTTTTAGTTAGCTCCAACACTTTCTCTTTTTATATTATCAAGCCATAAAAACATGACATTTATAGTACGAAGAAAATCTATCAACCATTAATACTACAATAATATATACTTTATATTTATAACTACATAGTAACAAGTGTTAATAATGAAAAAGAAAATGATAATAATATATTATCATTCATCCTCAGATCAATTATTTTTTATTTTGTTTTATAATTAAGCTTTGCTTTTGGGAAGTGTTATTATTTGAAATTTTAAAGGAACCAAACGTCACCATGAGATATTAAATTTTTTTAATAAATAAATAATTACTAGTGAAATGAACAATAAAATAACAAAAAAAAAGGTGAATAGGTATTCTAGTAAATAAATAAAACAAGAAGAACTCTCTTGACATATGTTATTATTTCCTTATTCAAATTTTTTCCTTTGTCCACTCTTTTAATGGAGTTAGCTTTTCCTAATTTTTTCAATATTTTCTTTCTTTTGGTAGTTTTATTCTCCCTCAAAATATGGTAATTATTATTTTTAGTAATATTTACATTAATTTGCATGAGTAAAAGAGAGAAGAAAAATTAAGGAAAAACTAAGGCATTGTAGTATCTATATAAACAATATAAAATATTATAATTCAGGCAATAAACTGAGTTAGGCTTCCTCATCAACGTGAGTTAGTTTTGATTTGGTTTTTGCTATATACAATATTTTGATTTGGTTTTTATTAACTTTGTTACTTTTGCATTCATAGTTGTTCGAGCTAGTTTAACCTATAAATAGAAAAGAAAAGGACATATAAAAAGAATCACACAATACAATTATTGAGCCCGTGCTCAACAAGGGTTACCTCCACTAGTAATACTAAGGTAGGATAAACAAATATAGTCAAACCTCTTTATAGTGGCAACATTTGTCTGAAAATTTTATGACTACATAGTGAGGTGATGTTGTATATGTATACTGACATTTGACGTTTAGATCTCATTTAAATGTTATAAATAAAAATTCACAAACCTCTAGTTTAATGATTTGTGCAAGAAGAAGAAATGTATTTGTTAATCATTTTAACCAAAAAAATAAAAAGCATATGAAAAAAAATCAAAGTCTTTCCTCGTGAAGTTACGACCATAACTGGTGGATACTATTTTAATATAATGTTTTTCTTTTAGATATTCATACTTGAAATTTACTATGTACATGACATTAATGATGATTATCATAAATATTTTAATATTTATTTATACATAATATATTTCTTATAGAATAGCATTTCATAATATTTGAGAATGACTGGTATAGAGATGTAATTTTATAAATAGTGTATCTTTATAATAAACGTCACTGCTGTTATAGGTAGAATGTTTTTATAGAGAAGTAAAATATAATATGAAACATCGGTTCTGGAGAAAATCAGGCCGTTATATTGAAATGTTATTATAACTAATGACTGTTACACAGAGATTTGACTTTACTTCTTCCGTTCCTTTTTAGTTGCTAGGTATATAAAAAATAGTTGTTCCAAAATACTCCCTTAGTTTCAAAATAAATGGTGTTTTAACTTTTTCATTTTGTTTCAAAATAAGTGGTGTTTCACATTATTAAGAAGGTATTAATGATGTTCTTTCAATTTTACCCTTATTTAAATGAAGAGAGATTTATAAACTACTAAATAGTTACATCATTTTCAAGGTATTTATTAAGGGTAAGTTAGTAAAAATATATTTTACTTTCTAGAAGTGAATATTTTCTTAAGGGGTGTGCTCAAGCTAAAATAACACTTGTTTTGAAACGGAGGGAGTATTACTAGTTTCAAAATTTAAGAAATAATTGAACTTTTTTTTCCAACTCCACCCTTAGTACTTAAGTCACTTTAGAATATAAAAAGAATGATTATTGTATGTTTTCGAAAAGTACCTATCAGTTAATAGAGTTATATTAGCCAAATTACAACCGCTATTAATTTTTTTTAAAAAAATATGTAAATATTTTTCTAACAAGTAAAAATAAATAGAGAGAGTAATAAATCAAAAAAAATGTATTAACGCACATATTTATATGTGAAATTTAAAAAATGCAAAAAAAAAGTAAAATCTATTGATCACTTTCAATAAATAAAAAAAATAATTTTTTCAAATCTTCTCATACATAAAAATATAAATATTTTATATATATAAAAAATAAAAATTTCTTATAAAAATATCATAAACCTATAATTTTTTTTTTCACGTGTCACCTCCAAATTCAGTTTGTGCGTTCAATGCAATTCCCTGTATACCACTCCAATTTTAATATTAATTTATCTTGTGATTTTATCAAATCTACTCTTGTTGTTGTTTTTCGAATTGTTCCTTCAATTGCAACAATAGATAGTGTCGTTGCTCTTTCCCAGAGTACCTTTTCTTCCATCTCTCAAATTGAAAAATTGGATCTCTCTCTCTCTCTCTCTCTCGCCAACAGTGTACAAAAGAGACTTTCTCTCTCTAATGTATACAAAAACCTCCGCTTTACGAATCGCTCTCTCTCTTTGAATTCGAGTCCAAATATCAATGGAAGCCGTACTTACTGAGTGTGTGCAAAACAGCCTGGTGCACTTTATGCACCACAACGCCATTTTCATGTGCGAACGCCTCTGTGCTGAGTTCCCCTCCGAGGTATCTCCGCACTTTTCACCACCCTCTCCTTTTATTTTTTTAATAAATAATTTTTTTTCTTGTTTTCACTTCACCAGTTTTCGTAAACATATGTATTCCTCAGTTTGTGGTTTATAATGAAGATAGGTTGGTTCTTGGAAATGCTGTGATTAGGTTTCACTTTTTGGGATATCTTTTCTTTAGTTCTTGATGCCTTGGTCGAATTAGCGTGTGTGTGCGTCTCTTTTCTAAATTCGTTTGGGTTGTTGAATTTTGAATCAACTAAGTGTTTGGCAAGAAGGGTTTAAAGAAGAACTGTAGCATAGTAGAGTAAGATTTATCAGGTCATTTTGAACAAAATCAAGACAAAGAAAGGAGGTCTTCTTTATTTTTCTTGATATTCTTGATTAAAAGAAAAGATTTATCAATACATGGTACTTGCGTTTTGTTAGTCTTCTTGCAAGTTTTTATATATGGATGACACAAAATTCAACATTTCTTTCTTTGAATGGTACCAAACAGTTAGCTCCTTTGAGTATTTAGTTAGGGTGAGAATATTATGTTTGTAATTACTGAGAAACTATGGGCAATATGCTTAATGCTCCTTGTTAAATAGCAAAGATATTTATGGTTTTCAGAGTTTCAATCAAAATGAAAACGTTGTTTTTGTCTCTAAGGTTTTTCAGTATCTTGTTTTGTGAAATAAAAAGAGGGGTAAGCTTCTCAAATAGGTTGCTGTTTTCAAACTAAACTAGTATTGTCCCAGTTCCAAGTCTTTAAAGTGTTCTCCCCATTTGATGATTTTAATTACCACCGGTCCCTAAATAAATGCATTATTGACATTTGGGACATCTTTTTGTGGAAATCTCTCAAGTTTGTGTCTGAAAACTGTCCATAACTCTTCGCTTGTTTCCTATAATGTGCTATGCCAATTGCAGACAAATATGCAGCTTTTAGCTGGGTGCTACCTGCAGAACCAACAGGCTTATGCTGCATACCATGTTCTGAAGGGTACTTTTTGTATTTTCTTTTCACACATTCAATGAATATGACTGCATTTTTGTGCTGCAATATCTTTTCTTTTTTCCTCTCTAACTTGTTGGTCGAGTTTTATCGTTCCATTTATGATATCACTTGTCCTTGAGATTATACTCATAAGCATACCTTTTTAAATTATTATATGAAGGCACAAGTATGGCTCAATCCCGCTACTTGTTTGCACTAGCATGCTTTCAGATGGGCCTTCTCACTGAAGCTGAGACAGCACTTTGCCCACCTAATGAGCCAGCTGCAGAGGTAGAATCATAAAAACCATTGTTCCAAATATCTCTCTAGTTTAAGGATTTTATATTATTGTAGTCTCCTGTTAATTTATTCGTGTTAGTCATTGACATGCTTCTTTAATTTATAGCTAAATGGTTGTTGTGCAGGTTCCAAATGGTGCAGCTGGGCATTATCTTCTTGGTCTTATTTACAGGTTCATATTTTTATATTTCTATCTAAGAGGAGGATTAACTTCTAGCCTTGCTTCTTCATTCTGAAACTGATTTGATCTATCTGAATGTAATAAAGCTAATACTTAGCTACAACAATGAATTTTGGTTGTGTTCTAGTTCTCATCATCATGTTTATTACACATTAAAGATACTTCATGCTGATAAAACTCATTATCCTGTATTTGCTATTTTATATGATGGAGAAGAATGTTATGGCATCAAAGTATCATGTTTTCCTTTTACATTAAAGTAAAAAATGGTAGACACTGCATCATCAAATATTTGAACTATGCCAAACTTTATTAACTTCAAAAACTTGATCCTTCTATTTTAATGTGAAAATTATTCTTGTATTCAAGTGTAGTATGATGGAGAAGAATGGTAGGGTATAGCAGCATCTTTTTTTCTTCTTTAAAGTAAAGAATTTTATAGAAACTGCATCATCAAGTATTTGAACTGTGCCAAACTTTATTAACTTCAAAAATTATTGATTCTTCTATTCTTATGTGAAAATTAACATTTTATTGAAGTGGAGAAAGGGTTATATAAATTAATACAATTCTTCCATCATTTTTTCTTGAAATTCTTTTTTGTATAGATTTCAGTGTTTGGGACGTGGTCATTATACTTGAGGAGTATGTTTTTTTCACCATAATGCATTCAAGTTTTGCCAATAAAACCAAACTGAACACTGAGGAGTATGTTTTTTTCACCACAATGCATTCAAGTTTTGCCAATAAAACCAAACTGAACATTGACATTCTGATGCCCTTGATCTTCGTATGGGAATAATCTTTACTGCCCTCATAATCACCTTTTTCGTTGAACACATCAGCGTAGCGGGCATGCAGCCCAAAACATCTAAGGGCGTGGCAGACATCATAACCATCTATTTTTTAGATGATAATTCTTTTTTCACCTTTTTATTTAAAAAAATTTAAGAAGCTTGCCCTCAATTTTTTTGTGCATGTTAAGTTATTGATATCTCTTGAGTTATTCCTTAAGGTTGTTGAATATATTTTTCTGTTTCTGTTTTGCCTTGACCTTTTATTGATCAACAATCAATGGAGCTTAATACGAGTTGTGATAGTGATGACCTTCTATTTTGCATAGCCTGGATTGCAATTCTTTAAGGTACTCATTGAACTGGGTAATTATTTCAGGTATACAGATAGAAGAAATAGTTCCATCCAGCATTTCAATCAGGCGTTGTTTTTGGATCCATTGCTATGGGCTGCATATGAGGAGTTGTCTATACTAGGTTCGTGCAAGAATAACTTGAGCAAACATTTAAGTTCTATCGTGACAACATTAATAATCAATTCTTCCCCCAAAACAAAAGTAATAAAATGTTGGACGTGTTGTGGTGCACGTAATGGTTCAAATCCTAACTTGTGGACCAGCTATCTGGTTAAGTGGAGAAAGTAGATGAGTGGACCAATCAGTCACCGAGCTTTGACACCAGAAAGTAGACTTTGCTGTTATAGAAAACAACTTTAATAATCAATTCTATTTATTTTTGTGACTACCTGTAGACCTCTTTCTTTCAATTTCTTAAGCTAAAGTTTCTGATACAATTTGTGACTGAACAAACAGATTTTGGTAAGGTACCAGATTTTATAACACTCTTTAGCACAAAGACTCCACTAATGGGAAACATAGATACACTTCAAACAGAGAAAAAACTAGCCTTGTGCTTCTTACAATGGTCCCAATGATGTGTAACCAGAAACATACATCATCTAAAAAACCGTCTTTACACAAAAAGTGATACAAAACCATACAATTCATCTTGATCTTTTGTTCAGAGCTGGAAACGTCTCCAAAGCATCTAGAACAAGTGCTGTTAGATTCTTTACCACGAAGCATTTTGAATGGATCTGCATTCCTCTCTTCACAGTTCTCGTGTCAAGACTGTCTTTTTAACTACTAACCAATAAAAACATGCAAAGCTTGAAGGGTATCTTCATTCCCCAGATATGTTTTCAATGCCAAGGTCCAACTTGTTGACAAAACTGTTTAAACCTGCGTACGCAAATTTCCACCCCTGCTGACTCCGAAACTCAGTGACAGTGGCATTTGGTTGATGTACCAAGTTGAATATGTCAGGAAAGACCTTTTTGGAGAGGGCCATTTCCCATCCAATAATCATTCCAGAAAGAGGTCTTCATGGCGTTGCCAACTTTTATACTTGCATTGCTTACGAAATCTTCCATAGTGTTCTTATTGATTTTCAAATACTAGCTCCTATATGTAGCTGGAACCATTTTTTAACACCACTATCCCTCTACCCCAAACTATTTCACTAACTACCTTTTTATGTAAAGCTTGTTCCTCCATATAAAATCTCCATAGCCATTTCACGAGAAGGCTCTTGTTATGTTGTCTCAGATTTCCAATGCATAAACTTCCCTCCTTCCTGCTGCAAGTATTGATTTTCACTTCACTGGGTGAAAGCATCTCTATTTCCCTGCTAGATGAATTTCCTCGGTGTATCAATTCTCTTATCAATCTTTGCTGGTAATGGAAATAAAAATATCGTTTGAGTATGGAGCGAGTCTAATACACTGTTTACTAGAATAATCCTCCCTCCTAATGATAGATAGTTACTCTTCCATTTAATCAGTTTCTTTTCACATCTCTCTAATACTCCATTCCATATCTCCTCTGTGTTGTTCATTGAACCCAGAGGCAATCCCAGATATATTGTAATCAGCCAGCCTCAAACCAGTTCCTGCTGGTAGATGGATATTTGAAACTTCATTTACAGAGAAACTCAAGCTTATTCTCCAATTCACATGATAACCTAAGACTACTTAGAATATATTCCGAATGAACCTCAATTGCTTTACCTGTTCATTTCAGCATTGCAGAAAATCAAAGGGTCATCATCATACAATAAATGTGTAATCTCCTGATTGCTCCTCTCATTATCCAGTACCTTGAAACCCCTTAACCGTCCATTTTGATTTGCCTTCTTGATCATATTGATTTAGCCCTTTCATAGCAATAATAAAGAGACAAGGTTACAGTGGATCACCTTCCTCAGCCCACTTTGTGATGAAAAAAAAACCTTTGGAGGAATCATTAATCAAAATAAAAAATCTGACATTACTAATGAGAATAGAATTCACCTGATCCACTTACTACTAAACCCCATATCCTACAGAAATGTTTACAGAAAATCTCAATAAGTGATCATATGCCTTTTTGATGTCTAATTTGCGAGCTTTATTGTGCTAAATATTATAATGGATGTTTGAAGTTCGCAGAATCACCCGGTCAAGATTGAATCAGTGTTTGATGTTCTATTTCGGCATTTTGCACCTTTTATTCAATCGCGTGAATTGCATGTATTTATTTGTTAGCTTTTGTTTATGTTTTTCTGGTTTAAAGGTTTCCTCTTAATCTCATTTATTTTTCTGGATAGAAAAGAAAAAATTCGTAGTAGGAATGAGGAAATTAATAAAATTGAATTTGAGCAAGATGTAAATATAGATTTGTTAGATAATACACTTGCTGAAGATGATATAGAAGTACAGATAGGTGCTAGTTGCACAACTATAATATAGTCGTAAGAAAATATCTAGGATGTGTTCGGTGTGAAGGAAATGTTTTCTTGGAAAATAAGTGAGTCTCTTACCTTTTTTTTGTGTTCAAACATAATAATTTTCTTAGTCCTAAAGGCATTTGCATATAATAATTAAGACAAATACTATAGGGGTGGGGGTAGGGTAGGGGTATGGGGTGGTGGGGATAGGGGCTATGGGGTTGGGTGTGGCGATAAGGTGTGTCGAAGGATGGGGAGGATACAATCAATGTGGACTGCCACTTGTGGAACTTGTGTTTCCTAGATCTATTAGGGAAGTCATTTTCATCATTCTTTAAGGAACTTGTTTTCCAAAAGAAAATGTTTTTCAAAACTTTTGCCCAACCGAACATGGAAAAAGTGAAAAACATTTTCTGGAATTCCTCCATACACACATCCCTAATGTATGTTCTTTTATTCTGTTAAGTTCGCCACATGAAATGGAAATCTTAGTTTTTGGAAATCTGACAATGAAAATCCAGGTTCTGCCGAAGATATATTAGAGCCAATAATATGCATAACTTCTATAAATAACAAAAATGTTTATAAGGTAGAATTGATAAAATATTTAGCTTCTGCATGTTTACCTTTTACTATTAGAGTAGAGTGTTGGTCTCGATATATTTTTCTTGCACATAATTTATTATTTAACCCTACACTTGGTACTATTCTTAGTTTCTTACAATGGATATATTTAATGAGTCTGCTAAATATCAAAGTTACAACAACATATCATTGTGATCCCACAAGCAAGGACAAATTTATTAAGGTGCACGTGAACCCATGGTCTCTCTGCTAACTAAGTATTTTATGTACATAGTATCTAGAATTGATCTAATAGTATCTACTAGCACCCATGCTCCAAAAAGGTTGGATGATGTACTTAGTTGAATGTTGAGTTATTTACGCAAATTAACATGGATCAATTCTCACGTAGCACTTTTTTTAGCACTTCTTTTCTCTTTCCTTTAGTGGTGCATCCATGGTTTAGAAATGCTACATTTGCCTCTGCCCACAAGTGGGGTTTGGAGCGGGTGGGGTGTACGTAGACCTTATTCCTACCTTTATAGGTTAGAGAGATTGTTTCAGATAGATCCTCAGCTTAAGAAAAGCATTTTTCAAACACAGATTTGAAAAATACAAGAGTGAAACAAAATATGATGAAAATATCGAAGAAAGGAAAAGTATTGATAACAAAAATAGTAAAGATAACCAAAGTCAAAGAACCAACAATAGTGATAAATGGTAGAATAATAGTAATAATATTGGAACCTTGTTCGACTAGAGCTGTGCTCTCCCACAGATACTTGTAGCTTCCTCTTTTGGGGATGACTTGTGTATCCAATCCTCACTTACACGTCCGCATCATTTGATGCATCACTAAACTTGGACCACATGAGTTGTTTAATATACCTCCTCTGTCTCATCTTCCGTGAAGATGTTTGACTGAGCACAAAATTTAAGAAATTAAAGAAGATTTTTGACTTGTAAGCAAGTATGAAAAGTACCAAAATTATCCTTTTAAGTAAATACTACTAAGAGTTCTATGTATCTTTTCATTTTCGCCCTCTTTATAAAGATTGAACCTTTATATCAGGTGGCTTCTAACAATTCATGTCATTAAGGATAAAATGAGAGTACTAAGATGGAACCAACTATTAGGATGTTCGAATGGGACCAACTTTTAAGAGTTTTTTGACTTATTTTGGTGTTTGGTATAAGTATTTTAAGCTAAGTGCAGTCAAGCCAAAATAAGCCTTTTTGTTTTGACCAAATATTTTACTATGTTATGCCTTGCACTCACTTATAATTTACAAAATACCTTTCATCATACTAAAAGTTCTATCTTGACTCACATTTCTTTTCCTTTTGAGTCCTCAGAGAAGTTGTAGTCTTTCTTTCTCTTCAAATTTCAATACATAAGTGGTACATTCATCCTCTGTAATAACTAGTGAGTATTCGATACCTTTGTGTATAGATCTCATCTCGCCATTTGACCTAACATCCAGTTTGAAAGTTTTTCTTATTGTGTCGATATTAGAAGTGAAATTTGCAAGGCATGGTAAGTTGTTAGAACATATTGTATTTTAACATGCTTCTTTCCTTGAGTTTCAAATATTAGTATTATCATTTTTAGTTTAGGCGAACAGTTGGACAATGTAGACTTTATATTATACAATACTTGTACATTTACATGGTGTCAAGAAATCAAAATATATCATTTGAATCAATTCACGTTCAACATGCTTGCAATAATTAGCTTCTTTTGTTAGCAACTTAAGGGCATTTCAGTCATTTTATTAGAAAGTGTTTTTCGTTACCTTTTTACCAAACACATGGACTGCTTATTCAGTTTCATTACTTTTATCCAAACACGTAACTGTTTATTTGTAAAATACTCTAACACTTAAAAAGTGCTTTTACATTATAGTTGCTTTTTTTAATATGCTAAGCTTTATGAGCTCTAAAAAGGAAAGTATGTCAACAAAAATTGGACTAAGGGAGTGATAGCCTTAAATGTTATGTTTTACTTGAATTACCTAATAGACTCACATGTAAAAGTTCTTTTAACTTTTTATATTGGACATGCCAAAAATGATTTAGATTTTTTGTCTCGTAATGCTATCAGATAGGTCAAAATTGGATAGTAGGTGTTCTATGAAAGAAAAACATGACAAGTTCTCAATAATGATTGTGCACAAATAACATCATATGGTGTTGCCTTAAAAGTACTTCCAATTTTATTTATTTCTTAAACTATTGCTAGTATAATGATTATTTTAATGAACTCTTTCATATTAGATATGCATGTTATTTTAAATTTAAGGTTCAAATAGCATTTGCATATCTTGGTGCCAATTAGAAAAAGTTAGAAAAATGCAAATATTGTTTTGGGTCCATACAAGGGCCTAATTTGAGATGGTTGAAGACAGCTTAAGCTTTTAAATGATCACACACTTCAACTTTGTATCAGAGTATGGGTATAGGTCCTGAGTTCAAACCCGCCCAGACTACCTCAGAATCTAATTAAATTTTCCAGTCAAGTCCCAAATAGCTACCAGAAGTCTCGAAACATGATTTGAACTTCTAAAACTAAAAACAGTCAGGTCATCACATTGGGATTATGTCGATAACATTGTTTTATTTTAGAGAGATTTTATAATTTGATACAATCATATGAAATCATGAGAGATTTTGTTTTCAAAGGCTGAAATGTTTCCTTAATCTTTAAAAGTAATTGGAAACAAATGGAGCGTTTTCAGCTAATTGTCATAGCTTTTTAACATTTTCTGCCAAATTTTGGGACATTTCTGTCGTTTTCCTTTGTTGTGAACTTAAGTGGTTTGGGCAACTTAGCTATATAGAAAGGGAATTTGATTTCTTTGAAAACTTTGCATAAATTTCCATTGACGTAAGAATGATTGACCATGCATTTACTTTTTTTCCAAATAAATGCTCTCAGTAAGGCTCCATATTTCGGATTATTTTGTACTTGTGAAGGTTATATCGATTGCCATTGTTATTTTAGCTATGATTTTATATTTTGCCATCCTTATTGTTGCGTGACATACCAGGTGCTGCAGAAGAAGCAGCTGCAGTTTTCGGGGAAGCATCTATCCTTTGCATTCAAAAACAACACTTATACCAAGGGAACCAATCCCAAAATTTACAAGCATCTACTGATGATCAGAATGTAGCTTCTAGGAATATTGCCTCGGACGATGTCAGCCCTAGGCAATCAAAACATACACACAGCAGTAATCTTCGAGAGATTTCTGGAAATTATAATGGAGCAGCAATCCAGAATTTAGGTGGGGCTTCTACTAACATGTCATTCTACAACACTCCATCACCAATGGCTTCACAGGTAATATTCCTTATAAAAAAGGCTTCACAGGTAGTTTGATAGTGACTATTTCATTGCATTTCTGTTGTTTTGGAGCTAGAGCATGATATATAGTAAAACATTTTTGGTTGTAAGCCCGCCTTTAATTTTAAACAATATCCAATTATCTTCACTTGGGAAGTATTATGGTAGAATTTTAAATGGTTTCACCTAAGTCAGAAGTAATACTTTTTGATAAAAGAATTTGGAGTGACTTTATAATAGTCAAGTCTGAACCTTCTACCTTGACCTCTTTCTTATGAAGTCCTTTTATACATGAAGATTGCGTAGTGTGCCACAGAAACAGGATAGCAGTTTATCCTTTTTTGAATCTTAGAAATAGCTTCTATTTAATCAACCAAATCAAGTGATTGTCTTACCTTAAGATTATGATGCTGCTAATGGGTTGCATTCTAGCTGCAATCAAAAGGCTTGTCTCTAGTTTTTTTGATCAGGTAAAGGTATTTCATTCATAAACAAGGTAAAAAATATGACTATATACAAGAGGAAAACCTAAAGGTCAAGAATCTACAAAAATACATGATTCTCTACAAAGTCAGTTCATTCTTCTATACAACAAGGTACTTTATGGTTGCACCAAAAGAAAATAAGGGACCGAAGACTACTTCTGAGTGTAGTAAAACTCGACTCTAGCCCCTCAAAAGCTCTCCTATTTCTCTCTCTCTAAACCACCCACATCAGCACAAGAGGAATCAAATTCCATACTCTACGTCTTCTCCTCCCTCTTCCTCTCCTCCAACAAAACATCAAATCTTTCACAGTTTTTGGCATTACCCAAGAAGTTCTAAGCCACCCAAACATATCCCACCATAGTCTCATAGTAAAGTTACAATGTGTGAGAAGGTGATTGGCGTCCTCACCCGCTTCCTTGCACATAAACACCAACTGATGCAGACAATCTTCTGCTTTCTCAGGTTTTCCACCGTTAATATCGCCCCTCTAGTAGCTAGCCAAGAGAAAAAGCAGACCTTCCTCGTCACCTGTGGAGCCCATACTGCACTATGCGCAAATTCAACCTCCTCTCTCCTCAGAAGTGTCTCATAAAAGGTTTTAACAGAGAACTCCATTGTTTCCCAAACCCCACCACAAGCCATCAAGGTTATCAATCGGTGTGACTTGCCTATGAAGCAAGGCCACCAATCTTTAAAACTCATTTACCTCCCAATCTTGGAAATCCCTTCTAAATCTCAGATCCCAAAAGTTCTCTCCTCCTTGAGTCTCCCTAATTTGGTGTACCATCAAGTGTCCTTGACAAGAAATTCTGAACTAAGTTTGGAATTCATCTTTCAATGATATCTCCCCACACCACCTGTGGCCTTAGAAACTAACCCTTCTTCCATTTCCTACCTTGAATTAAGATATTAGTGTTAAAATCATCCCATCCCTTCAAAATACTCCTCCACAGGCTACACCTAATAGGCATATTGACATCTCTAGTTCTCCAACCCCCTTCTGTCACCCCATATTTATCCACTATCACCCTTCTCCAAAAAACTTGTACCTCCATCGCGAATCTCCAAAGCCATTTTCCCAACAAAGCTTTGTTGAAAACCGCTAAGTCTTTAATGCCGAGCCCTCCCCATTTTTTAGGGAATGTGACGGTTTTCCACTGCACAAAATGAAACTTCCTAACCCCATCAGCCGCATCCGAAAGAAAGTTTCTTTGTATCTTTTCCAACTTGACTGTGACCAAAGTTGGAGCATGAAGCAAGGACATGAAATAAGTGGGAATACTCGATAAGTTGCTCGTGATATGTACTTCCTTCCCGCCATTGGACAAGTATCTTTTCTGCCAACCTGCTAATCTCTTCTCTACCCTCTGAAGAACTGGATTCCACACCCTTTGATCCTTGTTTGCGGCTCCCAACGGTAATCCCAAATATCTAGTCGGAAGAGCCCCAACCGTGCAATTCAAAACCCGAGCGAGCACCAGAATGTCATCCACCTCCTTGACTGGTATAATCTCAGACTTCCTCAAATTGATTTTGAGACCTGAACTCACTTGGAACCACAAAAGCACTTGGAGTAAATAATCCAATTGGGACGCAACTGCATCACAGAAAACCAAAGTATCATCTGCTAACAACAGATGAGAGACAAAAATTGTCCCCCCCGGTCCCCGATTGTTGCATTAAAACCCTTTATGTAGCCTCCCTCGACAACTCTGTCCATCATCCTGCTCAAAGCTTCCCTGACTAAAAGGAACAAACTCGGAGAAAGAGGATCTCCTTGTCTCAAACCCCTCAAACTCCCCAAAAAACCACATAGATTACCATTTACTAACATTGAGAATTTCACTGAGGAGATCCAATATCTGAAGCATGATGAAATCTAGGAAACTCCAATTCACATGATCATAGGCCTTCTCAAGATCAAGCTTACACAACACACCTGAGGCTCCTAGCTTTCTTCTCGAATCCACCACTTCATTCGCCGCCAGAGCTGCATCTAAAATTTGTCTACCCTCCACAAAAGCATTTTGCGAAGTAGAAACAGCTCATCCAGCACCTTCTTAAGTTTGACGGAAAGCACCTTAGAGATGATCTTATAGATGCTTCCCACTAGACTAATAGGTCTATAATCCTTCATGCTTGAGGCACCCTCCCACTTGGGAATGATTACAATGAACGAAGCATTTAAGCTTTTCTCGAATTCACCACTTTCTTGAAACTCAGCAATAGTATCCAACACATCCGTTTTGACCGTATTCTAGCACTGCTGAAAGAAAGCTAAAGAAAAACCATCAGGTCCAAGAGCTTTGTCCCCACCAGAGCTCTCCACTGCCCATTTCACCTCCTTCTCTTCGATAGTCCTCTCCAGCCACTCACGCTCCCCCTCTCCAATGTGACTGAACCCTACACCCCCAAAACAGGCCTCCAATTTGCTTCCTCTGTGAACAAGCGCTTGTGAAAATCTACAATTGCCCCCTCTACTTCCTCTTCTCCCGCATGCACCACCCCATTAGCCTCCACCGACTCTATGAAGTTCCTTCTCCTATTAGCAACGGCTACTCAATGAAAAAATTTTGTATTGGAATTTCCCTCCTCTAACCATAACGCCCTCAATTTTTGCCTCCAACTTATCTCCTGGGCCAAAGCCAAATCAGCTATCTCCCTTTTTAACCCTTCTTTCCTTGCCTTCTCTCTTTCTTCTAACTCCCTCTCTACTTCTACCCTCTCTAACTCCCCCACTTCATGCATAATCTCCCTCATCCTCACCTCTACCCTCCCAAAGACCTCTTTATTCCACTCTTAAATCTTGTTTAAGTAATTTCAACTTCTTGGCAAGCCTATTGACGACTTCCCCTCCATCGCATAACTGCTCCATCAACTAGCCACTCTATCTCCGAAATTCACCAATCGCTGCCACATGTTCTCAAATCTGAAAGGAAATCTCGTCTGTCTTCCTCTGCTACCATTCAACAAGATAGGTGAATGGTCCGACAACAATCTCGGGAGAGGAGCCTGGATCACATTGGGAGACTACTCCTCCCATGAAGTAGACACTAAGAATCTTTCCAGTCTCGATCTTGAAGGAGAGTCCTCCGGCCTAGACCAAGTAAATGCAGCACTTGTCAAAGGTAAATCAATAAGAAAATGATTATTAATAAACTCCGTGAATTCCTCCATTGCCCTAGACCACACCCTGCACCCAACCCTCTCTTCTGGGAATCTAATGGTATTAAAATCTCCTCCTAGCACTCAAGGTATATTCCACCTTTACATCCTAACTCCTATCTCTTACCAAAAATTCTCCTTTGACCCCTCCCCTACAGGTCCATAAATAACCCCAAAACCTCATTCCAATCCACCCATAATGTTTCTAAAACGTATCCCTAACATAAACTCCCCCTTGTTAGCCTCCAAGCACTCCACCTTTCTGTCATCCCATAGTATAAGGATACCTCCCGCACTTCCCCGAGCCGGAATGTTGTCATACTTCACCCACCTCCCCCACCCACCCACCCACCCACCACACACACACTTCTAATGATGTTATCTGTCAAGATCTCCATCTTTGTTTCTTGAATACATATCCTCAGCTGCCCCCATTCCCTAAACCCTACCTTGATTGTGGCCCTCTTGGTTGGGTCATTCAACCCCCTCACATTCCATGAAATAATCTTAACTTCCATGGACAACTAGTTTGAATCACACCCACTCCTCTTCTCCCCCTAAGTTCCACTCCTTCCCTTGCTTCTACCTCTTCTCGCATACACCACCACTTTTCCTTCTCCCTCCTTTGCCTTCCCCAGGCTCATTTTCGTCCCTTCCCTAGGATCATCACTCTCCTTTTCTCTAACCCCAGTTGCTTCTTTTTCAATGTCTCTGAGAAGATCTAACACCCTCTCCTCTTTCCCCTCAAAATAAACCCCCAACAACTCCCCAAATTTAAGGAATTTTTCTCCCACCCAACTAGAAAGACCTTGTCTCTAGTTAACCAGTTTTGTATTTGTTCCAACTTTTTTCTACATTGTTTATAAAATGCAGTTGTCTGGCTTACCTCCATTGTTAGTTTGTCTGTTCAGTGAAATTTTTCTTTTGCTTTTTTTTTCTATATGGGAAATAGGAACTGTTCTCTTGTGGTGCTAACTTAAGAAAAGGGTCATTGGTTGTAACCAGCTATCACTCTAATGCTTTGCAGTGAAGATGCTTAATTTTTAATACTTTTAAAGATAATTTTTCCTTTTAACTCTAATGATTGTAGAACACATTGACAGATTTTGATATATAATTTTGCATAAAACAAAAGTAAGTATTAGGCTAGTGCTTTTTCTTTTTTTTTTCTTTTTTTTTTTTGTGAAATGGCAAGTATTATTGATATAGCACAAAAGATTGTGTCTGAGTACAACACCAAAAGTTCAAAGAACAAGAAAAATCTGAAGCCCTCTATTACAAGCTATCTATGCACTGTAATAAGGTTTCTGCATCATTTACAAAATCCATCCTAATCCATCTAGATAATAAAAAAAATACAGTCAGATTTGATCTTCAGAGTATTGTTAGCTTGACCTCCAAAAACTCTTCTATTCCTTTCCCTTCCATATACGCCACCAAATACATGCCGAATTGTATTGCATATAGTTTTCAAAGACCCTTTCACTCCTTTCCGGTTCCAGCATTTTAATAAGTCTGAGAGATCTTGGTTCATGTCCAAAATACTGTAAAGCATCTGCCATATCTGTGCTGCCGTAGGGCAATGCAAGAGTAGGTGACTGATTGACTCTGTTGTTATTACACATATAACATTTGTTACATAACTGGTATCCCCTCCTCTGCATATTATCCTGAGTGAGACATGCTTCTCTAGAGATCAACCAGACAAAGCACATAATCTTTGACTGGAGCCTTTGACTTCCATATCTGTTTCCAAGGATTCAAACAGGGCTGCAGGGGGTTATTTCAAACTTGGTAGCCAGACTTCAGAATACAATACCCATCACCATTACTCTTCCAATGCATGTTATTTGCATTGTTGTTGAGTCCCTGGAAATAGGTTAAAAACTTTGATATTTACGCCCATTCTCTCAATCATTCAGATTTCTTCTGACAATCACTTTCCAAGCATTATTGTCTCTGCCTTGAGATAAGCTTTTCCCTGCCCAGTACAATCTGGTAAAGTGAAGGAAATTGATCCCTCAAAGGGGAATGCCGAATGCCCAAGCCAGTTGTCATGCCAGAAAAATAGCTTTCTTCCATCAACAATCATGTATTCTGTGTTCTGGGAGAAGTAAGGCCAAAGTTTTCTAATGTTCCTCCATGGACCAGCACCATGGGTAGCAAACTTCTCTCTGGGCACCATTCAGTTTGTTTTTCCAAATTTTGCTACTACAAATTTTCTCCCCAGAGCCTCCTCTTCCACTCTGAATCTCCAGAGGCACTTCATCAGAAGGCTTTTGTTCTGCCTTATGTTTTTGACTCCCAACTCCTTTCCTTGCTGTCAATGACTGTGCTCCATTTAGTAAGCTGAAACTCCTTATTTGTTTCCTGCCTTTCCATAGAAATTCTCTACTCAGCTTATCAATTCTTTTTTCCACCTTACTGGGCATTGGGAGTAGTGAAATGATGTAGATTGGAATAGAATCAAGAACACTATTAATTAGAATCGTGCAACCTCCTAAAGAGATACTGTTTCTTCCAGTTTACCAATCTCTTTTCACGCCTTTCAATCACCCCCCGCCAGACCCATTCAAATTTATGTTTTCCTCCCAAAGATTGCCGCCATTTTTCCTTCATTCTGTACATTATTGACTTCCATTAGTCTGTTTTTACCCCAATTGATATGTAGCCCTGAGACTGCTTCAAATGCTGTCAAAATGACTCCGACATCTCTGAACTAATTAACTTTTGAGTCACAAAAGATTAGTGTGTCATCAGCATAGCAAATATGTGACATAGTCATGGTAACCTCTTGTCCCCTTGTGACTGTAGAACCCTTTATTCAGTTTGCACTGATAGCATGAGTAAGCATTTTGTTTAAACCTTTCATAACCACCAGAACATGAAAGGGGTCTCCTTGAGTTGAGAAAAAACCCTGAGTAGTCCTATTAATTAGAACTGAGAGTTTGACGCAGAATGTGATCCAGCTAACCCATTTATATTCAAAAACCATCTACTATAGCATATTGAGATGGAACCCCCAATTACGTGGTCATAGGCTTTTTCAATATCCAATTTGCGTAGTAATCCAGGTCCTTTATTCTTGAATCCATCACTTCATTATCTACAAGTATGACATCAGTAATTTGTCCCCCCTACACAAATGCAATCTGAGGCTTAGAGATCAATTTAGGAATCACCCTCTTCATCCTTTCTGTAAGAATTTGGGGTATAATTTTATAGAAGCTACCAATCAAACCAATGGGTCTGAAATCTTTCAATTCTGCTGCTGCTCTCTTCTTGGCAATCAGAGCAATGTAAGTAGCATTCAAGCTTCTCTCAAACCTCTCCTGCTGATGAAAAGATGCCATAGTATTCATGATGTCTTCTTTTACTACAAACCAACATTTCTGATAAAATCCCATTGAAAAATCATCTGGTCTAGGGGGAGACTACACTGTGATAATCACTTCCAGGACTTCTTCTTCCTCAAAAGTCTTGTTAGCCATGAGTTTTCTTCTTTTAGTCACCTTTTCAATATTACCCTTTGAAAGATTAGGTCTCCAGCTCTCTATTTCAGTATAGAGTTGTTCATAGAACTTCAGAATCGAGATTCGAGGCGATTAGCAAATTGTTGGATGCATAGATGTAGATTGGGTCGGAACAGCTTCTGATAGATGGTCTACTTCTAGATATTGTATTCTCGCTGGAGGTAATTTAGTGTCTTGGAAAAGCAAGAAACTATTTCCTTTCTCTTGTTTGAGACAAGTGAATCTAGAATATTGTAGTCTTTTATAGTGAAAGAAGTTGAAACGAGGTTGTCAATAGTAGATTACCTAGAGAAATAGGTAAAAGAAATTTCCATCCAAGAATTAATAGTTGATCCATTCTCGGCCTCGGTAAAGTCTATCTTGTTGCAATAGGAATGAACAAAAATTTGCTCAATGTAGTCTAGAAGTGGGCAATGGCTGTGGTAGCTTCTGAACTAGTTTGGATCAAACAGTTGCTCAAAGTATTGAAGTTTGGATGAATAATCAGACGGAACTTGTATGTGATAATTCAACCGCCCTTCATATTACATTGAATATGGTGTTTCATGAGAGAACTAAACACATAGAATTAACTCACTTTTTCAGAGAAAAGATATTCTCGGAGACATTGTCTCAGAATTCGTGAGATCAAACGATCGGCTAGTAGATAAATTTACCTAAGTCCCTTACTGGTTCTCGTAGTCTCATTTATAACAAGCTTGGTACATACGACTTGTTTACACTAGATTGTGGGGAGTGTTAAGAACATTGTGTAAATATGGTGTACTTTAACTAGAATCATTTAAGGTGATATTTTGTCTTTGTAATTATGTAGCTTTGATCTCTTTCCTAGTTTAGAGTAGGTGTACGTACTATTTAAAATATCCAATAGCTTGGGACAATTCTTCATTTATTTGTCATTGTTATACTTCTCACATTCATCATACACATGGAAATATTTTACAGTTTAATCACTTCAGTGACTATGTGCAGAATCTGGGAAACCAATATGGAAGAGAATATCTTGAATCCTAATTTATCTTGAAGGCCAATAATAAATATAGTGATCACAAGTTTATGTAGTACCCAAGGTGTGGCGTAATGATCACTGTAGTGAGTGAAAATTATGAGGGATTAAGGTTCAAATTTCAGTAGAGACAAAAAAGTCCTGGTGATTTTTCCTATTTGTCTAAGCCTTAACTTTTGCAGAAAGAGTTACCCAGTACCAGTACCTATGCTGTGGGAGGTAGCAGGTATCTAATGGAATAATCAAGGTGCCAAAATGGTAACAATTATACGTACTTGTTAGTTAGATCATATTTTCTTTAGATTGGGGAAAGGTAGCATCAGAAAGTGCTTTGAGATTTTCAGTTTCGTTTGACTCTCTAATTAAAGCATATTGCAAGTTTCTAAAAGGACAGAAAACGTCTAATTTACTATCAACCAGATGGAGCCTAAAACCTCTTCTCAGGTTTAGAAATACTTGATGACTTTCTGATGATAGTCTTTGTAATACTTTCACGGAACTATGTTGTTCATGTTAATTTGAAGTGAAATTAACAGTGACAAAATCTTCTATCTGAAAGAAGTAACTTGTACATTCTTATATGCACTTTGGAAATGCTAGCATTTCTTTTTTATTTTTAGAAAGATTGTTAAAATACAGCTAATTTGCAGTTGTCAGGTGTAATTCCGCCTCCAGTTTGTAGAAATTTTCAGCAAAATGGAACTAATGCATCTGTGGCTGGTACTGATAATTCTCCACGATCAACCGTCAATTCAACCATTCAGGCCCCTCGGAGAAAGTTTGTTGACGAGGGAAAGTTAAGAAAGGTCTGCAGTACTATAATACATGGGTTTCAATCATCTAGTCTATTTTAATAATAAGTACTTCTTTCTCTATATAATCTGTGCAGGACTGTTAGCTTTTTGATAGAAATTTCTGTTGAAGTAATGTCATACTTCCTCATATGCCATTTTAAGTATGTCTATCAATCAAGAGGCCTTTATATGATTCTTCACAAAATGATTTCATAAGCATTTAAGTATTAGTTTTCTCTTTTATTGTAATTTGAAAGCGAACTTTCAGTGTGTGAAACTTTTGGTGCAAGCTGCTGTCCTTCCTTTCCAATTTTTCACCTGTATAAGTTGGTTGTTAGATGCTAGGGGCTTTTGGTGTGCCTTAAGGCGACTTCCTCTCATTTGTTTTATGTAACCTCTTTTGGTATAAGACAAGGAAAGAAATTAACTTTATCTTGTTGACTAGTGTGTTAATTATGTTCATCTCCTTTATATGGTGCATTTGTTCAGTTTTAAGCACTAAACATCCTTTATATGGTGGATTTATTGGATCTGGAGGTGCACCTTATCTCCCTTTTTTTGTTTCCATTCCCCTTTATTTTGGGTCTCAGTCCACTATCTCTTATATTTCTAGATATCTGGGAGGTTATTTTCTGATTCTGGCCCTCGACGAAATTCAAGGCTTGCTGGAGAATCTACTGGAAACACAAATTCAAATGTATCTGCAGCCTCTGGAAACGGAACCGCTCACTCTTCCAAATATTATGGTAGTTCGAAGCTGAGCTCAATGACTTTACGATCCATGACAAGTAGAAAGGCACAATCTTGGGCTACCGAAAACTATGGTGAAGGTGATTGATATTTTTGCCTTTTCTCTTGACAATTCTGTTGTCCATTGTATTTTCAACCTAGGGATTGTCCAACTTGTTAGAGTGGAGATTCATCATAAATATTTTATATGAATCTTAAGGTTTAGTTCACACAATTGCTTGAACTTGAAGTATAATTACAACAAAGATTTGACTGTAACCAGTTAACATTAGTGTGTGGAATAATACGGATTGTTGGGAACATTTTTCCTTTCCTTTTCCCCCCCTCTATGCAGAAGTTATCGTTCACTTGAACAGCAGTTGGCTGGTCATATGCCGACTCTATCATCTCACATGGACATATCATCTCTTAAGACATTTTCTCGAAGCTTAGGGGAGGCACCAAACCCCACCTTGTCTCCACCTCCGCTCCAAATGGATTGCTAATGTGTTATATGTGATATTTCTGAAACTCTAACAATGTTTTGTTGTTCTATTTGAGCTACTTTTATGATCCCCTAAATTTGAATAGACTTGTGCATGCTTGTTTAATGTAGTGGTTCAGTCACAATCTTTAGGAGGTTGCTTGGCTCCCTCTATTTCTTTTTAGGCCATTGTCTTTCCTCTTTTGTTATTCATCAAAGTTGAAACTTTACTTAAGTAGTTCCCCAGTTCTAGTTAACTGCAATTGGGGTGTGTGGGATGACAAATGATTGATGCGTTAAACATTTGAAAGAATTCAAGAGTACATATAAATTATTTTTTCATCTGAAGTAACTGCTATCAACCAAAGAAAAAATGAAGAAAGCTGGAGACACACAGCTACATTCCTGTGGAATTTCTTGTGTTTGTGCACTGTGCTACCGAAGAATGACATCTGCCTTTGAGATGTTTTTTATTCTTAACCGTGTCAGGTTTGCATCTCAGGGATTCGGAATGACATTTCTGATGATTCTCGGCTAAATATGAGTGTGTCACACCCTTCTGGAGATGCTAGACCTCTTGAACAAGAAGGCCCGGGAACTTCTGCTTCCGGGGTTGATGTGAGTAGCACATCTATCCTCTCAGGTGCTTCAGAGATATTGGCCCTTTTCAGGATTCTTGGGGAAGGCTACAGACTTTCTTGTTTATATAGATGCCAGGTATTACATTTTGATTCTGAATGGATGAATTTCAGCATTCATTTTATGATGATGCATTGATTTGGTTGAAATATGATGCTTTTTGGTGGAACAGGATGCACTTGATATTTATAACAAACTCCCCCACAAGCATTATCACACTGGATGGGTTCTTTCCCAGGTAAAGGTTCCGTCTGTTGTGATTGCTTTTTTTTTCCAACCCTTTTGGAGGCAATGTCTGTATTTTTATATTTTCAACTATTCGAAGTCCTGTTGATTTAAATTTTCCCTTTATGCTTGTTCGGGGAATCGAAGGAGATATTCATTCTGTTTATTTGCTTGTCTCTAATTAAAATTGCTCGTAGTATGTAGGTTCCTTCAAAGCTTGCTGGACATGCTTCTTTTTCTTTTTGGGGTTAATTGTATGAATCTTACTTGATCTTTCATGATGTGTAAGTTCAACATTTAGACTAGTTACATCGTTATGGATACAGTAGTAGAAATATCGAGTAGACTAGCCTTGTTCGAGTACACAGCAAGAATATTAGGTGGCTTGGACTAGATATGCTCGTCTTCTACAGATTTCATCGATTGGCAGGGAGCAATATTTTCCGAGAGTGGTTTTCTAGGATCTTGATTCTGCCGTGTGAGGTGCTGCTGAAGTAAGTCCTTTGGATGGGACAATGAACTGTCATTTGCAGAGTCTAGATTATTGGGGTAAGAATTAAAAGGACATCCTATATTTTTGGGTGGGATTTGACAAGTCCATTAAATTGTGTGAGCGGTCACCCTTAGAGCATTTCTTCTTATGATTATGTCAAAGTTGAGGTTGTTCCTGACCATGATTCAAGTCACTGCTTTGCATGGTCGGGAGAACATCTACTTTTGCTAGTATAAATTTTTAGGACCATTTTGAAACTGTGGTTGAGGGTCTTTAGCCTTTTCTACTTGTAGTGGGATACGAGATTCTTCCTTTTCACCTCTCTCAATTTAACTTGCTCTTAAGTTCTCTTGGTATCTGTTGCTTATAAAATAAAATAAGTTCTCTTGGTATCTGTTTATACGTGTCATCTCATGAGCAAATTGGAATGCCAGATTGGGTATCTGTCTATATATGGCATCTCATGTGTGTATTTGATTGCCAGATTGGAAGAGCATACTTTGAAATGGTTGATTACCTAGAAGCAGATCATGCATTTGGCCTTGCTCGTCTGGCCTCACCTTATAGTTTTGAAGGAATGGACGTGTACTCGACAGTGTTGTTTGTGAGTCTTCTTTGCTCTTTCAGTGTTTCAATTAGAACACGTATGCTCTGCTGTGAGGAAGTCTACTGCCTTTAATTTGCCATCTCTTTGGGGGTTGGGGGTGGGGGTGCCGGACAGGTTACATTATTATTATTTGCTTAGATTCTATGATCATTATTACTAATTATTTAATAACATTTTTTATGGTATTCTGGTGGCTTTTGTTGCTTCCAGATATTGTTGACGAATTAAAATTTATTTCTTCAAAAGCATATTTTTACCAACTTTGTAGTAGTCAGGAAACTGGTTATATATGGTTAGGGGTAGTTCTTATGTCCCAAAAGGATCCCAATTTATGTTCCGTCTTTTATGTCTACTCTGCCTTTTTTCTTTCCTGACAAACTATTTGATTTTTATTTTAGCATCTCAAGGAGGACATGAAGTTGAGTTATCTGGCTCAGGAGCTGGTATCAACGGATAGATTAGCTCCTCAATCTTGGTAATTCCTGCAAAATCTGAAGAATGTTGTCTGATGCCGATATTTCTGGAGCTGTTTATTCCTTTTGTCCAGAGATCTGTGGTTATCTGGGCTTATTTGTAACATCTTATCAAGTGCTCCCTCCGTCCCAATTTATGTGATGTACTTTGAGTGGGCATGAAGTTTAAGAAATATAGGAAGACTTTTGAAACTTGTGGCCTAAAACAGATCATAAATGTTTCTGTGGCTATAAATCATCTCACTGAGAGTGAAATAGGTATTTTAAAATTAAATTGTTACTAAATATAGAAATTTGTCATTCTTTTTGTGACTAACTAAAAAGGGAAGTGTGTCACATAAATTGGGACAGAGGGAGTATTGGTTTATTTTACTCATGAATGGCTTAGTATCATTGATCAGCAGGCCTTAGCCATGTTTACTGTTTTTGACTCTTGATCAAGTTGTTGACAATGTAACTCCTAATGTTTCTGGTTTCTTTTCCTGCTGTGGACGCATTACGTTGCTTCAACAGTTGGAATTACATCCTTCTGTTTAAAACTTCTGATTTCTCTGATTGCACTCAAGGGTGTAGATAAATAATCGATAAGTTTACCCAGTGGTTGGCTTGTTCAGTTAAAAAATAAGATTCATGGAAGGATTACTGTAAACTGCTATTCTTGATGAAGCTACTTACATACAAGTGGAGAAAATGCCTCATTAAAGCGGAACATGAGGGAGACTTCTTCATTCTAGCCTGGAATCTAATCTCTAAGAGCGCATGTTGAAACATAATGTTGATATGTAACCAAGAGACTATCATCTGCTAGATTATCATGCATCCGTACATCTAAAGTTGTTTTATAAGTTCTGTTTCTGGAGCTCTTGCGCCAAGTAAAGCTTTGATCTGTCAAGGTGCCAAACAATGTTTCTTACTGTTGCAAGTAGTAGCTGGAGCTACACAGAAAAACCAATATCATCTGTTCTCTTAATTGTAACATAGTTGGTGTAATATTCTTTATCCATGGTATGACAGGTGTGCTATGGGGAATTGCTATAGTTTACAGAAAGACCATGAAACTGCTCTTAAAAATTTTCAACGAGCTGTACAACTAAATCCTAGATTTGCATACGGTCACACGCTTTGTGGTCATGAGTATGGAACATTCCTCCCTTTCTCAATCATTCCCTTCTTTATTGTCGAAACATGAACCTGGAATTTCTTTTCTTTTTTATTGTAGAGAGGTGCATCGTTAATTTCTTTATAAGCTTGCCTTGCTGTCTATATTTTTCAGATATGTTGCTTTAGAAGATTTTGAAAATGCTATTAAGAGCTATCAGAGTGCACTTCTTGTGGATGCCAGGCATTACAATGCCTGGTATGGGCTTGGAATGATATACCTCCGACAGGAGAAGTTTGAATTTTCAGAGCATCATTTCCGAATGGCTTTAAGTATAAATCCACATTCTTCTGTTATCATGTCATATCTTGGCACTGCATTACACGCTCTAAAGGTGTAGTAGTTTCCTGTTCTGATTTTTATGCTGAAACAAGATATTTTCATTAATTTAAACTCTAATCTGCATCTTTGGATGGGCAGAAAAATGAGGAGGCATTGGAAGTGATGGAACTGGCTATCGTAGCAGACAAGAAAAACCCTCTTCCAATGTATCAGAAGGCCAACATCCTTGTGAGCATGGAAAGCTTTGATGCCGCTTTAGAAGTCTTAGAGGAACTTAAAGAGCACGCTCCTCGTGAGAGCAGTGTCTATGCTTTGATGGGTAGGATATACAAGAGGCGTAATATGTATGACAAGGCCATGCTTCATTTTGGAGTAGCATTAGATTTAAAACCATCTGCAACTGATGTTGCTACCATTAAGGTGATTGCCCATTTTCCCATACATGCACCATATGTATGTATTATCAATTGTGTTTCTGGTAAAAAATTTCATGCCAAAAGTGAAGTAGGTTTCAACAAATCAGAGCATGATGGTTTCTTTTCTTCTCCAGGCCTTTTACTCTTATCATATTTCTATTTCTAACTTGCTACCAGAAATAAAAAAGTTCCAGACGCGTCTACTGAAATCACCTTCAATGTAGTCCCCTAGTGCTGGAAACTATGTAATATCTTGCCTTCTTTTTCCTGGTCTTGTTCTTTTGTTCTCTACCCCTTTGTTTCTGAATTGTAGTAATGCTTGTCCAGTAATCTCAAGTCTACTTTGGGGATATTTTATCTCAAGACTGATTCATATTATATGAGCTGATCTCTGTCCTTTTCACTGTTTCCTCATTTTCTATCAGGCTGCCATCGAAAAGTTGCATGTACCAGATGAGATGGAAGATGAATTATAATCTATCTGAATGAATTGGAAAATGGAAGATCAGGCTGTAAATTATGCAGCTCGAAAGATACAACTACTTGAAGTTTTGGTATGTTTGTCCTTTCGAGAAAAGGCTTCATGTACAAACAAATCGCAGAGAAAAAATCTTCTTCTCATGAAAATCCTTTGCAGTTCCGAAAGGATTTCATGGATTGTTTGTCTTGCACTTGAGAGGACATTGTGTACCAATATAGAGTTTGTAAGTGAGTACTTCCTGTCAGCATAGCTGTAGCAGTTAACGTACACTTTTCATTAATCTTCTTCTCCAAGTTGATTTGTACCATGTCTCCATACTTTTTTTGTGTCGGTCTTTCCTTTTCCTTCTCAGGTGTGTGTTTTTGGGAATACTTGTCGGACCTGATGATAACATTATGGTGCAGCAGCTCATAACTGCTATCATTGTACATAAATTTGAAATGTTGTGAGGAATGCTGGAAGGCAGGCTTTTTAGAGCAGGCCCACTGTGTAGTGTTTTACTTTCATAAAATTACTTCAGAATTTCAATATAGAGCAGCAATTAGTTTAGTATAAAATTGGTAAATAGCCACTTCTAACACCTGCTATGTATACCCTCCAATTCTCTTTGCGGTCAAACGCAACTGAAACAAATAAAGCAGCCTTTCCAAACAGTCAGAGAAGCAAATACTAAAGAGAAGACAGGAAAGTTGAGGGAAATCGCAAGGCAAATGACAACAATGGAATTGATAGGCACTTCAACAAAAGATACAAAATGTATGCAAACGAAATGTAAAGCAGATAGAGTTTGATCAATTATGCTCCGTTTAAAATGTGTATATATATTTAATTATTATTTCTCACATTTTAAAATATGTTTAATCGTTTGTTTTGAATATTGATTATAATAATTTATGCTTAATATTATATTTTATTTTATAGGTACGTTGAAAATGGAATTTGAAAGTAAAGAAAATATTTTAAATGTACTTTCATAATTGAATCATGATTTAAGCCAACAATTAAAGAGCAAGATAAGAGGAAACAATTAATTCAACAAAGGCAGAACTTAGCATCGATCAAAATGGAGGCAACAATGTGTGTCTACGTGGCATCAATTAAATCTTAGAGAAAGCAAATGAAATTGCTAATGATTAATTATGGGAGGCTGACCAAATGAAGACAAAGAAAAATCAACAAAAAGAGAAAGCAAAAGATTTTTAAAAAAGCAACGTACCAAGCAGCGAAAAGCTGCTACTGGAAATCTCGCAGTGCGCGTACCGATCGCGTCAGAAAATTTCAGATTTTGTTATAAATATATTTTTTATTTATGATGAATGTCTATTTCTTAAAAGAAAAGTTAAGTTACTTTGGGATCAAGTTAGGTTTTCCCCTATAAATAAAGGGGTTTTACATTCATTATAAACAATCCCTTTAATCCCTTTAACTCTTCAAGAGAATTTCATAAAGAGAAATAAGAACTTCACTCCTTTTCTCTTTCTCTATAATATTCTTATTCTTTCTTTATTATTTCATAACACGTTATCAGCACAAGTCTTTGCCTTGAGCGCTCACTTTGAAAGATCTGAGGTAAAAAAAATTAAAATTTCTTTTTCGAAAGATGTATTACTTAACTACGGGAATGATATTCCTTTGGTGATATTGTTGCTCTACTGTCACGCCCCACCAGGGAGGCATGACTGGCACCTAGTGCCTACTAGGATCTGAACTGACTTAACTAAGCCTAAGCACAGCTGGTGTAGGCTTGCTCCTCAAATCAAGAAAACAACGGGCTATATCTCGGCTGTAAATGCAGCCTCCAGCCGACAAGCCGTATAGCCACCTGTAAATGAAAACAGCTAACCAACAACAGGCAACAGAAGGAATCCTATGCGGACCGACAAGGCCACCATGCTGTCTAGTTATAACAGAAATGAAGACAAACTACTATCCTAGGCCCCACACAGCCAGCATACGAAACATAACTGATTAAGGCCCCACACGGCCAACATACAACTAACTAACTGATGACTGTAGTCTCCAAGCCTCTAAGAATACAAATGGTGGTTGGGACCTACCCAAAATGCTATATAACTGAAATACAGAAATCTCTACAACCTGGCAACTCCGAATGAAAGGAGCTGACCCAATTGCGGACTCTGAACAACTGCTACTGAAGACCCTGAACCCTGTCTATCTAAACTTGTAGGCAAGTAATGCAGCGTCCTATATTTGGGCGTCAGTACAATATGTACCGAATATGTAAGGCAGTAAATAAACTGAATGAAAGCTGTAAAATACTGAAAGTGAGTATAAAGGAGAGGAGAAAGATTAATCAGTAAGCTGGTTTATTCGTAATCTGCATCTAACAAGCACTACACATACATAGGCTATGACTGCACAGTCACATATATTCATAAGCTATAGCTAACAGACAAAAATGCAAGCAAGAACCTAACCTGGCCCCCATAAGCCTGGAAGTTACAACCAGCACTATATAACCCACCCGGGCCCCCATAAGCCCCGGTGAGTGCACTTTAATCTATATACCCCTAACCAGGTTTCTATGACTCTACTGATGCTATAGCCAACCTACCAGTCCCCTGGGTTTGCAATTGAGCCCACTCGATCCTTGATCTGTAGTTGTGTCTAAGTCCGGTGGACTCCTGATATCTGATATCTGCACCCCGAACACCAAGCTCGATAGGGGGTATGGTATAGTGCCGATCGGCATATAAATAGTCCAACTATGAAATGGACTGTATGAGGACCTGGGACCCCATCTTCGTCCCTTGCGGACGGCATGCCGCTCTTTTGGAGCGACGTCATCTCGCTCCCGGAGGGCGTTGACATAGCTAGTAACCCTTGGGTGGTCATGGATGGCTCCTAAGTGAGGGAAACCCCAACCAAGGTGTTGTACTAACATCTCAATCTAGCTACTCAAAAGGCGTAACTGGCCTTCTATGCCTAACGCCACTACTGCTCGCCCCCTAGGATAGTCTGTAAGGCTGCTAGCAGGCATACCGTGCACCTGTATCTAATCAGAGGATTCTGATAGTGATCATGATCTCTAATGGTCTATACTGGATGGGGCGAGATCTGGAGTGGTCTAACATGACTCTAAATGTCCTACTCGGACAACTATAACTCATAAACAACTGCGGGGTCGCGAATGGCTAACTACTTAGTTCCTCTGCTTAGAACAACTGTAAGGCTGGTGCTTGCCGAACATGCTTTTGCGCGATCGACCCCTAATCCTTCACGGGAAGCTTACCGACATTCCTAGCTTGCGGGTAGTACTTCACTGACGTGGTACTACTAGTCCCTTAGACCTTATCTTGGTCTACTCGGATCTTATATTAGTTTTCTGGTGGATTCTCAATCTTATAGACAACTTTATATAGAGCTAACCATTCCTGGCAACCTGTACCTGGTAAGAACCAGCTGGGATGCTGGCCCGGCCTCTAACAACTGATAAGGTGCCCTTCCTTAGGGTACCTGCGGGTTTATTTGACCTGAACGACTGGGCTGGTTTCCTGGGCGACCTATGCGAGAAGTGTTAAGTCAACTAGGATTGACAATCGTTGGTAATAGATAATAGGGTAGTAGGTTGCCACTCAATACACTAGACAACCCTAGTGTTACTGATTCTAAAGTATGACTATTCCGTCTATATTTCTGGCTCTGGGACGTGTAGGTACGTCAATGGCTCTTGGGCATGCTTTTCTGGCAACCCAGGCGCCAAACTGGTAGTTATGTCGCCTAGCTATGCCTATGCTGTTCAACTTACTATCTCAGGCTCGATAACCCTCACGGGCTTCTAAGATCTAGGCCTAGCAATAAAGCATATAATCCTACTAAAACAATGAACTGGGGAATAAAAGAGCTTCTATGACGCTTCTAACGCATATCACACCCAACATGTTCCTTCTCGACAAGATACACTGCGGTATGATCTATATACATTCTCTAGCAGCTAACCAGAACCTATATAATTGTAATCTACTGATAGCAGCTAATCACAACGCGTCTGATCTCTATATACCAGCAACAACTAATTACAACATATCTAATCACAATCTAATGGTAGCAGCTATCTACAACATATGAAATTGTCATTTCTATTTTAGAACGTAAGTCGTAACACTGTACAACGAGTATACTTGCCGAGGGTTAAGCCTTACATACCTCGATTTTCGTTTAAACCGTCGAGTTTTCACTTGTATTCGCTGACTTTCTTCAGTTGTAACCGTTATACTGGGAGAAAGAGATGAATTTCAAATACCAAATTTGGCGTAAAATGATAACTTTTAATACCAATATTGACTATACTTTAGCTTAACAAAATACGACCGAAAACGTATTATTTCCTGAGAGTTCAGAAGGGAGAAATGCTTACTCGAAGCCTATGATCGTATAGAAATCAGTTTGGAGTAATTCTGACAACTTTGGATCGGCGGGGTTACTATTCGCCGGGCGAATTTCACGAAAATAACTCCATAGTAATGCTCCCTGCGGCTTAAACTTTAATACCCGAAGTTAATTTGAATTTGGAGCGGCGTTTGATAGCGTAACCGGACGAAAATCGATTGAAATTTTTTTTTTCCCTTGTCTATGGTCGTGGGCTTGTGTCGGTGATAATTTAAAATGAAAGGAGGGACTTATATATAGATTAAGGGCGGTGGCCTGGGCGGCACCCCGTGCTGGACAAAGCGCCAAGGGCCCTGCCGCGCCGTGCCTCCCAAGGCACTGATCCCCCTGGCGCGCTGCACTGCCCAAAGCACCGGCAGGCTAGAGCGTCGCGCTGGCCCTTCACGGCCTCGCCTCTCCTGATCCTACCCCTGAGGCTTTTTCCATACGCGTCAAGCTCTTTTTACTCATCACAACCCACATGTACGCCTACCAACCGTTAACATTTTACAGGGTGTAACATTTACGACTCTACCGTCTCAAAATTTGAAGGCCAAGGTATTATTTTTCTCTTTCTTTTAATATGACTAATCTTATGAAACTTGATTTCGTTGCCCTTCAAAGTTCGGGCAAGAACTACCTTTCATGGGTGTTGGATGCTGAAATTCATATGGATGCAATGGGTCTTGGGGACACCATTAAAAGTGAAAACAAAGCATCAAACCAAAATCACGCTAAGACTACCATTAAAAGTGAAAACAAAGCATCAAACCAAAATCACGCTAAGACTATGATATTCTTGGGTCATCATCTTGACGAAATTCTTAAAATTGAATATCTCATGGTTAAGGATCCACTTGTTTTGTGTAATAGCCTAAAAGAAAGGTAAGACCACCTAAATATGGTCATCCACCCAAAGACACGATATGATTATATCCATCAAGACTATAAGTTTGTTCATGAGTACAACTCTTCAACGTTCAAAATTATTTCAAAGTTGAAATTATGTGGAGAAACTATTAATGATGTTGATATGATAGAATATGTGGTAGTACACAAAATTAATTGAGAGCTCTCATGTGTTACTAGTAAGTCTCAAAAGGAAATTTAAAAGTTTCAAAGATATTGAAAAAAATTGAGACTATAAATTATGGGAAGATCTAATATCTTCATACTATTACAATTGAAGCAGGTTATAGATATTTATGTAAAAGATTACCCACCATTTTCTTTTGTTTGTAGCATATAAATATGGGTATGATGATGAAATCACATATGAAGGTAAACTAGAAGTTTACTGAAATAAGTTGGCATAACCGGTTGGCCATCCCGGTTCAAATGTGATGCAAAAGTAATTGAGAAATCACGTGATTATATGTTGAAGAAATAAAAGATTCTTCAAGAATTCTCTTGTGTTGCTTGTTCTCTCATGATAGAATGATCATTATATCAACTAAGTTTGGGATTATATTTTCTAAAATTTTGGAACTTATAAAAAGGTGAATATGGGCCCGTTCACCTGCCATGTGAACTGTTTGTTATTATATAATTTTAATAGACACATCTATCGTATGGTTACATGTGCTTTGATATCAACTTGCAATTGATTTTTGCAAGGTTGTTTGCTTGAATTGTTAAATTAAGAGCACAATTTTAAATTATAAAATCATGTTGATAATGTTGGTTCATATCTA
Organism: Datura wrightii; assembly: GCA_035772735.1. NCBI lineage: Eukaryota > Viridiplantae > Streptophyta > Magnoliopsida > Solanales > Solanaceae > Datura > Datura wrightii. The sequence continues at coordinate 108,828,863 of JASDFA010000020.1, read as the reverse complement.
AGTTGGTTTAGCAGAAATTGTATGCCTCCAATTATAGATAAGCCACTTGTTATGAGAACAAAAATCGCAAATAAAATTTGGTATGAGATAAGTTTATTTAACGTATATCAACACTTGATGTATCAAACCAACAAGGTACCCCTATCAGAATTGATTTAGGGTCAGGAACCAAATAATTCTATCTAAAAATTTGAATGTGCGGTATATGATTCAATTGCTCCACCACAACGCACAAAAATGGGTCCCCAAATGAGCTTGGGGGGTAAATGTTAGTTTTTCTGACATTAGGGGGAGAAGTGATTAGCAACTGCAAATTGAGTGTAAGATGAATTATCTAGATCCTCGGGAAAAAAAATATAAACTTAAAGTTCAAGAGATAATTCACTTGCAAAATATTGCAAATCAATTGACAGATGTATTTGCTGACCCTATTTTATAATTCAGTTGCAAATGCTCCAATGAAAGGTCCTTGAAGGACAGGTCCATGAGACGTCTCAAGCGTGATGATTAAACGGTTCCAAATATAGAACTCCTTGAAGAAGGAGAAGAGCAAATGATTAAGATCGTCATAATGCTGAGGCAAGTTCTTTAAGAAAGCACCACAACATAACACTTCATAAAACCTTGGCAAAGGTTCAGGTACCTAAAAATGATGAAAAATGACACTACAAAAAATAGGTCAAAAATCAACGGAAAGGAACTGACGGACAGCATCGGTCCCCAAAAACCGGGAAAAAACCGATTTTGTCCGACGGTATTTGTCATTTTTAATTATTTTTTAATTATTTTATTGTTAAATCCACACTGTCCGTCGGTTTATCCCTTGGTATTTTACGCGGATTTTTTCGCGAAACATAACCGACGGATGCGGTCGATTTATATTTTAAAAAAATTTAAAAATATATTAAGTGGCCGACGAACAACATCATTTTTGTTATAAAATAATTATTTATATAAATATAATATTTTTAAATGTATTATTTTAATTTAATTTTGAATAAACCGACGGACAGTGTCTATGTGTCTGTCGATTTTTTTAATATATGAGTTGACCCGATCTTGACCAAAGAACCAATGGAATAACCGACACTATCCGTCGGTTTATTTAATATAATCGCACCAGAAAACCCTTTATTTTCCATTTCTCTCTTCTCTCTCAATCTCTAAAAAAATCGCACGACGCACCCACCCCACCGGCGAACCACCACCCAACCCACCATCCTTCCTCCCCGGCGAACCCATTCCCCCGCCCTAGTACCCGACCCACTGCCATAGCAAAGTTAGGGTTTGTTATTTTTTCAGTTAAATTTTTATTGTTAGATTTAATTGTTATTATTATTGTTAAATGATTATATTGTTAATTTTATTGTTAGAATTGTCAGACTTCATTGGTAAATTATTAGATTTCATTGTTAAATTGTTAGATTTTATTGTTATTGTAATTGTTAAATTATTATATTCATGATAATGTTATTAGTTAGATTTGTTAGATTTCATTGCTAGATTGTTAAATTTTATTGTTAAATTGTTAGATTTTGTTGTTAATGCTATTTTTAGGGTTGTTAATTAGGTTTAGTTGAAACTTTGTTAGATTGTTAGATTTCATTGTTAAATTGTTAGATTTCGTTGTTAATGTTATTGTTAGGATTGTTAGATTTAGTTGAAATTTTGTTAGGTTGTTAGATTTCATTAAACAATTGTTAGATTTCATTGTGTTTGAAATTTTGTACAAGTTAAATTAGAAATTTATCAAAAATAACTAGTAACAATAACTATTAAAATTCAATAATTAAGAAATTTAATAATAAAATTTAATAATAACAATTATATATCAAAAATAATATAATAATTTAAAGTTAATAATTATTAAAATTTCATATTCATAATTCAATAATTACAAAAATTTATCATTAAATACTCAAATTCCTTAACCACATATAATTTTACTAATTAATTATTCAATATTAATTCAATAATTTCATTAAAATTTGACTTACTTTTGGAGGATGTTTGTCGCATAATTAGTGATCATTAAATAATAAAATTTAATTATTAATACAAATTAATTAATTTTAATTTATATGTGTAATCTAAAATTTCTTTATTTTTTTAAATGAATTATCGTCTGTGGATGTATGATAGAACTAATGCAAATCGTGGGGGCATGAAAGATGAATTTGTTGAAGATGTTAGAAGATTTATCAACCATGCAATGTCGCTATACCCTTTTCAAACTGATGGGTTGATTAGGTGTCCTTGTAAGCGATGCAATTGAATAAAATTTTTTAAACCTGACAATGTTGTAGTTCATATTTATCGTTATGAGTTTAAGCCTAGATATTTTGTGTGGACTGATCATGGTGAGACTAATGGAGAGAATAGTATATTTTATAATTTGAACGGTAAAAGTAGTAGGTCTGCACATGATCAAAGTAGTGTTCAACATTATGAAATGGTTAATGATGTGTTCGAAATACAATATGGGATGGAACCCAAACAATATTTTGAAGAAACTCCCAGTGAAGAAGCAATGCGTTTCTACGAACAACTAGAAGAGGCTAGTCGTCCACTATGTGTAGGGAGTAAGCATTCTGAGTTGTCCGTTGCAGTTAGACTAATCAATATCAAATCAGATTGGAGTGTTCCTCAAGCTGCTATGGACTCTATGGTTGGTCTTTTGGGGGAACTCGTTAACCCTGAGTTAAACATACCTAAGAATTTCTATCAGGTAAAGAAATTAGTTTCCAAGTTAGGATTGTTGTATGATAGAACTCATTGTTGTGAAAATGGCTGCATGTTGTTCTATAAGAATGATGGGGATCTAGAAAATTGCAAGTTTTATGGACATGCTCGTTTTAAGCGGACTCCTGGTGGGAAGATGGTTCCAGTTAAGGCGATGCATTATTTACCTCTTATACCTCGGTTTTAAAGAGGTTGTACATGTCGATGAGTTCTGCTCCGCATATGAGATGGCACCGTGAGAATAGAAGGGCTCCTGGTGTTATGTCTCATCTATCAGATGGAGAAGCTTGGAAACATTTTGATAGAACTTATCCTAATTTTTCTAGTGAACCAAGAAATATTAGATTAGGCTTGTGTGCAGATGGTTTTACACCATTCTCTGTTTTTGCTGCACCCTATTCTTGCTGGCCTGTATTCCTTACTCCGTATAATATTTCACCTGAAATGTGTATGACGAGTCCCTACATATTTCTAAGTTGTATTATCTCGGGTCCTCGCAATTCAAAAAGTTTGATTGATGTTTATCTAAGACCTTTGATAAACGAGTTAAAATAATTGTGGTCTGAAGGTATAGTGACTTATGACATATCAACTAAGCAGAATTTTCTTTTGCGTGCTTGTTTAATGTGGACTAAAAATAATTTTTTGGCGTATGGGATGCTGTCTGGTTGGATGACCGCTGAAAAATTAGCTTGTCCACATTACATGGAAAATAGTAAAGCATTCACATTAAAATATGATCGTAAAAATTCATGGTTTAATTATCACCATTGGTTCTTGCCAGTGCATCACGAGTTTAGAAGAATGAAACATGTCTTCCGAAAGAATAAGGTTGAAAATGATCTGCCACCTCCATTAATGTCAGCAAGTGAAATTTGGGAGAGAGTTTGTCACTTGCCAAAGGTTACATATGCTACACCTTGTAGACTTCCTGGATATGGTGTTGGACATAATTGGACAAAACAGAGCATATTTTGAGAGTTGCCGTATTGGAAGGACAACCTTCTACAACACAATCTTGATATGATGCACATTGAAAAAAATTATTTTGATAATTTGTTCAACGCCATGATGGATGTTAAGGGTAAGACAAAAGGTAATCCAAAGGCTAGAATGAACTTAAAAGAATACTGCAGAAGAAAGGAACTAGAGCTGCAAGAAACACGCAATAATAAATTGTTAACGCCCAAGGCAAGCTTTTCATTCACATTGGATGAAAAATGTGAGCTTTGTGAGTGGGTTAAAAATTTGAGGATGTCTGAGAGCTATGCTTCAAATTTGGGGAAGCGTGCAGATATGAACTAAGGGAAGTTGTGTGGTATGAAACGCCATGATTGTCATGTTTTCATGAAAACTTTGATTTCTATTGCATTTAACCGGCTACCTGATAGGATATGGAAGACAATCACAGAGGTAAGTTTGTTCTTCAAAGATTTGTGTAGTAACACTTTGTGGGAGGATAACTTAGAAAGGATGGATGAGAATATTCCTGTGATTACTACTAAGTTGGAAAAGATCTTCCCGTGCGGATTCTTTGATGTGGTGGAACATTTACCGATTCACCTCGTACATGAGGCGCGTCTTGGAGGTCCAGTTCAATACAGATGGATGTATCCATTCGAAAGGTACTAAAACTATGATTTTGTACACAATGAATTCATTTTTTTAAAGTTGGTTTAACCAAATTACTAACATCAAAATTTTATACAGAACTATCGGCAAGTGCAAAAGAACTGTTAAGAAGCGGTCTAAGATTGAAGGATTTATCTGTGAAGCTTATCTTGCAAGAGAAACTGCTCATTTTTGTTCTTACTATTTTGAGCAGCAAGTGCCAATTTTAAGAAATAGGCCTACCCGCAATAAAGATGGTGATATTGATCCAAGCTACCTACCGATTTTAATTTTTAATCAACCAGGTAGAGGTTCTAAAAAATGAACCAGACGAGGTTTGAGTAGTATGGAAATGCAATCTATTGTGACACACGTTTTTCTTAATTGCCCCGAAATACAACCATATCTTGAGTTAGTTCATATATATTATTATTGAATAATATTATTTAAATACTAATGCTTAAACTAATTTAAAAACTAATGTTATTGAACAGTTACTTTGTAGGACAGTGGGGTAATGATGCCATATATACGAGGTTCTCTGATTGGGTGAAAGACTATGTAAGTGTTGAATATCATGTTAACAATATAAGTACAACATAATCATTTGTTACAATAATTTTTTTAAACACTATGTAGGTTCATGATGAAAATAACAATATTGAACATTTGCAAATTTTGAGTGATGTTGCACTCGGGCCTGATAGTCAAATTCAGTCCATACATAAAGATTGTGTCAATGGTTTCAAGTTTCAAACAGAGGAAACTTCTAAGTATAAGAAAATCAATAATAGCGGAGTGTGCGTTAAAGGTGACGTAGACGGTAATGGCCAAACTGTTGATTATTATGGTGTGATACAAGAGATAATGGAAGTTAGGTTTGTTGGATGGCCGAGGAAAAAGATAGTACTATTTCGGTGTAAGTGGTTTGATCCATCGCATAGAGGTACTAGGGTTAATCAACAGCATAATATAACTGAAGTTAAGCACACCAGACAGTATGACCGTTACGATCCTTTCATCATTGCACAAAATGCTAAGCAGATATATTATGCTCCATATCCTCTGCATAGAGACAAGGCTGATTGGTGGATGGTTATAAAGACTAAGCCTGTGGGTCGGATAGAGATTGATAATGTGTTGGATGTGGCATACCAAAATGATTTGACAGTTGTTCATCAAATTGTGGATGCTGAGTTAGAACAAAGTTTAGAACATCCTGAACACATATTAGAAGAAGTTTCTGATGATGATGTAATAATTGAAATTGCAAATGTTGAGGATGAATCAGATAATGAAAATGAATCAAGTGAAGGAGAATAATCAAATCATGATTATGAAACAAGTGATGAAAAAGATGGGAGAATGATGGAAATGAAACAAGTAGGGAGGAAGAATGGGAGAATGCTGATTAGCAAGTAATGTAATTAATTCTTTTAAGTAATTATTATATCTAATATATACTTATATTGTTATTTTAATTATATTTTATAATGCATGTAAATTTGTATGCAGATGTCGTCGGGTGATCGAGATCAAACTAGTAAGGGTAGTAAATCGAGTAAGAGTGGTAGGAAAAAACATAGGAGACCACTAGATTCTAGTGCTGCTTCGGGTGGCCTTTCATCTACTCCACATACACATTCTTCTCCACCTCTGTCCTATGTCCCCTATGGTACTGGGCATCCAACACATTCATCTCTGCCTCCATTTCCTACTACTTCTCACACTTTCATGCCTACACCTGGCATTCATCCACCACAAGGAAACTTGACATATTCATCATCTGGTACTCCTTCTCCAATTGGAATTCGTCCACCACAAGGAAACTCGACATATTCATCATCTGGTACTCCTTCTCCAATTGGATCATCTCCTGACATTGCCGGCTTGCGACTCAGAGATAGCAGCTCTAACTCAGACTCACAGGGTGCTTTTAGTACTCCACCCTTGACCCAGTCATATAGAGCACTGGCACCACCACCAACACCGGTACAGGCACCACTACCGGCACCGACACCAGCACCAGCAGCTGGAGAGCCACAGCCAGGAGATACAAACAGTCTCGGTAGACTGATGATCGTGCCTGATGGATCTGGGTAAGTTTGATTTTATTTTTGATTTAGATTTATAATATTTAATCTTAATGAAATATTTATTATTTGACATGTTTGTTGTTATTTTTACAGGTTTCATCCGGGAAAAGAGAACAAAAATTATCTAAGGGAGAGCATTCGGAGGTTATATGATCGACCTTATCCGAGTTGGACTGAAATACCACATCGGGTTAGACAGGACATGTTTAATGAGTTTAAGGTATATAAATGAATTATTATTTCATAAAGTTCTTTTTTGACCCGTGAGTATTATATATCATCTAACACTGTTGATTTTTTATTACAAACATTGTGTACTTGGCTACCTCAGCACGATAAGAGGATAGCCACGAACTACGAGAGGAAGAGCAGTTCAAGGATGTCAGATTGGTTTAGGGATGCAAGATTAAAGAACAAGAGACCTGCATGGATGCTACCTCATCTTTTCGAGGCACTTCAGGAATATTGAAAAACGCCTGAATTTAAGGCAAAATGTGAACAGGCGAAGAAGGCCAGGAGTGAAGGGAAAGGTGGTTCATTGCACACTGGGGTGAAAAGAGTCAAGGGACGATAGCTAGAGAATAGGTAAGTAATTATTATATTCAATACTTATATAAATTAAATTTGATTAAATTTTATATATTGTTTTACTTTAATTACATTTTGTTTGCAGGCCAAAAATTGGGTCGTGACCCTACTCAGGAGGAGCTATTTCGGGCTATCCACGTAAAGAAGAAGAAGAATGAGTCTGATGCTGAAATATGGGTCGAACAAAGAGCTAAACAAGCCTATGTAAGTTCATACATATTATATATAAATAGTTATATGTTAAGTTTAATTTGAACAACCATATTATACTAATTAATTTTTTTTAACTATGTAGATGGATTATCAGCGACTCTTGTCTGAGTACAGCCAGACTCAGGAAGCCCTAGGTGAGCCGACCCAGCCTCCAATGGATGTCGCTACCCAGATTTGGACCGAAAAAGTGACTGAGGGGAGGCAAAAGGCGAGAGTCTACGGCCTAGGATCTAAAAATCCAATTCGATGGATTCAGTCCGAACTGAAGGCATTGACTCTTCTAGCCAGGCCGAGGCGGTTGATGCTGTTCAGATCGTTGCAATGTCGCAGAAGATTGAATAGCTTACACGTGCCTTGGAAGATGCCGAGGCAAGACGCATTGCAGAGAGTAGGACAATGTGTCATACCATCGAGGCTCTCAAGACACAAGTGAACACCCTAGCTAGTGGAATGTGGAGACAACGTTCCCGTTCTCCTCCTTCGGATGACGAAGTATTTTCGATAGATGATGAAAATTTCGAAGAGACACCTTAGTTCTTAGGATTATTGTAAATTGAAAACAAACTTTGTATATATATTTTGATATTTTTAAATTTCGTTGATAATTTTGGTGGATACTTAGTGTTGTTTTTGATGTTTTAATTCGATAATTAATATGTTATTGATGTTCTTGTTCATTTGAAATTGTTTTGACAGCAATTAGTGCTGGATATTAGCTGAAATTAAATTGATTTGTAATTTGACAGGTGAAAATGCAAATATTGCAGCTTTCTGTTGCCGGTGCATTTGCAGAAAACAGACGGACAGCGTAGGTAAGTCCGTTGATTTTGTGCAAATATATACCACAAGATACCCAGAAAATCGACCGTGTCCGTCGGTATGTTCTTTAAAACTAAGAACATACCCGACGGATACCGTCTATAATTTTTTAAGTTTTTATTTTAAAAATATTACCGATGGTGTTCGTCGATAATTTTTTTTCCCGTCGGGTAGTTCTTTAAGAACCCACGACACTAAAATTCACTGAACCGACGGACGATGCTGTCAGTCGGTTTTTTAATTCCGACGCGACATATTTCGATGACCCTTTGTCCATCGATTTTTCATCATTTTTGGCCAAAAGCTCGACGCTGTCTGTCGGAAATGGCCCTCAATTTTTGACTAATTTTTTTAGTAGTGTGAAGAGATATCAATAAGTTATGTCGCATTGAAACTGATATTAAAATGATCATCGATGATACCTTTGATACAATGTAGCGCTCAATATTATAAATATTAACGAGGATCTTGAATCAAATCTGTCAAAAAGTATGGACAGATAAATGATTGGCCAAACAAAAATACACGTTTCAAGTATAATGTCAGTGGGTATAAATGGATTCTTGGGGGATAAAGATTTTTCGCAAATTCTGACATTATTATATGGAGAGGTCCTCCTGTGGTGGATGCAATTATTTTGAGGTTACTCATAAATCTAGCAATACATGAAAAACTTGATATGCGTATAATGAAATTATTTCCATGTCTAGATAGACTGAAGAATATAGTACCATATCTTAGTGCAATTGGTGCACTAATGTGTCTTGCTAACACTACAAGACCTGATATAGCCTTTTCGGCTAATTTGTTAGCAAGATATAGTTTTGCTCCTACTAGAAGACATTGGAATGGGATCAAACACATAATACGGTATCTAAAAAGGGACTATTGATATGAGTTTATATTATTCTGACAATTGCAGTCCCGATCTTGTTGGTTATGCTAATGCTGGGTATTTATCTGACCCACACAAAGCTCGATCTCAAACTGGCTACATGTTCATATGTGGAGGTACTGTCATATCTTGAAGATCCACAAAGCAGTCTCTCGTAGCCACTTCATCAAATCATGCTGAGATAATAGTTATTCTTGAAACAAGCCAAGAATGTGTGTGGTTGAGGTCCATGATACATCTCATTAGAGAAAATGTGACAAAGTACCCACAATTTTATTTGAAGATAATGCAGCATGCATAGCAAAATTAAAGAGAGGATTCATAAAAGGAAATAGAACGAAGCACATCTCGCCAAAGTTTTTCTACACACATGAGCTCTAAAAGATTGGTGATATCAACGTGCAACATATTCGTTCAACTGATAATGTAGCTGATTTATTCACCAATTTCTACTAGTTGCAACTTTCAAGAAGATGGTGCACAAGATCGGGATGCAAAGATTCAAGGATGTTCTAATTAGAGGGAGTTAATACGCGTTGTACTCTTTTTCCCTTACGAGGTTTTGTTCCACTGGGTTTTCCTTGTAAGGTTTTTAATGAGACAGCCAAAATGCGTATTATTAGATATGTGTACTCTTTTTCCTTCACTAGGTTTTTTTCCACTGGGTTTTTCTAGTAAGATTTTAACGAGGCACATTATTTATCAAATAGACATCCAATGGGGAGTGTCATAAATATATTTTCTATTTATGGTGAATAAGTCTATGTCTTAGAAGGAAAGTTAAGGTTAGTAAATTCGGGACCAAGTTAGTTTTCCCCTATAAATAAAGGGATTTTTCATTCATTGTAAACAATCCCTTTGATCCCTTTAAGTCCTCAAGAGAATCCCCATAAAGAGAAATAAGAACTTCTTTCCTTCTCTCTTTCTCTACAATATTCTTGTTCTTTTTTTATTATTTCATAACATATTTGAATTTTTACCCAATTCGTTTGAATTCGATTATTGTATGTGATTTTTTTTATGTTTATAAATTAGTAAAATTGTTCGTGCGATCCGAAAAATATTAATAAATTTAAATTATTATTAGGATTATATATTGAGGAGATGAAAGTTGATGCATCTGAAGTTCAAACCTCTTAACTAGCAATAATATATCAATAGGAAAATCACCTTCTCTAGCCCTTACAACTGTGGAAGTCAGAGTCATGGAAGAGGTTCAATTGAATGACCTTCCTTGAATAATAAATTATTATTATTATTACTATTTGAATATATATGAGTTGTTAAGTTTCTTTGGCATAAGAATTTTTTTTAAAATTCACTTATATGAATTCCTAACTCTGTTACTATTTGCAATACGGACTTTAAAATATTTTTTGTTGATACCTTGTTCTTAGAGGGTATACATCGTCTGTGAAATACACAATTAAAATATCTAAGTTTGAAATCAAATATGGAATATATATTTGTAATAATGCTATTACTGTTATTTCTTCTATCTTGTTTGTCATTAATATTCATAGTATCATTTTTCTTTCTTCAATATTTTCATCATAGCTTGTGTGCTCTAGCATCCCATTCAAACCATTTTCTAAAAGATAATTATTTTGAGCCGAGAAATTGTTAAAACAACCTCTGTGCCTTTAAAAGATAGAATACAAAACTCACTTGTGGAAATATGATGTTATGTTGTTTGTTGTATATTCATAAATAATTGAAATAAAATACTTATGATGTAACGTAAATTAATCTATATCAATTGTCGAAATCACTTATGCTGCAAATTCGATGCAAGCAAAGTTGGACAACTTAGAAGTCTTAAAAAAGAAAGGAGATAAATAGCCTGGTAAAATAATATCACTCACACCATGAGTGCAGTGATTCTCATTTAGATTAATCTTAAAACGTGCAATGCCTTCACAAATATTCGAGATGAAGAACTTTTCCCACTATACAAATAAGGATGGACTTCATTCTTTTGCTCCTATATATTCTTGGATCTAAAGGAGTTTGGTGCATGAATCTGTGAGGAACACACACTTTAGAATTTTTTAGAAGATCTATAGCCACAATGTGAACATCTAGCCATCATTAAAGCAACATATTAAAAAGACTTGGCTAACATAATAGGGTATGTATTGATTCTTCAATCAATCTCAATCCGTACATATAAAACATACACATCTAAATTCTAAACTACGTACTACATAAATTTGTTCTAAAAAGTAAAAGTTGAACTTGAGACTACTACCTGTAATTAATAGTGTATAAACTCCATAAAGACCAGGAAACATCTCCATTTTAAACTTTCAAAACTCATGATCAAGATCCTACTTCTTGACACTTGACGTCCTACAGTCCAAGTGCAAATTTACAAAAGGTGGATCGAGAGCGCCATCCTTGTAGTGTGTAAACACCATTCCAACATCATTAGTCATGCTCTCACCAACAAAGAATTGAAGATCAATGAACTTTGACAAAAGGAACTTGGTTGCTCCTTCAGTGTTTTTCAGTGCAACTTCTTGCTTCTCTGCGTCTAAATTAGGCATTGAGTTTTTGATGTATTTCTTAATGTAACCAACAAATTGCTTCTTCTTGAAGCCTGAAAGAGTCAACAATATCGACATATTTGATGGCTTGATCATCAGTACCTTTTTCTTCATCTGCATCTTTAGCAGATAGATTTACCTGATGTTTACATCAATGGTCACTAAACAATGCTACTTACCTTGTACTTTTCCGGGCACGCTATTATCATGTTTTGTGTAGGAAAATGAATCTGAAAGGAGCTCATAAGTCATAATCGGAGAGACAATCCTGATAAATCAACATGACTGTAGAGAAATTTTTCTATGTTTCTATTGAAGAACTTACTTAATAAAAATGCACAAGAGGAGGAGAAAGCAGAGGCAAAGAGAATCAGACTACTTTCAACTTTATATATTCTCCAAACATCAAATATGGAAATACTGATGGCGATAGCAATTCTAATGGAAGAGAATGTGCAGAAATTTTAAAACTGTGTTGCATAAATCTAGTGTTAGGGAGAGAGATGAGAGACAAAAGTTGAAGAGAAGGACGTGTAATTAAGACAATTTGAGAGGCATTTTTTTAAAAAATTTTTAATATAGCAACAGAAATAGAGAAAAAAGAAAAATATGTATTCTAATTATAGAGAGTACCACGACACTTCTCATATAACCAGAAGTGTGCTCCTCACATCAATTAGTTTCTCATTTTGCTAAGAAAATTCTGTTCTTGATCTCTTTGCTTGCCAGCAAATTACGTGGAAAAGGAAACAATCAAGTTTTTTCTATATATATATATATCAATTAAATGAATGCAGGAAAGATTTCAACAACTCAATTCCTACTTCTTCTTTTTTCCAATGAACATGAAGATTATACAAAAAGTTGAGGCACTAAGCTTAAACATCAATTGCTTGTCGAGTTATAAAATGCTTTCTTACTATCTTCTTCTGTACTCTGTAAAATATAATTAATCAATCGATCAACCAATCAAGATAATTCCAAATTAGTCCTTAGGAAATATATGCATTCCACTATATTTGTATCTATTTTATTTCATTACTAAGCGTAAGTCATACAATATTTCAAGTGAACTTTTAAGAACATTGACATGATTTCGAATTCTGAATTTGTGAAAATATAAGATCCTTACCAACATGTAAATGCCTCAATTAGCTTAAACTGATGCAGAAGAAAATAGATAAAGGCTTTGCTTAAATAAAATTATAATTAGAATAAAAAAGAAATATACAATATTCAACCAAGAAAAGACGCATTAAAATATCGACCCTCCTAATATACTTTGGATGAACTGAAGAATAGTTCAACAACTATTAACGAAGGACTATTTAGCCCTGCAAAAATCCATCTTAAACAAATGAAAGTTGGCATTTTTGATAATGTGACATGGACTTTTTTTAAAAAAAATTTTAATTTGTCAATTATCTACCTGGGACACCATCCACGTGAAACCCCCTAAAAGATTACAGGATTCAAACTAGCCCGAGCAACATAATTAAATTGTTGTAATATAAAGGAGATTGTTAGTCATGCCTATACTGGAATGACTTGGTTATCATCTTCTACTACAAATCTTCATCGTCCAAAAGCATCACTTGTTGAAATCCAGTCGAAGTAAGGTAATAATGGTTTACATGCGTACTCTGCCAAAAGCTGATGTAAAAAGGTGGAAAGAAAGTAAGGAAGGAGATGCATGAAAATTAAAAAACATGAAGAATTTGTACCTCGGATAATCTTGATTTTTCCGCTGTCTGGGCTGACATTAGGATAAAAAATTTGAAAGTTTGAGCCGAGTGGTGGGTTCTCCACTATTAATTTATCTATCTTGGAGAAAATTGTCGTTGCGGAATGACACATAGGAAACATTAGAAAACGAATACTTTATGAAGCAACCGTTGTTTATTTATTAATTTAAATTTTTATTAGATAATAATTTAATGAGGAGAATGAAAGGAAAAAAAGGCAAAAAATATAGGAGAAAAGATAAATAGAAATCTTAATTCGTAGAATTATCACATAGGTGGGCATAGGTCTCTCCATTATATTAATATAGATAGTTTACAAATGTGTGTTGGAAAAAAATTTTAAACTTGAAAAGAAGTAGAGCTGCCGTGAAGGTTAGGGATAATTGAATTTTACCTTTTCTTTTCCAAACTACTCATTTTTAGTTATTCTTTGAATAATTTATTGTACTTCCTCCATGTTTATGCGGAGTTAAACCTTTTGCTTTAGAATTGCAGTTCTTTCATGAACATCGCTATTTGAATATTGATTTCAATTAACTAGATATCGTATTGATTTGTTTGTTCAAAATTGTTCTTAATTATTTTTCTACGTAGTCAATAGTGAAGTAATATTTACACATCTACAATAGAACACGATAGTGAAAGTTATAGATTGTGGTAGATCAGAGTAAGTTCTTAACCCTAATAGGAGGGAGAATATTCATGATTAGGCGAGACATTATTAATCGCTTCACTTGGTTACTATATTGGGAGATGTAAATGTATTCTTGTTCATTCTGTTCTGCTTGACATAGAGAATTAGATTAACTTGAATAAGCGTGCAATTGTTCAATACAAAATAACGTGTAAAAATAATCATGTCAATCAATAAATCAGATCAATTGAAGAATACAATGTGATTGTTAGATAGCCCATAACCATAGATCGATTTCATTCCATCAATAACATAAAACTCTGCTCTTTCTTGGTTAAAGTTCATTATTTATTTCTCATTTCATTTTAATTAGATTATAATTATAAACTTGTATTTTATGTCTTGTTTAGATAATTCACATTAGTTTAACGTAGTTAACTACTAGTCCTATGGGTTCCATCTAATCACTTTATTACTTGATAACTGCATATCTAACGTATGCCTTTGATCGCACCAAGTTTTTGACGTTGTTATCAAAGACATAAAAGTCAATTGTTTGTTAAAACTAGACTTTTTCTTTGCCTATTCAAGTTTTCATTTACTTTTATTTTATTTTATAAACATCATATTATATTAAAAGTAGGAAGCCCCAAGTCAAAAGTTAGATTACAAAAATACTTCTCTATTAAAAAATGAGAAAATAATTTTGATACAAAATTAAATGCATAATAAAGGGTTGTAATATCTTTCAATATTTATTAAGTTTTAATTATTTTATACATATAAAAATAATCAAAATAGGAAGAAGAAAATTTTTATGTTAAAGTTGGGAAGCTCCTAACTTCAAAGTTGGATATCATTTTACCCCTCCACTAAATAAAATAAATAATTATTATATTATAATAAAATTAAGAAGCTCATAACTTCGAAATTGAATTTCTATTTTGCCAATCCACTAAATAAAATAAATAAATAATAAAAATATTATAATATGATATATATATATATATATATATATATATTTGGTAACTTTCAGAGAAATATTATTCCTATATAATACTTGGGTACAAAAATATGAACTTATATTTTATTAAATAAATAAATAAAATAAAAATATTTATAATAAATAGTAACAGTTAATCATTATCATTATTGTGTGTGAGTCTCTTCAATCTTTTTTTTAAATTTTATACTCTTTTACTACTTAATCAAGAAATTGAGAAATATTACAACTATATTTTGTTATCTAATTAAATTATAAATAAATACATATTTAATATATATTTTTTCATCTTACGTGCTAATGCAATGCTTCTAGTCTTCCTAAATTCTTTATAATGAGAATGAGATATCTAAACTTTTTATCTTTTATCCATTTTTCATGTCTTGCAGAAATATATAAACACACTCAACATAGAAGAATTTATTAAGCAGAAAATTAAATATGTGAGAATTTCTGCCAAAATTTCAACAGAGTCTTCTATCTTTTTCTAATATATAAGGTTTATTTCATTTTTATCAAATTTCACTTTGAATAATGATGGGTTTATGTAATTTACTTTAAATTACTGTAAATCATAATTTTTTTTTTATCTCTTGCACTTTTTAAATTAATTGGTTTAAGTGATTTGCTTGAAATTTACTTGAATGTAGATCTCTTTTTTTCACTAATATAATTGTCTTGACTGTTGCATTTGATATTCGTATGTTGATGATCAGGAATATATGGAGTCGTTATACAACTTATGAAGAATTTTAGTAGTTTATTTAGTTATTTATATGAGTATTTATTTTATTTTTGAGAGTTTGATTTCCCACGTTGTAATTTCTTTCCTCTCTTCCAATTTTTTTTTTTAAAAATAAAACTTACGGGTTTGGCAAAAACCAATAGTTTTCTCTTAAATCATGTGTTTATACTAAAAAATCACTTAATATGTATAAAATAATTTATTTAAAATTAATAATCTGAAGCAAAATCAAAATAATTTATTAACAAGAATGTTAAATCATTAAAAAGAGTTATTTTTTTTACAATTCAAAACTCATAAGCTCCAAATTTTAACCTTTAAAAATGTTTGCACGAATAGTTTCAATGAACCTATTCAGGTGGTCATATCTAATATCTTCATATTTTTAAAAAAAAACATAATTCTTAAGATTCCGATACATATAATATAACCGCCAGAATTAGGATCGCCTCTCATCACTTTAAATTTATATTTTTTTTCTTCTTTTATTTAATTTATACCTCACAAGCATATTTTATTATATTCTTTATAAGAGAAAAAATATTATACTAATTAACATGAAATATATGATCCGAAACTAATATGCATATATATATATATATATATTAGTAAGGATGCCCTGGCCCAATATAAACAAAACTTTATGATACATTATAGATGGATTTGTAATTAAAATTTTAAATTTCAGTCTGCAAGCAGATAGAACCTATGGATGCACATATAATGCATACACATACAAAGAAAAGTGCTGAGACTTATCAGACTCTTCAAGTTTCTTCTACGATATTTCCACATTATTATTAATATTTTTGGATGTTCCCTCATATCTTGAAGAAGCTGATACATATCCATTTTCCATAATAAACTTAATACAATTTTTTATTTAAAGAAAAAAGAACATTCTCTGCATGATCATTCTTCAGGAGTATTGGTGCAGAGGAGAGTATAGACTTCATAAAGAGCCTTTCAGTTCTTGAATCATGAAAATTATCTATTTTCAATACTCGAAGCTTGTTGAGTGTTAGGGTCTTGTAGGCTGGATCTTCAAAATGGTTTACTTTGACTTGCATGCCATATTTCTTCTGCGAGCTCAACAGAAATATAAGGTCCTCCAAATTGACGAAGAGAAAATATTTGATCTTCATCATTAAAATTAAATTCAAATAGGAAGTAGTAATTCGATATCGCCAAAGATTATGAAACAAACAAAAGCAACAAAGTAATCAAACAGAGCAATCCCTGCCTCCTAATTTGTTCCCACTCACTCTCTGCCAACTTTTATCAAACACCTAACCTGCACTATTTTGAAGCAATTTCTCTGAAATATTGCAGCAAAAAGCAGAACGAATAACAAAGCATCAAAGAGATCCCAAAAAAAATTGCAAAGAGATAACCGATAAAAATAATGTCCGAACACAGAGAATTACAAAAATTTCAAAAGTAGATAGTAGAAAGCACAGTATTTGCCTAGAAGTCATAATTTCTTATAGTTGAAACTAAAAAAAGCTAAAAAATTTAATAAATAACAGTGAGAATCAACGGTTAAAGGAATGAGTGCTTATTAAATAAAGAAAATAATCAAAGAGAGTGCGTGCATAAGGGACTGCAGAATGTAAGCTAAATGATTTTCTGGGATGAGAAAGGAACTTGTTCGAAAAGTTTAGCCAATGCCCTATTTAGACAGATTTTTCATTCCTAGAAGGTAACAAGTCTCCAACTCTAGTTTATGCACATGGAGAATGCGCCCTCAAAAACCAGTATAGGAAGGAATACAGGTAATAGAAGATTAGCATCTACATCTGCCCCTGTTGCAGCAATTCAACAAGCATATACCTTTATAAGATAATGAGAGGTATTCACAATTGCAACATGACTTCAAGTCAATCCTTGAATTCGAAATTTCAAGAAATTTGAATTTTACTTGCATATTCGAATTCCATTCCCAAGTTTCCCAGTTGATAATTACTCCCAAATTCTAAATTTACCAACCAAAAAAAAAAAGTAAAGAAATAAATAGCCAAATATGAGAACAGTTAGGCGCCACAACATGAAAACTCGGCGGAAGAAAACACAGTTAGGGAATCAAAATCAAAGCAAAGAAAAGCCCTAAATAATTAACAAATAAATTGGTGCAAAACAACAATGAAAAAAGTTCAATTTTGCGGATCTAGTGACCTGAAATATAAGGTGGATAATCTTTTACAACAGAGATAAGAACTGATGGTGTAAAAATTCATTGACTTTTTTTAAACCATCAGTGAATTCAAGATAATTACATAGAGAATGCAAACCAAAAGCAACATGAGCACACATAACTACTACAACATTGGCTCTAAAATGAACTAAGATACCATGAAGGTCACACTCAGCACATCATGATCTGCTATGACAACAGAATATGATTTGAATCATACACTAAAGAACCAGATAAAAGGTAATTATGATCAAGTTTCAACAGAAACAGTAGCAACTTTATGTAACTCGATCAGATTAATAGAGCTGGACATTCCTTTGTTCTGTTGTATTTTTCTATAGCAGTGAATAACTAAGAATTATAGCCACAAGCCCAATTTCGGTCTGTGAAACACATGAATGTTCAACAAAGCCAGATTGTACATTTAAGATATTAATCCTCCTATCACACTCATCCCTTTGTAAAACACATACAATTGATACTGAAGCATAATTTGAAAGTAAAAACTAAGCTTTAAAATCCATTGAAGTGCAAAATGATAAACTAAGGGAGAGAGAGCACAAAGAAATTTTAAAAAATTGTAAAAGAAAATAGTTAACTTTTACAGGCAGGGGAAGATTCCTTCAGGTATTAGTACAATCCACGAAAATACAGAGAAAGACACAACTTAAAAACATAAAATCAATGGAAAAATTGACTATTGAACAAATATCCAATGTATACAGCACACATGAAAAATCAACGTACACTGTAGCATTCATATTACCTTGAACAGTGAAGCCATCACATTCTGCTCCCAATTATATCTCGCACTTTGTATCTATTGTGCCCAGTAACTGCAATATTCTATTCGAGTTAAGAACAACAGAAAAATAATTTGTTGAGTTATAAATAAGCTCAATAGACAAAAGAATGATTAATCATTCAAGACAATAGTTAGGGTACGAAAGGGTATGCTTACTTGAGATAAAGAAGAAACTTTAAATTCAATGAAGTGCAAAATTGTAATTCACCGTTTTATATATCTTTATTATGTCACTATAAGTTTACTTGGCCAAGTCTAATGTGTGTGTAGTTGTATAATTTTATCTCATAACAAAAAAGAGAATATGGAGCTATATCAAATCTAGCTGAAGTATTACTGCAGCATCAGATCTACATAACAAATATTTGCATAATAGAGAATAAGTTCACAAATTAACACTATTATCAATTTTATGATGCAATAAAGTTTTGAAGAAAGTTTCACAAAGTTAGAGAAATTCAAAGTCATTGATCAAGCAGTACCACAGCATCAGATCTGCATAACAAATATTTTCACAATATAGGATAACTTCACGAACTAACACTATTGTCAATTTTTGATGCAATAAAGTTTTGGAGGAAAATTATGAGACAGCTTTGTGAATAATTTCGTCATATACCACACTATATGTCGAATGATCATCATTACTATTTGGTATAGGTGGACAAATCAATATTTTGACACATTTTGAACTTCTGGCTCTTGATAAATCCACATAAAGTTGACCATGCGAAAAAACAAGCTCACATAAATAAATTCCAATAAAATCTAATGTTTGACCTTGAGCTTTGTTTATGGTCATAGCAAAGCACAATCGTAGAGGAAAGAGCTTTCTTTTAAACTGCACAGGAATTTTCTCATCTTGTGATGTCAATAATGGTATTCTTGGAATAAACACATGTGTATTTTTAAAGTCGCCACTCTCAATGTTAGTTCTTGTGATGTGTGTTTTAAAGTCACAACATGTCAATCGGGTGCCGTTGCATAGACCTTCAGAAGGGTTCAAATTCCCCAACAATATAACAGGGCAGTTTTCCTTTAGAGTTAACTTATAAGGAGGTAAACTTGGAGGGTTTAAAGTATGTAAGAAATCTTCAAATTGACTTTGATCATTTGGTTCAACAATTTCATCTACTGCAACATATGTTGTAGCCTTTTCTGGAAATTTTGTAATTAACATACCATTTATTTCATTAACAAAATTATTCTTTATTGTTAAAATAATATGAGAAGATATTATAGATGAATCGCAAGAAAATGCATTCAAATTAGGATATGTTATGTTAAATAATGCATTTAAGGATTGTTCTTCTGTTGTAAAAGCGATAACAAGAGAATTGGGAATCTTAATTTTGTTTTCACAATTAGGTGATTCTTTTCCATTTCCAATTCTAAGCAAATATTCACAAAAGGATGGATCTGTTCTTGCACGCATATTTTCACATAGATGCAATTTCTCAAGCTCATTCCAAAGGTTAGAATATAATAAGCTTTCATGAATAAAATCTTTCTTTTTTCCGTTTCGAACAGCTGGAAGAGTCTGCCTAAAGTCACCCTCAATTACTACAACTTCACCACCAAAAAGTGTGTTCACATCCATAATATCTCTTAAAAGTGCATCAAGAGCTTCAATCATCTTTTTATTTTGCCATTGATGCTTCATCCCATACAACCTATTTTGCGTCTCCAATCAAACATGCGAGCGAACTTTGTTTACTAACATTACAGCAAAAATTATCATCTATATCAATAGGTATTTTGAAACGTGAGTGAGCAGTTCGTCTTCCGGGAAGGACGGAAGCTGCTACACCTGAAGTTGTTGTTGCTAAGGCTATGAATCCTTGAGATCGGATAGTTGCTAATAATGCACGGTATAAGAAAGTTTTTCCTGTTCATCCGGGACCATCAATGAAAAAAGCTCCCGCATTTCTTTGAAGATATTCTAACAATAATTGTATTATATAATATAAGTTGTCCAATATTTAGTTTCTTTGCTAAGAGTAATCTTCTTCACTAACAATTATGTTTCTTTCAAAGTGAATGTCTTTTGCATCTTTTGCAATTTGAGAAGGTCTAATTTCTGAGACAAGTTTATACTCATTTATGTCATGTCCCATAGAATGTAAGATATCATTGATATGATTTAAAGTTTTAAATCGAATAGTTTTCTCCTTAGTATTGAGAATTTTTTTAAGTCTTCGGATAGCGAATCCTCAAACATTTCCCATAATTCTTTTGGATTAGCAGGACAACAATATACTAATAATGTAGCAAACAAACGTCTTAAACTATATGGAATTTGATAGCTCACAACCTCCAACATACATTCAATCAGACTATTGTTGCAATATAATAATCCTCTTTTTTCTGCAGATTCCTAAAATGTACTACAAGGTATTCCATTAACAGTGAGAAGATCTTTATATGATTTTGGTCCCCTTACATTCATTAATAGTAGCTT
Source organism: Datura wrightii (assembly GCA_035772735.1). Classification (NCBI taxonomy): domain Eukaryota; kingdom Viridiplantae; phylum Streptophyta; class Magnoliopsida; order Solanales; family Solanaceae; genus Datura; species Datura wrightii. The sequence goes on along the minus strand of JASDFA010000020.1, from coordinate 108,807,763 downwards.
GAGATAATACCTTTCCCCTTTGGTTGAATGGCATGTCACAACACGTCCAATTACATCACGTTTTTTTCGACGTGTCCACATTTTATCTCTTGGAGACCATACAAAATGTTCTGGAAATACTTTATACAGTAATTTCATATTCACAGCATGATCATTTATTCTATTCATATTAAAAAATTTAGTTAACATTATTTTTCTGATCATTGGGTTATTTAAGATTCTATTCATGCTTTCAGTACTTTTAAAAGAAACAAATTGTTGTTCTTCTAAATATAACTGAAGACGATAGACTCTTGGAATCATTTCAATAATAGGAAAATCAAATATACGTCATGCTGCTTCACGTGGTGAAACCTATCTAGCCGATCGATATTCTTTTATTTCGTCTATTTCTACATTGTCATGTATAGAAAATGCAATTTTATCATGGTCCTTACAAATATATTTGTAAATATATTTCACAACTTTAATATCGGAACAAACTTCAATATTCATATGACAATCAAACTTGCAAAGCAAGTATGAATTATATGGAACAACCCACGAATTGTTCATAAGATATTCTCACATATACAGCTTTTCCCGTATTGCGTCTCTTATAAAGTGGATATGAATTCTTTCCTTTTGATGTTTGTTCAACAAATTCTTTTGGATATTGAAATTTACAAAAGCTCTTTTTCCCATACATGAATTTGTAGGATTTATATCACCACGTGGACCGTGCATCTTATGTTGAAGGACACGCGAGTAAAGGTAGTGTTCATTAGGGTCAAGTATTTCAGCACAAACAAACTGATCGTACAATTCAGGTGTCAATAATTTATATTCATTAGCAAGTATAATAAGAAAATGAGCATGTTGAAGACCACGTTTTTGAAATTCTATAGTTTACATAAGAGCTGCTACCTTTCCAAAATATTTTCTTTTCAAAATATCTCGTTTGAGTTCTTCCACCTTTGCTTTGAATAGGTGCAACACTAAATCAGGTCTATTTTGAGTTTCAGCAATTGATAACATGTCATTTTATTTCTAGCCAAGATGGATTACATGTCATAGTCAAAAACAGATCAGGTTTTCCAAAATATTGTACTAATGCGATAGCATCCATATATCTACGACGCATATCTCTTGGTCCGCCTGTAAAACTAACAGGAAGGAATGTTTTTGGACCAATTTTGGAAGCTTTTGTTTCACCAAGTCTTAAAAAATCAATAATTCCTTGTAACATATCTATTCGAAATAAGTCCTGGTTAAGCGAAAAAAAATCTAGCCTCTATGTTTCAAGCTTTATGAACACATCTACTATGAATTGCTGAAATAATCTTCCACAATGTAAAACTCCATTTTCTTCATTCTCTCTTATTTGAATTTTGTAATTGTAATACTCACGGCAAGAAACCATCTCTCTTTTTCGTTTCCCTTTTGTAAAGACTTCAGCTTCCTGTCAAGAACTCCATCAATAGATCATATATTTTTTGCATTTGGTAATTCCTCATGTTCACAGTAGGATTGATTTCTTCGTATAATTTTTTTATACTACAATGCCATCCGTTTTGACCATATGAAAATAATAACGAATACTGTAAGGGATCATAACAACCGTAACAATAATTTACTGATCGAATGTTATTTCTATGGGTGTATATATGAATATGTCGCACAGAAATAGCATCCGAAGAATTATCTTGAGCCCATATTCCAGCTACTTCAGATGCAGAGGATAAATTATGAACACATTGATCTAGACCTAAATCACATTTAAGCGCGATATAGAAATAAGATATTTCTGAAATGTTTATCAAAGTCTTGACAAAGATGGAATATGGATCCTTGGAGAGTATGTTCATAAGTCTCTTGACAGTTGATTCACTAATATGTGCCGAACAGGACATTCTGTTAGCCAGCTCACTTCATTGTCGTAAAAATATAACTGGAGATCTTTTGCTTTTTCACTAGAAGGAAGTAAATCAGGTATAAAATGATACATTTGGCCTTGAACTCGAAATGTATATATACCATGATATCTTTTGGCTAAAGTTTTGTCATAAGTTACACCAAGTGAGGTAAATGGAACATATTATTGTATGTTCTAATGTAGGTGCGAAAATGTATACATTCTTCTGTATTTTTCATACACAGATCAGATGAGTCATTAGGCAATTGATATGAAACTAACTTAACCGATCCATTACCACAACAAAATCCAGGTGATTCATACTGGAACCTTTTTGCATTGCAAAATTTACAATTTGGAACATCTTCTAAATATATATAAGTCGGCTGATTTTCATTAAATTTTTTATTGATTTCTTGGTTTAAGTTATGACCTGTGTTGAAGGAGATGATCTGAGAATTAAGAAGAAGAAGAACTGAGATCGTTTGTAAAGAAGAACATATTTTCGGAGAAGATTCAAGTCATACTATTCCTACAATCATGATGACTATCTGTACATTATCCCTATTTATAGAAAACTAAAATAACTGCTAATCAGCCTATAGATGTAGAGCATGTGCTCCCACTAACTAACTAACTAACTATCTAACTAATCATGTACAACTATAATCTGCATCTTCTGTGTACAATCTGAATTATCACATATCTCTACACTCCCCCTCAAGTTGATGGATGAAATATGTTTATCATCCCCAACTTGGTCACCATATCAGTATGCAGCTGCTTTCCCAGACCTTTGGTCAAGATGTCTGCTATTTGATCTTTGCTAGGAACATGTGCAATAGTAATAATTCCTTGCTGTATCCTTTCCCTAATGAAATGACAATCTATTTCTATGTGTTTTGTTCTTTCATGGTACATGGGATTAGATGCAATCTGTATGGCTGCCTTGCTGTCACAGTTCAACCTCATTGGCAAGGTAACTTGCATTCCTAGCTCTTTTAATAACTCCTTTAACCATACTAGTTCTGCCACTATAGTAGCCATCCCTCTATACTCTGCTTCAGCCGAACTCTTGGACACAGTACTTTGCTTCTTTGATTTCCAGGAAATCAGTGAGTCTCCCAATTTAACACAAAAGCCTGTAACTGATCTCCTGGACAAAATGCATGATGCCAAATCAGCATCACAATGTGCTACTACCTCATTAGAAGATCTGCTACTCATCAACAATCCAAGTCCTGGACATCCTTTTATGTATCTCACTACATGCAAAGCTGCTTCATATTGGAGCATGCATAAACTGACTTAAATGTTGCACTGCATAGGATATATCTGCTTTTGTGGTAGCTAGGTACAAAAGTCTTCCAATGAGTCTTTGATAAGTTCTTTGTCCTCAAGTTCCTCATCACTTCCAACACCAAATGCTTTATCATACTCTATGCTTGTTAATTTCTTATTTTGCTCCAAAGGAGTGGAAACAAGTTTAGCCCCCCTAGACCACATTCTGAAATCAATTCCAAGGCATACTTTCTTTGGTTCATAAGAATCCCTTTGCTAGATCTAGCAAACTCAATTCCAAGAAAGAATCTTAGACTGCCTAGATCCTTCATCTTGAAGTTTTGGTTCAAAATATCTTTAGCTTCTTGAACCAGTGAACTATTATTGCCTGCAATCAACAAGTCATCAACATAAATCAAAATAATCACTATGTCACTCCCAATTTTCTTTGTAAAAAGTGAATAATCTGACTTGCTTTGCACATAACCAGATTGAACCAGTGCAGTAGTTAGCTTTAAATTCCATTCCCTGCTTGCTTGCTTAAGACCATAAAGTGATTTGAGGAGCCTACAAACCTTCAACTCCCCCTGGCTACCAAATCCCTAAGGCAAAGACATGTAAACTTCCTCATAGAGATCACCCTGCAGGAAGGCATTAAAACATCCATCTGAAAAATGGACCAGGAGAACTGAGCAACAAGAGATAGAACACATCGCACAGTGACCATTTTCACAACAAGGGAAAAATGTCATGGTAATCCAAACCTTCTTGTTGAGTGAAGCCTTTGGCCACTAACCTTGCCTTGTATCTCTCCACAGAACCATCAGCCCTATACTTGACCTTATAAACCCATTTACAGCCAATAGGCCTTTTACCTGGAGGCAAATCCACAATATCCCAAGTATGGTTGTCAATGAGAGCCTGTAACTCAAGATTCATAGCCTGAATCCAAGCAGGATCCTGGACTGCTTGGCAATAGGAAGAGGGTTCAACAACAGAAGAAAAGGCAATGAGACATGAAACATAAGTAGGAGACAATGAGTCATAAGCAATGTAGTTAGAGATGGGATAAGAAGCTGAGGTTAGATGAGCATAATCAATAAGCCAAAGTGGAGGTTTGGCTGGCCTAGAAGACTTTCTAATGGGCACAGAAGGTGAAATGGATGAAGAAGAAATAGGAACTACAAGTGAGATTGAAGGAGAAGAAACTGAAGGAGAATCAGCAGATAATGTAGCTGCAGGTGAAATAGAGGAAGGAAAACCAAATGTAGGAGAGCCTGAAGATGAAGAAAGAGGAAAGTCTGACTGATCATCAGCAACAGTGGGATAAGAAAAAGGAAAAGGAGGAAGAAAAGCTTCTTTGGGATATTTGAAAGGAAAAATAGACTCATGAAAGACAACATCTCTACTGACAAAAAAGGAACCAGTAGATATATTGTATAATCTATATCCTTTCTGTGTAACAGAATACCCCATGAAAATAGAAGGAATAGCTTCTGGAGAAAATTTATCAGAGTAAGCAGGTGTAGTAGCATAGGCAAGGCATCCAAAAACTCTAAGAGTAGTAAGAGAAGGACAAGAACCATGAAACAACTCAAAAGGGGACTTCCCTGCTAAAACTGAGGAAGGCAGTCTATTAATGATATAGACAGCTGTGAGAATGCATTCAGCCCAAAATTTAAGAGGAGCATAAGCTTGAAATCTGAGGGCTCTGGCAACTTCAAGAAGATGTTTATGTTTTCTTTCTGGTATCCCATTTTGTTGGGGTGTATGTACACAAGAACTTTGATGGACAATCCCAAGAGAAGAAAATAAACTAGAGCATTGTGTATTAAAGAACTCAAGGCCATTATCAGATCTGATAGTTTTAATGGAAGCAGAAAATGAGTATGAATAAGAGCAATGAAATTTCTGATTAGAATAACTGTGTCACTCTTCAATTTCATCAAGCAAACCCAAGTCATTCTAGAAAAATCATCCACAATAATAAGAAAATATTTGTAACCATCATGTGTACTTTGTCTATATGGACCCCATATGTCCATATGTACAAGTTCAAAAGGAGATACAGATTTCTTGATTCTTATTGGGAAAGGAATTCTAGTCTGTCTAGCTAATGGACAGACATTACAAGGTAAAAACTCTTTAGAAACTAAGTCTTTTATTTGAGGAATCTTGAGAAGAACTGATGCAGGAGCATGACCCAGTCTTTGGTGCCATGTAGAACATTGTGCATGTGGAGAAGCTGAAGTTGAAGTTCATGTTGTGATAGGAACTGAGGATGAGAGAAATGATATGTGTGAGGGTAGTTTGTCAGGGTAATGCTGCCTGTTATGTTGAAGGATATAAAGGCCACCACTCTCTTTACCAATCCCCTTCACTCTGCCAGTGCAGAGGTCCTGGAATAGACAAAAATCAGGGTAAAAAGAAACACAACATTGCAGAGATTTGGTCAGTTTAGAAACAGAGAGAAGATTAAATTGGAAATGAGGAACATGTAACACATTGTGTAACACATCACCAAACAGTGATACAGTCCCAACATGTGTAACGGTGGCAGTTTGTCCATTTGGTAAATGAATTTTGCTGGAGTTAGAAGGAATAGGATCAGAATGAAGGAGGAAATTCAGGTTTGATATCATATGGTTAGTAGCTCTAGAGTCAACCACCCAAGAACAAGTGTCTATACCTGCAGGTAAAAAAGTGTTAGAGGGCATACCTGCCATATTAACTGAAGCAACATTTGGGACTGAATTCCTTTCTGTATCCTTATTAAGAAGTTGCATAACATGTTGATATTGACCAGGAGTCAGCTGTGGAACATGTTGAGGCTTATTTGGAATGGAAAAAGAACTAGAGGATGCAGTATGAATGTTAGAAGTTGTGTTTGCATGAATGCTAGGTGTTGTGCCTTCAAAAAAAGTCACATTGTTTGCCTGTGCTGATCCATGAGCTCCACCACTCTGCTGCTTATTGAAAGGCTTCTTCTTAGCACCTTTATAGTCAGGAGGGTAACCAACCAACTTATAGCAAATGCTCTTGGTATGTTCAGGTATCTTGCAATGACTACAAAATGAGCCTGACATCTTCCTATATTTGTCATACTGCATGGTTGCTAAGGCGGTAGGATCACTTAACTCATGATGTTGCAGAAAAGGAGTCGACTGTGTGATCATATTGGACTGCATTTTGTGACTCTCATCTTGCATAATTATGCTGTAAGCTTGATTAAGAGATGGACTGGGAGTTGTTAGCAAAATCTGGCTGCGTGACTGAGCATATGTCTCATTCAAGCCCATGAGGAATTGCATTAATCGTTGTTGCTCTATGTGAGATGCGTATTCCTTATTTTTGTCACAATCACAGGAAGGCAACGGAACTAATGAAACATACTCATCCCAAGCATTTTTCAATCTCGAGAAAAATTCAGAAATTGAATTCATTCCTTGATTCATAGTGTATATCTCTCCATGTAACTGATAAACTCGAGTAAGATTTCATTTGTCAAATCGCTCTTTAAGATCCATCCACACACTATAAGCATTAGACAGAAACGAATTCCATTGCCTAGTTCAGGTGAAATTGAATTCGCAATCCACGAAAGAACAAACGCATTACATCTATCCCATTCATGCTCAAGATCACCTTTATACTGCTCTCTAAGACATTTTCCTTCTATAAAACCTAGCTTATTCTTAGCAAGTAGAGCTACTTTCATCGAATTGCTCCATACAGTATAGTTCTCAATTCCAGTTAACTTTTGGGGTATTAAGATGCTACCTGGTGTATCTGAAGGATGCAAATAGAGAGGACTTCGTGGGTGAATATCCGTGAATTTTTCAATTTGTAAGCTCGAATCTTATGCAGAAATGTTTTCAGCAGCTGCATGCGTCATTTTTGAATCTTCAATGGCGGAAGCTTCAATCACTGTATTATAAGAGTAAACAGAGTTGTTTTTCTTTCTATATTCCGATCTGCCAATTCTTTATCTCATATTATAAGCCAACGATCAGTGGCTCTGATACCATGTTGAAGGAGATGATCTGAGAATTAAGAAGAAGAAGAACTGAGATCGTTTGTAAAGAAGAAGATATTTTCGGAGAAGATTCAAGTCATACTATTCCTACAATCATGATGATTATCTGTACATTATCCCTATTTATAGAAAACTAAAATAACTGCTAATCAGCCTATAGATGTAGAGCATACCTGTATGTTGTAAGTATTGTTAAAACAAGAAGGTAGCCTAAAATTCTAATAAAATAATGAGTAAAATTATTTTTATATTAAATAAATGCCAACCTGTGTTTGTAACAACTTCATGGGTGATATTTTGTTGTCTCTTAGATGTGCTGGATGTAGAGCCTGAGGCATAAATAATTATAATTCAGATATCTATTTAAAGACATGATATAGTAATAAACTCATAGTTGAGATTATGGGTTTACCTTTTTCAAATACACAAAAAGGTTGGCAGACCTTTTTTCCTTTGTCAGATGGACCTAATAAAGTATTAACTTCATAGCAGCCGCTTTCTGCATGAAATGTGAAATGCATTCCACATTAAGTTAGTGGGGAAGTAGATCACTATATTTTCACATTAGTAGAACTACAGAAGTAACATTCTAACCTTTGATATTGGTAGCAGAAGGTTCTCTTATAGTAACAACAATTTGTTTTGATGATGTAGGATGACAAGGAGACTTTATTCTTTCAACTGAGCAGCCAACAAGTGATTTTTCCTTTTGTAGCTGCAGTTCTTTGGTGCGTCGTTGCAGTAACATCGCCTGTTTTTATCAGCTGTTATTTTCATATAAGTATCACGCCTTCTGAGTTTCATTTGATAACTTCGCTCTTCTGTCCACAGATGTGTATTTGTTTGGTTGGACAACATTTCTTCACAACTTCTTTATCGCGAGATAATACCTACATTTGATAGAGGTTCGATACCGTGGGAAAGTGCTCTATTAAACTTTAAGCAACATAATTTGTTGGTGATTCTACTGACAGCACAAACCCAATTAAAAATACTACAGGCGCAAAATAAATTCTAATAATTATTTGTAATATGACAATCATTTATTCATGTAAATATTATGTATTTGAAACAAAAAATTGTATAAAATATGTTAGAAATAAACTGAAGAATGGAAATAAGTTCAATTCATTCTTCCCGATTGTCAACTGCTCAAATTCTCGGCTAGTTATTGTCAAGTGATTCAATAACTTTACTTATTTCATCATAGAATATATTATTATTCAATCACTAATCACTCACAAGAATGACCCCAGCATTCCTCACAAGATAATCTCTACTAATCACTCACAAGAGAATCAACTCAATATAACAACCCCCAAAAAGAATGAACCCAATATTCCTTCCACTCACCAGGAATATTGAGCAAAATAAAGTATCAGTTCTCTCTCGCCATATCAATTTATTAGTTTAATTTCACACCTAACCTTTCCTCTTATGGTATTTGAGATGAAAAAAAGTAGGGAAAAAAAGAACTCCAGGAAGCACACACTATCTTCATCCGGTTCTCTTTCATTCAAACCAACTTACACATAAGTTCAACTTATTTCACAGAGCACTTATTATCTCTTATCGAATAATAAATAAAACATTGTGATTCACAGTCTTGCACCCAACTCACAATGAAAAATATACATCACTACTTAGAAGCTGAAATAACTAATAGCACACATATCAATGCTAATCTTCAAAGTCCCGAAAGCCTCTAAGGTAAAGGAAAAGCAACAAAGTAAGCAAACAGAGGAATCCCTCTGCCCCCTAATTTCTTCCTACTCAGTCTTTGCCAATTTTTATCCAACACCTAACTTGCACTATTTTGAAGAAATTTCCCTGAAATATTGGAGCAAAAAGCAGAACGAATAACAAAGCAGCAAAAAGACCCCCAAAAAATTGCAAACAGATAACCGCTAAAAAAAATGTCCGAACACAAAGTATTACTAAAAATTTCAAAAGTAGATAGAATTACAATGGCAAAAGCAAAATTTCCGCCTAAGGGGTTCTCATCATCTACTACATATACCTAAAAAGAAAATATTGACCCTTGTATTGAAGTGTGATTTTCCGGCAAAGGGGTTTCAAATGAACCCTTCCGCCCCTCTAGCTCTGTCCTTGCAGGTAACAAAAATGCTTATTTATCTCTTTATCATTTACTTTTTAATGAAAATCAGCTAGTATTATATGTGCTGGGTAACAAGTGTGAGGTATCCATTGCTTTAGAATACAGAGATAAGGATGCTAAAAATACAAAATGCTTTTCCTGCAAGTCCAGTTTGCAGAACATATCAGCTAATGGGTTAAAATAACAACATTACAAAGGATATATGGCTAATAATTGTTTGTAACATGACAATAATTTATTCATGTAAATATTATGTAATTGAAACAGTAAATTGTATAAAATATGTTAGAAATAAATTGAAGAATGGAAATAAGCTGAATTCATTCTTTCCGGTTGTCAACTACTCAAATTCTCGGCTCGCTGTTTCAAATGATTCAATAACTTTACTTATTTCATTATTGAATAAGTAATCACTCACAAAAATGACCCCAGCATTCCTCACAAGATAATCCCTACTAATCACTCACAAGAGAATCGACCCAATATAACAACCCCCAAAAAAGAATGAACCCAGCATTCCTTCCACTCACCAGCAATATTGAGCAAAATAAAGTACCAGTTCTCTCTCGCCATATCAATTTATCAGTTTAATTTCGTACCTAACCTTTCCTTTTATGGTATTTGAGATGAAAAAAAGTAGGAAAAGAAAACAGGGAAAAAGAAGAAGAACACCAGGAAGCACACATGTACACTATCTTCATCTGGTTCTCTTTCATTTAAACCAACTTACGCATAAGGTCAACTTATTTCAGAGAACACTTATTATCTCTTATCATAAAAATTGAATAACTTTATCCAGTAAAATATTGTGATTCACAGTCTTGCATACGTATGAATGCTAATCCTCAAAGTCCCGAAAGCCTCTAAGGTAAAGCAAAAGCAACAAAGTAATCAAACAGAGCAATCCCTGCCCCCTAATTTCTTCCCACTCAGTCTCTGCCAACTTTTATCAAACACCTAACCTGCACTATTTTGAAGCAATTTCCCTGAAATATTGCAGCAAAAAGCAGAACGAATAACAAAGCAGCAAAAAGACCCAAAAGAATTGCAAAAAGATAACCGATAAAAAAAATGTCCGAATACAAAGAATTACCAAAAATTTCAAAATTAGATAGTAGAAAGCACAGTTTAGGAATCAAATCGAAGGAGGAATACCCAAATAATTACGGATTAAATTGCCACAAAACAACAATGACAGTACGCTTACCTGAGGTAAGAAGAAGCTCTAACATTCACTGAAGTACAAAATGAAGAATAAAACCAGGCAAAGAGAGCCAAAGCGTCGAGGAGGGGAAGGTGTTTTGAGATGGGCTTTACTTTACAGGAAGCTTTAAGATTCATAGACAAATCAAGGGTCATTTTCCAGATGGCAAATATGTAACTACGCGTCTAACAATACAGAGAAGCAGCAGCTGTCAAAAATTTTGAATTGAAAAAAATATCCTCGAATTGAATGTTAATGGCAGTAAGCATACATGCTGACACGCAGCTATGTGCCATTTCCCTTTATTAGTAAGTAAAAAGATATATTGGTTTAGTATTTCCTACCTTCTTAGACATGACATCTTCGAAATGTAAATTGATCAAACGATGGGTATTCATATGTTGTAATTCTTGTCTGCACTACGGAGAATTCCACTTATATATATATATATATCGTCATAATTATTTTGAAAGTGGGTTGTACATACCTCACATAATATATATAGTATATGTGATGGTCAGGATGATTGTTGAAATGGTTATCCTAACTTTATTCCTCTTTCTGAGTCTCTATTATGATTCTCCTGTTTGTGATATTGTCAGGAGTAATGCAGTGGAGATTGTGGAACATGATGCTTAGCTTATTTAGACGATTAAGCAAATACTAGAGCAACAAGCAGAACTGTAGAAAGCCATGGAAAGGATGCATGCCAAAATCACGAAGGTGCATGCTGAGACTGAAATTTATAATGATCTATAGATTACGGGCTTCGCTAATATCTAACAAACTTCAAATAGAAGAAGAACGAGTTTTTGCAAGAAGATAACTTTGAAGAAGTAGAGATAGTGAACCTATATTGGCTAACGGAACAAACTCAACTGATACATGGCGACACAATTGAGAGAATGAATAAGTGGGTTTAAACAAGAGATAGACCAATGTGGCTTAGATAAGTGAGCTTAATAAGATGGCTCATAAATGGGGCATCAATAGTGACACCCAACCATTATCACCAGCATGGCAAGCCTGATTGTGCTTGGTTATCTTATCAAGAATGATGGTGATGCAAGCGTAAGTCTTATCCATGAAACAACCATCTGTCATATTATTTGCCACCGATTGAGTCAGAGGGTCCAGCCTAGTGTAAAACTTCTCAAGAAGAATGTTTTCAGGGAATCCTTGAGTGGGAGTTCTGGAAACATACTACTTGAACCTCTCCCAAATCTCGAATAACTGCTCTCCTAGTATTTTCTTGAAGTGGAAGATCTTATCTCTCTATTGCACCTTCTTGCTTAGGAAAAACGACTTCTTCAAGAATACATTTACCAACTCTAACCAGGTGTGGGTAAAGTTTGGTGGAAGATGAGGGAGCCAAGTTCTGGCTTCCCCAACAAGTGAATATTTGAAGACCTTAAGATGAATAACATCATCCGGCCGGTACATTATTCTACTTATGCATATTGAACATCTCAAGGAAGTTCTTTAGGTGTTGATGTGGATCCTAATCAGTAGAATTATGAAATTGACCCTCAACCTTCAACATTGTATATATGCCCACATCAATTTTGAATGTGGCAGCATTAATGTGTGAAGGCACAATACCACTCGCATAATCAATGTCATCATTCACCTCAACAAATACATTCTCGGCCTCGATGTTCGGAAGTGCTGCCATGATCACCCGATTCACAATAAAGCAAACAATGTGTGATGGAATAGATCAACACTAGAATAAAAATATTTATCAATCAATAATTTCAAAATCTATTCCTTGGTAACAGAGTCAAAATTTGACATGCTCAAATTTACACCTAAATATGATGTAAAATGAACGTATGCAAATATAGTAACTCAATAAGGTTGAGGTTGAATCCTATAGAGAATAGGCGTGAAAAAATTACCGACATGAGTAAATATTGACATTTTCGTCTTAAGATGCTATTTTATTAAGATTGAAATATTTTAGACTTTCAATTAAATATTATTCTAAAATTGAATTGTTTGTAATTAATCTATTGAAGAACCAAGGTTGTGCTACTGTTATGAGCTGCTCCACCTAAGTTTCTCAATCAAGACACTGATAACAACTTTGGTTAGGGATTAAATTATTCATGCATTAAATCATATATAAGTAGTATCATGTTTGGTTGTATTATTTTGCTATGTATAAAATTTCTCACACTTATATACAGTGTTCATTTTGCAATTTAGAAACTCGCATAACTAATACATGTATAAGTTATGTGAGAATTTTTTTTTTTATACAAGATAGATGAAATAACTAGTACATGAATAACTAATCCCTACATAAAGTAATAAATAAATTCTCTCATAGCTAATATATACATGGTTAATACTTGTATAACTCTAGCCAGCTACCAAACGACTCTTGAGTTCACAAGAGATGAAGCAAACGTCTAAGTAAACGAGATGAAGAACCACTTAGATGAACCAAAGTCCTAAATATGATTAAATCTAGGGAAAAAAGGATCAAAAACATCCTTTGAACTATGGGAAACTGAACAAAAATGTCCCTCGTAATTTGGTTCAAAAATGCCTCTGCTGTTAATAGTTTGATCTAAAAATGCCTCTATTATTTTTTAGTGGTTTAAATATATCCTTGAAACATATTATTTCTATTATTTTTAATCGCATTCTTTTTTTCTTTTATAAAAATATCATTTTTAAAAGACCTTTTTTTTTGTTTCTTTTCTTTTAAAACTACTTTAACGAATAAAAAAGTGAGGAGTAATCCTTTTTGTTTCTTAATACTATTTTATCAATTAAGCAAGACTTTCGATAGTTTGCTCGGCCGACGGAATCACCGATCTAGATAGAAGGGTCGTTCACTCCCTATTCTTTGAGAGGTTGCTTGCGCGGGTAGCATTAGCTAGGCAATCAAGGCAGGTCGAACAGAATCAGTCCTAGGGTGAAGATCATCGGATGGAAAAATGGATTGAGCTGGCTAATCACTTGATGACCCGGTGGAGAATGGGAACAGAGAGTCGGAAATAGAACAACCCATGAACTATTTTAACTAATAGTACATGTCATATACATTAAATCATATTAACCCCATCATTAATTTTCATTTAGATAACAATAAAAATTTTTATTCTAATATAATAAAATAAAATTATTTCTTAATCTTTTTCGAATTGAAGTAGGATAAATATTTTCTAATATAATTCTTGAATTTAAATTTAAGATACATTTGCTAAGATAATAAATTTTTGTATTTATGATATTATGATTATTGTATCTTAATTTTAAAACTTAAAATTATATTAACAAATATTTATCTTATTTTAATTCGAGAAAGATCATTAAACAAAAATACTTTCTATTTTATGAGGAAATTTTTTTTATTGTTATTTAAATGAAAACTAATGGTGTGATTACTATGATATTAGTTTCAATAGCTTTAGTTTTCTCAACTTTTATTTTATAATTCATATCACTTTTAAAAAAAATATTATTGTATATATATATAAATACACGCGCTCTGCGCATGTCTAGAAGCTAGTTAATGTAAATACACTTTTTAAAAAAATATTATTGTGTATATATATAAATACACGCGCTCTGCGCATGCCTAGAAGCTAGTTAATGTAAATACAATGTAAAAAGAAGAGATAATAACATTTTTGATCCCTCAATTATTTGTAAAATTCCTATTTTGGTTCTTATGTTATATGATTAAGCATATTTGACCTCTAATTAATTAAAAAATATTTTTTTAAAATCTCTATACATATAAAATTATTTTATATTTTAACTATCTTTAGAATTATATAATCCTCAAATATGAAACAATAATATAAATATAGTACAGCGGTAAATTAAATAGTATAATAGTTAATAATTTTGGTAAGTTTATGAAATTCAGAAGAAAAAAAATTAAAAGTGCACATTCTAATGAATTAAAAATTAAATATACTTAATCAAATATTAGATAGGTAAAATTAAAATTTATTAATAATTAAAGCATCAAACCTTAAAAAGAACATAAGAGCTTACCTGGCATATGCTTTGAAGTTTGTAGCAGTAGACTTGGAAAAAAGTTATTCAGTTACAACAAAAAGGACAAACGTTGCACTAAGTGGCCATGTTTTGAACAGTAAATCCCACATATGCAACAAAAACAAGCTGCATACCAACTTCCTCTTCTTGTCTTCTTAACAATTCAGGAAAAAACACATTGAAATCTTAAATACCCAACTTAATCACTGACATCAAGAGATGCTCCATATAATGTGCAAAACTGCTTGTGTCCATAAAGTATGACACCAGGAAAAAATAATGTCCTATACAAAGCTGTATACCAATTATAGAAAAATCATGTTATCCCATACAAAGCTGTATACTAGTTCTAGAGCACTGCCAATAGAAGCTTTCAAAAGGAATGTATGTGCTTCACTTTTTCAATGATCTGCTTCACCTTGTTCAGTGGTTCGTCATGCAAGTAGGATAGATCATCTAGCTCTGCAGCCAGGCTCCGCTCCCCAAGAAAAGCACGAAATGTTTCTGCAACTGAATTTGACAGAGACCTGAGATTATAACCCCCTTCTAAGAAAAACACGCAACGTCCCCCGCACAAATCTTTTGCAAGCTGCTTAATGTTAGAGGCTAGCATGTAATATGTTCCTGTTGTGAACTGGAAGCTGGCAAGTGGATCCAACAGATGGGCATCATACCTGAAAATTCTCTACTGACACATTAATCAAGGTGCTGTTACAGTTGTATAAGAAATCAGAAGGTCCTATCCTAATGTCTTAACATTCTAAATACAGTAGGCAGTGTTATTTTGACATGCCTAGCAAAGACTGCATCTTTTTTCTGCTAACAACATTTCTTAAAAAAATAAAATAACTGGTAATGTTTTATCCCTCAGCATTAAGGATATGTCGGCAACCCTAAAGAGAAATTACAAAAAGACTAGGAGAGAATATTACAAAGAGCCTAAGAGATCTACTATCTGTTCAACTTCTTCTGTACATTCTGCTTTACACCAAAAACATCTCACGTTCCATGTAATTTTCTGAATGGAATTAAACTTGTCCTCAAAACATCTCACGTTCCTCTCTCTCCATGCTGTCCACCATATGCATGCTGGGATTACTTTCCACCATTTCTTTTGGCTCTTACTCCCACCCCTCCTAATCCAACAGCTCAATAGATTAGCAGGATGTTCTGGCCCTGACCATTTTGTTTTTGTGAGGCTTAGAAATAGTGAACAGATCTGGGAGGTTATTTTGCAATGCAGAAACAGGTGGTTATTAGTCTCTTCTGCCTCGTTACTAAAAAACATCTGGAGACTATTTGAAACCCCCTTCTCTTCGGCCTTTCCTGTGTTAAGCATGTCTTTCTGGCCACCAACCAAGCAAACATTTAACCTTAGTTGGTGCCAACTTTTCCAGATCTGTTTCCATGGTCCTGTTTTCCCTCCTCGCTGCTTTCTCACCTCTCTTTTGTATAATCTGTTCACTGAAAATTTGCCATCAACAGCATGCTTCCAAGTGATTGTGTCTGGACTTGGAGAAGTTCCTTTGAAGCTTCTGACTTCTTGTAGTAGTCGGGCCAATCTCTCCACTTTCTCAAATATCTTCTAAATTGGATTTCCAAACCATTAACAGACCAAGTTTCAGACACTGTACCCTCAGGTTTAGTACCAAAAGAAAATAGATCAGGATAAGAGTTCAGCAACGCCACCTGACCATTCCATTCATCTTTCCAAAAAAAGGATTCTGTTACCATTGCCCACCTTATGAGTATCATTCTCAGAGAGTTTGGTCCAAAGACCCCCAGAACCCCCCCCCCCCCCCCTATTGACCTACTGAAACTCCATAGGTGCTAGTGACAATATTGGTGCACCGTGGGCTTTTCTGCCATATTTGTTATGAATAACCTCCTTCCGTAAAGTTTGTCCTCTACAGCATATCTCCACAGACACTTCATCATCAGACATTCATTCTGCAGCCTCAAATTTCTAATACCAAGACCACCTGAGCTCTTGCTGAATTGAGCAACTGCCCACTTTACTAAATGCATACCCTTACCTTCTTTGTTGCCAAGCCACAGAAAATCCCTATTCAGTTTGTCTAATTTCTAGATCACATTGGAAGGTACTGAAAATAAGGACATAACATATATGTTGGTAATGAGTCTAAAACTGCATCTATCAAGATAAGTCTTCTTCAAAAAAATGTGCTCCGAGCCACGCCTCCCAAAAAATTTCTCTCTCCTACTTTTTAGACTGTAGAATTCTACTTTCCGGCGTGTTTGCACTGGAATTAGACTTTTCTGGGCTACTGATTCCCCTCCAGTGGTCTTCTGCCATCGGAGACCATTCTTCCCTCCTTCCTTTCTCTTCCTCTCCTCTTCTTTCTTGCAGATATGGATAATAGACTTTTCTTCAGGATGGGGGGTAAGTCCTATGACCTCACAGTTTCTTTCCCAGCCTCAGGAACTTGATTCGATTGGGTGGAAAATGCTAAACTCTCAATGAGAAGGATGGTTCTTAGCAAGGGTGCTGTTTTGTGGATATGCAAGAGACTGAATGAGCTTCTGACAACAAAGGAAAGAGCTTCAAATCCTGGAGATGTAGAGATCTCTCTACTCATATTTATTGCTCCCAAAAGTTCAATAAATACGGCCAGTTCATCTCGATTATAACTGTTAAGGGACAGAGTAGGTCGGTTATCATTCTTCCAGAGAGCAAATTTAATGATGGGGGAGACTTGCATTCAAAATTGAAATTTTCATTTACAGAATGTCAAAGCACACATGGTGCATTTATTACATCAGGAGATGCAAACACTAATACATTTATTGGTGGAGGAAACTTTAAAGAGGCCATTACAAAGAATAAATGGTGTTAGGAGTAGTAGATCGAGGTCACTAGGGACAACAACACTCTGATGACAACTCCAACTCCCGATGAAAATTCTCTGCTACGAAGATGCCTGGTAGGGAAGATTCTTAGGTGGGGAAGAGGAGCCCACCTGTAACGATGTAAGAAGATGGGCAATCCAAACCTGGAAAGGTGCCCCGAACATCCAGGTCTACGACATGAATGGTTTCTACTTTCTCTTCGAATTCCAGTCAAGAAGGGCCGCTAGAACATGTACTCATGGGCGAATAGAGAAGACAGGGGCAAGTTTTAAATCTGGATTGGTGGTCTCCAACAAAAGGTGCTCTACCAGTTGCAACCAGATTCGACTGGAACTGGATCAGAGTGTTGGGCCTTCCCCTTCATCTATGGAACAAAGAAGTAATGAGGAAATAGAGGATGAATGCGGAGGCTGGTTGGAGAATGAAGAAGAAACAGAACTCAGAAACCATTTGAGATGGGCTCGAATTAGGGTTAAAGGCCCTAAAGAGAAAATTCCTTCATCCATTGAAGTCGCCGATGGAGAACTGATTTACTCACTTCCGATCTGGTCTAAGTCGCCGGCAACCTTCAGAAAAAAGGACGAAGATGACATCCCAAATCCAGGTGACAGCCTGGTCTTAGGGGCGGAACCTACCTTCGCAACTACTACTGCTTCAGCCGCAGAGGTGTTACACAGAAAAGGGAAAAAAGTGGAAGGGGAAAAAATATTGGAGATCAATATAGACGAGAAAGAAGGCTACACGTCTGAGAAGGAGCACGTAACTAGTGGATGTGGACTTATAAAAACCCTAGATGTGGGTCCCAACGAAGTCCAAAATGGGTTGATGAACCGCTTAAATGAAAAGAACACAGACCCTTGCATTTTAAACAGTGGCCCTGCTAAAGAAAAGCCCATTTTATTTACTGAGCCTTTTACAAACCAAATAAATCTTTTCTCGACGGTATCTAATTGTGTGTTTCTGAATCTCTCCTTCGAAGAAGAGCAGAATTCTGCATGGACAACCCAGAGTCTTCTGAAACATACCACTCAATTCCGATGACACTCAACCAACGGAATTGGCACAGGAGGTTATCTCAAAGACTTATTGAATATTACAAACCACAGGACACTCACAGAGAAAGGGAGGAAAATATGCTGATCATCCCCAACAAGCAGGTGGTGATGTATGCTGATCCAATGCCGCTTCAAATTGAAGATGATTCTCATGAAGAGGAGATTGAAGCAAAAGCCACTATGGGTCCATCTCAATGTGGTCAAAATTAGCCAACAGTTTGGGGCAAGTTTCAAGGGGTGTGAGAAGGAAGCTTATTCCCTTTTCATGAAATTGGATCAAAGGGTTAAGGAGAAGCTGAATATAGTCAGCCCATCCAATAAGAACAATCAAATGCCAAAGGAAATTCAAAATCTGTTTTTCGACATGAAGTTTAAGGATGGGGAACCGAGAATTAGAGGGAGGAATCCACCGCTCCTCACTCAATGAAAGTAAAGATTCTTTCTTGGAATGTAAGGGGGTTAATGATGCCAGGAAAAGGGGATTGGTTAGGAATCAGCTTCACCAATGGGGGGCTGATGTATATGTTCTAGTAGAAACCAAGCTTGAAGGGGATATAAAAACTCTTACAGAGTATTTGGAGCAATAGATGGGTGGGAGAAATACGTAAGGATGCAGTAGGGAGCAGTGGTGGGATTATTATCCTATGGGATAAAAGGGTATTATGGGATGGTGAATTGGTGGAGTGTGGTACACAAAGTATCACGTGCAAATTCTCTGGTTTAAATCAGGACCTAAATTGGAACCTCAGTGTTGTGTATGCAAATTGTGATAGAAGGGTAAGAAGGGAGCTATGGATGGAACTGACAGACATAAGAAGACTGTTTGATGACCCATGCATCGTTTGTGGAGACTTTAATGTAACAAGATATCCAACATAGAAAGCAGGCAACCACAGAATTAATGGAGCCATGTCAGAATTCTCCAACTGTATTGAAGAGCTAGAACTACTGGACTTCCTTTATTTGGAGGGTCCTTTACATGGAGAAGAGTTGACAACTATAGAAGTGCCTCAAGGATGATAGATTTCTCTTTTCATCAAAATGGGAGGAACAATTTCTCCGTATCAAACAGAGCTTACTCCCTAAACTGGGGTCAGATCATAACCCTCTTCTACTCAGTTGTGGAAACAGGGAATTTAAAAAATCCTACTTCAAATTTGAGATGTGGTGGATGGCTGTTGAAGGATTCAAAGAAAATGTTAAACACATGGTGGAGATCCTTTTCAGTCAATGGAAGACCCGGGCATAGATTTGCTGAGAAATTGAAGATGTTAAAAGGGAGGCTGAAGGAATGGAGCATCAACAATAGGGGTAATTGGAAACTCAGAAAGGAAGGTATCCTCAACCAACTCTCCAATTGGGAAGCCATACAAGAACAAAGACCTCTCACTGATGATGAACTGCTTCAAAAATCCAATATAGCCATGGACTTTGAGGAAGTTGCCAAAAATGAGGAAATTGCCTAGAAACAAAGGTCCAGGATTCAATGGTTGAAGAAAGGTGACAAAAATACCAAGTACTTCCACAGAGTAGCTACATCCCACAAGAGATCCAACACAATAGATTCCCTGGAAGTAGATGGAAATACTATCTCTGACTCAGAAGCTATAAAGGTGGCAATTCAGAACTTCTACAAAAAGCTTTACATGGAAACTGAGAATTGGAGACCTGACTTTCAGCTCCATGAGGCTTCAGCCATCTCTTATGAAGAACAAATCTGATAACAAAGAGAATTTGAGGAGGAAGAAATTTTGGAATGCATCAAACTTTGTGCCATGGATAAGGCACCTGGACCTGATGACTTTCCGATGAGGTTCTACCATTCTTTCTGGAATCTTTTGAAGGAAGACATCAAAAACACTATCCAATACTTCCATAGCAACCAAGTGTTTGAGAAAAGTTTCAATGCTCACATATATTGCTCTCATTCCCAAGAAATCAGGTGCATCTGAACTGAAGGACTTCAGACCTATTAGTTTAATAGGGGGATTGTACAAAATTATAGCAAAGCTACTTGCAGAAAGACTGAAAAAAGTGGTAAACAAGTTGATCAACAAGCATCAAATGACTTTTATCAAAGGGAGGCAGATTATGGATGCAGCTCTTATAGCCATTGAATGTGCAGATTCAAGGCTGAGAGGCGTGGACCCAGGAGTTATGTGCAAACTAGATATCGAGAAGGCATTCGATCATGTAAATTGGAAGTTCTTGTTAAACATCCTCAGGCAAATAGGGTTTGGAGATAAATGGATTAGATGGATTGATTTCTGCATAAAAACCGTCAGGTTCTTTGTCCTTGTAAACGAAGAACCTGTTGGTTTTTTCCCCTCTGAAAGGGGTCTCAGACAGGGTGATCCTTTATCACCCTTCTTATTCATATTGGTGATGGAAGGTTTTGACAGCATAATGAGAATCGCAATTCAAAACAGATGGCTCAGAGGATTCCAAATTGGTGACAGAAGGGGTGAAACTAAGGAGATTTGCCACTTACTATATGTAGATGACACAATGATCTTCTGTGAGCTCAAATATGATCAAATCAGATACATCAGAGTGTTGCTCTTAGTTTTCGAAGCTGCATCAGGGCTGAGAGTAAATTGGGGAAAAAGCAGCCTCTTCCCCGTACTAAGGTCCCTCACATACAAAATCTGGCTAATATCTTGGGGTGCAGAGTTGACAAAATACCAACAACATATCTTGGCATGCCACTCGGAAGCAAACATATGGCATTGAAAATTTGGAATGGCATAGTTGAAAAGACGGAGAAAAAATTAGCCAGATGGAAAGCTCAATATCTATCCCTTGGAGGCAGGTTAACTCTTATCAGTTCTGTTTTAGATTCTCTTCCCACCTATGTTATGTCTCTCTTCCCTCTACCTCCCAAGATTATAAAGAAATTGGACAGATTGAGAAGAAACTTCCTATGACAGAGAAATAAAACAGGCAGAGGCTAAAACTCGGTGAACTGGAAGACCACACAACCCAGCAAAAGAATGGGTGGCTTAGGCATCAAAAACTTGAAGATTCATAACAATTGCCTATTGATGAAATGGCTATGGAGATACAGTGCGGAGGAACATGCCCTCTGGAGGGAGGTGATCAAATTCAAGTTTGGTGAAACAACCTCTGGTGCACTAACAACACCACAAATACTTATGGAATTGGAGCTTGGAGATCCATAAGAGCTTTATGGACAAAGCTTGAAATGAACCTTCTCCATGAGGTTGGAAATGGCAACAGATCCAATTTTGGAAAGATGCTTGGAAGGGTCAATCGTCTAGGAGGGAGTCCTTCCCAGATGTCACATTATGCAACAATCCTGAGGCCAAAGTGAGTGAGTGTTGGACCACACAGGGCTGGAACCTCTCATTTAGAAGGAACTTAAATGATTGGAAGGTGGAGAGACTGGCAATGATGCTTAAAGAACTGGAAGACTTCAAGGGGCTCACACTTGAATCGGACAGAATCTGTTGGAAACATCACAAAGATGGGAACCTCTCAGTAAAAAGGACATACAAAAGAGACATTAACGATCATCAAAAGAGTTTACACTTTCCATGGAATTACATCTGGAAGAGCATGGTCCATACTAAAGTCAAATGTTTCACATGGCTGGGTTAGGAAAGCTAGCCAAACTCAGGAAGTTCTACAAAGGAAAGGAATGCCATTAGTTCCCAGATGTTTTCTTTGCAATGAGACAGCAGAGACAAATAGCCACCTCTTCCGTCACTGCAAGTTCACTACCTAGTTGTGGACAATCTTTCTTAGCCTCACATAAACAAAATGGAGTATGCCTGAACATACAGCTGATTTGCTCAGTTGTTGGATCAGAAGGGGTGGAAGTAAAAGCCAAAAAAAATGGTGGAGGATAATTCCAGCATGTATATGGTGGACGGTGTGGGGAGAGAGGAATGGTAGATGTTTTGAAGATATATCTAATTCCATTTAGAAAGTCAAATGGAATTGTATTGTATCTTTTTATTTTTGGTGTAGAGAGCAACGTGTAGAAGATATTGAGCAACTTGTAGATGTATTAAGAGCTTTGTAAGTATTTTATTTTCCTTTTTGGAGGTCTCCACCATATCCTTAATGCTGAGGAATACAACATTACCATCTTCAAAAAGAAAGTCTTCTCCCAAGTGAGAGATATTGTGATTTCCACATAGCTAACTTTTCCTCTATCTTTTCAATCATCCCATCCCATATCTCCAGGTCTTTTTGTTTATTGCCGAAGGGCATACCCAAGTAAACTGTAGGCAGTTGCTCTATTCAGCACCCCAAAATATTGGCCAGCCCCTGCATTTCTCACTTCCTTGATAGGAAATAGGCTGCTTTTCCTCCCGTTCACACTCAAACTAGAGACTGCTTCAAAAGTTAATAAGATCCACCCTGCTACAGCTGATTTGTTCTACACTAGGTTCACAGAATATCACAGTATCATCTGCATAAAGTAGTTGGCATATTTCCAGATTCTCATCTTCCCTGTTGTTGGGTTTAAAGCCTTTCAACCACCCAGTGTGAATAGCAATCCTCATCATACTACTAAGTCCTTTCATAGCTAATATGAATAGAAAAGGTGAAAGCAGATAACCTTTTGCCTAAGCCCCCTTTCCGAAGGAAAGAAACCCACAGGTTCTCCATTCACCAAAAAAGGGAACCTGACGGTTTTGACACAAAAGCTAATCAATTTCAGCCACCTGTCTCCAAATCCCATTTGTCTGAGAAGGTTTAGGAGAAAATTCCAGTTTCTGATCACAGTCCTTCTCTATGTCTAGTTTGCACATGATACCATGATCTTCACCTCTCAATCTAGAATCCGCACATTCACTGGCTATGAAAGCAGCATCCATGATCTGCCTCCCCTTTATGAATGCCATCTGGTGTTTGTTTACCAACTTGCTCACTGCCTTTTTCAATCTCTCAGCTAGAACTTTTGCAATGATTTTATAGACTCCACTGATTAGACTTATGGGCCTGAAATCTTTCAGTTCTAACTTCTAAGGCACCAACTCTTTTACGGATGACTGCCACATAGGTAGCATTAAGACTCTTTTCAAACATATGATAATCATGGAAGTGTTGCATAGTCTTCATAATGTCCACCTTCACCACATACCAGAATGTCTGATAAACACAATGGAAAACCATCAGGACCTGGTGCCTTACCACTTGCACAAAGTTTGATACTTTCAAGTACTTCTTCCTCTTCAAACTGTCTTTGCACCCATTCCTGCTCCTCGTTGCTTATTGAAATCAGGTCTCCAGGTCTCTGTTTCCCTATACAAGGTCTGGTAGAAATTCTGTATGATCAGATTTATAGGCTTTCTCGAACAGAAATCGAATATATGAGGCATGATAGTAGTGATTAGACCAAATATTCCCACCTCACTACACCTTGCTAGTTTAGCAGGCAACACAAGCATAATACATTATTTATCATTCATGGTGAAAGAAAAAGGAACCACACAGTCGCAGAACAGTAAGAAAAGCAAAAGGAACTGTATTTGTCATATTTTTCCTTCTATATTCCAAATGTCGAGACAATCTTCACAGACAAGAAAATTACCCAGCTGAAACAAGGATTATATCCGGCTTGAACCTTTGAGCACATGGCACAATAACTTCATCAAAAACCTTTCGCATTGCTGTATCACCTGATCCTCCTGGTAAAGGGAGATTCAGTGTTGATCCTTCACCACTTCCACAACCAATTTGATCTATCTTACCAGTCCCTGGATAACTTCCAGCCTACATCATCAAAGGATAAGTGAGCATGACTTATTAAATCCATGCAATTGTTAAGTTACTGACTGTATTAATTCTATACATCGAGGTGAATAGCTGGTATATAATGACAGAAACCGAGTTTTCCTCTAAACACAATGTTTGGTTGAGGTAAAAGGAGGAAGGCAGCAGCAGGGGTGAAGGTTGTTTCCTAGTTATGTAGTAAGTAAAAGAAGACATGACGAAAAAGTGAGGAGGCACACAAATCCACCAAACCAGAAATTAACCTTGCTGATGGACACCTTCATGTTTAGCATTTGAAAATGAATTTTGGGACCAGAACTCCACCTTCATGTTTTGAGACTTTAAATAAGTTGAAAATGAATTTTGGGACTTGTTGGAATGGTTTTGGTTGGAACTCGAGGGTCTCGTGTGAGTTTCAGCACTTTTAGAACACTTGGAAAATGTAAGTCGTATCTAGGAGGTATTTTGGGATGTGACAACAATCATAGTTGATGTATCTTATTTCTGCTCCACTTGTAACAAATAAAAAGAAGGAAAGCGCCTGGGATGAATCACCAAGTACCAAGCACCCTTGAACCGAACGTAGTGTCAAGGATAATCATCTTTGTGGATCACTAGATCCAGCTCAATTATTAGATCAAACCTAATGTTCCTTCCTTCATTCAACTACATTCTATACTAACTGTTGATTTCGGAAGTAAAAATGTCAAAAAGATTCCCTAAGCAATCAGTTCAATGTAATGTGTAGCTTACTTGGTGAGTTGAAAGAAAAAATATATCTGGGTCCTCATAGAAAGCATCATTGGTTCCATTTCCATGATGAACATCAAAGTCAATGATAAAAATACGTTTCAATCCATGCATTCGTTGAGCATAACGAGCAGCAATAGCAATATTTCCAAACACACAAAAGCCCATGGGCCCCTTTGGAACAGCATGGTGACCCGGAGGTCGAATTAGTGCAAAAGCGACAGGAGGATCCTTGCTAACTTTGGATGCTGCTACCTGAAATATCACATGAAGCACAAGATTATTTCTAAAACCACAGGATATGACTGATTAACTGATGTTTCAAAATTTAATGTTGGTTCATTAGAACCATATAAAGCAACACCCAAAACTCCCATTAAGAGAAAAACAGAACCCCCCGCCGTGTACAAAATAAATTTTGTAGCTGAGTACAGACGTTTCTTTCCTCCCCACATGGCTAGAAGTAGATAAACAGGAATTAATTCTAACTCCCACTTGATGAAAAAAAGTAAAAGGTCTACTCCGCTTCGAGAGACAGAAGTTTACCAGCAAAGTGCACCGTGAAGTGATTGCTACATTTGTAACTTCAAAACGAAGTATTCCCAATAAACTGAAATATTACTAACAACTTAGATTGAGACATTACCACTGAATCAACCAAGGAATTTCCAGCTCCAGCTGCCAATAATGACTCTTGGAACGTCTGCATCATTGGATGTCAACATCAGAGTTCACATTGCCATAGAACACTCTGTGCTAAATCCTTCTCACAGAAGTCAATAATTTTACGAACCTTATCAGCTCATAAAAATTCTAAAAAAAAAAACTTGCTGATTAAGAGTAATTATTTCATTAATGTAGAAAACTTAAAGCATGAAATTTACATAATGGAATGCTAATGTCTGTGGGGTTATGCAGAGGGCTAGGCTTTCATAGTTACACTCCTCCATCATGCATAATGAATTATTTATCAGTATCTCCATAATGTTTAGTTGATCAACATAAAGCACAATATATGACCACTTGTGTCTCATTATGATGATGTTGTAGACTCATACAAGAAGCCACTAGCTTTTCTATGGGAGTTTTCCGATTAATACTCATTCATGATGTACTAGAAAATTGGTCAGATAGATGCTTGCCTAAAATGTCATGATGTAAGCTAGGATAGGATTAACAAGAATTTAAGAAAGCAATTAAAAGGGATTTAGAGAAGATACAATTTAAAATGTAATGAGCTGAGTCATTACTCACTTAAACGGCAGCATATTGGGGATTAATCAGCACAGTATTTAACCGAAATCCGGACTGGTTTAAAATTTAGTTAGTAGGAATGGAGGGCTTAGATTAAAAGAGAAGGGACAGCTCAGATCTCGTGCAGCAGCAGATATTAATACAATTCTTTTCGATGTGGGAAGCATGAATCTGGTATGATCTTTCTCTCTCCAGCTCATCTCTTCTTCCTGATTCCTTCTCCCTTTCTCCATCTCTCACTCCCTTCTATCCTTCTACATTTGACAAATCAATTCATTTCCTAATTGCGAACCCATGGAAACCTCCTAATTGCATATTTGATTTCGAGCATATTCTCTCAAGTATGCTGGTGATCTTGTTGGCGCGAGAAAAAGGAGAACTAGTCAGCTCTGGAGTTGCTTCTTATTTTAGCTGTTGTTTAATTGCTTTTCCTGGTATTTCAAGTCCTTGTTAGATTGATCTATTTCAGTTCATATAGAAACAGTTTGTGGTTAGCTGATTATTTCATTTTCGCACATTGTTAATCGAATCTGGTTGAGTTGGCTGAGTTCAATTTGTTGAGAACATTACATAAAGAACCAACAAGAACGATTGATAGATATCAAAAACCCTAGTTAATGCAATTAAATAGTACCCAGTAGGATACCCTTAATAGAATCAATCCACTTGAAAATACCCTTGAAAGTCTTGAAGCAAAGTTTGGCTTCCATCCAACTCCACAAAATACATCAATCATCACAGGCAAGCTAACCCTAGTTATTCTAGGAAACCAAATATTTATACTAGGTCAAATTATTACATTGTAATGACTTAAAAGTCCCTAATTAGGCCTAAAATGGAAACAGGCCAAAATAGAGTTTCTGGACTTGTAGGCCCTCTGTTACACTAAAATTGGGAGCTGAACCAGTTAGTGTTAGCCACATCAGAAAAATTCTGTCATAACCACCAGTTAGTTATAGCTGGTTACTGTTCCATTGAGTTAGTTAGATTGTTCAGTTAGTTAGGAGTTGGACAGATTTACACATTGATGATATTCCTTATAAGGATCTCAATTGTACATTTCATGGAGAATGGAAATTACTATAATTCTTCTTCTACTCTACGTTTCTTTTTTGTCAATCTTATTCTAAATTCTGTCTAAGGCTTCACTCTCGAACTAGGAAGTTCCTGATTTGGCTATCTCAATCCTCAGACAATTGACTCCTGTTATTGAATAATATTGGTATCAGAGCAGTACTTTCCTTGGCCACGTACCATGACTAAGGGAACTCAAGCAAGTGAGGTGGGGGGATTGTGTGAAATGATGCAGAAAATACTCACTGAAGTTGGTGCACTCGCAGGGGAAGTGTCAAGTATGAAGAAATTGGATCAAGTGGTGCTGGAGATGAAAGAACAGCTAGGTAATCCTGGAGGAGTGCAGAGGGATAAAGCCCCCATGGACAGGGAAGAAGCACGGGAAGACTTGAGGAATTTAGTGGATTGATCTCAAAGGGAGAAGAGCCGCCACAGTTGCAGCAGTCACAATACGTATTTTTCCAGGTGGTTGAAGCTGGATTTTCTGAGATTTAATGGAGGTGACCTCCGATCTTGGTTGTTCAAGGTTGAACAATTTTTTGCTATGGATAATATTCCTATGGAGGAA
The DNA here is from genome assembly GCA_035772735.1 of Datura wrightii. NCBI lineage: Eukaryota > Viridiplantae > Streptophyta > Magnoliopsida > Solanales > Solanaceae > Datura > Datura wrightii. Next base: position 108,779,886 of record JASDFA010000020.1, on the reverse strand, counting down.
AGAGTGGGGATAGCTGTTGTACAATTAGAGGGGGAGGCCATCCAATGACAATACCTGCAACCTCCTACATGGAAAGAGTATGTCATGGCTCTAGTAAAGAGATTTGGAGCAGACTATGATGATCCTATGGAGGAAATCAAGAAGGTGAGGCAGATAAGAATTGTGAAGGATTATCAGGCCATATTTAAGATGAATTTAACCAGGGCTAATCTGTCCCAAGAAAATGGCATAAGTTGTTTCTTAGGAGGATTGAAACATGAGTTGAACATGGCAGTAAAGCTAGCAAACCCACGCACCTTGTCACATGCATACAAGTCAGCCAGAACGCCGGAGGCTTACTTGGAAGCTGCCGGACAACCCTCTCAAGAATTCAGTTCTACAAGAAGGTATGGAGATCAGAGATTTCATAGTAAACCTCCTCTATTACCTACTCCAACAAACAGTAGTAGTACCATAGCACCTAAAGGGGTCAGCAGGAGGACCTTAAGTGTGGAACAGATGAATGAGTAGATCAAAAGGCCTATGTTATTTCTGTAATGAGAAATATACCTTTGATCATAAGTGTAGAAACTTGAAGCAGTTGTATTTAATAGAAATGGAGGAACAAGAGGAATTGGAGGAGGCAGTTCCAAAAGGCCAAGAATTCGAGTTAGATAGACCATTAGAACATATGGAAATCTCCATCCATGCACTTAATGGTTCACTGGGGTTTAGAACATTAAGGGTGACTTGTTATCATGCAAAGAAACCACTTCATATACTAGGGGACACAGGCGGTTCCCACAACTTTATTGATCCAGAGGTAGTGAGGAACTTGGGATGTCAAGTCAAGCTAACTACTCCTACAGCAGTAGCAACAGCTAATGGTAATTATATGCAGTTGGATAGTATGACCCCAATACCAAATCCACTAGCATCAGTCTCCACTATAAACAACTTATTGATATCAGACAGGGCTAGAACAGGAGCGCTTGTCAAAGTATCCTTCAGTTTTGTCAATGATCCAGATGCAGCCTCAGTCCATTGGAAACTATCCTTCTTCAAAAGGTCAATCAATGGTTTGGATAGGATCCCAAATTTCTTGAATAAACCTTCTATAGTAACCAGCCAAACCCAAAAAAACCCCCAAACTGTTTAGTGGTGGTTGGGGTAGGCCAATTCCTTACAGCAGCAATTTTCTGAGGATTTGTAGACACCCCTTCCTTAGTTATGAAGTGACCAAGGCATTCAATCCTTATCACCCCAAAAAACACTTAGTCTGCTTGTCAAACAATTGATGTTGCTTCATAACCTCAAAAACAGATCTTAAATGTTGTTAGTGATCTGCTAAACACCTGTTGTAAACCAAAATGTCATCAAAGAAACCAGCACATACTTCCTAAGTTAGCTCCATCGTAAGATTCCTAAAATTCATCTTAATATCTCCAAAGGTCAATAGCCATTACACCCCTAGAACCACACCACAAGACCCCAATGGTAATAAAAGGAAATCTGCTGAAAATTCCACTCCTTGTAACAACCAAGAAATGGTGTATGATACATGCAGTGACCAAGTGGTCTCATTATTTGCTGGGACAGAAGTTTATCATTAGAACTAATCAGAAAGCCTTAAAGTTTCTTCTAAAGAAGAAGTTACACACTAATTCACAGTTACTGTAGCTCACTAGGTTGATGCCTTTTGACTACTCCATTGAGTACAAAGAGGGAGTGGAAAACAAGGTGGCTGATGCTTTATCCAGGGTTCAGGTGCTGAGCTTTTGAACATTTTCCTCTCCAATACCGGTTCTGACATTCCACAGGCTATAATAGATAGCTGGGAAGTAGATCTGGAAATGAAGAGTCTCATCGAAGAGTTACAAGCTATTCCAACAATTCCCAGGTAGTTTACTTGGCAGAATAACCAACTCAGGAGGAAGGGTAGACCTGTGGTGGAAAATGTGCCACAACTGAGGAATGACATTATTGCTTATGGCACTCTTCTTCCCATGGAGGACACTCAGGAGTGGAAGCTACTCTTAAGAGACTATTGATATTGTTTTATTGGAAGAGTATAAGATCTGATGTGCAACCGTTTGTTCAAAAGTGTAATACTTGCCAATTGAGCAAATCTGATTTAGCTGTTTCTCCTGGTTTGTTATGGCCCTTACCTATTCCTGAGGTAGTGTGGTCTCAGATTTGTATGGATTTCATTAATGGTCTACACAAATCCAAGGGACATAAAGTGATATTGGTGGTTGTAGATAGGTTGCGCAAATATGCTCATGTTTTGCCTCTCAAACATCCATACACTGCTTAGTCTGTAACTGCAATGGTTTTGGATACTATATTACTATCATAAGGCTACATGGTCTGCCTGATACAATCACTAGTGACAGGGATGCAATACTCCTCAGTTCTTTTTGGCAAGAGTTGTTTCATCTACAAGGGGTTCAATTGACTACTTCTTCAGCCTACCACCCTCAAACTGATAGACAAGCTGAGGTGCTGAATAGAAGTTTGGAGACATATCTTAGGTGTTTCTGTAGAGAGGAGCCTACTAGTTGGTTTTCTTGCCTTTCTATGGCTGAATACTGGCAAAACACTACCTTCCACAGTACTAGCTCAACATGACTATGGCTTACCACCCACAGTCTGACAGACAGAGTGAAAGACTCAATAAATACTTAAAGATTTACCTCCGGGCACTTACCTCCGGGCTATGGTGTTCAATAACTCTAAGCAATGGTTCAAGTGGCTACACCTAGCAGAATATTGGTACAATACCAAGTATCACGACTCCCTCAAGATGACCCCATTTGAAGCCCTTTACGGCTTAGCACCACCCTAGATTCTATTGGGCTCACTGGGACACTCTACTCAGACATAGGCCAGGGCCTGTGTAGCCTAGACACAACAACTTTTACATCAACTACGGGACAACTTGCAACTTGCGCATTCAGGAATGAAGTTTTACGCAGATAGAAGTAGATAAGAGAGGTCATTACAGGTAGGAGACAAGGTCTACCTGAAACTACATACCTACAAACAATCTTCCATAGAAGTCAGGCGTAACCTCAAGCTAAGTGCCAAATATTATGGACCTTACACAGTACTAAAGAAGATAGGTGCAGTGGCTTACCGTTTGGTCTGCCTTCGGGGTCGCAAGTGCATCCTGTGTTCCACGTATCTCAGTTGAAGCTCTGCATAGGCCCAGACATCATTTCTAATCCACAACCTCCTATTTTTTGACACTGACAGGCACATTAAAATCAAACCCTTGGCTCTTCTCCGATTTTCGAATAATTATGAGGAACAACGCAGCCACAGTGCAAGTGCTAGTACACTAGACAAAGTTGAGCTCTAACAAGGCCACCTCGAAAGATTGGAGCTACATTCACAGTCGTTTTCCGCAATTTGTGTTTCAGACATGACCTTGAGGACAAGGTCGATTTGATGGGGAAGAGATTGTAATGTATGACGAAGCGGCTAGGGTTACGAAGAGATCTGATATACTAAATTAGGGGTAATAAGGATAATTGGGGAATATACGTGGGCAAAGGTGGAGAAACCATCTATTTAATGAAGCAAGCCGCGTGGATCAATCGAACGGTCAAGATTCGTTTGACCTTTTATGTGATGAACAACGCAGATCAACCTACTCTTTCAGCTCAATAAATATCCTAACAAAATGGGGAGTGGGCAGTTATGCATTACCGATAATTTCCTTCTCATAACTGTTTTTTTCTCTTCGATTCTCCCTTATTTATATCTCTCAAACTCTTTCTAAATTCATCGCAGGAACTCTCTCAGGAGCTCAACTGTCAGCTATGGAGGATTAGCTAGGGTTATTGATCATTCATTAGGCTTATAATTCTATCAATTTGTTAAGTAATAAAATTTCATTTGCCTAATTTTCTTTAAACTTTCAAAGACATTGCAATAACCAAGACCTATACCAAAGTATCATCAAGAGTAGACAACCACAAACTTATTGCTAAAAGACTTGAGCACATGATTCATTAGCCTTATAAAAGTACTTGGAGCATTTGAAAGAGCAAATGGCATGTCATCGAAAGCCATTCATATAGACCATACTTCTTTGAAACAGTTTTGATCATTTTCATAATAAGTTTGATTTTTTACCAAGAAGGTCTATGGTTTGAGTCTATACAGCCCCTTGTTGATTGATTAATTAGCAATTTCCAAGCTTAATTATTGTTGATTGATATTGATAGCTCAATTACAGGAGTAGAATGATATAGTATTAAATATAATTTATTGTGTAATATTGTCTTTTCTTACTCATTCTCATGGGATATATATTCACTATAAAATACAAAAGAAGCCTTTTCTACTTGAAATCTTCATGATATCAGAGTCATTGTTATTCTTTTGAGGTGAGTTATCTCCTCTGCAGCACTAGGGTTCCGTTTATATCAACGAGGTTGAGTTTTTCTCCTTCCTAGTGGTTGTCCACGACCTAAACTCTTTCTGGTCAGTTTTCTGAAAAAGTAACACCCCCACAGCCTCTGCTCCAGGTGTCCAAAATCCATAAATCCGCTTCGGCAGATTCAGCCCCATGTGTCGGTGAGTGAGCCATTCTGCAGCAACTTTTTGTATTTTTTCTTCTGTGCTATTAGAGTCAAATATGTTATTTTGAGAAAGGAACTTGTTAAAAAATTATGTCCTGGTGCATATTCATCTTCTAGTCTTGTACATTCTAATGCAAATATTAATATTTCTACTTGTACGCCTTGGCTTTCCACAATAATCATAGTGCAGGTAATCTTTATCAGAAGTAATTGTCCTCGGTTGCCCATGAGACACAATTAACCCAAACTTTTTGGTTGGTGCGTAATAAAGCATGACACCCTTGTCAACTCTCTTCTTGTTGAACATAGGAGTATGCATCCTCTAGAGAAGGAAAAGGAATTTTACCAAGAACTTGAACGCCGATCTGTCCATAAACTTGGTTCAAACAGGCCTGAAAATCATAGACCTTTTCTTTTCAACCAAAAGGGAACTACATAATTGGTACACTTCGCTTGGAACTTCTAATAGTAATAAATCAACTGCCATAACCCACTTAACTCAGAATATTCATCAGTGATAGAACTTACCTTGCTTAGTGGCCAAATTTTATTTTGAATCTCAAAGATATGGGCATCATTTCTCTTGCGAGAGTAAGTGCGCTGTTAGACCTAACTCAACCCCAAAAACTAACTCAAGAGGTGAGGATTGCCCAAGCCATATAAAGAGACTACCCATCCCTTCACCGATCGATGTGGGACTCTTCAACACCTTCTCGCATGCCCAGGGTTGGACATATGGAGCGTAGACAATATAATGGGGTCCAACACTAGGAAATCAAGAATTAGGATGCATCTCGCCCTGGCACCATGAAAATTTTCAAGAAAAAGAAAAGATTTCTTTGAATTTCTTAATGAGTCCTAAGACTAAATAAGGAAAGACAATCTATTACACAATCAATTACAATGAAGAAAAATATTCTAGAATCAATGTACTCCTACAATTGAGCTAGGAAATCCCTAATCAATCAACGGGTATCAAGAGATAAGATTTAAGATGAAATATTTAGATCATGATACTAGACCATGGGTTGGATTTATTTTGAAGGATTTGAACCTAGGGCTGAATCTTGAAATGGGTCAACCTAGGTTAAACCCCTGGGGATTTTTAGATTATTTGGTGTTGACTCACTTCCTAATGTAATAAATTTTGTAGTTTGACCACAAAAGTTGAATATTGAATCTTTAAATCAATTCTTTAAGCTCGAACACCAGGTAAGTGGAGACCTAACTTTTCTTAAGTTGTTTTATGTTAGAGTAGGTTAAAGTCCCACATTGGTTGGGAAATGAACTGGTGGTTTGTTTATATGGATTTGAGCAATCCTCCCCTCATGAGCTAGCTTTTAGAGTTGAGTTAGGCCCAAGTGTCATATCTTTACAAGGTACCAGAGCCAGGTTCATTCCTGTTTGGACTTTCCAGTCCACGACTGGGGTGTTAGAGTGGGTTAAAGTCCCCACTGGTTGGGGAATGGACTGGTGGTTTGTTTATATGGATTTGAGCAATCCTCCCCTCATGAGCTAGCTTTTGGAGTTGAATAGGCACAGGTGTCATATCTTTACATTTGCCTTCAAAAGCATGATTCAAGTGTTAAAATGGTAAGTATGATTTGAAATGTCAGCTTGTGCTTACTGGGGAAAGTTTCATCTGTTAAATAATTAATATGTATATGTTGTACTATCATGTAGTTAAGTGTATGTTTTGCATAATCATATGTGTAGGAACCATGTTTTAAGGATACAGCGCATATGTAAATGATATGATGATTATGGAATTAATGTTATCTTATTTAAAAGGTAGAATACATACTTACCCCCCTCATACTTGTTTCCTTTTCCAATTACATACAAAGTTCACGTGAGTCCTATGACCTCCCCGCCCTTAAAGAACTTGTCCGAAATGGAACTACTACACCTTTTTTTGCTGACATGGCATAGCAGTCATTACACTCTTGAAACACGTGAAAAGTAGGAATTTGGCCAGAAAACTCCATTTCCGACCAACCGAAGTTCTTTTCCTTTATTCCATCTTCTATTTTTTTCTCAAGTGCACAGATAGGATTTCTTTCCCTTTTTTCTCAAGCCTCATCTCTCAGCCACAGAGGGATACGCAACACAGCAGACACCCACCATATTTGCACCAACGGCACCCTCCCCTCACAACCACCACAACAGCTTCTTCCTCAACACTCATCATCCTTAATCCATCATGCTCACAGAAAGAAGTACCAACAAAACCAATCTTCCTCACCCCCTTGAATACCTTCTTCACACAACAAGGTCCCAAAATGGTGACGAACACCCAGCATAAAACACCAAAAGTTGTTGGAAAACAAGACGCATGCTTGTGTAACACTAAAGTTTGATCTGCTTCTTGGTCTCCCAGGCAGTAATAGAGACTAGCATCAGAAAGAGGAAGAGTCAGCTCAAGAGATGTATTCTTACAGTGGCAGTAGCATATGTTGGTCCAGATCCATCGATGAAAATTAGACCTTTCTCTGAAGCTTGATCCATAGCCTGCAGATGATAGTCAACAAATCAAGAGAAGATACCATGAGAGAATAATGGTGACAACAACAATGACAAAAATGATGATGATGATAGTAATGATAATACTACTAATAATAAAAAATAAATAAATATTAACAACAACAACTGCTACAGTGAAATCACAAATAAAAAAGAACAATAGACCAGTAACAATAGTGAGGATGATGACAACAATGATGCAAAGTAATAATAATGACATGGAAAGCATTCCCTCGGTTTCAAAACGAATGGCCAAGTTAGGAGTGTGAGAGTCCAACCATTCAATTTTTTATCTCAACTCGGACACTGATTTCCTTATTTTTCTAAACTAAAAATTACATAGAAAGTATTGTTAGTCAATTATTTACAACTAAAGATATTTAAATAATGCACACATTGAGGATAAAATGAGAGAAATGACGTTTGAGATTGTTTAGCCATGTCCTATGTCAATGTATGAATATAAAACCATAGTGAGTGGAAGTGTTAAGAAAGAACAAGGTAAACATAAAATCTGTAAACATAAAATCACATAAAAGGAAGTTATCTCGAAGGACCTATAGTCTCTTGAACTCCATGCAGGCCTAAGAAAAAATACGCAACTGACCATTTCTCCACGTGTTACAATTTTTTAAAGAAAAAATCCCAAAAATAAGGTAAAAAGTCCTTATGCTAGACTCTTTACAGTATATGACAAAACTATGCATAAAGAAATACAAACTAAAATGTTATTTTATATTATTGGACTCTTCATTTTGCATGGGCACTCTCAAAGAATGGGAATTGACATGGGCATGGGTGCTTCACATGCTCCTTAAAGATAGAATAAATCCAACTAAAAATGAAAGCAATCATGCAGAATATGTACTAATATCAGCTTTTCAAACCCAAACTCATGTAACATCAGAATAATAGATGACTTTTAAGCAATAACACAAAATGGGAAAAAAGATGAATGCCAAGCATGGTATCATCTCCATCATACAGATCAAAAACCAGCCCATATCCACATGCACAGGGGATAGAAAAGATAAAGGAAATGTAAATTTACAAAGTTTGTTCGTTGATGGAAGTCATTTCCAATGGTAACTATTTTTTGAGAAAATGTTTTCCAGTATTTGAATGGTGAGTGCAAAAAAGTTTTCGGAAGAAGAGATATATTGAAAATTAATAATTATTTTAGCAAACCAGGGAGTGCTTTGATGAAATTTTTACTAGTATAAAGATTAATAATGTCCAAGTGTTACCTGGAACAAATAATATGAAGTTAAAAATTTATTTAATAGTCTCCAATAAAAAATATGAAGTTAGAAGTTCAGAAATGACTTCCATCGATATGTGAGGAAAGTCAATTTTCTTATTCTGATGGAAAACATTTTCTGGAAAGCAAAAATGTCGTCGTCATGGAAAACATTTTCTTGAGATGTGACTTCCATCAATACCAAGCATACCACCAGAGAAGTTCTCTGATATTGCATGATAACATTAATAAGAAGCATGACCAAAACTTATGACTATGCTACCTTCTCAAGCCCTGAAATATAGGGCCCAGCATGAACACTTCCTACGTCATCTGTTGTAGCTGGTCTGAAATTCTGCACTTCAACAACATCTAAGCCTCGAAACTGGAACACAAGATAGCTTTGATTAGTTGTAACGATGTTCAATAACATCACTATATGCATCTTACTAATGCAGGAAGGTTCTGATCATTTTAATCAGATCCAAATCCCAACCCCCTGCCCCCCAAAAAAACCAAATGGTAGAGTTCTACCAGGAATTCTCCTGCCTCCGTAACATATCATTAGCTCTCTCTATGTCTAGCTTCATTAAAACCTCTTCTTTCTTTTCTTCTTCTAGAATCCAAATCCTTGTTCAATATTGGAACTGCAACTATTATTTGTCCTCCTTTGATAAACACCATCTGATTCCTACCAGCACCTTGCTTTACTTGTTTCAACCTTTCCACCATCAACTTTGCTGTATTTTTCTACATGCTCTCATTCAAATTAAGTTCCCCGAAATCTTTTAATTCCTTTGGTCCATACTTCTTAGGGATCAATGTGATATAATTGGCATGTTATATATTTAACGAAATAGTCATTTTGGTGAAAAAGTAATCTAGAGCACTCATTACACCTTCCTTGATTATAGTCTAGTATTTTTTATAGTCGTGGTAATTCCATCTAGACCCGGTGCCTTGTCCCCTGCACATCCCATAATTGCTCCCACAACTTCTTTCTCTTAAAAAGGGTGTCAAGCCCCGTAAGTTTTCGATAATTTTGGGATAATTTAAAACCTTAAATAAGCATTCAAAGTGAGCTCAAGGTATATTCAGGCCCACACGAGGGCATAAGGTCATGGGAATGCGTAGGCATGTTTATGGATTAGTTAGAAGTGGTCTGAATTGATAGAGGAACAAGGAAATTTTGTGTTGGAACTTAGAATAGGAATTAGGGCTCTCTCCTGATGGTCACGCACAAAGCAAGCCCATCACGAGAAGGTCCCAGGAGGCATCCAAGATACAGTTCATTTAGGCCCCATAGTTGCTCTATGGCCAATGTTTTGGAGACCAAGAAGCGGAAAAAAGCGACGAGGGCTCGCTTCATTGAAGCGAGAAGCAAAGCACGCTTTTTTTCAACTAACGTGTAATTTAATACAAAAATAAAAAATATTAAATATGCATAGACAAATAACCAAGAACTCAATAGAAATAACACATTGAGCAAATCTTTTATTTCTTAAATTAAAAAGTAAATAATAGATACTAGAACTAGATAGCAAATAATCCTCATAATTCAACATATTAAGCAAATGCAAAACCAAATTACAAAGGGAGCAACATACTATTCTTTAACAAGATCTCCAAACTCTTGAAGTTCACGTTGTTATGGTCATCATATTCTTCATCATCGGAGGCTTCATCAACTAGGGCTCTACTTGAATTTGTAGCTACACTTTTCTTGCTCCTTAAAGTACTCTGCCTAAAACTATAAATATTCTCCTCAACACCACTTGTCATAGCAACATGACCATAAGTGAGATCTTCTCCTTCATATACTTCTTCATCTTCATGCTTCTGGGAGGCTCCAACTAACCATTCATTTGCATCATCAATGTTATCCAACAAAATTGGATCAATAGTATTGCGAGCATTATATTGACGCACCAATGTCCAATTATATTTTACGAACACTAGATCATGACGTTTTAGCTCAAGCTTATTCCTCTTTTTAGTATGAATCGCATAAGTTGTAGAAAGTAATTAATAGGTTTTACTTAGGACAATTGAGATACCACTAAATTTAGTGATAATGTAATATAGCTTCTCACACGTTCATACACGCTCCAATTTCTCTGGCAACAGGATGAGCTACAAGTTAAACTTTGAACTCTAATAGAAAACTATTACAAGTTTGGACGCTATAACCATATTGCATCCACCATTCAACTGTAGAAGATTATTTTAAAAGTCAAAGCTCTATACACAATTAAACGTTAAAATGCTCACCTGGTGACCTTAAGGTTCTGGCTTTACGGGTTGATTCCATTCCAAGTAACCCATCAACTTTCATGTACACACCGAGCTCCTCCCCTATGTTGTCTTGCAAATCTTGATTTGGGATCAAGCTCTCAACACATGCATGATACCCCGCCCACACTTCTGCATCTGAAGTCTTCATTTCATCTCATTATTTTTATAAAAGAGCTCGGGGTTCAAAATATGTTCCGCTGCATGCAAAGGTTGATGAAGCTGATTAGTCCACCTTGCATCAATGATTTCAAACACTTTCTCATATTTTCTGTCTTCATACTTAAATGCCTTTTCAATAGTTTCTGTAGCCGTATCCATGGCTTCATAAATGTAGCCCATTGGTGATTTTTTCTCTCTATCCACCAAACGAAGTAGTTAAGTACAATAAGTAAAGGACCACCAATTTTAAGTGGTTGAACAATGTCATTCCAAAAATAAGGACCAATAATAGATCTCACAACTTCTTTCCAAAGGGCTTCCTTTTGCATATATACTCTCATTCCATTCAGTTGACATGAACAAGGTTCTCAAGTTTTTCTTTTGCATGTAAAAACTATGCACAGTCAAGAAAGCTATTGCGAATCTCATCTTGGTCGGTTTCACCAAATTTCTTTGGTTTGTGTATCTCCTCATCATGTTCAATAACAAGGCCATCTAACTAATGTAAGAATGTATCTTTACAGCCTTGGCAGAAACTATAGGAAAAAAGATTTAATTGTTATAAGTAAAGAAATAACATGAAGGTTAAAGAAGAAAACTAGAACCACTTGTTCACCTGTAGAATATGGGGCTTCCTTGAAAATGTCACCAAACGCCAAGTTGATACAATATGCAGCACTGGAATCCAAAAAAATGTGCGGGAACACTCCCTTCAACATGTTACCCATTTTTTTATTCTCACTTCCGTCATCAGTGACAATTTCCTTCCCAATTTTCAAGAGTCTTGTCAAACAAATTGAACATTTTATTGAAATCGGTAGAAGCTTCACTAGCATCATAAAATTCAAGAAACCCACTACCTTTTGGAGAATTTACCAAAACATTAATGACCATTTTCCTATATTTTGCTGTCCATTTATCCATCATGATGGAATATCCATAAGTTTGCCATTGCACCTTATGACCTTAACAATCTTGTTTGTCCTCTCCACCTCCTTTTATAAACAAGGATCTCTGACTTCATGATAGGCGGGGAGCTTCATTCCTGGTAATATTGCCCTACGGTCTCAATGAATTCACCAAAACTTTCAGCGTAATTGACACAATTCAAAGGGAGTTTTGCATCATACATCCACCTAGCAAAAGTTTCTATAGCTGTCCCTTAAAATCTTCTTGGAAGAATTTAAATCAATAGCTTCACATTTTCTCTTTTCAAGTGCCTTTTGCGAGAAATGAAGATTAATAGGGCCTTTCACAATGCTAGCGGTGGATGATCCACTTCCACAAATTGAAGACTTTCTTTGAGATTTTGAGGGAGGCCCCATTGATATATCATTGGTTTCTTCAACGTTTTCCTCATCCATTTGATCATATTCATCAACAAGTTTAACCATAGATGCTACATGGCTCATTTGAGTTTTTATCTCATTTTTTCTGGCAACATACTCTCTCATTTCTTGCTTAACAAAATCCCAAATCTTTGGACATACAGTGACATCTCTATAACCACCAATTAGATGCTTCTTGTGACGATGTATTCCACCATTGTACGTCTTTTCACAAAAGACACATCGAACTTTTGAGTTACTACACATTGCAGTTCCATATGCCCAAGCAAAATCTCTTTTCTGGCTTGATCTCATCGAAATAAAAGAAGAATTTACTACAATCACAACAACAAAAAAAATATGTTCAGATACACCAAAACAGAGAAAAATTGTTACACCCTGTAAGTTCTTGACACTTAGTTGGCCTATTCGCATGTTGGTTAAGAGTTTTAGAATGCCATACGTGCGAAAAAAGGGCCCGGGGAAAGACCGGACAAGCGCCAAGTCGGAGCGTCGCAAGGCAAATGCGACTTATAAATCGCATTCGACAAATGCGACTTAAAGGCCCCAAGTATGAAAGGCCTCCCACCTTGTCTTAAATCATTTCCTCTTCATTTTATTCCAGAGAACGAACATAAAAAGTAAGGGACGAAGGGTTTACAAAGATTTCCTTCCGTTTACGCCGTCAAACTCAGTCCAAACTCAAATTAACTTCGGGTAGCGAAGTATAAAGCTGCAGGGAGCATTCCTACGGAGTTAGTTTCGTGAAATTCGGCCGACGAATCGTCGTCTCACCGAGCCAAGGTAAGTGGAATTGCTCCAAACTAGTGTTAATACACTCCCGACATTAAAGTAAGTATTTCTCCCTTCTAGATTCCCGAGAAATTGCGAGTTTTCGACCGTTCTTTGATAAGTCGAAGAATAGGCACTAAATATATTCATAAGTATGGTTTCTCTCCAAAATAATAGTAGAATTAATTCTATTCCTTCGTGAATATGAATACAGTTGGGGAAATAGCTTAATATTAGCCGAGCTACGCCAGTTAATCAGGAAGCCGGCAGTTAAGGTATGTAAAGCCAGTTCCTTTCGGCAAGCTAGTAGTTCAAGTATAGCAAAATAGTACGAATTCCAGTAGAATGTTTTAGAAGTCGTATATTATATTCAGTATGAGTTCAGTAAGCATGTTAGAATTACTATACAGTGTTCAGCATGAAACTCAGTAAAACAGTATAATTCCCAGCAGAATATTCCAGAAATTCAGATTCAGTATATTTCAGTATCAGATTCAATATATTTCAGTATGAGATTCAGAACAGAATACCAGAATATAAATATTATTATCAGATTCAGTATATATATATATTACATGCGGTTATTGCTATCTGTGGAGACATGATTGTTCTGTGTTGGGCACCCTTAGAGCTTCCTTGACCGCCCCAGGGTTAATAGTTGTGCCGACTCGCCCGCCAGAGGGTGAGGACACGTCGCTGTACGAAGTGGCATGTCGTCCGCCAGCGGACGAAGATGGGATGCAGATTCCCATAGCAGGCTGATCAGCACTATACCACACCCCCTGTCGAGCGCTTGCGCCCAGGGTGCAGATTACTGATTTCAGATTTCAGGAGTCCTCCGGACTCAGATCCAGCTATAGTCAGGGGCCCAGCGGGCCCAAGTTGCATACCTAGGGGGTCGGCGGGATGCTCGTAGTTACTAGGTGGATGGTATGACCTGGGTAGGGGTATATAGATTGTGTGCTGGTTGGTACCTTACGACTTATGGGGGCTGGTAAGGTTCTTGTATGCTATGTTGTGTTAGTTATTAATAGATAGAAAGTAGACCGCCATGTTATCAGGTATGACTCTTACTCTCTTCAGTAAAGTTACGCTCTTTTCAGTCAGTCTCAGCCCGTCTCCTATTACTTCAGTATCTATCAGTATTATTATTTACTTTCAGTTATTTTCAGTTATTGCTTTGCATACTCAGTACCAGTGGTACTGACGCCCGTTTTGGGGCGCTGCATTACTTGCCTGCAGGTACTCATAGACGAGGAGCAGATCCCTCGTAGTTCCAGTTAGCGTCCAGCGCCTTCAGCTCCTTTCATCCGGAGCTCGAAAGACAAAGGTTGACTTCCCTTTTATTTGTACAATATGGGTCGGCCGGGGCCCTGTCCCGACCATCTTGCTATTCTTAGAGGCTAGCAGATTGTATATATTCCCTGTGGTTAGCTGTGTAGGCCGAGTGGGGCCATTTGTGTGTTTCAGTTGTATGCAGCGGCCGTGTGGGGCCTTATTCAGTTGGTAGTGGTGACCTTGTCGGTCACATAGTAGCTTGGTACTTGTTTTTATTTCTCAGATAAACTAGTAAGCATGGTGGCCTTGTCGGCCCTCATAGGTTCCCGTATGTTCAGTTGTTCTGGTTAGCTGTTATTTTCCTACAGGTGGCTATAGGCCTTGTCGGCCGGAGGCTGTATTTACAGCCGTTATATAGCCCGTGGTTTTCTTGAATCCAGAATTAGAGCCAGTCTGACACTAGAAGTGCTTAGACTCAGTTAATCCAATAGTCTAGGTCTTAGTAGGGCACTAGGTGCCAGTCATGCCTCCCCAGGCGAGGCGTGACAAAAATATATGAGAACAATATTTACTACAATCAATTGTCCAGATTTTGTTTCCATTCTTTTAATAGGTTCCCTTGTCTTTGTACATTTCTTTTTTCAGTTTGAAAAAAAGGAGAGCCCGCACAGCAGGGAGAAACAGAGAAAGAAAGAAGAGAAAAAAATAGGAAAAGAGGAGAGAAGGAGAAGAAGAAGAGAAAAAGATAAGAACTTACCTTGAAGAGAGCAGCAGTGGGCTCGCAGCAGCAGTTCGAGTGAAGAGGAAGAGAGGCTTGCAGCAACAGTCTGAGTGAAGAGGAAGGAGACAATCGCAGCAGCAGTCCGAGAGAAAAGGAAGAGAAGTTCGAGAGAAGAGAAGTCGTGTTTTTCTCTGTCAAATGCCCTACTAGTGCGTAATTATTTTAAATAAATTTTAAAATTAACCCTAACCTCGCTTAAGCGCGCTTTTATCGCTTTTATGCATCACCTGACTTCTTGCTTCAGTCATAGAAGCGCTCTCTTAAACATCCTCGCCTCACTTCAGGCCTTTAAAGCACAGTAGGTGCACCTCGCCTCGCCTCACTCCTGGCTTTAAGCGTTGAAGCGAGCGCTTTCATAACACTATATATGGCAACTCGAAAAATACGCTATAGAGCTGCCTGATGGCTCCATAGCATGAAGGCTAAAATAGCTCGTGCAATGGGCTCATGTTGGAGCACCATAGCAAGAGGCACATGTCTATAAAATGGCTTACGGGGAGAGTAATAAGTTGCCAATTTTAAAGACGTGGGATTTCCATAGAAAGGAGCTCAGCCAAGGAATCAGATGTGCATCCAAGGTGAGTTTTATGGTTTTTCTTTATGTACTAACATTACTTGATGCTTGTATTAACATCATTATGGATCAAAATCCATAGGACTCACAAGAAATCTTAAGAATCCCAAATTTCTACAAAGATAGGGGTTTCTTCAAAAGATGTAATTTCATTACTCCCCTTCAAGATTGAAGTTTAAATTAGTCAATGGAGTATAATTGGACATTTGAAACATGATTTCAACAATGGATTGAAGAAAAACCTAGAGACCTAAATTTGGCGAAGTAAGGGTTCTTTAGGTGAAAGATAATGAATAGTGAAATGGTGATTTTGGTCGAGTTGTTTTCTGATCCTAATAACTTCAATAGCTTAATAGAGATTAAGTATTGAATTATTAAGACGTGAAAGAAGGTATAAATGAAAATTGGAAGTTGTAAGGCTTTTCGGCAAATTTTGAGTCTTAGATAGGTTATGTGAGTTTGTTTGAGTATGAATCGATGGAATTCAAATACGAATGTTGCAAATTAATATTGTTGAACATGTTGGATGCCATTTGGATAATTGGCACATGCATTAAGTTCAGGAGCACGTTCTAGACAAAATAAGATGTAGACTTTGTAGAGTTCTTTTCTTAAAGTCGTGAACTCCACATTGTTGCAAAAATATATTGAATGTGAACTTGTGGGAGTGAACAAGCGATCATTCTCCCCGACTTCATACTTCATGTTATGATTTCCCACATGAAAGATGCTTCCAATGAAAGTTATGATATTTATGCATGCCCTGCAAGTCGAGGGTGTAACACCAACACTTCTCCGGCATCGGAAAAAGCCATGGGTTCAGCTGGGACAGCTTCTGGACAGCTTTTCAAGAAGGAAAAGCATTGGGGAGGTCGTGGTCTAAGAGAGTGTCAAAAATTGATGGGCTCGCTTCCTCTTGCGGGGAAAAATCATTGAACCACTGTGAGGTGGCTGGAGTGGTCGCCGAAGTTCGGTGGGTTCTAGGTTGTCACTTTTGTAAGGGAAGTCACAGAACTCACTACAGAAGGGATGTAATGAAATCTAAAGTTAATCCCATTGTGTCTGACTCTGTTGAAGATGTGGGCCGTGAAAAAGGTCCAGATGACCTGGGACAAAATGTAAATAAGGAGAAGCGGGCTCGAAAAAGTCATAAAAGGATGAGAGAACCTCCTTATGGACCAGAGGAGGCCAATATCTCAAGAGAGCAGACTGTTGTTGGTTCAGTATCACTCTGGCAGTCTTGCCGGTGCCGGTTAAGTCTTCTCAGCCTAATAAGATAATAATTACAGCTAATATAAGCACAGAAGTTGCTGGAAGAGGGGACATAAGGGTAGGATGCAATTTCGATGGTGTATTTCACAATCAAGGGTTGGAGCTTTGGAGAAGGTCATCTATGTCGTTTGGTTGTTTTATCCATGGATTAGCTAACCTCTGGATAGTTATCCCACAGTGTATGTGGTATAAAAATAACACAAAATTGTGGTACAAAAAATCTCAAGATTACTTATACTGGAATCAAAAATTTCAACAAAAAATAAGATAAAATAATCTCACATTTTATCCCAGAATTATTTTCCTTATCCTGATTCCAGATGAACCCTTAGAGATATCCTATGTGTTTATCTTTCATGATCCACTGGTGAAAACAATAAACACAAGAATCAGCATTGAAAAATAACTGTGCCGTGTTTGTGGCATACCTTTGAAGTCAGCTTCATCTTTTCCAAAGCTGTCAAAATTGCAGGAACTCTAGAGTTGCATTCTGGATGTGATTCCTGAAAACTTTTAGTGGCTGAATTCCAAGAAATAAATACTCCTCAACACAAAGACATAGCAAAAGAGAATCAACAAAATATTTAATCTATAAAATGCTAGGATAGTGAAGCCATGGCAGTTCTTCTTACCCTAAATAAATCATGCAAGAGAAATATTTAAAACAGAATCTTTAGAAATAAAAGGAGTTGTTCTACGACATCCAATTGATTACTTTGATTAAGGATCCTTGCACTGTTGGAACCTGAAAACTCAGAGGTATATCAACTACTTTAGCCCAACAAAATTAAGGGGCAAGATCATAGGAGTGAAAAAGTTTAAGATAGAATGGTGCATATTATCCCCAAAGATATTTTACAAGTGAAATCTAGTCTAAGCAAAAATATTAAGCAATAAACTATCACACTTAAATAGCACCAAAGTCAAAATTTTCATATGATTCAGGCAGCATCTTGGAAAAGGCAGTGGTACAATTTGTCCAGTCCAATGTAACCACCCTTCCACCACCATTGACATATACATTTATATCTTTTTAAGACTTCTCCCAGGGATATGATCCGATGGCGGGTCAATGATCTTATTGGGTCTTTTTTGGCTCACTGCTTCTTGCAGATACTGTAATTGATAATACTGTGGATGTTTGAGAGTTCGCAGGCCATTCCACCATATCAGTTGAGGTGAGTCATCCACTCGATCAGTGCATGCTAGAATTCCCTTTCATTTATGTTTATATTTTAGGGCTATGTCCAATAAACTCTTGTACTCAAATATTAGAAGCTTCATGGCTATGATGAGGGATCATGGGATTCTTATTCAATTACGTTGTTATTGATTCTGTTGCTATGTTATGAATATTGTTATTGTATTGTATTGTAGTTTGCTAATGATATGAATGTAATTAAGAGTTGGTTCGCTTGGCGGGATAGATGCTCTCTAAGTGGCAGTGACGGCCCTTTGGATTTAGGTCGTGACATTGGATTTCACTTAAGTCATGTGATTTTGACTTAAATAATTAATCCGGAACTAACTGACGGGAAATGTTGACTTGGAATGTTGACTTGATCCAATGTGTTTTGAATTCAGGATTTAGCACAAGTATTGTATGGAACAATCCAATAAATCTTCGAAGTCTATGATATTTTTTGAAAAGGAAAGCCATAGACAAATTAATAGTAACAATCTATCAATCTCCAACAAGCCAAAAAGTGACACATGCCCTAAATTTAAATAAGTTTCATGTTGAAGGAGGAATTACACCTGGCAAGAGAAGGATCCTCTTGTAAGATATCTAATTAAATGGTCACTGGAATTGAGATCAAGAACTATAGCATACATGGTTTTGGATATCTGATGGAGAATAAATGGCACCTCGGAAAGAACAAAGAGCCAGACATTTCCTACAAGAACTTTGTTCAATTGCAGATAAGCGAACCTTGGAAATAATATCTACTTTTCACACATGCAACTACATGGAACAGAATAAGCACAATTTTCTCTTAGGGAACATATACTAACATTATCTACCTAGTTGTCAAAATAATATCTTAGTAGGGAACGGAATAAAACAACTGTGAGAACAAGACACACAGTGAGAATATAGAGAAAGAATAACTGTAAAGGACGTAATGTGCTAATCTTTGCAATTAAATGGACGAAAAAAAAAAGATATGTTCTCCCTTCGGTAGCTAGAACTTGATGGGAAGTTCATAGAGGTTGTAATGAACTTAATCAAAACATATTTTGAGGTATATGATGTATAACAGTTCTATGTTTCAGATTTCACTACCATTTAATGGATCTAGATACTTGAAACAATTTGTACCTCCTGAGTAGATTTTTATTTTTAAAAAAGAACTTTGGGCTGTAAAAGTAAATGAAAATTCTAGTTGCAACTCTAAATAAGAAAAGGCTGAAACATTTGTGAGTGAGTTGCTCAGAAATCAGTAGTAAGTTTGAGTGCGCTCTTGAATTTTCCATCTTATGACAATTCAACCTAAGTTCACATGTATACCATTATGAAAAAGTTACAAAACATTCATATATTATCAGTTCAGACTATCATCCCTGAGTAAGGCCATCACTTGTGCTGCTAGCGAAAGTAGGTTGGAACAATGGTTGTTTGTCGTATTAGATGTGTGCAACAGTTTTATTCATCTATAATTGGACGAAAAATTACCCATTTTGCAGTCAACGGGTATGCTCTAAGTCTGTCATTGTCACTTCTCTGCTCACCGCTCTCGCACATAATGAGATGTAGAATTGCTTAAAGAGAACAGACTAAATATAAAAGTTCAGGTTGATTCCTCCTCAAGTCATAAGAGGTTGCAAGGTTAACACTTGATCAAGACCATAACACCATATATAGCTTTATTAACTCTCATGGTGGGCATCAAATAAGCAATATAAAAGTTGTTACGCATGAGCTGGGTCTACGCCAGCTTTGGGAGAAGATGCTACGAAGTAAATGATTCCCTGGAATCCAAAAGCTAGCTTGATAATGCATACCTGATTATGACCCATGGCAGGAGCAGCAGCATAAATCACTTTTGCATGAACTGCGAGATCAGAAGGCAAGCCAGCATTTCTTTCCTGCTGATTTGAACAATAAATGGTGCCTCGAACACTTGTTGTAGAATATCCCTTTTCTGGTCCAATGTGCTTCGGGAGATCTATATACTTAATGGTAATTCCATTTTTGGAATACTTATTATGAGAGTAAACGTGATGTCTAACACGGAACAGCAAGTTACCTGCCCAAAGGAATTGAAACAATTATGTACATCCATTGAAGAGAACAGCGGTCCATTTTGAAATAACAAATAAAACAACCCTGCAACAACAAGATTTGACACTATGATCTTCTATATAGGAGTATTCCAATAGAAACTGTGCATTTTCAATGAGAAAAACTTTCTCACCTATAACCAGGCCTATCCAAAAAAAAAAAAAAAAATCAAATGATAGTTTCCAAATCAGATAAAACTTTAGTGGTGAGTCTATGGAGCTATGATTCATTAGTTAGGTGCAAACAATGATGTAACATGTATTTAGAGTTGTAACTCGGCTAACACTAGCATTATATCCTAGGTAGGAACATCAATCCCTTCTCCTACCCATACATAAAATTAATTTTGCAGCAGAAACCTGTTGTAGAGTCCAAAAGCATTTCCAATGCAATTAAGCTTTACAGTGTATTCACCTGCATGTAGTCTGGACTTTGACTCAT
Organism: Datura wrightii; assembly: GCA_035772735.1. NCBI lineage: Eukaryota > Viridiplantae > Streptophyta > Magnoliopsida > Solanales > Solanaceae > Datura > Datura wrightii. The sequence continues at coordinate 108,759,346 of JASDFA010000020.1, read as the reverse complement.
TTAGATCTCCCTGCCTGTGGATGTTCTAGTCATTTTCCTTTTTCTTAGTTCTTAATCAACAAGCTTAGCATTCGCATTCTGGCTGACTAATATAAATCCAGAAACTTTTTTTCTAATTAATTTAATGAACATGTAAATTTCCATGTTAACTGCTGTTGTAATATAGCATAACTCACACTAGGCCATGATTTCTTCTTTAGATGTCACTCAGTAGAAAATAAACTGTTACACAAATTGGACTAATTGTTTTCATACAAAGATGAATTGTTTATCATGCCTCCAAAATTCCATCAATGAAGTGTAAAATTAAAATAATAAGACAACTATATTTCGAGAAATGGTCAGAACCCCAAGTGGCAGATAAAAGTTCAACTGCATAATCTAATAAAATAAAATACTCAGATGTGCATAAACCCACAAACTCCTACAGAAGACTGACCCCAGTTTATAAAATTCTACTCTAACAAAACCCAACCTACTGAGAGTTTACACATATACATAAATATACATACAGATGAAGACATTAAATTAAGAAGAAAGAGGAAAGAGTAAAGAGTACCTCCAAAGCGTCCCGAGCAAACAGCGGGAAGCTCCATCAATAAACAGAGAAAGTTGAAAATGCGGGGATAGAGGATCTAAAATTCTGAAGATTCTGAACCACTGTTTATAATTCCAGTAAGGATTATTACATAACAATTTAATAGGATATTTGTCACTTATAATTTATTTATTTTTAAATTTTTTGATCTTTTTAGAAGAGATTTTATTTTTTTTCATATAAGATATTTTTATTTTTGCACATAAAAAAATTAAAAAGACTTTTTTCTTCTATTTATTTTGTACGAGGTCAAGAGATCTCATTTCCTAAAAAAAATGCCCTTTAATTATTGCAAATAGAATGACTATTGATCAAGATATTTTAGGAGAATTACTTATTTATTATGTAAAAAATGCAATAATTTAAGTATAGTTAAACAAAAAACTAATTAAGACAACTAGATATCTAAATTGCTAGAAATCAACAAAAATGTTATATACAAGAAAACATATAACTTTATGATTCTCTGACGCTCGCTCTCAAGCTGGAGTATAAATATTAATCATGCCTAACTTGTTACAAATGTAATCAACTCGAGTTCTATTCAACACATATGTGAACAAATCAACTAGTTGCTCTCATGTCTTCACATAGTGTGGAAATAAGATTTTCTTGAACATTCTCACAAATAAAATTGACAATCAACCTCAATATGTTTAATTTTTTCATAATACATCAAATTAAAGGCAATATGAAGAGCAACTTGATTATTGCACCAGAGTTTTGTTGGTGTATGATGCTTCATCCAATTTCAATTAAAAATGATGTGTCCATGTAATCTCACATGTAGACTATGGCATAGCTATGTACTTGGATTCTGTATTGGATAAAGATACGACACCTTGTTTCTTACTCTTCCATGATACTAAGTTCCCTCCAACAAAGGCACAATATTAGTACATCTTCTATCAATTTAAGATCCAGCCCTGTCAATATTTGCAAAACATCCACACAAGTATAACTGTGATTTTTATATAATATGCCAAGTCCTGGAGCTCCTTTCAAGTAACATATATAGAATCTGTTCCAAAGCTTCCCAATGTTTGACCGTAGGTGAGGACATAAACTGACTAACATTACTTACCACAAAATCAATATCCAAACGATTCAAAATAAAGTAGTTTAACTTCCCAAGGAACCCTCTATATCTTTTTGGATCATCAAATGGATTACCATCATATTTTATAAAATGCACATTGGGAACTATTAGATTATTGAAGGGTTTGGCTGCCAACTTTTGGTGTCCGCAAGCAGGTCAAAATTATACTTTCTCTGAGATAGAAATATCCCTTCTTGCTTCTGTTCACTTCTAATCCCAAAAAGTATTTCAATTGGCTTTGTATGAAACATAATATGCAAGAAAGACTCAAGGGAAGAGATCCTCACATAATCACTTCTTGTGATGACAATGCCATCAACATATACAACATGGAGGATAGTGTCAGTTGTTGATTTCTAGTAGAAGATTAAGTGATTATATTTGCTCATTTTCAATCCAAAATCTTGAACTACTTCATTGAACTTGTCAAACCAAGTCCGGGGACTCTATTTCAAGTCATACAAAGACTTCTTCAAATGTAGATTTTCTCATACTCCCCCTGAGTAACAAAACTGGTTGATTGCTTTATATACACTTTCTCTTGAATATCACCATCAATGAACATATTCTTGATATCCAACTAATGTAAAGGCTAATTTTCAAAGCAGCTAGAGGAATGAGCAAACATACAGAAGTGAGTATGGCAACCGGGAAGAATGTGTCTAAATAGTCTACTCCATAAGCCCGAGCATACGCTTTATCCATAAGTTTGACCTTAAGTATTTCTATAGACCCATCTGGATCAACTTTAACCTGTAGACCCACTTACATCTCACTAATTTCTTTCTCTTAGGTAAATCCACCAAATCTCACGTGTGATTTTTCTTTAAGTCATATATTTCATCAAACATTGCATTAGACCATCCAGGATGATTTAAAGTCTCCTTCACTGTTTTAGGCACAGAGATAGAGTCTAGAGAAACAATCAAATATTTAGATATAGAGGATAAACAACGATAATAAACAAAATTAGTAATGGAATACATGGATTTGTAACTACGAGTACCTTTGAGAAGAGCAATAGGGAGGTCAAGATCTTCTGGATGATTAGATGGAGGGCGATTTGATGATAAAAGGACTGGTGCAGGACATGTATCATTGGTCTCTCACCTTCTCGAGTAAACTTTAAAAATTGGCATTCTTTCTAGTGCAGATGAAGTAGGTAATGATGATATAAATAAACGATTGGTTCTCAATAGAAGAACTGGGGGATGGAGAGACACTATCTGATTCTTTTGTCAAAACATGGGTGACTGGATAGACTAAGGACTCATCTTTCTCCCCCTGACTTGTAGAAATGGAAGGTGCATAGAAGAATAATTTAGTCTCTAAAAATGCCAAATCATTTGACACCACATATCTGTCAAGTTCAATAGAGTAACACTATTACCCCTTGTGTAGCCAAGAAATATCTTCAAAAACGCACTTCAATGTCTTGGAATCCAACTTGCTAACAAATGGTTGAACATACTATGTGCTTTCACACACCTTAGGTTCCACCCAAAAAAATGACTTGTTTGGGGAAACAACACTATAAGGCATATTACCAGCAATCATAGTAGATGACATGCGATTAATTAGAAAAATAAGGCGCAGAGACGCGCCAACCTAAAACTTTTTGGGAGCCTTTATTTGGAATAAAGTGCCCAAGTTGTCTCAAGCAAATGTTTATTGTTCCTTACAATTTCATTTTGAGAGGGTGTATCAACAGATGAAAAATGATGAAAATATTGTGTTGTCTCATATATGACTGAAATAATTCTGCAATATTTTATTTAGCGTTGTCACTCCTTAAAATATGTACTGAAGCATTGAATTGAATTTTGATTTCCGCATAGAAGGCACTAAAGTAAGTAAACACTTTCAAGCGACTCTTTATAAAATAAATTCAAGTCATCCGAGAGAAATCATCCACAAAAATAACAAAATACGTACGCCCAAATTTTGAAAACAACAGGACATGATTCCCAAACATCAGAATGAACTAACTCAAACACCGACCCAACCCTGTTATTAACACTTGGACTTAATGAATTGCAATGGTATTTTGCAAATCGACATAACTCACATTCCAATGAAGAAATATTCTAGAACTGGGGATATAACTTCTTTAATAGGCGTAGAGAAGGATGTCCTAATCGATATTGTGCTTCAAATGGATAAACAACACTAGAGCAGGAAACAGACTGAGACTCCCATTCATTAAGGATGTAGAGATCGTCAGATACATATCCTTTACCAATAATCTGATTCGTCTTAAGATTATAACATAGACAATGATTAGTAAAGAAGGAAATATGACAATTAAGGTCTTCAGTAACTTTGCTAATAGAAATCAAATTAAATGCCAACTTTGACAAACTTAATACAGATAACAAGGTAATAAAGGAGGTTGGTTTAAGATTCTCATATCTAACACTGTTGTAAGTTGATTCATCAATTACAGTAACTAGAGGGGGTGCTTTGTGTGACCAAAAGTTAAAAAAATATTAGGATTACCTGTCATGTGATTTGTGGTACATGAATCAATCACCCATTTATTTGAAAAAGTGATAAGACTTGTTTTATCTGACTCGGAGAAGGTAGTAACTGAAATGGATAATTTTAGTGATTCTAGATACTGACAGAATTTCACGAACTTGTGAGCCGAAACTAGAATAATTTTTCCAAACAATAGACTAGAAAAAAATAAAAACTTTAATTGTGTGAGTTCTCTAACTGGTAAAATTAGTATTAGTAGTATTTGATGTAGTCCTTTCTTATCCCTTCTTATCGCTCATTTTGTCAACTATCAATACTTACAATATCAAAGTAATTAAACACAGAAATTAAGAAAGCTCTCTATCAAGGAAGTTCTACACCAAAAGAAATATCCCAACAGTATGATGATACCTAAAGAAACCTAGCAAGTCAAAGAGCTCAATTGACCTTACCAAGAAAAGAACTCTACGTTGATATAGGTGTTATAACAAGCCATTAAATTAGCAACCTAACTCCAATAAAAAGTTCAAACTAAATATTATCAAACTTGTCAGAGAGCTACTAGTATAACCTAAAAAAGAAGTCCAATTATACGAAGTCTCAAAATAATATTGAGTCTCGGGGAGTTTAACAATACCAAATATAAATTATAAAGGCACTAAAACTGCTCAAAATAAAATGCGACAGAAACAAAAGGAAAACTTGGTGTAGCCCGACATAAAGAAGCCACAAATCTTCCCAAACAAGGATCAATTATCAGAATGATACCAAGGATATGAAAAAATTGAAAAATGCTAGTCTAGACTTTCAAAAAAGATCAATTTTCATTTATGGTTCACACACCGGTGATTGGGGAAAAGTCACAAACTATGAGTGGCACGTGAGATAACATTGTGGGCCATTATCGCAAGCAATCTCCTTTCGAACCTCAAATCTAAAAATGATATGATCCTAGATGAAGTCTATGACATCGTGCTCCTGGATGTCTTTTTTAGGCCCTTTCTTCCACCCATTTAGAGAAATAATCAGTTAGGTTCAATAAAAATTTAACCTGTCCGACCGCCGCGTGTAATGGGCCCACAAAATCTATAACCCACTTCATCAACGACCATACTGATATGACGTAGTATAGTGGTTCAGCTAGTTAATAGATCATTTGGGCAAATCACTGACACTTATCACATTTTTGCGCAAAGGCATTTGCATCATTCTCGATTCATGTCTAGTAATATTCAACTCTTATAAGATTGCGTACCAGTGATTCATGCTTAGAGTGATTTTTTGCAGTTGTCTTCATGAATTTCCCGCATAACATAATTAGTCTTACTAGGTCCTAGGCATTTAGTCAGATGTCCATGGAAAGATCTTTGGAATAGTTTGTCACTTACTAAGTAATAACAGTCGGCCTTTGATCTAATATCTCAAGAGGCGTTTCCATCTTTGGGAAGGGTGTCTTTTTGTAAGTAAACAATGACATCGCTACACCAGTCCCAAATTAAGTTCATGGAGTTTCCCTTTCCTGACACATATCTATGGCGGAACATAAAATTTATACTATTGTGTCTGCTCCTAGTTCTGAGATGCTAACTGATGATCCTAAATTAGCCAACACATCTTCCTCTATGTTTTGTTCTTAGGGGATTTGCATTATGCATCATTTTATTGAGTCTGGATAGCAGAACTCTAACTTTACTCATGCACTTTTGTATTCGTTCTTCTTAACTTTGTAGGTGTTGTGAGCGATTGACCATGAGTCGTGACCTATTTTTATTTCCACGCTTTCACATTCTAACCCCTAAACTAGTTTCAAACCTGCAATCATGACCACATATTTGGTTCATTATTAGTCAAGAGAATGTTTGTAGTGGTCTACCTGATTATTTCTCTAGAAGGAAGGATTAAGATACCTTTCACATTGAAGGTTGCATCCGTATATAGAGTCTATATTTCGGGCAAACTTTTGGAAGCTAAAACTACTTCCTTTTCATATTTGGCAATATACCGAGGCTAATGGCTGCCACAAAATCGGCCAAAACATGGGAGTTGATGGAAGTCTAGGGTTTCTTACGTCTTACTCATTTATCTCGACCTTCCACATGGTAATTCATCATGAAAGCTCGGGCTTATGCAAGATATTTCGCAAGGGGATAGTTGAGACTATGCCAATTGAATGATACTGACTATAAGGTCTGAGTTTGTGAGTCGTTGTGATAAGTGTCAAAGCTAATTTATATGGGATTCCACACCTACCTCTTTGTGAACCAACATCGCACTTACTGCTACTTTAGACACAACTAAATATAGAAGGAGGGGTTCCCTATTTCTTATTTTTTCTATCAAGAGGGAGCTCGATAGGTATTTATTTAGGTATCTTAGAACTTGCTGACATTCTAGGGACAAGGTGAAGTATTATTTTTCTTAAGAAAATTGAAGAACTTGTGGAATCATTCCAAAGACCTGGAGATGAACCTTCATAACAAAGCTAACCTACTTGTGAGAATTTGCACAACTTTTGCATTCTCGAGGATATCAGGGATTTCTTTGATTGGTTTCCTTTTGCCCAGATTTATCTTGATCCCCCTGTTAGAAATGAGAAATCTAAGGAACTTTATTGAACTTACCCCGAAAATGCACTTCTTTAGGTTGAGCTTCATTTTGATCTTCCTCAAAATGTCAAAGGTTTCCTATACATATTTCACGCGGTTCTATATTTCTAGAGACTTGGCAAGCATATCATTAGTATATACTTCCATAGACTTATCCATTTGTCGCTCAAACATTTTATTTATGAGGCGCTGGTATGTGGTCCTAATGTTCTTGAGTCTGAACAACTTGACCTTATAATAGTACGTCCCATACTCTATCATGAACAAAGTTTTTTCCTGGTCTTTCACATCTAAACAGATTTTGTTATATGTATAGTAGGCATTTAAAAAGTTGAGAAACTCATGGCCTACCATTTTATCGATCATTTGGTCGATATGGTTCAGGGGGAAAGAGTCCTTATATATTCCTTATCATGATTCTTAAAATATACGCACATCTTAAATTTGTTATTTTTCTTAGGTACGACCACTATGTTAGCCAGCCACCCAAAATACTAGAGGTCCTATATGTATTTCTAGCTTGAGTAACTTACTTACCTTCTTATTTATGAATTATTATGTTCATAGGAAAGCGGTCATTTCCTTTGCTTTATTGGTGGATTGAGAGGGTCTACACTCAGTTTGTGCATTTCCACACTTGTCGGGGTCTCTGTTATGTCTAAATAGGACCATACAAAGAAATCCACATTAGTCTTTAAAAATTTAATGAGTTCAAAGGCTAAGAACTGGACATATGTATACCTTTCTTCCAGGGAAGTCCGCAAAAAGGATGATTTCCTTGAGTTCCTCTACTATTGATTTATTAATATCTATGTCTTCTGGGGATTTGAATGCTTTAGGTGGTTTTGGTTGTTCTAATATTGGTTCCTCGAGTTCTTCATTAGTTTCCACAACATCTTTCATGCTTGATGTATCATGTCCTGGTGAAGTGGTCAGAGACCTTACTTCTCGAGTGTTAATGTATTTCTTCCGTTCACCAATGGACGGGGAACTTCAAGACTTAGTGAAGAGTCTAAAGGAAAATCTGGATATGGTGTATCCATATCCTTCCAAAAATTACATTATATGCCATGTTTTCTACTACCATGTCAAATAAAGCATCTTGGGTGACTCCCCTAGTGTGAATTAACAAGGTTATCTCTCCTTGGGTGAGTTTGCTTGCCATGTTAAAGTTGGCGAGTAGTTTATCTACAAGAGTTATCTTTCCCATTATCGCCATATCTGTGAGGACCTTTATCCAGACCATACTGGTGAAGCTACTTGGATCAGCTAACACACACTTATCTTTTAAAATATGGAGAGTTATTACTAGTGCATCACTGTGACAGGGATTGGAGCTGTGATGATCCTCATTGTTGAAGGTGATTGGGTTATTCCTTGGGTTCTTTGTACCCTCTTTGTTACTAGTGAGTGAAATATTAGGCTTCTTGGACATAGAATAGGTGAAACCATTTACCCCTAATATCATGTGGATAGAGTGCCCGATAGAGGGCCTTCACGATCCTTTCCCTGGTTATTACCAAAGTGGCATTTAACTTAGTGACTAAGGTGATCTTTCAAGTATTCGGCCCTGATTAATCATACTATTTTGATCCACAAATATTCACATTCCAAGGTGAAGTGCTTGGGAACGTTATAGAAATCATACCAAGAGTCAATACTCCCTCCATCTAGATCGGAGCGGATAGGTTTGGGGAAATGGGCTCCCTTGATGTCTTTTCATACCAAGATGAGCCTTGTTGGGTTGATGCTGACAATATATTTTGACTGCCTCGGTTGTGCTTAGGGTGTCTACCTGTAAGGTCTAGCTGGACTTCTAGATGGTCGACCTTCCTTTTTCCTTCCTCGTCTAGTCTGATAACTCCCCACGATAATGGATATTACTCCAAGTGACTGATAAAGCTATCTATTTTGTCATCCTCAATTGCATTTTGGATGTGTATCATTGATTGACTTCTTTCCTGCGTTTGGGCAAGGATTTCCCTCAAGCTTTCATTTCAGCTTCTCAAACGCACCTGAGCTCTCTAAATTCAAACCATTGGTAAATATTGCAACTGTCTAATCTTTCAGTCAGTTGGTAATGCCATTATTTTCCTCTAAAATCTCTCCATAAAGCTTCAAAGCATCTTCCTGTCCCTCTTCTTGATTTTGAAAATATCCTCCTTGTAAGTCTTAATCCTTCTAGTTCCCTTATGAGCTTTTATGAATGTATCTCTAAGAGTAGCAAAAGAGTCAATAGAATATGCAGGTAATAAAGTGTACCAAGTTAGTGCTATCTTGATGACCGTTTTTCCAAACTTCTTGAGCATCACATACTTGATTTATTTGAGTAGCAAATCATTCCCATTAATGTGGGTCATATATGTAGATACATGATATTATGGGTTAATGGTTCCATCATAATTCACGATGTCGATCATCTTAAACCTCTTTAGGATTTTCATCGGGGCTGTGCTAGTTTTAAAAGTAGTTGATAGTATTTTTTTGTAACTGGTCCCCTAACGAGTGGTGGAGCCTGAAGGATTTGGTCTATTCGAGCGTGAACCTCTTGAAAAAAGTTTAGAAATTCCACTTTGTATGGATTTATTGATCTGAGGTTGGGGGAGGTTGATTTGTTTCAATCCTTGAACCACGCAACAATGCCATTCCACCTAGATTTGCTAAGTTACTCACGAGAGTCCCAGTTATTCCATGTTCGGGTTGCGTGTTGACTCTGTCATGTGCAGTACCACTGATAGTGTCCATGAAGCTTCCCATTTTGGTCATAAAGGTATTTTGGGCCTCAATCATCCCCGCCACAGTGTCTTAGACGCCAATATTTTCTTTTTGTGTAAACTTGCCATCCTTGGGTCGTGATCCCTGCCCTTCCCCTTGGGGTACCGTTCTCTATGGAATCCTTCATCATTATCGATGTCCTCCCTTTGGTTATGGTCTCTACTTCCCTGACCATCTATTTCTATATCCTAGGAGTGCTTTTATGAATGCTCTGCAACCTGCACATTTAACAGATTTAATGGGTTATTCAAACCTATGGGTAGATTATTGAGTTGCTCCTCAGGGTTCTGGCTATTGGGAGGAGTCCCAAACATGATGGAGGTTATGAAAGCATGAGAAATAGTGCTCTATCAAAGAGTAGAATGAAGTATTGGAATAATATTATAGGTACCTATCCCAACTGATAGTATCAAACTTTTGCCAGAAAAAAGTGAGGGTGCAAATGGAGTTAAATATGTAAAAAAGAGGTTAAAGGAAAATAAATTAGACTCGATAAAACTGTTTTTCTTTTGGGTTGAATTGCTAGAGTATTAAAAAAAGCAAGAATTTAATTTGAACAAGGTAAAAGAAAATGAGAATAATAATCAAAATGGAGAATCTTTTATTATCGAACTCAACAATGGTATTTCTTGGTTACAAAAACAAGAAACAAATCCTCTTTCCTTCTATGTTGAAGCTTACTTATGGGCCAAAAAGCTAGGTTTGTATTGTATTATGAAAATACTAAACACTAGTCTTAAAAAATATTTAATAGCACTAAGTACCATTACGTGGTTGAGCTCTAGCATTAGGTTCGAAGCTGACTGGTGTCAGACTGAGTGAACTCCAACTGGAAAGTTAGTTGGTACTGGGATAAGGATCTTGTGGGCAGACACTAGTGGTCGCCCAATCATATTTATCTTTCATACCATGTCTTCAGTTGTCTTGTGGCATATCCCAACATAGCCCACAAACTGTACATTTATTTCACATAGTGCAACATTGCACTACAACTACATATCTAGGCCAATGAACCCTTGCTCGTATGACCGAACCCATGCCAAGCTCACGAGGCTCTAAAGAAATTCCTTTTATTAGCATGGAGGTCTTATTCTATCACAAAGGTATCCCGTAGGGCCTAATCATTCCAAATATCAAGTCTCCATCACTCGTTGGGCGCCCAACACTAACCCTAGGGCAGCCTCCATCCACAAAGCTTCCAATACCATATGGATACCGTAGACACTCCCTAGAGGTGCTAATGCAGGCCCTTGAGGTTCCCTCTCAATGTAGCACACTTGGGGCGGTCTATTGTCAACACACCTGGGTGGTGGTGGTGAGGGGGAGGGGGCTGGTTGACTATCACTGTGCATACCCCCCATATATATGCTTTAAAGAAATAAACCCAAGTGTCAAAAGTATACATGTTTATGCTCAAGGATCATAATGAGTGTTTTCGATCTCATCCGAACTCCAAATCATGTTTTGTTTGTTCGTAACAACTCCTTTTGACTTCTTTCTCACCTCCATGAAGTTTTATAATGTTTCCATACTCATGGACGAGTTATAGCTTTTGAAAGTTTCAGTTAATTACGATTATGTCACTACTCCTTGGCTAAGTCAAGCCCGTAGGTAAATGAACGCCAGGTGACACCAAACTTGGTAAGCATATACAAGATCATCCTAGGTTTGGTCTCTTCACCCTAAATTCTAAGACTCCAACTATAACTCGAGAAAGTGACATACTAACACTCATGGCATGCACATAAGCGTCACCATAAACTAGACTCGAACTTTTCCCCAATATGAAAACGAAATTAAATTTGTGGAAAAGGGGTTAAATTCAAGTGAATTAGCTTCCATCAAGCTCCTTTTCTTTTAGGATGAATTGATAGAATATGAAAGAAAGTAAGACTGTAAATTGAACATAGTAAAAGAAAATAAGAACAAGAATCGGATGGATAATATTTTACTATAAGAACTCAACAATGGTTTTTCTTAGAAGCAAATCCCTTTGCCTTCTGTGTGAAAGCTTACTTATGGGCCAAAAAGCTAGGTCTATGTTATATTATAAAGGGCCTACACACTGGTCTAGAAAGGCTACACAATAGTTTGAAAAGGATATATAGTAGAAAATGAGTACCATGTCACGACCTGAACATAAGTCCGGATTGAGACATGGAACCTAGAACCACGAATGACTCCAAGTCGACCCATGACATGAACATAGCGGCTAAAGAGAATAAATTAATGGAATCTGATAAACTAAACATGAATAAGAATAAGCATGCATACATATATCATAAGAGCAAAAGAAGAGTCAATGCTCGACAAGACTAAGCATCCACATAAATGTTTGATAAGCCTCTAAACTGTCTGATGAGTTGATGGGACAACACCCCCAACTAGCTCTAGAGTCTGGGACTAAATAACAAAACAACAAACTAAACTGAATGTCCTCGGAAGATGAGGATTCACAAATACTGGCTAAACTGTACTGATACAGAAGTAGGACTAATGGCGTGGCTGAGTCTGATCGGTCAAACTTGTATCATGAAATGATACAGCATAGAGTATTCGGTCAATACTTAGAATGAACTGAGTATGCAAGGTAAATAAAACAGGTTGAGTAAGTATAACTGAATCATGCACATAATATAAATCATAAGATCACGAGAGTAAGGACTACATGCTGATATCTAAAAACTTGAATCGTCATAAACTGAATCTCATGTTAGAATCGAATGACCCAAAGCTAAAAATAAAATCATATGGCTTGCCATAAATGAAATCATAAGTAAGAACATATAAACTAATCATTGGGTTAATCCTGCTGAAAACATAATATCATAATTCATATGTCATAAACATGCATAACTGAAATCATGAGGAACAATAAAAGACTCTTCTTAACCGACAACCACCATGTATGAGCACATAATGATCCCACGTCTTGCTCATGTGGAGAAGGGCCATCCTAAGCCTTGCCAGGGCTAAGGATAAGTAAGGTGTGATATCGCAGTGTGCCCTTGGGCAGAGAGTAGAAATGCTCTCTTGAGAGGCCCCAAAATATACCTAAGTTGGCGTGTAGTTTGTGAGATTGGGGAACCTTGGAACCACTAGCCTACTTAGTGCTAGACACTACTCCCAAAACATGTATAGTGCTCACATAATCATATTATAGAACATAGCTTGAATCTATACATTTGAGGAGCTTTGACTCCAAAACATATATCTATCATTGGATCTTGTTAGCCTTGGCTAGATCATAAAACATGCTTGTCTTATGTGGGCTTGCCCAAATCTAAAAATCATGCATACTTAAAATAGACTTCATTGATCAAAATCATAGATTCATACATGGGTTACTTATAAACATTCATACATACTAGATATCTCATCATACTTGAAATCATAAATCATAAACTTGACTTTTCATGAACTTGCATAATTGGGCATAGTTTTCTAAAATTTAAAATCATGAATTTATAATCAATTAGTAAATAAAATTTGCCCCATGAATCTTAAAACATACTTTAAAACCGAAAGGGAATTCACCAATAAATAAGTCATAGAGAATTTCATGTAACTAGGATAAGCCCCCATAGGATCATGAACTTGATCTAGAACTTTAATTCATAGAATTAAGGAGAATATTGAGCATTAGAGTGAAAGGAACCCTCATTCATGGCCTCACATACCTGGGTAAACTGAATCTACACTTTTCTTTGCAAGCCCAAGAGATTTGGAGAAGAACTTGAAGGGTTTAAGCTTGATCTTCAATGGAAAACCTCTAAACTTGCATGCGTGGAAGGGGAATGGTTAGAATAGGCTTAATCCCTCTTAATACACCTCTTTCAGAGCTTAAAACAATGTAGTTTAGGTCTTAGAAACTTAGAATTACAAAAATACCCTTACTAATTTCACTAGAAAACTGATACTGCAAGTCCTAACGATGGACATCACGAGTTGTTAGGCGGAGGGACAATTTGTGGCCCTCATTCGTTGCCACTGAAAGACTTTTCCCTTGATTGAACTTCTCCAACTGATGACTGACATGATGAGTCATTAACAGGGATGGAGACTCATTGCTTTCTTTCATTATCACCACTGGAAGTCTTACACCATCCAAGGCCTCCCAACCCACGAGCTACCTGATGAGTCGTGAAGTCGACTCATCCCTCTATCCGTTAGGTCTCTTGGACCTCAACATTCTCTCAAGTTCTCTTGCGCACCACGAGCTTCCTGATGACTCGTTGAGTCACGAGATGAGTCATTCCTCGACCCGTCGCCCCTGGTAAAACTTCTTCCATATCCAACTCACCCTATCTAATGGGCCATCATTAAGTGACTTCACGGGTCACTTGATGGGTCATTCTATTACCTGGTGTGAATTTTCCTACTTTCTCAATTTCAACCCTCAGTTCTGATCTTACAGACTCTTGGGGTATTACAATATCTTCCCCTTGGGAATATTCGTCCTCGAATGTGGGTAAACATACTGAATAATTGGGGAAAGGAACTACAATCCTAAATACTGAACATCTAGAGCTGAAGACCGACGGAGTGACTGACTCTGAACTGATATACATGACTAAACTGAATTCATGAATCACACATACATGCACTGGAATGAAAGGAACTGAGAGACATGAACTAAATATGAAACTGAATGGAGTACTAAGGAGGAAACTGATACCTCAAGCTGGCATGGAACAGGAAGGGAATAAGTGTGGGTATCTATCCATCATATCTGCTTCAGCTTCCCACGTAGCTCCCTCAACAAGCTAAGTTCTCCACAAAACTTTCACTGATGCTACTTTCTTGTTTCTCAACTTCTGAACTTGACGATCAAGGATTTCGACTGGAACCTCCTCATAGCTAAGGTTATCCTTCACATCTATGCTCTCCACCGGGACAACCAAAGTCGGGTCACCAATGCACTTCTTTAACAATGATACATGGAAAACTGGATGCACTGACGCTAACTCCACAGGTAGCTCCAATTCATAGGCCACCTTGCCAATACGTCTCAAAATCCTGTAGGGGCCTATATATCGGGGACTAAGTTCTTATTTCTTTCTGAACCTCATCACTCCCTTCATGGGATACACCTTCAAGAACACCCAATCATCAACTTCAAACTTGAGTTCTCTCCGTATGACATCCATATATGATTTTTGATGGATTTGAGTCGTTTTTAGTCTTTTCTTTATAAGCTGAACTTTTTTCATGGCCTCATGAATCGAATTTGTCCCTATCAATGTAGCTTCATCTACTTCGAACCAACTAAGGGGATCCACATCTCTGCCCATAAAGAGCCTCAAATAGACCGATCTAAATGCTGGAGTGGTAGCTGTTATTGTAAGTAAACTCGATGAGAGACAAATAATCATCCCACTACCCTTGAAGTCAATCACACACGCTCTCAACATGTCTTCAAGAGTCTGAATGGTCCACTTGTCCTGACCATCTATCTGCGGGTGAAAAGCTGTGCTAAGCTTGACATGAGTACCAAGGCCCTTCTGAAATAATCTCTAAAACTAGGAGGTAAATCGAGTACCTCTATCTGATATGATGGACAAGGGAACTCCATGCAACCGAACTAAATCCTGAATGTACAATCTAGCATAGTCCTCAACTTAATTAATAGTTTTGACTGATAGGAAATGAGCTGCCATGGTCAACTTGTCTACCACCACCCATATAGACTCATACTATCAGCGAGTGCGAGACAACTCTATGATAAAGTACATGTTGATCTCTTCCCACTTTCAAGTGGGGATATTGATGTCTTATAGCATACCTTCCGGTTTTTAATGCTCAATTTTCACCTATTGACAATTCGGACACTTAGCCATAAACCCTTCTATGTCCCTCTTCATGCTATTCCACCAATAGACTTCTCGTAGGTCATGGTACATTTTAGTGGCACCTGAATGTATATAATAATAGGAACCATGAGCCTCATGCAACATTCATTCTCTCAAATCATAAACATCCAGAACACATACATGACCTTGATAACGGAGTACACCATCTCCCTTTTGGGAGACAACCTCCATTTTCTGATTTTGAACCGCTTCTTTCAACTTCACCAAAATAGGATCCCCATCTGCCTAGCCTTGACCTCAGTCGCCAAAGAAAATTCTGACCTATTATGAACAATCACACCACCATCTGTCGAGTCAACAAGATGAACCCCTAAACGAGCAAGTCTATGGACATCCTTTACTAACTCCTTTCTCTCACCTTCCACATGAGAAACACTCTCCATAGACAGTCTGCTAAGGGAATCTGCCACTACATTAGCCTTGCCCAGATGATAAAGGACACTCATGTCATATTCCTTGAGTAGCTCCAACCATCTTCTTTTGTTGTAAATTTAAATCCTTCTGGGTGAACACATACTATAGGCTCTTATAGTTCGTAAACACATCCATATGGACCCCATACAAATAGTGTCTCCAAATCTTTAATGCGAACACCACCGCTGCTAACTCTAGGTCATGCATCAGATAATTCTTCTCATGAG
Source organism: Datura wrightii (assembly GCA_035772735.1). NCBI lineage: Eukaryota > Viridiplantae > Streptophyta > Magnoliopsida > Solanales > Solanaceae > Datura > Datura wrightii. Next base: position 108,743,273 of record JASDFA010000020.1, on the reverse strand, counting down.
TCTTAAGTTGTCTAGAGGCATATGCAATGTCCTTACCATGCTGGATCAACACACACGTAGACCAACCCTAGAGGCATCATAGTACATCACGAATCCATCCGTTCCCTCAGGTAGGGACAGTACTGGGGCTTAAGTAGGTCGAGTCTTTAACTTTTGAAAACTCTTCTCACAGGAATCCAACCACTAAAATTTGACTTTCTTATAGGTCAACTTAGTCAATGGTGCCGCAATGGATGAAAATCCTTCAACATACCTCTTGTAATAGCCAGCTAAACCCAAGAAACTCCTGATATCCGAAGGGCTAACTGGTCTGGGCTAATTCTTCACCGCTTCTATCTTTTGAGAGTCCACCTGCACACCCTCACTTGACACCACGTGGCCCAAAAATGCTATCGAATCCATCCAAAACTCACACTTGAATTTAGCAAACAATTGGTGATCCTTGAGAGTCTGTAGCACAATCTTCAAATGAGCGACATACTCGTCCTCGCTTCGAGAGTATATGAGGATGTTTTCTATGAAGACAATCATGAACATGTCCAGATATGACTTGAACACCCTATTCATCAAGTACATGAAAGCTTTTGGAGTATTCGTTAGTCCAAACGACATAACTACAAACTCATAGTGACCATACTGAGTCCAGAAGGCTGTCTTTGAGATGTCACTCTCCCTAACTCTGAGCTGGTGATAGCCGGATCTAAGGTCTATCTTTGAGAATCACTTAACACCCTAAAGTTGGTCAAACAAGTCATCAATTCTGGGGAGGGGATACTTGTTCTTGATTGTAACCTTGTTCAACTCTCGATAGTTAATGCACATACAGAGAGACCCATCCTTCTTTCGAACGAAGAGAACTGGTGCACCCCATGGGACTTTCTAAGTCTGATGAAACCCTTATCCAAGAGATCTTTCAACTACTCCTTCTACTCCTTTAGTTCGGCTAGAGCCATTATGTTTGGAGGAATGAATATAAGCTGCGTATCGGGAAGAAGGTTAATACCAAAGTCAATCTCCTGCTCGGGAGGGAGTCCTGATAGATCATTTGAGAAAACCTCTGGATACTCACATATAGCAGGGACAGACTAAAGAGTTGGGGTCTCGAATGTAGAATCCTTAACCCAAACTAGATGGTACACCCAACCCTTGGAAATAATCTTTGTGGCCTTAACGTAGGAAACAAAGTGACCTACAGGCACAACTGAACTACCCTTCCATTCTAGGACTAGCTCACTCAGAAATGGAAACTCTATCATTCAGGTTCTATAATTCACTGAGGCATAACTTGCATGCAACCAATCTATCCCAAAGATAACAACGAAATCAGTCATGTCTAACTTAACAAAATCGGCTAAAATGACTTTCTAAAGAACTGTGATAGGGAAATTTTTGTATACCCGTCGAGCTATAACTGAGTCACCGACTGGAGTAGAGACTAAGAAGGATTCTGATAGGATTTTGAAACTGACTCCGAAAATAATAGCAATATAAACATCACAAAAGATAAAGTAGCCCCTGAATCTAACAATGCGTATACATCAAGATGAAATACTCGTAACATACCAGTGACCACATCTGGAGAGACCTCCTGCTCCTGACGAGATGAGAGGGCATAAAATCTATTCTGACACTGACCACCACCTTCACTAGTGGATGCACCCTGCTGAGCTGACCATGCTGGTGGAGCTGCTGAACTGGTGGCTGCATCATGGCCTCTACTATGGCCCTGTCTAGCTGAAGGCTAGTCTCTGAGCAGAAGTCCAGGCTTACCACACCTTAAACATGCACCTCACCCCGCTAGGCACTTCTCGAGGTGCTTCCTGTCTTACTTGCTGCAAACTGGCACGCTGGGCTTCCCTGACCTACTCCCTTGTCCTCTGGATCCTGATGTCTTTCCGCTCTAATCACGCCTAGATCTTGATGGAAAAATGGCTGATGATGGCGCTGGGGCTGATGATCTCTGGTGGGGCTGCTGACGGTGTCCGCCACTAGACCTCTGCTGGGAAAACCCAAAACTGCCTGTCTTGGCCCTCTTGGCCTCTCTCTCCTTTCCTTCATCTAATCCGCCTCTATCTGCTTGGCGTATATAACCAATCGAGAGAAGTTTAGATGTAATGCCCCGAAAACTCAAAGACTAGATCTGGGAACTTAAATAAAAAAATCTGGGAATCTGTAGAATATGCCTCAGAACGACTCACTTAATGAGTCGTTATGAGACCTAATGACCCGTTAGGCGCCTCGTGTTCAGGCCTGGGTCAAATGTTAAGGTGTGAGGCAGTGAACCCCACGAGTCCTCACCATGATTCGTTTTGTGTGACCACGAGTCATGGTGTCACCCGTGGGGATCTTTAGGGCTTTTGGGCAGTGTGGTCCACGAAAGGTGACCACGAGTCGTGTCACTCACCACGACTCATTAGGTCCCTCGTGGTGACCTTCAGGGATATTCCAGCCAGTGTACTCAATGAGTGTGACCATGAGTTATGGTCACTGATCACGACCCGTTAGGTCACTCGTTAGAACCACCTGACAGTTTTTCCTTGTGATTTTCTAAGGGTTGTTTAGTAATTTCCTACTCTTCTAGACTTTAACTACACCATTTTAGATGTAATTTCAGACCTATTGGGAATGAATGGCCTCTCCCATCATTCCCCATGTTTATTCTCAGAAAATTCATCGAAGAGTCTCCAAGAACTCTCAAGCAAGCTTAGGTTTCCTCCATTGCAGCAGTTTGAGTTTTCTTCTCTGGGGAATTTTTAGTCAGGTATGTGGGAATTCAACAAGGGAATTGTTCTTCCCTTGTGTCCCCTAAAATCCTCTTATAGTTCCTCTATTAGTTTTAACCCTGAGCTTTCGAATACGAAGAGGTTACATGTTGTTTTTTGTTAATTTCACATAGAATGATATCCATGATTATTGTTGATATGACTCCATAAGTTCTTGCCAAATTGTTGATGTTCCATCAAAAGTGAATTTAAGTTCTGAACATTTGAATGAAACGTATTTGCGTATTAAATTCCATTTGGTTTGTGAAGTGTGATTTGGCTGATTTCCTAGTATTTCTTATTGACGAGATGTTGAGTAATTATTCCCTTGATAAGAATGATTTTATCCCTGGCACGAATAAGAGAGCTATAACACTGCTTGTCGGATGAGGTTTACCTTAATTATTGAGATTTTTGCCATATTATGGAATTCCCGTGTTGTTGGGATGAGTTGAGTTCTCTGTTAGCTGTTTAGTAGTTCAGTTCCGTTAGAACGTAGAGTCTCTTCAGAACTATACATAATTTGACAACTGATCAGTTTGACTTCAGTCTTTTGTTGAGGTGTCAGCGGTGCCTCCCAGTTATCAAAATCAAATTTAGAATCTAGTTTATTGGTCCGTTAGGCGGTCATGACATCTTTGATATATAGCTATGACTAGCCTCAGGACCCCAGTTCAGATTACAGTTTGTTCTTAAACGGTTATGACGCTTCTAGGTAAGCAGCTTTGACCAGTCTAGAACCCAGTTTCAGAATCTGGTCTGACAAGACTCTCAGGGTACTTTCAATTATATCCCTAACTTGTTTTGGACCCCAGTTTCGAGCTACCAGCTTAGTAATTTAGTCTAGGTTTACCAGTGGGAGTAGGACTTAGCATCGAGCAGGCCGGGGTTCCAGTGCACTCAGGTTTCCAAAACTACGTTGCCAATGTAGGTTACAGTATTATTTGGCCTGATTGGCTCCAGACTCTTGTGATCACCCGGCTCATGCCTTTATGCCCTGGCAAGGTATATTGGGTCCTACCGGTGGGTTTTATACATCAGAATCCACGTGTAGCTCACGTGGTTATATGTCGGTTGCAGACTCTTCCACTTGTTAGTCCAGTCCAATCTCAGAATAAGCAACTCAGTTCAGTTCCAGCTCTATCAGTTTAGCTTAGTCCAATACAGTATCTAAGACTCAGAACTTTAAGACTTAGGGCATGTCTTCGACCATCAGTCGGGGTCATTCTGACCATCTCAACTTATTTCAATAGTTCAGTTCAGTATACTTATTGGTCATTGCATGTCATTTCAGTTCAGGCATTATATTCAATTATGTTTTCTCCCACTTACTCAGTACATTCAAAGTACTGACGCATACTTTTATGCTGTATCGTTTCATGATATAGCTGTAGGTTCTCAGACTCAACACTGCTAGTCATTGAAATTCAGATCCTCCTCCTCAGCAGCAGAAGTGTGAGTCCTCATCCTTCGAGGGAATTATTTCATTTCTTTCAATCATTATGTAATGTTTAGTTAACTTAGTGTTAGCTGGGGGCTTGTCCCAACAACTCATCAGCTAGATGGCTCTCAGACATGGAATAAATTTCAGTTCTTAGATGTTCTAAACTTTATGTTTTCAGTTTTATTCTTCATAAATGCTTTTATATTATTATTTTAAAGCTTCCGCTATGCATGTTTTACTCAGAATACTAGTGTATGATAGACCAGGGGTTGACTTGGGGTCACTTGTGACTCCAAGTACCATGTCCCCTCTAGAGTATAGACTCGGGGCGTGACACTAGATCTCTGTTCAACATTGCTATCCTACACTCCTTGAAAGTGAATCTGACACTCCATACACAAATTTATTCATACGGGCTCTCTGATCCGCAACTATCTCTAACGCATACTTGGACAGCCGGGTGAACTCCAAGGTGTACTCATGCATAGTCATATTATTCTACCTCAAGTTGACGAACTCTACCGCCTTTGCCTCCCTCAACTCCCTAGGGAAGAATCTGTTTAAGAAGGCAGTCATGAATTCATCCCAGGTCACGTGAACTGTGTCCACTGCTCTATCGTCTCTCCATTGACGTTACCAAATATAAGCAACCCCCTTCAGCTGATAGGAGGCTAAGTTTGTGCTCTCTTCTCACGTCACCCCATAATCTGGGTGATCTTCTGTATCTTCAAGAAACTCATGCGGGTCCTCATCCACTCTTGACCCAAGGAACTCACATGGGTTCATCTTGAGAAAGTCCTAAACTTGAGCTGCCGTTCCGTTTCCATTTTGAGGGATATGGGGCACCTCCTACTGGTTGACCTGAGCAGTCAAAGCCTATGCCAACATCTTAAATTTCGCTCTAAACACGACATGAGAGGCTTGCTCGAGCAAAGGACCTACTGGAGCTGGTGGGGCTTGCTGGTGCCCATCTCTATTGCCATCTTCATGGACATTTCCATTTCCATTCCTTCTACCATTAACTCGGCACGGAGGCATGATTCTGCAAACGCATATAGCATGAGTTAGAAGAATAGAGAGATACTTCATCGCATGACATAGATCATGAAAGAAGAGAAATTTCCTAAAACATCTTGTAGCCTCTCCTCCATAAGTGTGGTGCACTTCACACCCATGGAAAAGACTCTCCTCAATGCGGCTTTCAAACACCTTTGGACACTCTAAACCTTTGCTCTAATACCAAGTTTTCACGACCCAAACATAGATCCGGATCGAGACACGGAACCTAGAACCATGAATGGCACCAAGCCAACCCATGGCATAAACATAGTGGCTAAAAAGCATAAATTAACAGAAACTAATAAACTAAACATGAATAAATGGAGGTCTGCATACATATATCTTAAGATCATAAGAAGAGTCAAAGCTCGACAAGATTGAACATCCATATAAATGTATGATAAACCTCTAAACTGTCTGATGAATTGATGGGACAACACCCCCAACTAGCTCTAAAGTATGGGACTAAATAACAAAACAACAAACTAAACTGAATGTCCTCAGAAGATGAGGAGTCACTAACACTGGCTAAACTGGACTGATACGGAAGCAGGACTAATGGCGCGACTAAGTCTGATCATTCGGACCTGTATCATGAAATGATAAAGCATGGAGTATGCGATCAGTACTTGAAATATACTGAGTATGCAAGGTAAGTAAAACAAGTTAAGTAAGTATAACTGAAATCATGCACATAACATAAATCATAAGATCACAAGAGTAAGGACTGCATACTGATATCTGAAACTTGAATAGTCATAAATTGAATCTCATGCTTGAATCGAATGACTCATAGCTGAAAATAGAATCATATGGCTTGCCATAACTGAAATTATAAGTAAAAGATTATAAATTGATCATTGGGTCAAACCTGCGTAAAACATAATATCATATGTCATAAACATGCATAACTAAAATCATGAGGAACAATAGGAGACTCGTCTAAACCGACAACCACAATGTATGAGCACATGATGATCCCATGTCTTTCCCACATGGAGGAGGCCATACCATGACTTTACAGGGAAAAGAATAAGTAAGGTGTGATATCACAGTGTACCCTTGGGCAGGGTAAAATGCTCTCTTGAGAGGCCCCAAAATATACCTACGTTGGCGCGTAGTTTATGAGACTGGAGAACCTTGGAACCTCTATCCTACTCGGTGCTAGACACTACTTCCCAAAACATTTATAGTGCTCAAATTAACATATTCTAGAACATAGCTTGAATCTATACATTTGAGGAGTCTTGACTCCAAAACATGTATCTATTATTGGATCTTGTTAACCCTGGCTAGATCATAAAACATGCTTGTCTTGTGTGGTCTTGCCCAAATCTAAAAAATCATGCATACTTGAAATAGACTTCATCGATCAAAATCGTAGATTCATACATGGGTCATTTTTAAACATTCATACATACTAGATATGTCATCATACTTGAAATCATAAATCATAAACTTGTATTTTCATGAACTTGAATAATTGGGCATAATTTTCTAAAATTTGAAATCATGAATTTATAATCAATTAGTATATAAAATCTTCCCATGAATCTTAAACATACTTTGAAACCTGAAGGGAATTGACCCATAAATAAGTCATAGAGAATTTCATATAATTAGGATAAAACTCCATTGGAGCATGAACTTGATCTAGAACTTGAATTCATAGAATTAAGGAGAATTTTGAGCGTGAGAGTGAAAGAAACCATCATTCATGGCCGCACATACTTGGGTAAACTGAATCTACACTTGTCTTTGCAAGCCCAAGAGATTTGGAGAAGAACTTGAAGGGTTTAAGTTTGATCTTCAATGGAAAACCTCTAAACTTGAAAGCATGGGAGGGGAATGGTTAGAATAGGCTTAACCCTTCTTAATACACCTCTTTTAGAGCTTAAAACGACGTAGTTTAGGGCTTAGGAGCTTAGGAGTTATGAAAATACCCTTACTAATTTCACTGGAAAACTGATACTGCCAGTCCTAACGATGGACATCATGAGTTGTTAGGAGGAGGGACGACTTGTGGCCCTCACTCGTTGCCACTGAAAGACTTTTCCCTTGACTGAAATTCTCCAACCGACGACTGACACGATGAGTCATTAATAGGTATGGAGACTCATTGCTTCCTTTCATTGTCACCACTGGAAGTCTCATACCATCCAAGAACTCCAACCAATGAGCCACCTAACGAGTCGTGAAGTGACACCATGACTCGTCCCTCTATCCGTTAGGTCCCCTAGACCTCAACATTCTCTCAATTTCTCTTGCGCACCATGGGCTTCCCAGTGACTTGTTGAGTCACGTGATGAGTCATTCCTCGACCCATCGCCATTGGTAACACTTCTTCCACATCCAACTCCACCCTATCTAGCAGACCACTTAATGATCCATTAAGTGACTTCATGCACCACTTGATTAGTCGTTTTGTGACCTGGTGTGAATTTTCCTGCTTTCTCAGTTTCAACCCTCAAGTCTAATCTTAGGGACTTTTAGGGTATTATAACCATCACGTGGATAAGCTTAGATTCCGGGCTCGAGTTAACTAGTGTCAGATTGGGAACTATTATGAGTGCCCTCCAGCTGGAAAGTTAGTTGTTACTGGGAGAAAGATCTTGTAGGGTGGGGGCAATTGGTGGTTCAGTCATGTGCATCTTTTATAGCATGCATTCAGTTATCTTGTGGAATTTCCAAACATAGGCCGCATACCATACATTCATCTCACGTAGCATAGAGTCGCCCCACGACTGTATGTCTAGCCCAACAAATCCTTTCTCACATAGTCGGACCCTAGCCAAGCTTACAAGTCAGCTCACGAGGCTTTAAAGAGAGTTCCTCAATCCGAATAGAGGTTTTATTTCATTACAAGGGTAGTCTACAGGGTCTAATCATTCCAAATATCAAGCCTCTAACACTCCTTAGGAGCCTAATTGGTCCTAGGCAAAACGTCATCCATAGAGTTCCCAAACTCATATGGTTACCATAAAAACTCCCTAGAGGTCCATAGATAGGCCCTAGAGGTTCCTTGTCAAGGAAAGACACTTGAGTTGATCTATGGTCAACATGCTTCGGGAGGATTGGTAGGCTATCAACATTAGGGGTGTTGCACAGGTTGGTTTGGTTCGATTACTGGTCAAAACCAAAACCAAACTAATTTAATCAGTTTTAAAATTATTGAAACCAAACCAAACTAGCTAAAATATATATATTTATCATTTCGGTTGTTATAGGTTTCAGTTGGGTTTAATTCGGTTATTCAGTTATTCATCATACATGAAAATAAAAGAAACAACTTATAAGACTACACGATCAATGAAAGAACTACATTACTAAAATGAATAGATGAAATAATGGCCATAATTTGGTATGTATATAAACCAAATATTACTTGAACATTGCATGAAGAACCAACAAAATAACACTAACATTAGGCTAAACACTGTACTTCTTATGGTTGTTTGTTTTAACCTTTTCATCATAGAAGAGAACAACCCAAAATCTTATACATCTAACACAACTTTAATATATTAAATTAAGTGAATATTTTTTCAAAATAATAACTTTGAGTGCAATGTAATGATTATTTTTGTTACTTACTTGCAAAACATGAACTCTGCTTCCTCAACTCAACTTTCCAACACAAAAGTATACAAAACCTATGGAGGCACAAATAATCATCTTCCTCGATTGAACTTCTCGTCAGAGAAACACCGCCACATTGTCGTGAATCAAAGAACAAATGACCTGCTATGCTATTTTTTTAGATTTTAGGGGAAGTGAAGTAGCTCAACAATGACCTTAACACTAAAACCTTGTTTATTATTTTGTTGGGCTTGGATCCAATATGGGCCTTTATTTCTCTTTTGATTGTACACTTTATTAAATAAAATTTGATGAATACAATTAGTAATAAAAAATAATGTATTATGTATACATAATTATAATGTGTGTGTATATATATTTATTTATTTATTTATCAGTTCGATTTGGTTATTTTAAACAAAATTATAACCAAACCAAATATTATTGGTTTCTAAAAATATAAAACCAAACCAAATAAAAATTAGTTTTGTTCGACTTTTAGTTTGATTTGATTTTTACCCAAACCGTGAACACCCCTAATCAACATACATGGCCCGTTATATATTCTTTAAAGAAATAAACCCAAGTGGCAGTACTAGACACGTTTCTACCTGAGAATGATAATGGGTGTTCTTGTTCTTATCTGAACTCTAAATCATGTGCTTTTTTGGTAACAATCCCTCTTGATTTCCTTCACACTTCCATGAAGTTTAATAATATTTCCATATCGTGAAATGGGTTGCATCCTTCAGAAGCTTAAGTTAATTATGACAATGCTAGTGCTTCTTGGCTAAGTTAAAGCCTGTAGGTAAACGAACTACAAATGACACCAAACTTGATCATCTTAGGAATGAGCCCTTCACCCAAATTCCTAAAATTCTATCTATGGCTCGAGAATTTGTAGTACTAACACTTGTGGCACACATGTGGATGTCACCCATAGACTAGACTTGAACTTTTTCCCAATACAACTACATTTTCCAGAAAAATCATGAGGGTGCAAACGAAGTTAATTTTGTGAAAAAGGATTAAAATGTTAAATATTAGTGAATTAGGTTCGATCAAACTTTTTTTTTGGGTTGAATCAATAGAATATGAAATAAAGCAAGAATGTAAATTGAACAAAGTAAAGGAACAAGAATCAGATAGAGAATCTTTTATTATTAGAATTCAACAATAGTGTTTCTTGGTTAGAAAATCAAGAAACCTATCCCTTTTCCTTCTATGTGTTTCTTATGGGTCCAAAATCTAGGTCTATGTTATTGATGTTAGGTGTATTTATACACCTATTGACTATATTTCACCTATACCCTGTTTTAAGAGCAAATAAGCTAAATACACCTCACTATTTCTCATTATCGCGTCATTGTACTAATGGAAATATTCTATCTATTTAGCAGGTAAAACCTCCAAAAAAGTGACTAAGTATGAGGAAATATGATGTCCCTCATGGATCACAGCTCAAAGCAAGCTTACGCTTCAATTTGAAGCTTGCTAAGCAAACACAAGAGAAGAAAGAAGAGGAAAATTGATCAAGTATGAAATCCTAGAGAATCCTCGTGAAGCAAAGTTGAAGGCAAGCTCTGGCCTTGATATGGAGCTCGCCTCGTGAGTCCAAAATGTAGAAGAGTCAAAATGGTACTATATGTGGAGATAGCATAGAGACCTCATGGAGCGAGACTAAAGGCGAGCCCAAACCTCACTCTGGAGCTCGCCTCACAAGATGTCTATGCAAAGTAGGTTTCCAAGTGGCTAATTGTAGAACCGGAGAAAGGCCTCATGGAGCGAAGCCCATAATGAGGTATCACCTTGCCTTAGAGCTCTCCTTATGAGCACGAGATTGAAATTCATTCTTGAAAAGAAAAGTCCATCCAGTTTTGGGCGGTTCCTTTTAAGGTTTTCCACTTATTATAGAAGGGACCTTAGTCATATTTTGGGAGTATCAAGTATTTTGAAGAGAAGAAGTTCAAGACTGAAGTCTCTCTAGACAAGGTTACCTCTCTTTTTCATTTTCTTTTCTAGTCATGGAATTGAACATGAACAATTATGTTTGTAACTTGAATATGAGTGGCTACACGCCCTTATTCTGGTGCTATGGCGGAAACATGACTGTTTATGTATGAACTTGAGTTAATATTGCTTATTTTATTATTTGAGTTTATTTAATTGGTTATGTATTTATTATTCTCCTAATTCCAAATTAGTAGGATATGTCCATATTCTTGGCGAAACTCGAGAGAGGAAAGCTGGGATAGAACGAGAATCAATTAGAGTAGGATCATTTTCAGGGGATAGGATTTGCAACTAGATAGAGATATACCTAGTACACCCTATTTATTTCAAATATGGAAGGTTGACTGCGTTCATATTACAAGTATGTTATAGAGATACAACCACGTAAGTAATCTGAGTAGAAGGTTGTAGACTCAATAGAGTCATAACTTCACTATTAACCCAGTGAATTACTATCTCGATAATTGTTAATATATTAACAACTGTGCATCATGGACATGAATGAGAAAGTATGCCATAGCCCTAGAATTTTTCTCTCACTGTCAGTTTTAGAAAAATATCCATTATTTTGTATTTAATATTAGTTCTAATTCAGAGGTTACAAAATTTTCAAAACAAACCTTTTCGGAAAACACTTGTCATTAAATAATAGTAGCTTGTACTTAATTCTTTGTCAACTGCAAGACCTTGTGGGTTTGACAACCTATTCTCCTTATCACTGTATTACTTGTATGACCACACGCACTTGTGTGCTATTAGGATGCGACAGTTGATAAACGACGTATTTACACACTTATTAGCCATATTTTACACATACTTAGCTATGTTTTGAGAATAAATTGTGTGTGTTTTCTTGTGTTTTATGATATAATTGTGAAAAAAGAGTTAACACACATGATTAGATGCTTTCAAGTATAAAAGTGATGAATTTGGGCTTAATTGTGGATTAAAAGAGCAAAAATGGCGAAATAGGATTGACTAAACGAGGATGATAGAAAGAGCACCGCACTGACACACTAAGGCAAGGGCCTGTATGTTGCACAAGCCTTACCTGCGCCTTGAGTAGCGCGATGCACAAGCCATGCCAATGCACCAAGAGGCGTGGTGTGCCATCACTGTCCAAGCGTGGCCAGAAGTCAAATCCCAGTTCAACTAGGAACAGAAGCTACAAAATCCAATTCAAATCCAAGAAGGAACAACGAAGGCTTAATTTACTATTATAAATATCCTATATTCCATGTCTTAGGCATCATTATGATATATTGTGTCGATCAATCTGAGTAGATGTCACGCCCCAGAACTAGGGTAGGGCGCAACTGGCACTCGATTTATGGCCGATCGAGAAGCCCGCTATATAACATCTATAAATGTAACACTAAGGCTGACCAAGCCACCTGTCACCACCAACCAGGATAAATACTGGGCCAATAATGCCTTGACAATTATAAATATGCAACTTAGAAAGCCGAAAAGGCTACAATAAAGCTAAACAAAGCAATGAAAAATCAATACGACTACGTAACCCATACTACTAAAAAAACTAGTCCACATCAGCCTCTACTGAGTAAACAAACTGAAATGCACGGGACAGGGCCCCGACCTAGCCATGTTGTACACAAAACTGAAAATAGTCCACACCAGGACATGGCTCCTGGAAGAGAGGAGCATACCACTATTCTGCAGAAATCTGGCTCCTACTACGTTCGATGATTTGAGCCTCGGCTTGTACCTGTAGCACGATTGCGGGAAGGATCCCAAGATGAAGGGACGTCAGTACGAATAAAATGTACTGGTATGTAAGATTGAAAACTATAAACATGTAAAATAAAAATGATAACTAGGCCTGAAATAAGGAGTAGTAACAACCTGAAATTCTGAAAACAGAGACCTGACAATAACTCATTATTGAAGTATAAATGCAACCATCTAATGCACAACAAAGACTATAACTGAAATGCCAGCAAACAACCGACCATAAAATCTATACAATCCGTCCAGCCAGTGTACCACACCGGGGTAAAAATAAAAATGCCTCCAGCTGGTGTACTATACCGGAGTAAAAATAAAAATGCCTTCAGCCGACATACCATACCGGGGTAAACTCCGTCCAGCCGGTGTACCACACCGGGGTAAAATCAGTAAGACATCCAGCCGGTGTAACACACCGGGGTAAAATCAATAAAGCTTAGACAAAATCATAAATGGAGCCGATATGGCTTAATACTGGACCAGCTCAATACATACAACATAGAAATGACGAATAGTAAACATGTGGCCTGCATAAGCCTCCTTCGTAATGCATAACTGGAACTGAGTACATATAACATGCAAAGCTAACAAATAGAACTTAAATGCATGTAGTGAAAACTTGTATTAATCATAAGGAACTACGGATAACTTAAGAGTTTAAACAAAATTTGTAGATCGTCTCCAACGGGACATTAGAGCTCAAAAACACGCTAGCTTGTCGTTCGGCTTAAAGGAAAGGGATTATGAAATATCCCTTTGGACTGACATATTTCATAACATACACATAAGATAAGGGACAATCATAACCAGGTAATCCTAATTCGGTAAGCACGTTTATCCTGAATAGCTTGCGACGTCTTTACGTGGCTTAAAGTCGTTTACACGTCCTCATCTCGGCTCTTTCACCAATTTCAGATAGCAACCAAACCATTAAACACATTTAACATCACATATATATACACATGACATACAGTAAGTACCAACTAACAATGTCCACGCTGAGGGGTCTCCAACTCAATGTACAACTACGAAAACAATCAACACAATATCACACTTTAGGTATCTCCCTTCGGCTAGGCATCATCTTAACATTTATCCTCAATAAAATATAGGACTTTAAGAATTAAATGAAGCTTAACATACTGCCTCAAGAATTTTAAAAAGGTTGTTGTCTCATGCTATTCACATCACATGAATCGTGCTTGAAAGAATGATAGACGGGGCGCCTTACATACCTTGTTACGACGAGCTTTCCTTAATCGCTTATATCCTCCAACAACCCATGTTTAGTATTCTTAAATTCCTTGAAGTTATACTAATGTAACAAGCCTGGTTTGAGCCAATTTCCTAGACCAAATGTCATCCCAACAGAAGCCATAACGACAATAAAAAACAACATTTCATTACTTTATTTTACTTGTTTCCGCAGTCTTTAAGGGAAAAATAAAATGGTGAACTTACCTAGATTTTCTTGTGATTATTCCCCAGAATAAAAGGAGTATATTACCAGCAAAACACAGCTGTATCAAACTCTAAAAAGGGGCAAAAACTTCACCCAAAAACACACAAAAAATGAGCCACAAAACCAACTTCAACTTGTAGCTTTAGCTAAGAAAATTCTTACAAGTTTAATAGCTAGAAATGGTAACCCTTTTCTTGTCTTCCACTCCTACTAAGATGGAATATCTAGGAAGCTTAACATGATTGCAAACACAGCAGCTTCACAGCCCAAAGAATGGCAGAAACTTCAGCTAAACACACATTAAAAAAACAACCTAGCCTAGCTTTGAATTTTCAAGCTTTTAGCAAAGATTTTTAGTAAGTTTAAAGGATAGAATCCTTAACTCCTCCCTTGAATCCAACCATTAACAAAAGGTAGTATATATTCATCTAAGTACTCCTCCGAAAAATAAGAAAAAAACATCATAAACATGCTTCAAAAACGCAGCAACAAGACTCACCGATGCCTCTCTTCAACTTTGCAATGATCTTCTTCAATTGGCTTCAATTTTTGGTTGATGATTTGCCTTGATTTATCTTAGTTTTTGGCTGTAAAATACAGAGAAAGTTTCCCCTAAGTAGGCAGCTCAAATTTGTATATGAATGATATGATTTGAGCAGCAAACAACTTAAATAAATAGGGGTAGGGCGGTGGAGGCGCTAGGGCGTCATGCCCGCATCACCACTCACGATGGTTTGGTAAAATGCACATAACTTTTTATTCCGAACTCTGATTGATAAGCGGTTTGATGTTCTGAAAACTAGACTCAAGGAACTTTAATTTGATAGGTTGTGGGGCTCCTAATTCATTATATATTGGGAGATATGATCGTTTTAAAATTGGTTCTTACTTATGAACTTCACATACTCTTTGGTTTTTTTTATCGTACACATTTCCCTTGACACCTACGACCAATATACAACCCGTACTTTCCCTAACCTATCATAAAACATCAAATAATTACCAATAAAAATTTCGGGGTGTTATATTTTCCCCCCCTTAGGAACATTCGTCCCCGAATGGAAATTAATTTCACTTAATATGCATCAAAATAAAGTATCAAACACATACCTTAACATCACGTCGACATCGTAAATAGGTGAGGATATTTATTCTTCATTTCCTCCTCAGCCTCCCAAGTCACTTCCTCGATGTTATTAATTCTCCATAATACTTTAACTGAGGCGACTTCTTTGGTTTTAAGTTTCCTGACTTGGTGGTCAAGAATAGCAACTGGAACCTCGGTGTAGGTCATCTCCTCAGAAATTCGGACATCATCATTAGGCATAACATGAGTTGGGTCTCCTATACACTTCCGCAACATCGATACATGAAATACTAGGTGGACTGCTGCTAACTCTGGTGGCAACTCCAACTCATAGGCCACTTTTTCTATCCCGCAGATAACTCTGTAGCGCCCAACATAGCTAGGACTCAGCTTGCCTTTTCAGCCAAATCGCATGACGCCTTTCATAGGTGACACTTTTAGGAAGACCCAATCATTAACAACAAACTCCAGCACTCGACGGTGTACATCTGCATAAGACTTCTGCCTGCTCTGGGCTGTCTGAAGTCGATCTCTAATAAGTTTCACCTTGTCAATAGCTTGCTGCACTAAGTCTGGCCCCAATAACTCTGCCTCACTGAGTTCAAACCAGCCCACTGGTGACCTGCATTTTTGCCCATATAAAGCTTCATATGGAGCCATCTGAATACTTGCATGGTAGCTGTTATTATAGGAGAACTCAATCAAGGAAACATGATCATCCCAGCTTCCGCCAAAATCTAAAACACAGGAACGCAACATGTCTTCAAGCGTTTGAATGGTGCGTTCATCCTGTCCGTCTGTCTAAGGATGAAATGCGATACTGAGGCTTACCTGATTGCCCAGGCCTTTCTGGAAAGACTTCTAGAAGTTTGCTATGAACTGAGCACCTCTGTCAGAAATAATGAACAAGTGGATGCCATGTAGGCGAACTATCTCTCGTATGTAAAGCCTAGCATAATCCTCTGCAGCATATGTGGTCTTAACTAGCAAGAAGTGAACTAATTTAGTTAATCTATCAACTATTATCCAGATAGAATCATGCTTCCTGCTCATTCTAGGCAATCCTGTAATAAAATCCATATTAATCACCTTCCACTTCCAAGATGGATTTTCTATATCCTACACCAAACCTCCAACCCTCTGGTGCTCAACCTTTACCTGTTGGCAATTGGGACATTGAGTCACATGACCGATGATGTCCTTTTTCATGCCATTCCACCAATATAGTTGCCTCAGATCACGATACATCTTTGTGGCACCTGGGTGTACTGAATATCGAGAATAATGTGCTTCATTCATAATTTGTTCCCATAGTTCACCCACATTAGGTACACATAGACGACCCTGGATCTAAGAACTCCATCGGGTCCACAATCAAATAGGCTCTGTTTCTGTTGCGGTATACTGTCTCTCAGTAAGACTAACTCAGCATCATCATATTGACGTTGCTTAACTTCCGCTACCAAAGACGATTCTGCTGTGTTTTTGAGAATAACACCCCCATCTTCGACATCTAGTAACCGAATTTGTAAGTCAGCCAACTGCCGTAGAGCCTTCACCATTTCAATCCTGTCGACCTGAGTATGACTCAAGCTACCCATAGACTTGCGACTTAGCGCATCAGCTACAACATTTGCCTTGCCCAGATGATACAGAATGCTAACGTCATAATCTTTCAGCAATTCTAACCACCTTCTCTAGCGTAAATTCAACTCCTTCTGCTGAAACAAATACTGGAGGCTCTTATGATCTGTGAAGATATCAACATGTACCCCGTATAAGTAATGGCGCCAAATCTTCAATGCAAATACCACTGTGGCCAACTCAAGATCATGGATAGGATAATTTTGCTCGTGCTTCCTCAACTGTCTAGAGGCATAAGCAATGACCTTGCCGTGTTGCATCAGAACACAACCTAGCCCAACTCTCGAAGTATCACAATAGACCACATAACCCTCGACATCCTCTGGAAGAGTCAGGACAGGTGCTGAAGTCAGCCTATCCTTCAATTCCTGAAAACTTCGCTCACATGCCTCTGTCCATTGAAACTTAGCTGCTTTATGAGTCAACTTTGTCAATGTTACAGCGATAGTAGAGAAACCTTCCACAAATCGGCGATAACAACCTGCTAACCCCAGAAAGCTGCGAACCTCTGTAGGATTCAAGGATCTGGGCCAAGTCTTTACTGCCTCTATCTTCAGACTATCCACTCTTATATCTTCAGCTGTAATTACATGACCAAGGAAATCCACAGATGTTAGCCAAAACTAACATTTAGAAAATTTAGCATATAACTTGTGCTCCTGTAGAGTCTGTAATATTGCTCCCAAATGACCTGCATGCTCGGCCTCGGATTGCGAGTAAATCAGAATATCATCAATGAAGACGATCACAAATACATCAAGAAAAGGCCTAAACACCCGATTCATCAGGTCCATAAAAGCTGCTGGGGCATTAGTAAGACCAAAGACATCACTAAGAACTCATAATGGCCATATCTAGTCCTGAAGGCAGTCCTGGGGATATCAACTTCCCTAACCCGTAAATGATGGTACCCGGATCTCAAATCAATCTTTGAGAAGCATCTAGCACCCTGTAACTGGTCAAATAGGTCATCAATCCTGGGAAGTGGGTACTTATTCTTAATCGTAACCTTATTTAGCTACCTATAGTCGATACATATTCTTAACGACCCGTCTTTCTTTCGCACAAAGAGCACTGGTGCACCCCAAGGCGATACACTAGGTCGAATGAATCCCTTCTCGAGAAGGTCTCTCAGCTGCTCCTTTAATTCCTTTAGCTCTGCTGGAGCCATTCTGTAAGGAGGGATCGATATAGGCTGAGTACCTGGAAGTAGATCAATAGCAAAATCTATCTCCCTTTCAGGAGGAATTCCAGGCAAATCCTCTGGAAAGACCTCAGGGAACTCATTTACAATTGGAATTGACTGGTCGTAGGCTCACATTCCAAGTTTCTTACCTGAACCAAGTGAGAAATACAACCCTTAGATATCAACTTTTGAGCCTTAAGGTATGAAATAAACTTACCTTTAGGCATAGCGGCATCACCTTGCCATTCCCGGACTGGCTCACTGGGAAAATTAAATCTGACAACTTTAGCTCTACAATCAACATTAGCATAACATGAAGCCAACCAATCCTTACCCAAAATGACATCAAAATCAACCATTTCAAGCTCAACTAGATCAGCTAAGGTTGATTTATCACATACCAATACTATGCAGTTTCGGTAAGTTCGTCTAGCTAACACAGATTCACCAATTGACATAACAACAAATGGTATAGATAATAACTCAGGGACTGTCTCAAACTGACTCACAACCAATGGTGTGACATAAGAGAGTGTAGAACCAGGATCAAGTAAGACATATGCTACATGAGAATAAATAATCAAAGTACCTGTAACAACATCAGGTGAGGCCTCCTGGTCCTGTCGACCGCCCAAAGCATGAAATCGATTCTGGGTTGCCCCAGAACTAGAAGCCTCTGTCCCTCTGTCTCTTCCATGGCCTATTGCTAGTTGAGGATCAGGTCTGGGAGGTCGAACGGAGGATGAAGAAGCAACCGCTGATCGTGCCTGATCTGCCTCAAACTATCTGAACAATCCCTTATAAAGTGCCCTGGCTTCCCACAACGATAACATACATTCTGCCCCTGACGACACTGACCTGAATGAGATTTCCCACACTGGGGACAAGGCGACAATGGTGGTCGCCTCTGCCCGCCCACTCCTGTCGTCGAGAACTAGATGGAGCTGGGCCTTGGTCCCTTCTCTGTCTCTGAAACTGAGGTGGGGCACTCCCTATTGGCCTAACTGACTGCCTGGATGACTGAGCCCTTGGGTCACCCTGCGGCCCTCTGTAAAGACCCACAGTCCTAGCTCTCTTCCATTGCTCGTGCTGTCTCTGATTATCCCGTAAGTGATGAACCAAATCCTTTGCCCTCTGGGCGAAAGCTTGAATTCGTGAAATGTCCATATGCTCCTGAGTAGATACCCCCAAGCAATCTCGAGCTATATGAAGCCCCAAACCTAACACGAACTGATGAACTCTATCCTCCATCGTCTGAACCATGTGAGGAGCATACCTGGAAAGAGAATTAAACTGAAGACAATACTCATGCACACTCATACTTCCTTGATCTAGGTGCAAGAACTGATCAGCTCGAGCCTGTCAAAGCTCCCGGGGTAGATAGTGGTGCATAAAGGCCTAGAAAAACTCTTCCCACTCAGCTGGTGGTGCATCGGCTCCTCTAGATCGAGCCCAAGCCTCATACCACAATATGGCCACATCACGTAGTCTGAAGGCTGCCAACTCTACTTCCTCAATCGTTATAGCTCACATCACCTTTAACACCCTATAAGTCTGATCGATAAAGTCCCGAGGATCCTCGCTCGGGTCTGATCCGGTGAATATAAGAGGGCTTAAACTCAAGAACTCGCGGGCCCTGGAACTCTCAATTGTCTGGCCTCTATGTCTCTCCATTGCCTCCAACCGTCTCTCTTGACCTGCGGCTATACCAGCCATCAGCTGAACAGCTCCCTCAAGACCCTGTCCTTCTGGAACCATTGGAGGTACCACAAGAGTGGGAGGGTCTTCCACTCTACTACCCTCAAGTACTGCTGGTGCGGGAGGAGCTGGAGGTCTATCTGCCATTGCTCTAGTCGGAGCGGGAGGAACTTTAATACTTAGGGCAGGAGATTCACACTGAGCCTCTGATCTGTCTCTCTGATCCACTGGAGGGAGACTAGTACCCTCCCCAACGGCTGTGCCAATCAACCTTATAGTCACCTTCCTTGTCACAGGCATACTCTGAAACAATAACTCGATTTAGATATCATGGTACTTATGAGTTCGACCTATAGCACGCACTATTAGTAAAAGAAGTGAAACAACTACTAAATTTCCTGTAGCCTCCTGATTATAAGTATGGTGCACAACATACCCATAAGTAAGACTCTACTAGACACGGCTCTGTGGACTCCCTAGGACACGACTTCGCTCTGATACCAAGTCTGTCACACCCCAGAACTAGGGTAGGGCGCAACTGGCACTCGATTCATGGTCGATCGAGAAGCCGGCTATATAACATCTATAAATGTAACACTAAGGCTGACCAAGCCACCTGTCACAACCAACCAGGATAAATACTGAGCCAATAATGCCTTGACAATTGTAAATATGGAACCTGGAAAGCTGACAAGGCTACAATAAAGCTAAAAAAAGCAATGAAAAATCAATACGACTACATAACCCATACTACTAAACAAACTAGTCCACATCAGCCTCTACAGAGTAAACAAACTGAAATGCACGGGACTGTGCCCCGGCCTACCCATGCTGTACACAAAACTGAAAATAGTCCACACCAGGACATGGCTCCTGGAAGAGAGGAGCATACCACTATTCTGCAGAAATCTAGATCCTACTACGTTCGATGATCTGAGCCTCGGCCTGTACCTGTAGCACGATTGCGGGAAGGATCCCAAGATGAAGGGACGTCAGTACAAATAAAATGTACTGGTATGTAAGACTAAAAACTGTAAACATGTAAGATAAATATGATAACTAGGCCTGAAATAAGGAGTAGTAACAACCTGAAATTCTGAAAACAGAAACCTGACAATAACTCATTATTGAAGTATAAATGCAACCATCTAATGCACAACAAAGACTATAACTGAAATGCCAGCAGACAACCGACCATAAAATCTATACAATCTGTCTAGCCACTGTACCACACCGGGGTAAAAATAAAGATGCCTCCAGCCGGTGCACTATACCGGGGTAAAAATAAAAATGCCTTCAGCCGGTGTACCATACCTGGGTAAACTCCGTCCAGTCGGTGTACCACACCGGGGTAAAATCAATAAGACCTCCAGCCGGTGTAACACACCGGGGTAAAATCAATAAAGCTTAGACAAAATCATATATGGAGCCGATATGTCTTAATACTGGACCAGCTCAATACATACAACATAGAAATGACGAATACTAAACATGTGGCCTCCATAAGCCTCCTTCGTAATGCATAACTGGGAACTGAGTACATATAACATGCAAAGCTCAAAAATAGAACTTAAATGCATGTAGTGAAAACTTGTATGAATCATAAGGAACTATGGATAACCTAAGAGTTTCAAAAAAAATTGTAGATTGTCTCCACGAGACATTAGAGCTCAAAAACACGCTAGCTTGTCGTTCGGCTTAAGGGAAAGGGATTATGAAATCTCTCCTTGGCCTAACATATTTCATAACATACACATAATATAAGGGACAACCATAACCAGGTAATCCTAATTTGGTAAGCTCGTTTACCCTCAATAGCTTGCGACATCTTTACGTGGCTTAAAATCGTTTACACGTCCTTGTCTCGGCTCTTTCACCAATTTCGGATAGAAACCAGACCTTTTAACACATTTAACATCACATATATATACACATGACATACATTAAGGACCATCTAACAATTCCCTCACTGATGGGTCTCCAACTCAATGTACAACTACGACAACAATCAACACAATATCACACTTTAGGTATCTCCCTTCGGCTAGGCATAATCTTTACATTTATCCTCAATAAAACATGGGAATTTAAAGCTTAAATGAAGCTTAACATACTGGCTCAAGACTTTTAAAAAGGTTGTTGTCTCATTCGATTCACATCACACGAATCGTGCTTGAAGGAATGATAGACAGGGCGCCTTACATACCTTGTTACGACGAGCTTTCCTTAATCGCTTCTGTCCTCCAACAACCCATGTTTAGTACTCTTCAATTCCTTGCAGTTATACTAATGTAACAAGCCTGGTTTGAGCCTTAGACAAAATTTCACCCCAACAGAAGCCATAACGACAATACAAAACAACATTTCATTACTTTGTTTTAACTTGTTTCCGCAGTCTTTAAGGGAAAAATAAAATGGTGAACTTACCTAGATTTTCTTGTGATTATTCCCCATAATAAAAGGAGTATATTCCCAGAAAAACACAGCTGTATCAACCTCCAAAAAGGGGCAAAAACGTCACCTAAAAACATACAAAAAATGAGCCACAAAACCAACTTCAACTTCTAGCTTTAGCTAAGAAAATTCTTGCAAGTTTAATAGCTGGAAATGGTAACCCTTTTCTTGTCTTCCACTCCTACTAAGATGGAATATCTAGGAAGCTTAACATGATTGCAAACACAGAAGCTTAACAGCCCAAAGAACGGCAGACACTTCAGCTAAACACACATGAAAAAAACAACCTAGCCTAGCTTTGAATTTTCAAGCTTTTAGCAAAGATTTTTAGTAAGTTTAAAGGATAGAATCCTTACCTTCTCCCTTGAATCCAACCATTAACAAAAGGTAGTATATATTCATCTAATTACTCCTCCTAAAACAAAGAAAAACACATCATATACAAGCTTCAAAAACGCAACAAAGACTCACCGATGCCTCTCTTCAACTTTGCAATGATCTTCTTCACTTGGCTTCAATTTTTGGTTGATGATTTGCCTTGATTTTTCTTAGTTTTTGGCTGTAAAATACAGAGAGAAGTGTCCCCTAAGAAGGCAGCTCGAATTTGGATAGGAATGATATGATTTGAGCAGCAAACAACTTAAATAAATAGGGGTAGGGCGGTGGAGGCGCTAGGGCGTCATGCCCGCTTCACCGCTCGCGATGGTTCGGTAAAATGCCCATAACTTTTTACTCCAAACTCCGATTGACAAGCGGTTTGATGTTATGAAAACTAGACTCAAAGACCTTTAATTTTATTGGTCGTGGGTCTCCTAATTCATTATATATTGGGATATATGATCGTTTAAAGTTGATCCTTACTTATGAACTTCACATACTCTTTGTTTTTTTTGATTGTACTCATTTCCCTTGACACCTACGACCAATATACAACCCGTAATTTCTCTAACCTAGTATAAAACATCAAATAATTACCAATAAAAATTTTGGGGTGTTATAGTAGAGTCAAGTGGTGGACAATTCATACTTTACGAATTTGTGTAATAACTTAGTTGGATAGTTGTTGAAAATCATCAAGTTCTTGTCACTTAATTTAGCTTTGGAGATTTTGTAGAACACGTTTATATTAAAGTAAGTATCTTAATATGATTTCTTCTACATCTTTTGTTTGTCTTCTCATAAACAAGAGCGGCTAAATCTCTTAAGCTAGGGTTGTCGGAACCATGATGGATTAAGGAAAGTAGGCATAATAAAATAGTGATTCTTGAATGGTGAAATTGGTGGATTTCTATTTTCTTCATCTTAATGCATAATTGCCTGTATCTTCAACTTTCCCAACCAAGGAGGTTGAAGTTAGGAAAAGAGAATAAAAATGGTAATTTGAGGCTACCAAACCTCATCTAAATTAACTTGATCTCTAATCGAGGATAGTTAAGTCAAGAATTACTGTCGGACAAAAATATATACACTTTGAGTCTGAGAGGAGATAAGTGAAATTCATCTACCAAGGTCGAGAGACATTTTATGAACTAGAACGTAAGTCTTCCACAAAATTCACTCGGATGGATCACTAATAAAAGCCTACTAAGTTATGAAATCATGGGGAATATAATTCTAATTTTGTCTTGATAATTTGATACACAACAAAATCATTATTAGCATTACTTTTTTTTATTTGCACACCCCCCTTTCGAAATATTAATTGCAAGTTAGTTTATTCACTGTTAATATATTGTTTCTTTCCTATTCCTTGTGGCATCGACACCAACCTATATTGGGTTATTATATTTGAAAGAGATTGATTTATACTTTAATTGTGAGGTGTAACTTAGGCATGATCAAATTCTAACGCCGTTGCTGGAGAATACAATTAAGAAATAATTAATTGGTGTCTAAGCTTGATATCTAATCTTTATTTTGTGATTTATGTTTTTTTGTTTTCTTTTTGTATTGTCACAGGTTAGCATGGCGAATCCTATGGCAGAGATTGATTTCCCACTGGAGGAGATGACGAAGGCGCAAAGAGCCGAAGCTGCGCGCCTAGTAGAGGAAGCTCAACTAGCTGAAATATCTAGGAGAGCTGAGGCTGCGAATTTTATTAAACCCCCCTCGTCATCATGGACATAATGTCGTAAGGAATGTTCTCTTCGAGGGGGGGGGGGGGGGGGTTTGAGCAAGAGGAAGTTTTCTATACGGGAGCTATTTTTCCCACCCCACTACCAGCGAATGCAAAATTCGATGTGATTAGCACTATGATGCAGTTGTTGAGCATGAAGGGGTTGTTATATGGTTTGTCTGGCGAGGATCCAAACCAACATCTAATAAATTTCAATGGTATTTGCAATGCTTACAGATTGCCCGGAGTTTCTCACAAGGAAATTAGACTCCACATATTTCCATTCTCACTAGCTGAGGAGGCTACGTTGTGGCCGAACGAGCTTCCAGATGAGTCTATAACCACTTGGGAAGAGCTGACTACATCTTTCTTGATGAGATTTTCCCACCCTCATGGTTGATTCAGTTGAGGGATGAAATTAATAACTTCAGATAAGAAATTCAGAAAACATTCATATCTGGCACTTGAGGAGGTCAATCTTAAGTGTTGGAAGCTACTGCTAAGGGACTCCCCCTCATCTAGAAAGGATAGGCAATTGAGAGGTTGGTTGAAGATGATGTTACGCGGCGTTCAGAACCAGTCTTGAAGTGTAGGCTTGTTGTGCTTTGGCCCTTCTGTGGGCTTTTATCGAGGCATGGTTGAGGTTTAAAAAGAAATTAAAAAAGTGTCCTAATTACAAGCTTCCTTAGAAAGTTCTTTTGGAGGTATTCTATATGTCACTGAATGCCTCAAACAAAGTTGTAGCAGATGGTATAGCTGAGGGGTCCATGATGGCACACACTTTTGTAGAAGCCAGTGAAATACTGGATAAAATGACTAAGACCAACAGAGCGTGACATACCAGAAAATCTGTGGCCGCTGCAGTGAGCTATTCAAGAGGAATGTCAACAGAACAGTGGAAAAAGGAGGAAGAACTGGACCAAGACATGCCCATCTCAAGACCCAGTTGGAGTTGATCACCAAGCACCTCACCACACTAAATACACAAAAGGTGCATGTGGTGAATGCACAAGACGGGCACCTAGGTATGAGGATCAATACCCTAAAGTTGAAGAGGAAGAAAATTTTGTGAACAATCAGGGGGATTTCTGGGCCAACATCCAAGGGTCTAACCAAGGATCTTGGCTTCAAGGACAAGGAATCAAGGTTGGAACTACTATGGGAACAATGGCTATGACCGAGCTGGGGCTAGAGATAGGGACCAAGGTTTAGTTTAGGAATCGAGAGACCCCGCAGAATGATAGAAATGGATTATATATCTCTCTACAAGTAAGAGGCCTGCTGTGAATGACACTGGGACCGTAGGTTTAGAAGATTTGATGAGTTGCATGATGAAGAAAGTTGACTCCACCGCGTTAGGATTTAAAGAGATGAGACGGTAAAATTTCAAGCTTGAGTCAATTGGTGGACTCACATTCAACTCCATCAAGCAGTTAGAGCAGTAGGTAGGGAAAATCTTGGCCGCATTGAATCAAAGTCAAAAGGTCACTTTGCCTAGTGATACCATTCCAAACCCTAGAAATGAGGGTAATTGCATGTGACCATGAGCCTAATATGTATCTTGATGAAGTCTGAGTAATCAAGATACCTACGTCGAGCCGCGATGTTAAACTAGCCGCTACTTGGGAGGAAACCTAAGATAATTTTGATCTTTTTGGAGTTTACGTGTTTGTTCAAGTGTGCACGAGTTATGTCGTGATACACAAAAAGTATTTTTGAGCATAAAATTTAAAAATGGGGTGCAAGAAAAATCGGCCTTGCCAGCACACTGCCCAACGCGACGCACATGCCTTAGTAGTGCACAGCCTAGCGCAACGCGCAGGGCATGTTGCTGCACAGGTTGGCGCGAAGCTTAGGGGGAAAGGGTGGAACAAGCGCCACGTCCTGGAGCAGCTGTCTAGGACAAAACTTTCGTGGGTCAATGGGTCAAACCCGACCCAAGAAGTATCTTGAAAAGCAAAAACCTAATTTTTCTCCTTGCTTTTCAGCTCACCTACGCTGCACACCCCACTTTCTCTCAAAAGTTTCTCCAAAAACTTCATATTTCTCACAAAATCCTCTAAACTTTTTCATACAAATCATAAAAGAGACAACATTTTTCTTGAAAATTCTTCAACAATGGTACCAAAACCAAGCAAGGGAAAGGGAGTGGCTTCTTCAAGCCATGGTTCAAAAAGATCAAGAAGGGCTAATGAGGAACAAAATAAGGATGTGAGCTACCACAACAACCATTTAGGTGTTTTGGGCTCCGTTGGGTCACGGAGCAGGAAGGTAAAAAATAGTTTAAAGAGCATAAAGAATCAAAGTACTTACATGTATTGTTTATTGATAGAGAAAGTTTGGCATTGGAGTTTCCACATATTGTAGATAGATTACTTGCTCTTGGCCTTGGCTTTGTGTTTAATGATCTGGGGGAATGTAGCTTGAACACGGTGAGGGAATTCTTGCTTATTCGGATCCAAAAGAAAGGTCAAACCAAGTTAAAATTACAGGGAAAATTGTTAATTTTTCGCCCGCGGTTTTGAATAGAATACTTGTTCACCTAGCATTGACCCACAACTCTTCAAGAATTTAATTTTGAGACCTCCCTATAGAAAAATTTGACACACTCTTAGTGGTCCAAATTAGGTCGCATGGTGGCCCCATCACCAATAAGAAGTGTATCATGTGTCTTTCTCCTATGCACATATGACTAGAGAAACTAGGATTTGGTTGAAAATTATTTGTGCTTGTTTGGTGCCCGGGAAGCACGTGAATCATGTTACACGGGAGAGGGTGTGTCTTGTTTATGAATTAATGACTGGGATGCCTATTAATGTTGGGAAATTATCAAGGATGTGTTGAGGAGAGAAAGAGTGAAAAAGGTGTAAAGGTTTAGTTTTGGGGGTCTCTTGGCCTGATTTCTGCAAGGGTACCAAATTGATGAGGAGGAAGTGGATTATAGGCCTAGGTATAACCTAAAGAGGGTAGATATGATAAAGACTAAGGATCATGTAATCATGAGGCCATACATGATCCAGTCCTGTCTATTGGTGAGCACCATGCAAGATTTAATAATATGTTGAGTCACCTTTACGACATTTAAATGCTACAATTGAGGATGAATGGTATGATAGAGGAGCAGCTACAACAGCTCAACATGGATTACCCCTTGAGTGAGTATTCAAGGGCTCTCTGCAGAGTTGGGCTTATATTTGAGGAGCCCCTAGATGATGATGAGGATGATTTTGAGATAGGGGAAGCTGCTCTTGCCCCCACTGATGATAAGGATTAGAGACCCGGGGAGTTCTTCTTTCACTCTTTTAATTATGTTTTATTATTTTAGCACTGACGACATTCCTACCGATTATATGAGGGGTGGGAGAAGTAAACTTCACTATACCATGCAAGCTTTCATTACTGAATTTGTACATATTGGGCCTAGATTTTTTTTGTAATTCATGACTATTCTTTCTATCTTGTAGTAATTTTTTTGTTTTCTTTGATATTTTGTTTGATTTGGGTTTCACTGGTTTTTATTTTCGGTATTTTTCCTGTAGATAGTCCCTTTGAACCGATTTGTGGGTCTAGATTCTTTTTGTTAGTTAGTCATAGAGTCATGAATTTTTCCCTATAATGGATGGAAGATGACCATCTTAATGGAAAATTAGTCATTAGGAGTGCAAGAACTTAGAACCTTACGAATGCTAGGTGCTTCACTTAGGGTATCACCGAGACTTTTTGAAATCCACTTAGAAATGCAAGAAAAAGGTAGAAACACTTAGACTTTTGAAACTTGAGACCTATGCTTGAAAAGTTGGGCTTAATAATGTGATGCATTCGATGTGGATATATGTGTTTATGTAATCGTGACTGCCATTGTTGAACCATATATGCCATTGTGTGAGTAAGGTATTTTAGTCTACTCTATGCTTGCAATTTGATGTCTAGAACTTGTTCGATGTGTGTGCAAAATGAAATGAGGATGTTGAATCTAGGAAGTGATACATACATTTATTTGGTAACCTATTTGTATTCATTTTTTTACCTATGCTGTGATTATCCTAGTTAGTTTTTTTGAGCCTTAGCCTATTCTTTTGATAGCCATATTACAAGCTTAATCCTTCTTTGTTCTATTTGACTTTTATTTGATCCAAATGACTCCTAGAGAACTTTAATGAAATTTTTGCATAAAAGGAGCATATGTGGAGAAGTGAAGGGAAAAGCTAAAAAGTATGGAAATTAGAAGAAAAGAAAAGGATGAGATTTGCTAAACAAGGAGCGTGATTTAGTGGGAAAACAAAAAGAAGAAAGAGCTTATTGAAAGAATGAAACTTGTGAATGAGCTTAATGTGAAAAATCCCCACTAGTCGCCTAAGTTGTAAATTGAAAATAAAAGAAGGTATAAGGAGAAAAATAGGAGATGAAAGAATGTCTAGAAATCAAAAAAGTTGTGAAGTATTAAAGTGATTAGGGAGATTAGTCACTATCTTGGCCAAATAGTTCCTACTCGTCCCTTAGCCTACATTACAACCATCTTAAGTCCTAATTGATCCCTGGTTCAATGTTCTATATTAGTGAAGTATTACACTAAGGGCAACACTATCAGTTGTTTTTTGCATGCATGTTGAGTTCTTTGGGAGAGTGAGCGGAAATTATTTATTTATGCCCAAGTAAATATTGTTATATATCTTGTATGCGAAAGGGCAACTACTCAAATCGTGAGGGCACATAATGGTAAGATTTTGGTATATCTTGATTTCTAAATTGCACATGATTCATGTTCGCCCAAATATATCATGTTAAGTTAGTTTTAGAAGCTAAGTGATTTCAAACTTTGACATTTGAATGTTGATCCTATATGCATATGGAGTGAACTGTTGGAGCTTTATTGATTTGTCTAATGATCCTAAGTGTAAGTAGAACTGTTTGTAGGGTGAATTTTGTGGTTAAATTAGAGAAGAGAAATAGTAGACTGTTCGAGGACAAACAATAGTTTAAGTGTGGGGTGGTGATGAACAACATATTTACGCATTTATTAGCCATATTTTATCCATCCTTAGATATATTTTGAGAAGAAATTGTGTGTGATTTATTGTGTTTTATGATATATTTGTGAAAAAGAGATAACACACACGATTGGATACTTTCAGGTATAAAAGTGTTGAATTTGGGCTTAATTGTAGCTTAAAAGAGCAAGAATGGCAAAGCCCTCCTTGTAGCTTTTTTGGCTCTCACATTAAGCCTTATCTAAGCAAGAGGTAACACCATTTTCCTATTCTTTTTATCTTTTGGTGATTCAAGGCTTCTCAACCCATCATTTCATTCATTTTGATCACAATTTGGTGCTACCTCACATTTAGGCTCATCATATTTCTTCCTTTCTTGTAAACCCCCAAACTTAGGCTTTTTGCCTCTTTTTCATTGTTTTCCTTATCTCTCCCTATGTCTTGGGCTTCAAGCCCCCATTATTTCCATTCATTTATCACTAGCAATTATAGAGGATGGGTGCCAAAGAAGAGGATTACAAAAGGGACACTGGCTTATAATGCGGTTTTCAAGATTAAACACTCCAAAGGCTCAACATTGGCTAGCAAGGGAAGAAATTTTCGGAGGTCATTTTGGGTGAAGTGACTAATCAAACAAAATCCTTAAATCATGTTCTAAGTGCAACTACATCTAGGATTTCGCCTTGAGTCACATTAGGGCAAGTTCTAGACAAGAAGAGATGAATGAGATTCATTCAATAACCTTATCACACAAGACATCACACTCAAAGAATTCACATAAGTCATTATTATCACAAGATTTTGATTCAAGACATGAGAGCATGCAAATCCACAAGCCAAAAAGGGAATATGCAATGTATGACAAGAGAGTGCTATATTTTCCATTTCCAATGCCCATTTTTTTCTTTCAACTTCATTTTTCACGTCACACAAGAATTTTTTGTGGTACCTCTGAAAAACAATTCCACAAAAGACTCAAAGATAAGAGAGCCGCCTCACAATCTATCATTGAAAAATGTCAACTCGGTTCGACAACAAAAAGAAGTAAAAAAGAAAATGCTACTTGGGAAAGAACCTTGGTATGAAGAAAACCCTTGGAGTTTAATTACTATGTACTATTTACAAAGGTAAACATCAAACTTAGGTCACAAATTTAGGAAATAATAACAAAGACCCAATCATTGGCACTAACAACAAAGACAATCTTTTTCACTTCATACATTCACAATTTTAACAAAACAAATAGCCTGGCAAGGGAAAACATCAATCACAGCTTAAATGGCCCGAAAAAGGCTCACAACTTCATACCAAGTCAAAAACAAAAGCTCGACAACAGCACAAATTCATCAAAGACCACAACACTCAACCCACCTCCAACTAAAAAAAATTACGTTATCCCCAATGTATGCATGAAATGTAAAAAGGGGAAAGGACTTCCTGTTGTAGTCAGTCCTCATCGCCCTAATCATCATCACCATCACCGGTCGCTTCAATCCCAACTTGGCCAACATCATCCACGTTATCCTCATCGTCACCTAAGCACTCAAAAAAATTGTCGATAGGGCCTCGAGCTGTGGAAGGGTTAGTCATAGCTGCGTCAAGAGCACTCCTGTTAGGTACTTCTATAGGCGTCTGACTCTTCCATTACCGAACCTTATCCTGGATAGAGGTAACAACTCCCTCCACCACATCTACACGATTACACAGCTTGCTCAAACTATCTTTGACCAACTTCATCCATTCTTGACTATTTTCATAATAAGGTCAGGGAGACCCTTAGCTAGTTGTTAGAGTTGACCTTCATGTGAGTGGGTCATCTCCGCAAGCTTTTGAAGATCACTTGGGTGTGAGGAGGTGAGGAACCTCGAACTGATGCTCCTCCGGAAGCCTGACCCGATGCCTCAGGGTATGGCATGTTGAGATCAGGGGTAATGGGGGGTGATGGACTTATCTGACACCTCAAAGGCTTGAATTTGCTGCCTCTTATTCTTGGGAACATCAATGTCCCTTTTGTTAGCAAGGGAGATCACACTGAAGGTGGAGCTAGAGGTCTCATCCGGGAAAAAAGGTACTCCCGCTCTCAAATAGAGCTGCAATATAAGCATATAATATGGCATTGAAGTTCTTGCTTGCCTTTCCTTTCTATGCATTTGATTGGACACTATCTCCTCAAAGTTGATGGGGACCCCTATCATAATGCAATAAATAAGGATACCGCTTCCAAATTCACCCATTTTTCATTCTTGAAGGGCATGATTTGACGACAAATGAAGTCGACCAACAACTTGACCTCGAAGTGTAGATCATGGCTAGATATCTCACCACCTATAGATGCCCATAGGGTGTTCGGTGGCAATGACGGGAGCGATGACACTGAATTGGTCATTTTTGTTGGCGAGGCAGATCGAATACTTAGTGCCCTCATCAATTTTATCCTCCCAAAATAGAGAATTTATGGCTGCCGGCGTGATGTCGACCTCAACATCTCTCAATAATATTGAAGGTAGGCAGGGGAAGTCCTCAACTTTGCCTCTGTACTTCATGTTCTCCTTCCTGGCTTAGTAAGAAGCGTAGAATGCGGGTACCAAGCTCCTGTAGAAATCCGGGGGAGGGTTGGCCAAGAAAAGCCATTGGCTATCGGTGAATTTGGGCAGTGATGTTGGGGAAGTCGCCCCTCAGCCCCGCCAAGTCAAAACACTTCTGTACGGTGATCGAGCGGCCCTCACAAATAACATAGTGCCCCTTCATATTGAGCACACAATAGATAATAGCCTCTTAGGTATTGGCGGGGGTTGGGGTATCCTTGGCTTTCCCTTTGCCCTTTGTTTTAGATGTGGCAATGGCCTTTCCCTTGCTTGGGTTCCTAGATGAAGACATGATTCTGCAAAATTGATGTTAGTTCCATGGAATAGTATTTCTTTTTGTATTTTTCTAATGACAAAACAAACAAAAAATGACTACTTTAAATATTGGATGAGAAATAAGAGGAAGGAACATCATGGAAAGAGCTGACAACACTGGGGGGACGCGACACGCAAGTGGTGACCTGCGTTATGCCGATGTACTGCTGGCGCTTGGCAGAATACAAGATTTTATACTTTCAACCGGTGACTCATCGGTGAATCACCGATCATGATCTGCGAAGCGCCGATGGAACGTAGATTCAAGGTAGTGGCCTGAAGCCAGTTTGCCTGAACTGGTGTTCCATCTGACGTTTCACTTGGCCTGACTGGTGATTAGCAGATGACCACCGGCCCCATCGTGCCTCAAAATAACAATCCAACATATCACTCTCGTATGCACTTAGTCACACCATATTTAAACAATATTAATAAAATATACAAACTGACGATTTGCCATTAAGAACAACATCACCCGGTCTATCATCGGGCAAATCGGTCCCTTTGTATCCCCTGGGGTTACTTAGCATTCAGCCCAAACTCATGTATTGAACACGTCATGGGATGCCCTATTTCACAAGAGAAATAACCTCCCCCACCACTTTTAAGCAGAAGACCCTCCCCCCCAATAATTTTACATCATAACATCAACAACATTTATCACACGTACCCATAATCATGGAAATTTAGGAGAAATGGGGAGTGAAAATAAGGGATATACATGCTAAAATCAAAGATCATGTGCAACAAGAACTAGAAATTTTAATTATACAAGAGTTTAGAAACACATACCAAAGCACAAGATTGTGAAGAGATGAGAAATTGAAAGCTTGAACTTGCTCAATAATGGTGAAAAGTTTGTGTGAGTAGTAGAGAGTAGGAATGAGTAAAAATGATAAAAAAGAAATGGTTGGTGGGTTTTTTATAGGTAAAAGAAGAGGGATGGTATTGGTTAATGGAAAGGTGAAAAGAAATTTTTGACGAGTTATGGAGATGTAGGGATTAATGGTGACTGAAAGGAAGTGGGAAGGTGGAGTTTTGGAAGATGGAATAGTGTATGGGAGAAGGTGAAAAGGTGGGAAAAAGGGAATTTTGGGAGAATAAAAAGGTGATGTATCTGGTTAGAGGAGGGTTTAAAGCATTCGGGTCGGGTCGGTCAATGAGTTGGTTAGTATTTTTAAAATAAAGCATGAACCTGTATCAGCACTTCACTAGCGGTCGCCGATGAGGAGTGGAGGTTTGCCGCCTTAACACCACTGACCTGCATTTTGTGTCCAGTCTTCTATTTAATATCCGTCGGTTGACCGGTTGTTCGCGGATTGGACTCTGCGTTCCACTGGTGGGTCGCCATTTGTCCCTCAAATCTGAAGCATTTTGACTTGATCCAGCGTTCAATCGGTAGTTAGCGGACTGATTTCGGTGTTCCACCGGTGTATCACTGCTTTTGCCTTTTTGTTCCTAGGTTTCTACCTCTCTTACTCAAGGCATCGACGGTTCATGAATTTAGACTGACGGTTCGCTGGTCTAGCGTGGTGCCTGCCCTGTTTAGTTCTTCTCTTCCCTGCTTCACATCCACTTAGTCCTAGAAAAGAAAAACAACAAAACATCATAATATTCAAGATAAGAATGCTTGGGTTGCCTCCCAAGAAGTGCCTTAGTTAACGTTGTGGCACGACAGATACCTTCTCGACTTTCAACATTCGGAAAGTCATACTCCACTTCACTCTCATCATCCAAAGACTCATAATGTTCTTCCCCATCAAGCACTACCATGACCTTGCACTCATCCGGAGGCTTGATAGGCTGGTATACATTAAAGGTGACCTCGTCGCCTCCTACCCGAAACTTCAGCTCCCTGAGCTCCACATCAATTAAATTCCTTCCCGTTGCTAGTAGAGGTCGCCCCAAAATGATTGACACCCCGATGTCCATTTCACAATCTATCACAACAAAATCAGCCGGGAGTATGAATTTATCCACCTTCACAAGAACATTGATTAGCACTTCAACCGGTTGCTTGATTGACCTATCCGCCATCAACAACCTCATAGAAATGGGTTTGGGACTCCCTAACCCAAGTTTTTTGAATATCATGAGAGGCATGAGATTGATACTAGCAATTGAGGTCACATAAATCCTTGTTGAACATGCACAAACCAATTGTACAAGGAATGGTGAATGCCCCAGGGTCTTCACATTTTGGAGCAAGGTTGCTAGTCATGACAGCGCTGTAATAATGGGTCACCTCATTGGTGCATGTATCCACCACCTTCTTTTTCTTCAAGATTTCCTTCATAAATTGTGCATACCTTGGCATTTGAGCATCCACCAGCAGTATGTTGATAGATAATTTATTAAAAATTGTAATAAACTTCTAAAACTGGTTACCTCCTTCTTTTTGGCCAACCGTTGTGGATATGGCGAGGGAACTCTCACTTTATGATCCTTGTCACTTGGGGCTTTCATGCCCTTCTTCACATGAACCTCATCCGAGGGCGTCATATCAACATCTTCCTTATCTTTTCCTTCCTCCTTATCACCAACATTTGGCACTTTTGGCACCTTATTCAACACATCATCATCAATTGCCTTCGGGTTATAGACATCCTTGGGTTTCACCCTTACATCTTTCAATATCTTACCTCTTCTAGTCATAACTGCCATGCAATGGCTCTCTTTCTTTTGAATTTGGGTCAGTATCACTATGAAGTGCACCCTTCATGTGGGGGTTTATTTGTGCAGACAGATGGTTCATTTGTGCTTCGAGGTGTTTGATTGAAGTCGAGTGGGAGCTCACGGTTTGGGAGAGGTTAGACACCTCCCCTTTCAACTCTTGAACCCCGCTGTCAGTGGATTCTACTTTCTTTAACACTTGGGACAACATATACTCAATCTTTGAGCTTCCTATATCACTTACCCCGGGCTATCCTTGGGGTGCTTCTGCTTTTGAAGGAGGTATGTAAGGGTTAGAACTTCGGTCATATCGCTCTCCTTCGCAATTTTGCTCTCTATTCCCCCATCAATCATTTCTCTCCCCCCAACCAAGATTATCACAGTTTCTCCAACCTTGATTCTCTTCCCTTGGGCACCAAGTGACTTGGTTGGCACCTTGATACCCAGGGTGAGAACCCCCCAACCCTGGCGTGTATTGACACTCCTCCTCATATCCCGGGAGTGAAGTATCATCATCAAACTGAACATGGCTTTGAGTAGCTACAACATTCATATTCTTTGTACCATCTCCCATCAAATGTTTTGTCATCAACTCTATCTAGGTCATCTTTTTTTCAAGAGTTTCATCTCTAGCCTCATCTCTCTTCCTCAACTCCACACTCACAAGGTTGGAAGCAATACCACTAGAGGATATCTCCGCTTCTCTAGTGTGCCATGCTCGATTGGTTTTCGTCATTCTATCAAGTAATGCCTTGGCTACTCCATAGGGCTGATCCATGATTGATCCCCAACCAAATTATTTGCCACCGACTTATTAATAGAATTAATCGGCAAAAGCTTTGAAGTAAAACCCCATCAGGTAAGCCATGGTTCGGACAAATGGCCACCTTTTTATTAAACCTCAACAAAGCTTCATGGAGTTTTTCCCCCAAAAGTTGTCGAAAATTAGTAATGTCATCCCTCAATTGCAACATCCTTGAGGGAGGAAAGAACCTATCCAAAAATGCCCCCGTTAGTTCATTCCAAGAAGTAATAGACCCAGGAGGCAGCTCCTCCAAACCATGCAGTTGCTTCCCCGGTGAGTGAGAATGGAAAGAGTCTCAATACGATTGACTCTTGAGTGATATTTGTAATGTTAAAGGGTTGAAAAATCTCCAAGAAATTGTGGAGATGCCTGTTTGCATCCTCATTGGGCACTCCTCCAAAGAGTTGTCCTGTTACACCCCGTAAATTTTAAATGAATAAATAGCCTAATGGCATGTTGGTTAAGGGATTTAGAAGACAAGCAAAAAAAAAAAAAAAGTCGGTTTTTTTATACATATCATTAATACATTAGAAATTTCCAGAGAAGTCACGAAAACAGGGGGTACGAAGGATTTTGATAATTATCGCTCGATTATGCCGTCAAACGCAGTCCAAATTTAAATTAACCTCAGATACCGAGGTATTTAGTAGCAGGGAGCATTCCTACGGATTTAGTTTCGCGAAATTCGGCCGGCAAATCGGCGCACTACCGAGCTAAGGTAAGTGGAATTGCTCCAAATTAGTGTCAATGTACTCCTAGCCTTAAAGTGAATATTTCTCCCTTCTGGACTTTCGAGAAATAACAAGTTTTCGATCAATTTTCGATAAGACAAAGTTTGGGCTATAAATATATCAAAAGTGATGTTTTCTTCTAGAATTTTAGCATATTTAGTTTTAATTGATGTATTTAGTTCTAATTGACATGTATATGAATGTAGTTGGGAGAAATAGTAGAAGTACCGACGGAAATTACATCGGTCAGTCAGGTACTCAGAAACCAGGTATGTAAAGCTATTCTTTCGGCAAGCCAGGAAGTACAGTCTAGAAAATAAATAGAATAAAGGCTATTAACAGATACCCAACGTACAGGAACGATTTCAGTACAATTTCCAGCAAGCATGCTAGTATATCATTACGTATCATGCGATAATCAGAATAACGGATAGTCAGATGATTTCAGATAGTAATGTGGTATCCGCTAGTAGCTCAGCATGTTCTTACGTAATACCCAAAATGGAAGTTGTAAAAGCAGTATAATGAATTAGCAAGATTACAGATAGTATGTATTACATTTGTTGAGACTGTATCCGGTAATAGATGGCACATTTTATATTATTGAGCTATATCCAGTTATAGATGGCATGTTCTATGTTATTGAGTTATATACAGATATAATCAGATCAATAATCAGATATAGAAATAGCTCCAGACACCGATACAGCTCCAGATACAGATATAGCTCCAGAAACAGATATGGCTCTAGAAACTGATATAGCTTCAGATCACGGATAACAATAATCAGATAAACAGATAAAGGCCAGGTAGCAGTTAGCCCAGCAATCAGAAATAGTGCAAAATAGGATATAGCATTAGTTGTTTAATACGACCTGGCCTTGAAATAAAAGAAGAGAATATGATTAGTATTTCTCATTTGAGCATGCTTGCTGTGTATGTGTTTTGCATGTTGAGACTTGTTATGGCATGTGGGCATCCTTTAGCATCCCCGCCGCCCCTGGGTTATAGCTGTGTCGATACCAAATTCAGATACCGCCCCCAGCTGGGCGATGCCGTCCGCCTAGAGGACGATGATGGATGACCACCCTAATAATACGGTCCAGATTACCCTGCTTGCAGGGATAGTTCAGTTCGCTCTGAGCAGAGCAAGATTACCCTATTTACAGGGGCAGACTAC
Source organism: Datura wrightii (assembly GCA_035772735.1). Lineage (NCBI taxonomy): Eukaryota > Viridiplantae > Streptophyta > Magnoliopsida > Solanales > Solanaceae > Datura > Datura wrightii. The sequence goes on along the minus strand of JASDFA010000020.1, from coordinate 108,705,743 downwards.
TCTGTGTGCGCTTGTGGTCGGGGGCAGTTTCAGATACAGATTTTTATAAAATTACCCTGTTGCATGTTTGCACCCAGGGGCAGTTTCAGTCATAGATACAACAACAAATTACCCAGTTGAGCGCTTGCGCCCAGAGACAGGAGTCTTCGGACTCAGACACAGTTCATTGTCAGAGGCCAAGGCCTGAGCTACGTACCCAAGGGAGCCGGTAGGAGGAGCTCACAGTTATTAGATGAGTGGAGTGACTTATTTTTGGTTGGTTTAGACCCGGGTAGGGGTAAATAGATTGTTCTGTTGGTTGGCACTTTCCGACTTATGGGGGTCGGTCAGGTATTGTGTGTATTTATATGTATATCTATATGTGCTATTAGATACTGATAGACAGTAGGACGACACATCATCAGGTACACCCAGTTTATTTACAGAATAGGTAAACTCTCCCCAGTTATCCTCAGCCAGATAGACTCAGCTACTTCCTGCTTATATGTCATGTTATTGTTGTTACCCATTTCAGTTGTATATTTCAGTTTGCTTTACATGCTCAGTACCTGCGGTACTGACGCCCGTGGGGGCACTGCATTGCTTGCCTCCAGGTACACATAGACGAGGAGTCGATCCCTCGTGATCCAGTCAGTAGAGTTATCAGCTCCTATCCTCCAGAGCTAGACAGTCGGAGGTTGTTCCTATTTCCTTTTTGATTACAGTTTGGGTAGGTCGGGGCCCTGTCCCAACCATTCTATTATTACTTCCTAGAGGCTTGCAGTCTGATGTTTCCTTGTGGTGGTGGAGCCGATCATGTGGGGCCGTGCATGTATATATGTGTTTAGTTGTTGATGTTGGCCGTGTGGGGCCTTCTTCTGATTATAGTTAGTGACCTTGTCGGTCACAAATATGAATAGCAGTTGCTTCGGATTATAGTGTCATTATTTTGGTTAGCTGTTGTGCATTGCAGGTGGCTATAGGCCTAATCGGCCGGGAGCTGTATTTACAGACGCTATATAGCTGGTTCGTTTCTTGAAATAGAGCCAGAGTCAGCCAAAGCACCAGATGTGCTCAGGCTGGACCGTTTAGCAGCCCAGAGTCTAGCAGGCACCAGGTGCCCGTCATACCTCCCAAGGTGGGGTGTGACATGTCCCTTCATTTTAAGTAAGTGCAACATTGTAATTGTCACATGGAAAATGGCATTCCCTACCGTAGGAGGTAGGCAAATTGCCTTGGCTACATCAGGCATCACGGGGTCATCATCCTTGTGATCCATATACCCATCCACCGAACCTTCTCCTTCTAGTGAATGCTGGTTTATATCAACTTCAACCTGGAAGACACCAACTAAGATTGTAATGTCAAACTAATTAAGATGCAAGATTAATTCAAAATAACAACTAAAGGCTATCAAACTACATTCGTCGGCAACGACGCCATTTTGGTAACGTACAAACTATACCCTTTTCTATGAAAGAGCATAAACAGTCGTTGTATCAAAACAAATAACCTAATGATATCGGGGTCGAATCCCACAAGGAATATAAAATGCTTACGCAATAGCAGTATATTAACTTGAATTAATTTACATTAATGTACAAGACAAATAAATGAAAAATTTTGGGGAGCAAATGCAATAATACTATTGAATCTAAACTCAGCTAATCAAGAGAGCAAGATAACCAAAATCAAGAAACAATAATGAGCAAAGGATAGAGGTGTGATATAAATGGGATGTCAATCGAATTGGGATTTACTAGACAATCAAGTTATCGCTAATATGTGTAAATAACCTTGGAAAAGATGGTGCTCGATGTTTTTCAACCACTTGGGCGCCCTTTCCTCAAGTTCTACCTCAAGGTGCAATTCCACTATTCCAATATGGTTTAGGGGTTAAGAATTTCCTAGCCATCAACCTTTAATGGGATTCTGACCATGGGTTTTGGCTATTTCTAGCCCAACCCCACATAATCAAATCCCAACCCACTATTAAGTTCTCCCCCATTACTTAATTCCTCTTTTTCAAGCCAGAATTAAGCGAGCGAACAATACCCATATTTGCAACTATGAGTAATCAACTATAATTTGAGGAGAATAGATTTACACTAATTAAGTAATAACAAGATAAATCTAGCAATACCTAATTAAATCAAACACCCATCATCACACACTTCTAGCTATAGATTTGACTACTCATAATTGAGAAACACAAGAGCTTATTTATCAATAGACTCAACAATTTCATAATTAAGAGTAAACACAATCAAGCTAAAAATGTCACTGCAATGGAGGATATACCTTGCTAAAGAAGATGAAGATGAAAAAGAAATATTCAAAACTCTCTTTTCTATGCAAAATCTCTCTTCCAAAAAGTGATGGAGTAGAATAATCTGCTTGCTCAGAGTACTTTTCTAGAATATGTAAAAAAATAGCATTCTCCTTTTTTTTAGAGTTGGATGTTTTTTCCCTTTTTAGGCGTCTTTCACTTGCGAGTCACCGGCGGTTCACCGGTGTCCATTGGCCGCCGGTCTCTGGTTTAAGGTGAAATCCAAAGCAAAGTGGCGATGTCACTGGCGGTTGGCCAACTATTGTTCCATGAGTCACCAGTTGCAATTGTTGCTCATTCTAGTGGGTGCCTGCGATCAGTTGCATTTTGCCGATGTCCTCCGATGGAGGTCCGGTTTCCACCTGAATCTAATCCTTTTCACTCAATTTCATTCTCCTTCTCTTCAAGTTAGGTACCTGCAACATCCAAAGGAAAAATGGCATAAAATCCAACTAAAAGACTTAAAAACTAAGCTAAAGCTCATGCTGAAAAGCCTAATGAGTTGGTAAATTACTTCGAGAGGAGATAAATGAAGTTCATCTACCAAGGTCGAGAGGCGTTAGATGAAGTAGAACGTAAGTCTTACACAAAATTCACCAGGATAGATCACTAGTAAAAGCCTACTAAGTTACGAAATAATGGGGAACACAGTCCTAGTTTTGTCTTGATAATTTGATACATAACTAAATCATTATTAGAATTACTTTCTTTTCTTTATTTGCAATCCCCTATCCTAAAATATTAATTGCAAGTTAGTTTATTCACCATCAATATATTGTTTCTTCCCCATTCCCTATGGGATCGACCCCAACCTATATTGGGTTACTATATTGACAGCGACCGCTTTATATTCAATTGTGAGGTGTAATTTGGGCATGATCAATATTTATATTATGAAAAAGACTATACACTAGTATAAAAAGTCTATTTAATAACACTTTAGTACCATCACGTGGCTAAACTCTAGCGTTGGACTCGAAATTGATCGGTGTCAGATTAGGAATCATTGTGAGTAAGCTCCATGTGTAAAGTTAGTTAGTATTGAGGATAAGGATATTGCATGGAAAGCACCGTTGGTCTCCTAATAATGTGTGTTTAACACCCTGAAACTTTCCTAGACCAAATTCAGACGTTGCATGAAAAACCACAGGAAACCAAAAAAAATATTTCTGCCTCAAACGACCCCTACAACGGACCATTGTAACGAGTCGTGGGTTTCAACAGCTTTGTTCCAGGGGAAAACAACGAGTCAAAGGATGACTTAGAGGTCTTCCGGACCCTTTCCTAGAGACAACGGGAGGGAACAATGGCCCGTGGTAGCCTCCAACGAGCAGTTGTAACCACCCGTCGTTAGTTCCATAACCCAGCCGTGTGAACCACGAGGGGATACAACGGCTCGTTGGTCCTACCAATGAGTCGTTGTTATCACCCCTCGTCCCCGAGCCCGTTTTTCTTACCAGTTCCAACGAGAGGTATCAAGGGCCCGTTTTTGCTTCCAACGGACCGTTGTACCTAACCGTGGGTCACCAGTGAGAATTTAGTTTCTGAGCCTAGAAACCACGTCCGAATTCAACGGGCCGTCATTTCTACCAACGGCCCGTTCTGAGGCCCGTTGGTTCCTGTCGGCCAGATTTCAAATTTAAATTCTAGGGTTATTTTTGTAAAATTCCACCTACCTAGTCCCTAAACTACGTCGTTTGGGGTTCATTCATGGATTTTAGAAGGGGTAACCAGCATTTTCTCCCTATTTTCCACACTCAAACTTTCATGAAACAGAACGTAGAGTTCCTTTTGGAGCAGTTCAGAGCTTCAAGCTAGGGCAGATCCTTCTTCTTCTATTCTCCAACAATTTCTCTAGGCTTCTTCGTTAGGTATGTGTGAATTCAGCAAGGAGATTGTTCTCCCCTTGCGTCCTGCAGAACCCTATCTCAGTTAACTCTCAGTCCTATCCCTAAACTTACGAAATTTAATATATTGTTACTGTTCTTGGATTAATTCTTGTGGTATCCTAATGTATGTTCTGTTACACCCCAGAATTTCTTTTGATGATTATTTGATGGCTATATGTCATATTAAGGGAATTATGGGTCGTATGTTGTCAATAGGTGAGGAGGGAAACATGTGCAAAGGGAAAAGGGAAGTGTATGTGAAGTTTGTAAATAAGGGTCAACTTTAAATGGTCATATCTCTAAACATATAATGATATAGAAGTCCCATAACATATCAAATGAAAGGTATTTGAGTCTAGTTTACAGTGAAAAAAACTGCTCGTAAATCGGAGTTCGGAGTAAAATGCTATGCTCATTTGAAGACAGCACTGTCGGATGGGAAAGAGCCCAAGCGCACGGGTGTCGAGACAGGCAGGCAGCAGGTGCGCGCGCACGCGCGAGGGCATGTCGTACGGGCTCCGTACGCGGGTGCCGCCCAAACCATTTCCAGCCTGCCTATATGAAGTAAAATTGAGCTAGAAAGCTCATTTTTACTCCGTTTTAGTTGATTTTCTTTTCAAAATTCAGAGAATTCAAAGCCCTATCACATGGTGAAAAGATATCCCAGGTAAGAAACTTCACTCTTGTCTATTTTGGGCTTTGAAAATAGAACCTTGGAAGGAAGTCATGACTTGTTGTTTTCTTGTGGTATTGTTGCATTTTTAGATGATTCTAGACAGAGGAAATAGTAGGAGTTTACTCCTATTTTAGCTGATAACATCTCCAAGAAAGGGTAAGTAATTCCCTTTTTGATTTCTTTAAGTTTATGAGGCTATAACTTGGAGAATGTTGTAGTATTGTGTTGTTGTTTCCTTGTGTATTTTTGTGGCATGTTGCTGCCCAATTTTTCCAGAACTTTGGTGAAGTGAAGTTGCTTTTTGTTGGGTTTGTAAATTGGACTTGGAAGGATCCTTAAAGAGTAAGCTTGAGTATTTCAGTTGTTTACCCTGTATTGTTGAGACATTATGGGTCCAGTTTGTGCTCCAGTTGATTCTGACAGGTGGCCTGGACGGCCTAAATGTTACAGTTACAGATGTCATATAGTCGGCTTTCCAATCAGTCAGGTATGGGGAGCCAGTCGCGCCCTCCCCCCAGTTATGGGGCGTGACATGTTCATTATAGTTAATTTCCACCAGTTTGTGACTAAAATGATGCCTACTCCAGTGAAATAGGATTTTTGCCTAACTTTTGGAGCAGAAACTAGAATCCGATGTGTGTTTGTTGACTTATTGAATCATGTTAGGAAATTCCTGTAGTAATTGTATGTATCAGAAACTCAGTCTCAATTAGAAATTTATTTACTTAGTATCACTCAGGAATGTCAATTCAGTGTCAGTCATAGTATTAGAATATTTCAGTGTTAGTCAGTAATGTCAGCTAATCAGTTTAACTATAGTCTTATCCCGAGGTGTTAGTGGTGCCTCTCAGTTATTAGACTCAGACTCAGATTATAGTTATTTGATCCATTAGGCGGTCATGACCTTCCAGTTATAGCTCTGACCAGCCCCTGGACCCCAGTTCAGTTGTCAGTTTGTTCTCTAGATGATTACGACGCTCCCCGATAAGCAACTCTGACCAGTATTAGAACTCAGTTTCCAAATCTGTTCCTATAAGACGCTCAGGGAACTCTCTGACAGTATCCCCGGGTCAGTATCGTCTTGGACCCCAGTATCGAGCTATTCGCTTGTCAGTAGTAGTAGTAATAGGATTATCCAGTGGGAGTAGGACTTAGCACCGAAAGGGCCGGGTTCCAGCGCACCCAGGTTCCAAAACTACGTTGCCACTGTAGGTTATCTATTTTCTTGGACCCATGGCCCCTTTGATAGTGATTCTCATAGTACATGCCTTATACCCTGGCAAGGTATATTGGGTCCTACCAGTGGGGTGTATACATTGGACTCCACGTCTAGCTCACGTGGTTATATGTCGGTTATAGCCTCTCCCACTAGTCAGTACAGTTTACTCTCAGATTCTTTCGTCCAGATCTGTTCAGTGCAGTATTTCAGACTCAGTATTTCAGACTTAGGACATGTTTATGACCATCAGCTAGGGTCACTTTTGACCATATCAGTTTATTATCAGTTGTATCAGTTTTCAACATTTCAGTTGGTCATTTCATGTAGTATCAGTTCAGTTACCAGTTCTATCATGTTATTCATGTTTCTCTCACTTACTTAGTACATTCAAAGTACTGACGCATACTTTTATATTGTATCGTTTCATGATACAGTTGCAGGTTCTCAGATTCAGCACCGCTAGACGCCGCAATTCAGATTCTCCATCTCAACAATTAAAGCGTGAGTCCTCATCATCCAAGGGAATTATTTATTTCTTTCAGTCATATATTAGTTTCAGTTAGACTTAGAGTTATCTGGGGGCTTGTCCCAGCAGCTCATCAGTTAGATGGTTTTCAGATAGACATGATTTTTCAGACTTTCCAGTATTGTTCATGTGTTTTGAATTTTATGATTTCAGACTTGTCTTTCATAAATGTTTTTATGATATTATTTCAAAGTTCTGCTGTGCATGTTTACTTAATATACTAGTGAATGATAGACCAGGGGTTGACTTGGGGTCACTTGTGGCTTCAAGTACCGTGTTACGTCCCGGGTGTAGACTTGGGGCTTGATAATGCACCTTTCATACCATGCATTTGATTATCTTATGGCATTTTTAAATACTTATTGCACACTATGCATTCATCTCACATAGTGGAACGTGACCTTACAACTACACGTCTAGGCCAACGAACCCTTGCTCACATAAACAAACCTAAGCCAAGCCCGCAAGGCTCTCGAGAGAGTCTTACAATCATCAAGGAGGTCTTATTGCATCACAAGGGTATCTTGCAAAGCATATTCATGGGTGCCCAATGTTGTCCTTTGTCCATGATCTTGGGTAGATTTATATGCCCAAGTGATACTCAAACGTATCATTTTCGCCTTGTTTATCTAGCAATGTGTATACATTTTCATGTAATTGGTAATAAAATATGAATTTATACTAAACAACATGATTAGCATTGTTTTGTAGGTAAAATGTGATTTCGAAGAGCTAAAATGCATGTTGGAGGATATCGGAGTTGGACTTGGAATCGAGCACGGAAAAAGGCATTGGACTCACAAATTAAAGGGGCTCCACGATGGAGCCGTGTCACGCTGCCATCGCGGAGGTATTCTGCCTGGAGGGTGAAAAATTCATCAATTCCAGTGGAGGCTCGCGACAACTCCGTGGCACGGTGGCTAGCCTCCGCGTTGCACACCGTGCCACGTTGGTGCTTTATTCCCGGACCCCTAATTTCCAGTGAGGGTCCGCGTTCACGCCGTGTCACGGAGGCAGTGCTCCGCAATGCACTCCGTGACACGTTGTTCATTATTCCGGGAAAAATTCCCACTAGTATAAATAGAACACTTAAGTGTATTTTTCATAATTCAGACTTGGTGGAGCAAGGACGTGGGTTACAGGCAGTTGAGGGACGCAAAGTTCAGGGTTTTTTCTCATTTTCTTTCTTCTCTAATTCAATTGTTTGTATGATTAACACTCGTTTTAGGATGATTAATCCACAAATGAGTGGCTAATTCCTTTCCTTGCTGAGGTTATGAACACTTGTGATGAATTTTGAGTATTAATTATATGGTTTTTCATCTTTTTCTTCCATGTTGTTCTATTAATCCTTGTTCTTACTGCATTGGTGTGTGGCCTACATTAATGTATATCTAAAAAGTCCGATTTCACTCGAGAGAGCACGAAATTGGAAAGTTGTGAATTAATAGGATATTGTTCTTTACTTGATTTGGGAAAATTGAGTTTTGATGTGCTTTCCTGATAGAAATATACTTGAAAGCCGTATTAGTCAATTTAGGAACCGGAATTGTATTGTTAGGTCATGAATTGCATTTGATCACAGAAATGTAGACGGATGGTTTATGATTCTTAAGTGAGATTAAATACGAGAGTTTTAATCTCTTGGCTAATGTTCTTGGCTAGCAACTGGAAGAAAAGATTAACCAATGTATGATTATAATCAGTTTCATTACATGTTCTATAACCTCGGCATGCTCATATCCATAGTTTAAATTCAAAGTAGATAATTGTTAGCAGTTGTAGTATAAAATTTATAAAACAAATTATTCACTTTTTGGTTACGTTGTTGTCAGCATATTTAGAAGTTAAATATAGTATAGTATACTTAAGCAAACTTCACTTAATCCGAGTCTCTGAGGGATCGATACTTGGCTTACTAAAGCCACTTACTACTTGTTCGACCACGTGCACTTGCGTGTCGGTTTAGATACCCATATAACACAGACCGAACAAGTTTTTAGCGCCGTTGCCGGGGACTTGGCAATTGGTGAAATTGTGTTAAGTGTAAATTTACTGTATTTTTATTTTCTTTTCTTAAGTATTGACAATTTGGTCTTAGCCTGTATTTTGCAGACTTAATTGCTGTGAACACTGGCAAGAGACAAAGAGCTGGTGGAATCTTATATAGAGCCTGAACGTATATTTCATAGTAAACGGAGAGAAGCTCTACAAAGGAAGCTGCAGTTGCTCAGACAGACTATTATGGAGCAACAAAATCCACCGGTTGTGAGGGCAGTGTTAGTGCCCGAAGAAGCAGCAGCAAGGCCAGTTCATGAGGTGGCAATCCCACATGCCAACAATGTTACATCCAGTATCCGCAAACCAGAGCCTGGAGGGAGATTTGAACTCAAGCAAAATATGGTGCAATTGCTGCACACAAGCGGGCAATTTACCGGTCTCCCTCATGAAGACCCACAACAGCATCTCCAAAACTTCTTGGAGATAAGTGACACTTATATACCCGCTGGAGTGTCACCTGATTATGTACGGCTTACATTATTTCCGTTCTCATTACTCGGTGAAGCCAAGAGGTGGTTGAAAGCTGAGCCACCAAATTCTATTTCAACGTGGGATGATCTTGCACGAAAGTTCTTGATAAGGTTTTTCCCTCTGGCAAAACAGCAAGACTTAGAAGTCAAATTCTAAGTTTCAAACAGAGGGAGGGAGAAAATTTGTATCAAGCCTGGGAAAGATTTAAATCCATGTTGCGGGACTGTCCTCATCATCATCAGTCCAATGACATGTTGGTGCACACATTTATTGAGGGTTTGGAACCCCATACCAAAATTTTGCTAGATTCAGCAGTTGGAGGGCAAGCGCTGGAAAAGACTTATGAGGAGATGTACACCTTGCTAAACCGGATTTCACAGGGCAATCCAGAATAGAATGCTGATTCATCACGAGGTGGGGCAAGGAAAGCAGCAGGAGTGCTTGAAGTGGATAGATTTACAGCTATCGCTGCACAGATAGCTGCTTTGCAGAATCAATTGAACAACCATTTCAGCAACATGACTTTAAACCAGCCTTCAGCTCCAGTTAATGCAGTCCAGCAAATGTGGTGTGAAGTGTGTGGAAGCAGTGAGCACTCAGCTGAGTGCTGTGAAGCCAACCCTGATTCGGTTAACTTTGTGGCCAATGCACAAAGAAATCATCAGCAGTATGGGAGTAGCTACAATTCAAATTGGAGGAACCATCCAAATTTTTCATGGGGTAGCAACAACCATCAAGGCCAAGGTGCGGGTCAGGGTATGCAAAGGAATCAAGGAGGGCAACAGAACTACCAATCTCAATTCAGAAATAACAATGCCCCTCCTCCACCACCATCACCCAGCATTGAGGAGATGTTCAAGACCATGATCGCTAATCAAGTGCAATTGCAGGCTGACTATGTTAAATTGGCAGCCGAAGTGAAAAATAACCAGTTAGCGACCAAGGCTCTTGAGTATCAATTTGGCCAATTTGCTAGTGCCCAAAATACAAGGCCCAGAGGAGGACTGCCGAGCGACACGGATCCGAATCCGAAGCAGGTAAATGCAGTGACCACAAGGAGTGGTTTGCAGCTGAAGGAGGTGGAACCAGAAAGATCACCTCAAAATTCGGGAGCAGCAGAAGTTGAGGGGGAGCAAAGTTCGGAAAGGGGGAAGACCAAACAAGCTGAATCAAAAATACCTCCACCCCCGTTCCCTCAACGACTCAAGAAACACAAGGAGGAGGCGTGTTTCAAGAAATTCATGGAGGTTCTTAAACAGGTACATGTCAACTTACCTCTTGTTGATGTCTTGCAGGGAGTGCCTAAATATGCCAAATACATTAAAGACATCGTGGCCAACAAAAGTCGTTTGACTGAGTATGCCACGGTGGCTTTGACGGAGGAGTGCACTTCCCGGATCCAAAATAGACTGCCCACGAAGCTAAAAGACCCTGGAAGTTTTACTATCCAGCTTACTATTGGGCAGAGCATTCGAGCTCGTGGATTGTGTGACCTGGGAGCGAGCATAAATCTGATGCCATCTTCGGTATTCAGAAAGTTGGGTCTAGGGAGTCCTAGACCTACAACCGTAATCTTGCAGTTGGCGGATCGATCCTTAGCTAGGCCGGATGGCATTGTTGAGGATGTTCTAGTGCAAGTGGGCTCCCTAATTTTCCCGGTAGATTTTATTGTTCTGGATTTTGAACCAGACGCGGAAGTCCCATTTATTTTGGGACGACCCTTCTTGGCAACCGGGAAAGCATTAATCGACGTAGCTGCGGGTCAACTTACAATGCAAACACATGACAAGGTAGAGGTGTTCGATGTGTACAAAGCACCCAAGCTCCCGATGGTGAATGAAGAACTCTCGGTGATCAATGTAATTGATCATGGTAATGCTAAACAAATGAATGATTCCCGAGAGTTGATGGGAAGACCACCAGATAGGTGTAAGCACTACTGGGGGGAGGACAATGATCGTGAGAAATCGTCCATCACCCTAGCGGACAATTGAGCGTAAATGACGTCGAGCCGCGATGGTAAACCAGGCGCTGCACGGGAGGCAACCCGTGAAAATTTGTTTCTTTCTTTCATTTTGTAAAGTGTAAATAGATTTTTCTTTTTTTTTCTTTTTCTAGATTTAGTACAAAAATTTTTCGTTTTAGTTAGTATTTTTTTATTTTAGTTAGGGGAAACCTATTATTCTAACCAATTTTATTTAGTGAGATGATTTTCAGGTCAACGGAGAAAAATGTGCACGGAATCGTGAAGGAAAAAGCGAGGTATGACAAATTAATAAAATATAGAAGACAGTGAGCTAGGGCGATAGCTCCGTGTCACGGAGGAGGACCTCCGCGTTACCCTCCGTGACACGTTGAGTTGTAATTCGGAAATTTTAAAATTTCCAGAGGGCTATCGCGATGGCTCCGTGTCACGGAGGCAGTGCACCGCGATGCACTCCGTGACACGTTGCCGTGTAAATTGTGACGGGTCACATCGGGTTGCCGGGTGACCCGCGTGTTTTCTACATTTTAAACCCCGATTTCTCCCTTTTTTTCCCTCATTCTCATTTTCCTCCATGACCAAACATCCCAAAATCCCTCCCCCACCAACATGCCAAGGCTTGAGGCAACGAATTACCAAGTTTTCTTCGCTTATTCAACGACAAGGTATGTTTTCCGATTCTCTCTCAAGTTTTTATCGATTTTATTCAAAATTAAGCATGGGAGGTGAACTAAATCACCCTAAGTCGAAATTAAGCATGAATTCGAGTTATTTATTGATTGATAAAAGTTCGGAATGTTGTAATGATTGTTTGAACTTGTCGATTGCATGAATTATTCAAAGTTGATTGCGAAATTCAATTCTAGGGCTTGGTTGTTGAATTTGAAATTGGTAATGTGTTGAATTTGTGAATTCTATGCCGGGGTGTACTTGTTAAATGAGATGAATCATTGTAAGAAGTGTTTGAAGGTAATAGACGACGAATTCTCGGGTTTTGGGAAAATGTTGAAATTTGTTCGAATTTGGTTGGTTGTATAGGTTCATGTGTATAAAATTTTGTTATTGTTTTGTTTCTTCATTTTTTTCTTGGCTAAGTGCGATGGTTAAAATGTTTGCGATGGTAGTGATTGGGATTAGCTGTACGAAGTCTGAGTAGTACGCAGAAGTTATACTGTCGAATTATCGTTTGAACGCACTTAAGCATGAGTGTATGGCTGGTATTTTGGTGTAAATAAAGTTATTCTTGCCGTAGTATCGCAACTGTAGCTAAGGACTAAGTGTGGGGTAAACTTAGCGTAACCCGACCTTAGCCGAAGTTAATATTCATTTAGCTTGACATTGAGCTTGTTTACTTGTGTTGACAGGTAAAATGGCAAGCAGGCAAGATAAAGGTAAGGGTGCATCAACTTCAGGCACCGGAAGGAAAAGACTTAGACTGGGCACAGCAGTCCCAGCTGCACCAGCAGTTCCACGCGGCCAGCGCCGCCAATACGGAACGAGATGGGTGACTGATGAGGGGAAGAAGTGGTATGTGATCTTGGGCAAATTTATATGCCCAAGTGATACTCAAACGTGTCATTTTTACCTTGTTTGTTGTGCAATGTGTATATAATATCATGTATTTGGTAATAAAATGCGAATTTATACTAACCAACATGATTAGCATTTGTTTTGCAGGATAATGTGATTTTTAGGAGCTAAAATGCGTGTTGGAACTATGTCGGAGTTGGACTTGGATGCGAGCGTGGAAAAGACCTTGGATGGCACATTTTACACTGGCTCCGCGATGGAGCCGTGCCACGCTGCCATCGCGGTAGCACACTGCCTGGGCAGGAATTAATTAGGCAATTTCCAGTGTGCCTGCGCGTCAGTTCCGTGGCACGGAGATAGGCCTCCGCGATGGCCTCCGTGCCACGTTGAGGCCAATTATCCGGACCCTGCAATTTCCAGAGAGGGTCCGCGTCCACGCCATGTCACGGAGGCAGTGCTCCGCGTTGGCCTCCGTGACACGTTGCTTGTTATTCCGGGAAAAATTTCCCACTAGTATAAATAGCACACTTAGGTTATTTTGAAAGGAGTTTTTTTTTAGTTCTAGTTTTTAGCAGAGTTCAGGAGTGGAGAGAGGAACGTGGTTTTGTGGCAGTTGAAGAATAGAAAAGATAAGAGTTTTCTTCTCTTCCCTTCTTCTTTTCCTTCAATTGTATGCATGATTTACACTCATTCTAGGACGATTAATCCAAGAATGAGTGGCTAATTCCTTTCTTGCTGAGGTTTTGAACTTGTGTAATGATTATTGGTAATAATTGATATGGTTTCTTCTTCTTCTTGCATATTGTTCTATTAATTCTTGTGCTTAGTACATTCTTGATTGGCCACCATTAATGTATATCTAAAAAGTCCAATTTCACTCGAGAGAGCATGAAATTGGAAAGTTGTGAATTAATAGGGTATTGTTCTTAACTTGATTTGGGAAAATTGGGTTTTGATGTGCTTTCTTGATAGAAATATACTTGAAAGCCGTATTAGTCAATTTAGGAACCGGCATTGTAGTGTTAGGTCATAAATTTCATTTGATCACAGAAATGTAGACGAATGGTTTATGATTCTAAAGTGAAATTAAATACGAGAGTTTTAATTTCTAGGCAAACGTTCTTGACTAGCAATATGAAGAAGAGGATGACCAAATTATCATAATTATCAACTCCATTACTCGTTCTTAACCTTGGCATGAGCATATCCATTGTCTGAATTCAACGTAAATAATAGTTGTTAAGTTTAGTATATAATTAGTTTAGACACAAAACTCCCTAAATTCTTGATTGGATAGTTGTTAGCATAGTTAGAAATAGAATAGAAATATAGTGAACTAGGAAATTTTGCATATCCAGAGCAGCCTCCTTGGATCGATACTTGGCTACTCAGCCACTTTATTACTTGTTTGACCACGTACACTTGCGTGTCGGTTTTTAACACATACCGAGCAGCAGAGCGCGAACAAGTTTTTGGCGCCGTTGCCGGGGAGGCTAGGCGATTTGTAAAATTTTGTTTAGTGTAAATTTACTGTATTTGTATTTTATTTTCTTAAGTGTTAACAACTTGGTCTTAGCCTGTATTTTGCAGATTTTTATTTCTGTGAACACTGGCAAGGGACAAGGAGTTGGTGGAATTTTACTTAGAGCCAGAACGTGAATTGCATAGTCAACGTAGAGAAGCTCTTCGGAAGAAGCTGCAGTTGCTCAAACAGTCTACGATGGAGCAACCCAATCCACCAGTTGTACGGGCAGTGTTAGTGCCCGAGGAAGTAGCAGCCAGGCCGGTTCGCGAGGTGGCAATCCCACAAGCTAATAATGTACATTCCAGCATCCGCAAACCAGAGCCTGGGGGGAGATTTGAGTTAAAGCAAAATATGGTGCAACGTTTGCACACGAGCGGGCAGTTTACCGGTCTCCCTCACGAAGATCCGCAACAACATCTCCAGAACTTTTTGGAGATAAGTGACACGTACATACCCGCTGGAGTGTCACCTGATTATGTTTGGCTCACCTTATTTCCATTTTCCTTATTGGGTGAAGCCAAGAGGTGGTTAAAAGCTGAACCACCCAACTCTATATCAACGTGGGATGATCTTGCAAAGAAGTTCTTGATCAGATTTTTCCCTTCAGGTAAAACAGCTAAACTTAGAAGTCAGATTCTAAGTTTTAAGCAGAGGGAAGGAGAAAATCTTTATCAAGCCTGGGAAAGATTCAAGTCCATGTTGCGGGACTGTCCTCATCATCATCAGTCAAATGAGGTGTTGGTACACACTTTTATTGAGGGTTTGGAACCCCACACTAAAATTTTGTTAGACTCAGCAGCTGGAGGGCAAGCGCTGGAGAAGACTTATGAAGAGTTGTACACTTTGCTCAACCGAATCTCACAAGGCAATCCGGAATGGAATGCAGATTCTTCAAGGGGTGGAGCAAGGAAAGCAGCAGGAGTGTTCGAAGTGGATGGATTCACAGCTATCGCTGCACAGATAGCTGCTTTGCAAAATCAGTTGAACACTCACTTCAGCACTATGAATTTGAACCAGTCTTCAGCCTCAGTTAATGCAGTCCAACAGATGTGGTGTGAAGTATGTGGTAGTAGTGAGCATTCAGCTGAGTGCTGTGGTGCAAATCCTGATTCTGTCAACTTTGTGGGCAATGCACAGAGGAATCAACAGCAGTTTGGTGGTAGCTACAACTCGAATTGGAGGAATCATCCGAATTTTTCGTGGGGTAGCAACAATCAACAAGGCCAAGGTTCAGGGCAGGGTATGCACAGAAACCAAGGAGGGCAACAAGGCTATCAGAATCAGTTCAGAAATCACAATGCCCCTCCTCCACCACCATCACCGACTATTGAGGAAATGTTCAAGACCATGATTGCCAACCAGGCACAATTGCAGGCTGACTACGTCAAACTGGCAGCCGAAGTAAAGAACAATCAATTGGCAACCAAGGCTCTTGAATATCAGTTTGGGCAATTTGCTAGTGCCCAAAATACTAGACCCAGGGGAGGACTACCTAGCGACACGGATCCAAATCCTAAGCAGGTAAATGCAGTGACCACGAGGAGTGGTTTACAATTAAAGGAGGTGGAACCTGAAAGACCGCCTCAGAAGTCAGGAGCAGTAGATGTTGAGGGAGAACAAACCTCAGATACGGGGAAGACCAAAGAAGCTGAACCAGCAAGGCCTCCACCCCCGTTCCCTCAACGACTTAAGAAGCACAAGGAGGAGGCGTGTTTCCAGAAATTCATGGAGGTACTCAAACAGGTACATGTTAACTTACCTCTTGTTGATGTCTTGCAGGGTGTGCCGAAATATGCAAAGTATATCAAAGACATCATGGCCAACAAAAGTCGTTTGACTGAGTATGCCACGGTGGCTTTAACAGAGGAATGCACATCCCGTATTCAGAACAGGTTGCCCACTAAACTAAAGGATCCTGGAAATTTTACTATCCAGCTGACGATTGGGCAAAGTATCCGAGCTCGTGGGTTATGCGACTTGGGGGCAAGTATAAATCTGATGCCATCTTCGGTATTCAGAAAGTTAGGGCTAGGGAGTCCTAGACCCACAACAGTGATCTTGCAGCTAGCAGACAGGTCCTTAGCTAAGCCGGATGGCATTGTCGAGGATGTGCTAGTGCAGGTAGGCTCCCTCATTTTTCCGGTAGATTTCATTGTTCTGGATTTTGAACCAGATGCAGAAGTCCCATTTATTTTGGGACGACCATTTTTGGCAACCGGAAAGGCATTGATCGATGTAGCTGCGGGTCAACTCACAATGCGAGCACACGACAAGGTTGAGGTGTTCGACGTGTACAAGGCACCTAAGCTCCCGACTGTCTATAAGGAACTCTCGGTGATCAACGTGATTGATCATGGGAATGCAAATGGAGTGAGTAATTTCCGAGAGTTACGAGGTAGGCCACCAGACGAGGTTGAGAACTACTGGGGAGATGACTATGATCGAGACAAATCGTCCATCTCCCTAGTAGACACTTGAGCATAAAGGCTGTCGAGCCGCGACGTTAAACCAGGCGCTGCACGGGAGGCAACCCGTGAAAAATATTTTTTTTTCTTTCCTTAGTGTAAAGTTTTTCATTTATTCTATTTTCTTTCCTTTTTCATGACTAGGCTTAGATTTGCATTTTAATTAGTAATTTTTATTTTATTTAATTTTTTTAGTAGGGAATCTATGAATTTAACAAATTTTTGTTTAGTGAGGTGATTTTCAGGTATACCGGAGGAAAAATACTTGGAATCGAGGAAACAAGGCGAGGTATGAGAAATAAAATTTGATGGTGAAACAGAGCACTGGCGCGTTGGCGCCGTGTCACGGAGGCAATGCTCCGCGTTGACCTCCGTGACACGTTGAAGGCGAATCTGGAATTTCTAAAATTCCAGTAAGCCAACGCGTTGGCTCCGTGTCACGGAGGAGGGGCTCCGCGTTACCCTCCGTGACACGTTGCCCTTATTCCAGTGCCGGGTCACACCGGGTTTCTGGGTGACCCGCGTGTTTCTTTTAAATAAACCCCCGATTTTCGCCCAAATTTCCCCATTCCTTCTACCCTCTGCGACCAAACACCCATTCCCCTACCCCCAAGCTCCGTGCCACGTTGATAGGCAAGGAAAACGTCAAGTTTTTTCGGTTCTTCAAATCCAAGGTATGTTTTCATCTTCTATCTCAAATTTCTGGCGAGTTTTGTCACTTTTGAGCATGTGAGGTGAGATATATCACCCTAGGTAAAAAAATTAAACATGATGTGAATTATTTTGTGATTGATTATGTTCGGATTATTGTAGTTGACGTTTGAACTTATCGATTGATTGAATAATTCAATATCGATTGTCGAATTGAGTTCTAGGGCTTGGGTTGTTGGATTTTAATGTGGGTAACTTGATAGTTTGATGAAATTGGTGCCTGGGTGTGTTTAGTAGTTGAGATAAGTCGTGGTAATTATTGTTTAATTGTGGAAAGACGACTAATTCTCAAATTTCTGTGGGGAAGTGCATAATATGTGAATTGGTTGAATTGCTTAGATTAGTTGTATATAATAGGTTTGTATTGTTGTTCTTATTTCTGTTGTGGTTATTGTTGCTAAGTGCTGTGGGTGAATAGCTGTTGATAGGAGGATTGGGTTAGCTGTATGAAGTCTGAGTAATTCGCTAGCCGTTATGCTGTCGAAATTTTGTGAACGCACTAAGTAACATGTTTATAGTTGATTGTGTTTGGGGGTGTAAATAGAGTTATCCTTGCTAAAATGTTGTAAATTTTGTTAAAGACTAAGTGTGGGGTAAATTTTGTTTAACCCGACCTTAGCCGAAGCTAACAAGTTTTTAGCTTAATATTGTGCTTGTCTGTGTAAATTGACAGGTACAATGGCTAGCCGACAAGATAAAGGCAAGGGTGCCTCAACCTCAGGCACCGACAGAAAGAGAATGAGACTGGGCACTGCTGTCCCAGCTGCACCTGCTGTTCCACGCGGTCAACACCGCCGATACGGAACACGATGGGTCATCGACGAAGGGAAGAAATGGTATAATAAGCACAAGGAAAGCAAATACTTCCCGGAGGAATATATTGCAAGGGAACCACTTGCACAGGAGTTCCCTCGCATGGTGCAGAGGATTGAGGCAGCTGGGCTCAATTTTATCTTTCAGGAGCCCAAGGAGTGCAACCTTCACTTGGTCCGGGAATTTTACGCCAACTGGAACCCGGCCATCAGGAGCCATACTATTAAAATCAGAGGGCAGATTATCACTCTGGAACCCCAGCAGCTGAATGCCATCGTTGGAGCGCGGGACACAGACGCCCACGTTCTCCGCCAGCTCAATATCACCCCACCGTACGCCGACATCAGACGTACGTTGTGTGGGGCTCGATCCACAGCCCGATGGAGGAGACACAAAGAGAGGGGTTACCACCAGACTCTGCCTTATTCGCAGATGAACAGGGAGGCCAGAATCTGGCTAAAAATAGTATGTTCGTGTTTGATCCCGGGAGTGCACATGACGGACGTGACCCGGGACCGTGTCTGCCTGGTGTATGCCCTTATGAAAGGGCTTGAGATTAATGTGGGGGCGGTTATAATATCCGCCATGAAGAGAGCCAGACTACACCAGGGCCACAGATACGGGTTTGGCGGACTCATCACCACCTTCCTCCGAGGCTTTGACATCGAGGAAGAAGCCTTGGATTACATTCCGCAGTTGGAGCGGAGGGCCCTTGATGTGACAAAAACCAAGGCCCCTGACACTACACACGGACCTGTGCTGACTCTGGGCGAGCGACATGCTCGTGACGACTAGTATATGGCCCGTATGTTCGGCATGCAGATGCTGCAGCTACGGATAGGTGGGAGACCAGCCACCGAGGATGAATTATGGCAGCTGGAGCTGGACTACCCCTTCGGCGAGAACGCCAGAGCTTTATGCAAGGTGGGGCCAGCCTTTGTGGAGCCGACTGACGACGACGTCCCTACTGATGAGGAGACACGTCGTGAGGACTCTGATGTAGAGTCCGATGACGGCGATGGAGCTGATTCAGATATGGGCGACGAGGCCGCAGCACTGGATGAGGAAGTCGAATATTTCGACTGAGCAGGGAGTTTCACCACCCAAAATTTTGTGCTTTGTATTTTTGTGAACACTGGGGACAGTGTTCGATTTAAGTGTGGGGTGGGGAGTAGTTAGGTGCTGGGTCATAGGCTCTAAATCTGCTGTATATCCTTCCTTGACGTTTATGTATGTCTGTGTTTTCTCTGTTCTTGTGAACTGATTTGTGAATGATGTGTATATATTTGTTTGTGGCTAATGATGTGTGTCTTTAAAAAGTTATGGTTGCCTTTGTAAATATTTTGTAAATTTTGTAAATTTTTTTTTCTTTTTCTATCGATATGATCGATATTTTTCAAAATTTTTGCGAAAAGATTTTGCATTTATCAACATAGTTTGCAAATATTTTCTATCGAAATGATCGATGTGTTGCAAAAATTCTGAAGTTTTAATTTTGGGTTTCTCGGAGTTTGTTTTCGGTTCTTTTACCGAGAATAGTCCCATTGAACCGATGTCATAGTTAGTGACCATTCCCTATGATGGATGGATGACGACCGTCTTAAGGGAAATGTAGTCGATAGGAGTAGATGTTTTGTTTTTAGTTTCTTTGGTGGATTGCATCAATAAACTGTAGTTGCTTATGGTTGCTAAAATTTCATTGCGTGTTGTAATTGATGTTCAAAACATGAAAATGATTCGTTTGAAAGCATGCAATTTTGTAAATATGTTGAGTTACCTAGGCTATAGAATTTGGTTCATTATGATTGAGGCTTAATCTTGAATTCATGTAGTTGACTAATTAAAGAGTCTGTGAATGCATCTTGATTCGAGCATGTGCATGAAGTGTGAGTGAGGTTTTGCTATTCCATGTCATTGTGAATTGTCTAGAACTTGCCTGGTGTGTATACAAAACGAAATGAAGGAGGTGTAGTGTCGGAAAGGATGTAGGCATTTCTTTGTTTTAACCATTAGTTTCCATTTTTTTTCTTGTCAAATTCTACCTTTTTATATGTTGTGTACCCTAGTCAGCCCGTTGAGCCTTTAGCCGATTTCTTTCTTTTGTCCAGAATTGTATGAACTAAGCTTTATTCCTTCTTTTCATTAGCCTTAAAGTCTATAAGAAGCTCTTAAGCGCTTACAAAGAACAGAAAATGTTTCCCAAAGTGTTAAAGAGTGAAAAGAGTGAAAAGAAAAGAAAAGCAAAGTGAGGAAAGAAAAGATGATGTTGAAGAGGCACTAGTTGTAATTAAATGATAGTGAGGGTACATGAAAACCCTCTGTTTTGTGTCAAGTGTGCCGATGAAATGGGCTGTATGAAAGTAAACCAGCATGAATGGGAGAAAAAGAGAAAAGATAGGAACAATGTCCATGAGTCGATGGGAATGAGTTGAAAAGGCGCTTAAGGATGCTAGCGACTATTATTGGCTAATCCAATATATATATACTAGATCCATAGCCCAGTTACAACCCATTAAAAGTCCTATTTGATCCTACATTGCATTTCTTTATATTAGTGGAGTAGTACACTAAGGGCAAGCCTATGGGTCATGACATGATGCATGCGAATTCTTTTGGGAGAGAGAGTGAAATTAATTTTTATATGCCCCTACTTGCATGTTTGTGTGCTGCACGAACATAAAAGGGGAAGTTTCTCTCGAGTTGTGAGGGTACATGCTTGATGAAAGATTGATTTTCGTGTCGGATTTCTTGATTAGTTGATTTGCATGAGTTTGCCGATATCAAGAATAAATTCTTAAAAGTTTTGGAAGCCTCGATGTATTAAGGTCATTGTCTTGTACGACCAAGCATGTTTTCTTGATGATTTACAAGAATTGAATAATCGGTATGACCGTAGCGTAAAATGTTGCACCATAGTGACGAAGGTTGGGATGTAATTTGCATGAGTTGTGTATGTGTTGTTCGAGGACGAACAAGGATTTAAGTGTGGGGTAAGTGATCTTGGGCAAATTTATATGCCCAAGTGATACTCAAACGTATCATTTTTACCTTGTTTGTTGTGCAATGTGTATATAATATCATGTATTTGGTAATAAAATGCGAATTTATACTAACCAACATGATTAGCATTTGTTTTGCAGGATAATGTGATTTTTAGGAGCTAAAATGCGTGTTGGAACTATGTCGGAGTTGGACTTGGATGCGAGCGTGGAAAAGACCTTGGATGGCACATTTTACACTGGCTCCGCGATGGAGCCGTGCCACGCTGCCATCGCGGTAGCACACTGCCTGGGCAGGAATTAATTAGGCTATTTCCAGTGTGCCTGCGCGTCAGTTCCGTGGCACGGAGATAGGCCTCCGCGATGGCCTCCGTGCCACGTTGAGGCCAATTATCCGGACCCTGCAATTTCCAGAGAGGGTCCGCGTCCACGCCATGTCACGGAGGCAGTGCTCCGCGTTGGCCTCCGTGACACGTTGCTTGTTATTCCGGGAAAAATTTCCCACTAGTATAAATAGCACACTTAGGTTATTTTGAAAGGAGTTTTTTTTTAGTTCTAGTTTTTAGCAGAGTTCAGGAGTGGAGAGAGGAACGTGGTTTTGTGGCAGTTGAAGAATAGAAAAGATAAGAGTTTTCTTCTCTTCCCTTCTTCTTTTCCTTCAATTGTATGCATGATTTACACTCATTCTAGGACGATTAATCCAAGAATGAGTGGCTAATTCCTTTCTTGCTGAGGTTTTGAACTTGTGTAATGATTATTGGTAATAATTGACATGGTTTCTTCTTCTTCTTGCATATTGTTCTATTAATTCTTGTGCTTAGTACATTCTTGATTGGCCACCATTAATGTATATCTAAAAAGTCCAATTTCACTCGAGAGAGCATGAAATTGGAAAGTTGTGAATTAATAGGGTATTGTTCTTAACTTGATTTGGGAAAATTGGGTTTTGATGTGCTTTCTTGATAGAAATATACTTGAAAGCCGTATTAGTCAATTTAGGAACCGGCATTGTAGTGTTAGGTCATAAATTTCATTTGATCACAGAAATGTAGACGAATGGTTTATGATTCTAAAGTGAAATTAAATACGAGAGTTTTAATTTCTAGGCAAACGTTCTTGACTAGCAATATGAAGAAGAGGATGACCAAATTATCATAATTATCAACTCCATTACTCGTTCTTAACCTTGGCATGAGCATATCCATTGTCTGAATTCAACGTAAATAATAGTTGTTAAGTTTAGTATATAATTAGTTTAGACACAAAACTCCCTAAATTCTTGATTGGATAGTTGTTAGCATAGTTAGAAATAGAATAGAAATATAGTGAACTAGGAAATTTTGCATATCCAGAGCAGCCTCCTTGGATCGATACTTGGCTACTCAGCCACTTTATTACTTGTTTGACCACGTACACTTGCGTGTCGGTTTTTAACACATACCGAGCAGCAGAGCGCAAACAGTATGCTAAGCACAAAGAGAACAAATATTTCCCCGAGGAGCATATAGCACGGGAGCCATTAGCACAGGAGTTCCCCCGAATAGTTCAACGGATCGAGGCTGCTGGGCTAAGTTTCATATTTCAGGAGCCCAAGGAATGCAACCTGCACTTGGTCCAGGAGTTCTATGCTAATTGGAACCCGGCAATCAGAAGCCACACCATCAAGATCAGAGGGCAGATAGTCACTCTGGAACCCCAACAGCTAAATGCCATCATCGGAGCGCGGGACACAGACACCCACGTTCTCCGCCAGCTGAACATTACACCACCATATGCCGACATCAGACGCATACTGTGTGGGGCTCGATCCACAGCTAGATGGAGCAGACATAAAGAAAGGGGCTACCACCAGACTCTTCCATATTCTCAAATGAACAGGGAAGCCCGAATCTGGCTGAAGATAGTCTGCTCGTGCCTAATCCCGGGGGTACACATGACTGATGTGACCCGGGACCGTGTTTGCCTGGTGAATGCCCTGATGAAAGGGGTGGAGATTAATGTGGGGGCGGTCATCATATCCGCCATGAAGAGAGCCCGATTACACCAGGGCCACAGGTATGGGTTCGGTGGACTACTCACTACCTTTCTCCGGGGCCTCGACGTCGAGGAAGAGGCTTTGGATTATATCCCGCAGTTGGAGCGGCGGTCCTTGGATGTGACCAAAACTAAGGCCCCCGACACTACCCACGGGCCAGTGCTGACGCTTGGCGAGCGACATGCTCGTGATGACCAGTACATGGCGCGAATGTTTGGGATGCAAATGCTCCAGCTCTGGATCGGTGGGAGACCAGCCACGGAGGAGGAGCTATGGCAGCTCGAGCTAGATTACCCATTTGGCGAAAATGCTAGGGCTCTATGCCAAGTGGGGCCAGCCTTTGTAGAGCCCACTGACGATGATGTCCCCACGGACGAGGAGACACGTCGGGAGGACTCCGATGTGGAGTCCGATGACGACGACGGAGGCAACTCGGACATGGGAGATGAGGCAGCAGCACCTGATGAAGAAGTGGAATACTTTGACTGATCAGGGAGTTCCACCACCCAATTTTGTGATTTTTAATTTTTGTGAACACTGGGGACAGTGTTCGGGTTAAGTGTGGGGTGGGGAGTAGTTAGGTGCTGGGCTGGGCTGGTTTGCTTGTATGCTTTACTATGTATTTTTGTATGTATGTTTCCCTGTGT
The DNA here is from genome assembly GCA_035772735.1 of Datura wrightii. NCBI lineage: Eukaryota > Viridiplantae > Streptophyta > Magnoliopsida > Solanales > Solanaceae > Datura > Datura wrightii. The sequence continues at coordinate 108,681,884 of JASDFA010000020.1, read as the reverse complement.
TTGTGAATTTTCAAATTGTTCTGTATCTGTACTTGTTTGTGGAATTGATTTGTGTTGTGGAATGTTGATGTTGCCAGCTAAGTCTGTAGAATATTTTTGCTTATCGAAATGATCGATAATTTTACAATTTTGCGAAAATATTTTGTTCATATTTAAAATATTTTGTAAATAATTTTTCCATCGAAATGATCGATGTTTTGCAAAATTTTTCAATTGTTATTTTTGGGTTTCTCGGCGTTTGTTTTCGGTTCTTTTACTAAGAATGGTCCCATTGAACTGACGTCATAGTTAGTGACCGTTCCCTATGATGGATGGATGACGACCGTCTTAAGGGAAATGTAGTCGGTAGGAGTAGTTATTTTAATTTATTTTCAGTTTTTTTCTTTCTTTGGTGGATTGCATCACGGAACCTGTAGTTACAATATGGTTGTGAAATGTTGGTTGCGTGTTGTACCTGATATTCAAAATGCAAAAGTGATTCGTATGAAAGCATGCAATTTTGTAAATATGTTGAGATACCTAGGCTGTAGAGTTCGATTCGGTGTGATTGAGGCTTAATGTTTGAATTCATGTAATTAGCTGATTGAAGAGTCTGTGAATGCATCTTAAATCGAGCAAGTGCATAAAGTGTGAAGTGAGGTATTGTTATTCCATGCTATTGTGAAGTGTCTAGAACTTGCCTGGTGTGTGTACAAAACGAAATGAAGGAGGTGTAGTGTTGGAAAGGATGTAGGCATTTCTTTGTTTTAACTGAGAGTTTCTAATTTTTTCTTGTCATACTCCCCCTTTATGTGATTGTATACCCTAGTCAGCCCTTTGAGCCTTTAGCCTATTATTTCTTTCTTTTGTCCAAAAATTATAAACTGAGCTTAATTCTTTCTTTTCATTGGCCGTAAAGTCTATACCAAACTCTTAAGCGCTTAAGGAAAAAAAAAATTTTCCCAAAGTGTCAAAGAGTGAGAATGGTGAAAAGAAAAAGAAAAGCAGAGAGAGGGAAGAAAAGAAAAGGTTGAAGGTGCACTTGCTATAATTAAATGATAATGAAGGTGCATGAAAAACCTTTGTTATCGTGTCAAGTGTGCTTAATGAAATGGGCCATACTAAAGTAAATCATCAAGAATGGGATGATGAAAAAAAAAAGAGAAAAGAGAGAAACAATGTCCATGAGTTGATGGGAATGTGTTGCAAAGGCGCTTAAGGATGCTAGTGGCTATTATTGGCTAATCCAATATATACTAGTTCCATAGCTTCCATTACAACCCATTAATGTCCTACGTGATCTTACGTTGCATTTCTTTATATTAGTGGAGTAATACACTAAGGGCAAGCTTATGGGTCATGACATGATGCATGTGAATTCTTTTGGGAGAGAGAGTGAAATTAATTTTTACATGCCCCTACTTGAATGTTTGGGTGTCACATGAGCAAAAAGGGGAAGATTCTCTTGAGTTGTGAGGGCACATGCTTGATGAAAGATTGATTTTCATGTCGGATATCTTGATTAGCTGATTTGCATGAGTTTGCCGATATCGAGAGTCGATTCTTAAAGTTTAGCAAGTCTTAATGTATTGAAGGTCATTGCATTGTTAAGACCATGCATGTTTTCTTGATGATTCGCAATATTGAATGATCGGTATGACCGTAGCTCAAATTGTCGCACCATAGTGGCGAAGGTTGGGATGTAAATTGCATGAATTGTGTGTTTGTTGTTCGAGGACGAACAAGGATTTAAGTGTGGGGTAAGGTGATCTTGGGCAGATTTATATGCCCAAGTGATACTCAAACGTATCATTTTCGCCTTGTTTATCTAGCAATGTGTATACATTTTCATGTAATTGGTAATAAAATGTGAATTTATACTAACCAACATGATTAGCATTGTTTTGTAGGTAAAATGTGATTTCGAAGAGCTAAAATGCATGTTGGAGGATATCGGAGTTGGACTTGGAATCGAGCACGGAAAAAGGCATTGGACTGCACAAATTAAAGGGGCTCCGCGATGGAGCCGTGTCACGCTGCCATCGCGGAGGTATTCTGCCTGGAGGGTGAAAAATTCATCAATTCCAGTGGAGGCTCGCGACAGCTCCGTGGCACGGTGGCTAGCCTCCGCGTTGCACGCCGTGCCACGTTGGTGCTTTATTCCCGGACCCCTAATTTCCAGTGAGGGTCCGCGTTCACGCCGTGTCACGGAGGCAGTGCTCCGCGATGCACTCCGTGACACGTTGCTCATTATTCCGGGAAAAATTCCCACTAGTATAAATAGAACACTTAAGTGTATTTTTCATAATTCAGACTTGGTGGAGCAAGGACGTGGGTTACAAGCAGTTGAGGGACGCAAAGTTCAGGGTTTTTTCTCTTTTTCTTTCTTCTCTAATTCAATTGTTTGTATGATTAACACTCATTTTAGGATGATTAATCCACAAATGAGTGGCTAATTCCTTTCCTTGCTGAGGTTATGAACACTTGTGATGAATTTTGAGTATTAATTATATGGTTTTTCATCTTTTTCTTCCATGTTGTTCTATTAATTCTTGTTCTTACTGCATTGGTGTGTGGCCTACATTAATGTATATCTAAAAAGTCCGATTTCACTCGAGAGAGCACGAAATTGGAAAGTTGTGAATTAATAGGATATTGTTCTTTACTTGATTTGGGAAAATTGAGTTTTGATGTGCTTTCCTGATAGAAATATACTTGAAAGCCGTATTAGTCAATTTAGGAACCGGAATTGTATTGCTAGGTCATGGATTGCATTTGATCATAGAAATGTAGACGGATGGTTTATGATTCTTAAGTGAGATTAAATACGAGAGTTTTAATTTCTTGGCTAATGTTCTTGGCTAGCAACTGGAAGAAAAGATTAACCAATGTATGATTATAATCAGTTTCATTACATGTTCTATAACCTCGGCATGCTCATATCCATAGTTTAAATTAAAATTAGATAATTGTTAGTAGTTGTAGTATAAAATTTATAAAACAAATTATTCACTTTTTGGTTACGTTGTTGTCAACATATTTAGAAGTTAAATATAGTATAGTATACTTAAGCAAACTTCACTTAATCCGAGTCTCTGAGGGATCGATACTTGGCCTACTAAAGCCACTTACTACTTGTTCGACCACGTGTACTTGCGTGTCGGTTTAGATACCCATATAACACAGACCGAACAGTCCACATGCCATCTATACAGTTTCCAGACTCGTATGGATATGATAGACACTCCCTAGTGTTGCCCATGCAAGCCTGTGAGGTTACCTCTCAATCCAACATACTTGGGGTGGTCTATTGTCAACACGCTCAGGGAGGGAAGATTGGTTTTCACCATGCATACCCCCTTTATACGTGCTTTAAAGAAATAAAACCAAGTGTTAGAAGTAGACATGTTTATTCCCGATAATCATAATGAGTGTATCTGATCTTATTCGAAATCCAAATCATGTGTTTGTTCCTAACAACTACTCTTGACTTCATTTCCACCGCCATGAAGTTTCTCCTATTCCCATACTAGTGGAATGATTTATAGCCTTCAGAAGCTTCAGTTAATTATGAAAATGCCATTTCTCCTTGGCTAAGTCAAGCCCATAGATAAATGAACTCCAAATGACACCAAAGTTAGTAAGCATATATCATCACCCGAGGAACTGACCGTCACTTGAAATCCCAAGATTTCAGGTATAGTTCAAGAATGTGTTGTAGTAACACTGGTGGAACACACGGTTGTCACCCATAGGCTAGAGTCAAACTTTTCTCCAATATAGCTATATTTGCTAAAAATATTATGAGGGTGCAACCGAAGTTAATTTGTGAAAAAAGGTTAAATTTAAGTGAATTAGGTTCAATCAAGCTCTTTTTCATTTGGACCGAATGAATAGAATATGAAAGAAAGTAAGAATGTAAATTGAACAAAATAAAGGAAACTAAGAATAAGAATTGGGATAGAGAATATTTTATTATTAAAACTCAACAATTGGTGTTTCTTAATTACAAGAGTAAGAAGCAAATCCGTTTTTCTTCTGTGTGAAGGCTTACTTATGGGCCAAAAAACTAGGTCTATGTTATATTATGAAAATACTACACACTTGTTACACCCCATAAGTTTCTAGCATGTAGTTGGCCTATTCACATATTGGTTGGAAGTTTTAGAATGCCTTATGTGCAAGGAAAGGGCCCGAGGAAAGGCCGAACGAGTGCCAAGTTGGGATTTCGCGAAAGGAGAACGAACTAAGCTGCTAGAGGGGCAAAGTGGCACGGAGGCTCTACCTCCACGTTAGCCAACGTGGCATGGATCCAAAATGGCGCGTTGGCCAACATGCCACGTTGCTATGCATCTGGCTCCAAGTATAAATAGGCCTCACCCCTAAATTTTAAGTCATTTTTCATTATACATCGATCAAAAACAGAGCAAGGACGAAGGGTTTTTACAATTTTCTTTCGATTACGCCGCCAAACGCCGTCCAAATCCAAATTAACTTCGGGTATCAAAGTATAAGGCTGCAGGGAGCATTTCTACGGAGTTAGTTTCATGAAATTTGCCCGATGAATCGTCGTCCCGCTGAGCCAAAGTGATTGAAATTGCTCCAAACTTGTGTTAATACAATTCCAGGCTTAAAGTAAGTATTTCTCTCTTCTACATTCCCGAGAAATTACAAGTTTTCGATCGTTCTTCCATAAGTTGAAGAATAGTCAGTATAAATATAAAGCTATTATTTTCTTTGAATTCAGTGATGAAGATAACTCTATTCTTCCGTTAATGTGATTATAGTTGGGAAGAACAGCTGAATACCAGCCAAACCTCGCCAGTTAATCAGTAAACGGCGAACGAGGTATGTAAAGCTTAACTCTCAGCAAGTATCCTAGTCGTATAGTGTTACCACCGGTGTTTCTCGAATAAAAATAACGATCTCAGACGCTGCAGACGGTTACTACCATTAGATTGTAATTCAATAAGTTGTAATTAGCTGTTATTGATATATGTGTATAAATATCAGATATGTGGCCATTAGCTACTAACAGGGATTACAGTTACATAGATTCTGGTTAGCTGTTAGAACTCATATACAGATCGTACTGCAGGACCCCTCGTTAAAAGGGGAGAAGGTTAAATGTGACTCACATATGATGCTATAGAAACTCTTTTAGATCTTAGTTTATTGCGGTGGTAGACTTATATGGTTGTTGCCATGCCTAGACTTCAGAAGCTCGTAAGAGTTAGTGGCCTGAATTAGTCGGTTAAATAGTATGGGCGCAGTTAGGCGGTCTAACGACCAGTTGGCGGCTGTATTGGCAGGAAAGCATTCCTAGAGGTCACTAACATTATCGCACATTCCAGAACTAGAAATAGAGACAGAATAGGTATATTCAAGAGTTAGTGACACTAGGGTTCTCTAGGGTATTGAGTGATCGTACGTCATCCCTTTAGTTTTATCAGTGATTGTCAGTCTTAGTCGATTTAACAGCTATCATGTAGAATTCCCAGCAAGCCATCCTAGTCGTCTAAGTCATATAAACCCGTGGGTACCCCAAGGAGGAGTCCACATCAGTAGCCAGTGATGGACCAGTCTATATAGAATTGCCCATGAGACTGAGAACTGCCCAGAACAACAATATAGATCTGAGTGGATTCAGACAAGGCCTAAGGAGCCAATAGTGCTCTGCTTGTACAGTGTTTACCTAGTTAAGGAGATCGGTAAGCTCCCTATGAAGAACCAGGGACCAATCGCCTAGAAGCAAGTTCGACTAAGCCCAGCTTTATAGTTGTTTAATTAGAAGAATAAAGTAGTTAGCTGTCCACAACTCCACAGTTACGCATGAGCTATAGATGTCCGAGTAGGACATTCAGAGTATTGTTAGACTACTTCAGACCTCACTCTATTTAGCCAAGATTATTAGAGATCATGATCACTACCAGGATCCTCTGATCAAATACGTGCACATGGTGTGCCTGTAGACAGTCATACAGATTATCCCAGAGGCGAGTAGCATTAGCATGAGGCCCAGAAGGCCAAATACGCTATCTCTATACATATAGATTTATTTGTCAGTTTAGCTAGTATAGTAATCCAGTATGACTCTCAGTAAAGCATGTCAGGAGTATGTGATTGTGTGCAGTTATTGTTAGCAGTTGAGACCTGTATTTGCATTATTTGGGCTGGATTACCTGTATAGATTCCATGACCGCCCCAGGGTTAACAGCTGTGTTGACTCGTCCACTAGAGGGCGAGGATACGTCGCTCTACGGAGTGGCATGCCGTCTGCAAGGGACAAAGATGGGGAGCCAGCTCCTCATATTTTGCCGTGGTTGGCCTATACACACCCCCGCTGAGTGCTTGCGCTCGCGGTGTAGATTTCAGCAGTCCTCCGAACTCAGGCAAAGCTATAGTCAAGGGCCCAGCGGGTCCAAGTTGCATACCCAGGGGATCGGCAGGATGCTTATAGCTAATAGGTGGTGGGGTATGACCTGGATAGGGGAAAATAGATTGAGGTGTGCTCACTAGGGCTAATGGGGGCCCGTGTGGGTTGTTATGTGATGATTGCACCTTCCGACTTATGGGGGCCAGGCAAGGTTTATGTTATGTTTCTTTAGTTACTGATAGTTAGACAGTAAGATGTTCTGTTTGTCAGTTATGACCCCTACCCTTCTTAATACAGTTATGTTTAGTACTGATTTTACTACTTTAGTCAGCTTCAATCCGTTTCCTTTACTTCATCTATGGTTAGCTTTACTCTTTACTTTCAGTCATTTACAGCTATTGCTTTACATACTCGGTACATATTGTACTGACGCCCTTCCCAGGGCGCTGTATTACTTGCCTGCAGGTACAAATAGACGAGAAGTAGATCCTTCGTAGTTTCATTCAGCCGCACAGAGCCATCAACTCCTTTCTTCCGGAGCTACTTGTCATAGGTTTATTTCTTTTGTTTGTACAGTATGGGTAGGCTGGGGCCCTGCCCCGATCGTCTTATTACTCCTAGAGGCTTGCAGATTGTATCATTTCCCTGTGGTTAAATGTATCGGCCGTGTGGGGCCGTATGTGATTTAGACTATGTGTGTTGGCCGTGTGGGGCCTTATTTAGTTGTTTATTTTTTAAAGGTGGCTATAGGCCTTGTCAGCCGGGGGTTGTATTTACAGCCACTACATAGCCCGTTGTTTTTCGTGATTCTAGAGTTAGAGCCAGCCTTGCACCAGAGGTGCTTAGGCTCAGATAGCCCAACAGTTCAAGTTCTAGTAGGGCACTAGGTGCTAGTCATTCCTCCCAAGGCATGGCATGACAACACTAGTCTAAAAGGGATACACAGTAAGAAAAGGATATTTAATAGCACATAAGCATAGCTGAGCTCTAACACTGGGCTCGAGTTTGATTGGTGTTACACTAGGAACCGTTTTGAGTGCGCTCAGGCTGGAAATTGAGTTGTTACTGGGGAGAAAGATCCTATAGGGTGGGGACCATTGTTCATTCATTCATATGAGTCTTCCATACCATGGCCTTGTTTGTCTTATGGCATTTCCAAATATACCCCACACACCATACATTCATCTCGTATAGTGTAGCATCATCCTACGACATCATGTCTAGGACAACAAACCCTTGGTCTCATGGTAGAACCTAATACAAACTCATAACTTAGCTCATGAGGATCTAGAGATAATTCCTTAATCGGAATGAAGGTCTTATTCCATCACAAGGGAAGCCAACAGAGCCTAATCATTCCAAATGTCAAGCCTCCGACACTCATTGGGCGCCCAATGTTGGTCCTAGGTTACACGTCATCCATAGAGTTTCAAAACTCATATGGATACTTGTAACATCCCAAAAGCTCCTTAGAACAAACACCAGACTTGAAATGAGAAACCAAAATTTTTTTCCTCAGAACGACTCAACCAACGAGTCGTTGTCAGTAACGATGACCCATTGGTTGTCAGCCTTTACAGATCTCTCCCTAGTTTCAACGAGCCATACAATAACCCATTGTATCAAGTAATGAGTCATTATTTTGTCCATTATTAGCAGCCAAGTAACCGGTCAAGTCTGCCTCTCAATCAATGAACCAACGATCGATTGTTGTTTGTTATAACAACACATCCTATGAAGCCATGGAATAAAGTCCAGAAAGTACTAAAGTCATCCCAGTGACAACAGATGGAGATAGCGACTCGTTATTTTAGATGATGAGTCATTGTTTCCATCTGTTGTTCGATTCCAGTGACTGAGATTTTCAAACCCAGGACCAACGATTGATCCCAATGAGTCATGGTCATAACAAACGACTCATTGTGTGATCCATTAGATCCTGACGGGTAGTTATTTAGACTTCCTTCTAGGGGCATTTTTGTAACTTTTTGCTATTTTAACCCCTAAACTACGTCATTTGGGGTGCATTTAGAGGGGAGTTAAGGGGATTGATCGACAGTTTCCTCTCATTTTTCTCCTAAGATCTTTAGACTAGTACACAGAGTTCAGAGTCATTCACTCAAGCCAGGAACTGGGGCATCCAAATTTTCTTATATCTTCCAAGCTAATTCCCAGGGATTCTCCTTCAAGTATGTGCGACTCTAACAAGGAAATTTCTTTCATCCTTGTGTCCTAAATTAATTATAGAAATCTTATCAATTCCAGCCTATAGAAGACTAAATGCTAGGGTTTCTTCAGTTAGTATATGAATTTCTCCATGTTAATAATTCTCCAAGTTTTCTCAGACTATCACGAGCTGTAATTCATGCCGTGGGTTCATTTATATTGTATGTTTTCTGGCCCCAATCTCTAGTATAATTTATGAGTAGAAATTCCATGACTTATATTTTGGTTAGAAATATTGTTTTATCATGATACTGTTTAACTGAATTATGAATACTAGTATATGTGCTTGAATGGAAGTTAATGCTTTTGGTATGCTCAGTCTTAGAAATATTGTCAGTACTCAATATATGCAGTAGTATCAGTTTATTAGTATATTATTGTTCTTTAGACAGTCATGACACTTTCATACAAAGCAGCTCTAAAAAGTCTTAGAACCCAGTTTATTTTAGGTCCTTAGACTCTTAGAACACTTCCTGATAAGTAGTTCAGACTTAGTCTTAGGACACCAGTTTCGAGATATCAGCACAGTTAGATACAATTAGATTTCCAGTAGGAGTAGTACTTAGCACTGAGCGGGTCAGGGTCCAGCACACCTAGGTTCCTAAAACTACGTGCCACCATAGGTTATTAGCCTGAATGGGCCTCCCCAGAAAGTGTCACACAACTCAGCCACTATATCCTGCAAGGTATGGTAGGCTCTCTTTGATGCGGTGTATACATCGAGCTCCACATCTAGCTCATGTGGTTATATATCGGTTATAGACTCTCCCACAGTCCAATATAGTCAGAGTTCTCAGTCCAGTCCAAATATCATATTTTGGATTATTTTGCATTATTTCTGAGTTCATATATAGTTGTTGCATGTTATTTCAGTTTAGTAGTGAGTCCTCATTTTCCAAGGGCCGGAGTTTCCATTTTCATTTTGTTATTTTCAGTTTAGTTTCAAACCTTAGAGTTAGCTGGGGCTTTGGCCTATAAACTTATCAGTTCTTTTAGAAGGCTGACAATTTATGTTAGATTCAGCTTGAGATTCTAGTGTTTGAACAGATCTTTTCTATTATTCTATATATGATCATCTCTTTAGTCAGCTTCTGCTTAATATTATTTACAACAATTTAACTTGATAGAATTATGCTTTACCATGGGTTTGCTTGAGGTCACTTGTGATCCTAAGTACCATATCGCATCCAGGATGTAAACTCGGGTTGCGACAAACTTGGTATCAAAGCTTTAGATTTTAAGTGTCCTAGGATGTTTGAAAGACGCATCAAGTGGAGTCCTTTTCATGGATGTGAAGTGCGCCACACTTATAAGGGGGAGGCTACGAGGCATTTTTAGGAAAATTCCCTTTCTTCATGATTCTTATCATGCGTAAAGTTTTAGTACCTAAAATGTCCTCCTAACTCATTCTCTACCCTTTTTCAGTTGATGATGCCTCCTAGAAGAGGAAATGGAAGAAGGGTTGACAATGCCAACCAGTAACCCACACTAGCTCCAGTGGCCCCTCAAGAAGATCAGGTGTCACTTGCCGAATTCAGGGCTGCTATATAAATGCTGGCCCAAGCAGTGACCAGCCGGGTCAACCAGAAGGTCATCATACCTACCAATGCCAGTGGGTCCACACCTACTGCCAGAGACTGAAATTTTACTTGGATAAACCCTCTAACATTTCTCGGGTCTAAGGTAGATGGGGACTCGCAGGAATTCATTGACGAGGTTCAGAAGATCACCTAAATCATAGGTGTTACTTCTGTAGAAAGTGCAGATCTAGCTACTTATCAGTTAAAGGGAGTGTCTCAGATATGGTATACGTAGTGGAAGGAAGGGAGATGGGTTGGAGCAGGCTTAGTGAAGTGGGACGAGTTTGTGACTGCATTCCTGGACAGATTCTTTCCCCGGGAGCTGAGGGAAGCTAAGGCTACTGAGTTTGTGAACTTGAAGCAGAATGACATGATGGTGCAAGAGTATGCCTTAAAGTTCACCCAACTATCAAGGTATGCTCCAAAAATAGTTGCTGAGTCATGGGCTCGCATGCTCAAGTTCATGAATGGAGTTTCAAACCTGGTAGTCAAGGAGTGTAGGACTGCGATGCTTATCAATGATATGAACATATCTAGACTCATTTTCATGCACAATAGGTCAAGGTAGAGAAATTGAAAGAGATAGAGAGGGAGAGTAAACGGGCCAGGACAGGTCAGTTTGAGTACTCCCAATAGAGGACAAGCGGTGGTAGTCGCTCCCAGCATCAACAGAGGCCTCCAACACCCTCATCAGCTAGTGTTCCTTCTTCTAGGACTCATAAGGATCGGAGGGGTGGAGCATCAGGCTCCCAGTCTCAGAGTCATGTAACTAGCAATCGTACTTTTCCAGCATATCCTAAGTGTGGCAAGAACCATCCGGGGGAGTGTCGTCTGGGCAAATGTGTTGTTTTAATTATGGCCAGCTGGGTCATAAATTGAGAGATTACCTGTCAACATGATGGGGAAAGGCCCAGTCTACCACATCAGTAGCCCCACTAGGTTATTTAGCTCAGCAAGGTACTACCTCAAGTATAGGCTGCACTCAGTGCCAAAATTGCTTCTATGCTCTATCCTCCCGTTAGGATCAGGAGAACTCACCTAACATGGTGACTGGTATGTTACACCTCTTTCAAATGGATATGTATGCTTTACTAGATCTGGGAGCCACACTTTCTTTTGTGACTCCTTATATTGTTGTCTAGTTTGTTATTAATCTAGAAATTCTCTCAGAGCCATTTTCAGTCTCTACTCCAGTTAGTGAGTAAGTTACATCCAGCTGGGTGTATAGGGATTTTTCCGATCACAATACTGCGTAACGTCACAACAATTGATCTAGTAGAGTTAGATATGGTCGACTTCGACCTCATTCTTGGCATGGATTGGTTACATTCTTGCTATGCTTCAGTTAACTATAGAACCAGGGTGGTCAGATTCCAGTTTCCTAACGAACCAGTCCTAGTGTGGGAGGGTAGTACTTCAGCGCCTAAGGGTCGGTTCATTTCATACCTTAAGGCTAGGAAAATGATCACTAAGGGGTACATCTATCACTTGGTTGGGTTCAAGGATTCTAGTTGCAAGACCTTGACACTTCAGTCAGTTCTAGTTGTAAATGAGTTCCCTGATGTGTTTCTCGAAGATCTCCCTAGAGTCCCTCCCAAAAGGGAAATAGACTTCGACATAGAACTTCTCCCAGATACTCAACCAATCTCAATTCCTCCATAAAGAATTGCTCCAACTAAGATTAAGGAATTAAATAAACAGCTAAAAGACCTTCTAAATAAGGGCTACATCAGACCCAACATCTCTTTATGGGGTACCTCAGTCCTATTCATGTGAAAGAAAGACGGTGCAATCAGAAGGTGCATCGACTATCGTCAACTCAACAAGTTAACAGTAAAGAACATGTATCCTCTACCTAGGATTGATGACTTGTTCGACCAACTTCATGGAGCTAGTTGTTTTATCAAGCTAGATCTCAAATCAGGATACCACCAACACAGGGTCAGAGAACGTGACATTCCAAAAATAACTTTCAGAACTCGGTATATATGAATTTGTAGTTATGCCTTTTGGACTAACCAATACTCTTAAATCTTTTATGGATATTATAAATAGGGTATTCATGCCATACCTAGAAATTTTCATTATTGTATTTATAGACGATATTCTAGTGTACTCCAGAACAGAGGAGGAGCATGCAGACCATCTGAGAATAGTTTTGCAGACTCTCAGGGACCGCCAGTTGTTTGCCAATTTAGCAAGCATGAATTTTGGCTGAAATCAGTTGCCTTTCTCAGCCATGTGGTCTCCAGTGAGGGTATTTAGGTGGATCCTCAAAAGATAACAGCTTCCAAGGACTGGCTAAGAACCACTTCTCTAGCAGGCATCAAGAGTTTCTTTGGCCTAGCCAATTATTACATATGATTCGTAGAAGGGTTCTCCTCCATTGCCTCTCCTTTGACCAAACTAAATCAAAAGTTATTTGTCGGATGCATGTGAGAAGAGCTTTTAGGAGTTGAAGACTCGACTCATTACAACCCTAGTTCTAACTTTGCCAAAAGGTTCAGACGGGTTTGTGACCTATTGTAATGCCTCCAGAGTTAGCCTTGGTTATGTTCTGGTGCATCATGATAAGGTGATAGCTTATGCCTCCAGACAACGCAAGGTTCATGAGAAGAACAATCCGACTCATGATCTTGAACTAGCAGCGGTAGTGTTTGTTTTGAAGATTTGGAGACACTATCTTTATGGATGTTTTTACCGGCATCAAGAGCCTATAATATGTGTTCAATTAGAAGGACCTGCATCTGCATCAGAAAAGGTGGTTAGATTTGTTGAAAGACAACGACAGTAGCATCTTGTATCACTCGGGTAAGGCCAACGTAGTGGTTGATGCCCTCAGCAGATTGTCTATGGAGAGTGTTGCTCATATTGAGGATAATAAGAAAGAGCTGGTTAGAGATGTTCACACACTGACTCGGTTGGGGGTCCAGTTATTTGACTCAGCAAAAGGTGGAGTTGTAGTCCAGAGTGGGTCAGAATCCTCTCTAGTGGTGGAGGTTAAGTCAAAGCAGGATCAAGACCCAATTTTACTAAAGCTGAAGGAAGCAATCCTAAGGAAAGAGGTGGAAGCATTCTCCAAAAGGGGAGATGGTGTGCTCCATTACCAGGGCAGGTTATGTGTCCCAGATATAGATGTCATGAGGCAGAGGATACTAATAGAAGCTCATAGTACCAGGTACTCTATCCAGCTAGGTGCCACCAAGATATGGCATGAAAAAGGACATTGCAAAATTTGTGGCTAAGTGTCCAAATTGCCAACAAGTCAAGGTTGAACATCAGATACCTGGGGGTATGACTCAGGATATTAGCATTCCTACTTGTAAGTGGAATAAGTCAACATGGACTTCATAATAGGTCTACCTCATACTCGTAGACAATATGACTCAGTATGAGTGGTAGTAGACCTGATGACTAAGTCAGTATATTTTCTACCAGTTAAGACCACAAACTCAGTAGAGGATTATGCTAGACTGTACATCTGGGAGTTAGTCAGACTTCATGGAGTTCCCTTGTCTATTATTTCAGATAGGGGTACTTAGTTCACCTTGCACTTCTGAAAGTCATTTAAGAAAGGACTTGGTACTCAGGTCAAGCTCAACACAACTTTTCACCCACAGACAGATGGCTAGGCTGAGTGGACTACTCAACCTTTGGAGTATATGTTGAGGGCTTGTGTGATCGATTTCAAGGGCAGTTGGGATGATTACCTACCTCTTATCGAGTTTGCATACAATAGCTACCAGTCCAGTATTCAGATGGCCCTGTTTGAGGTATTATATGGTAGGAGGTGTAGATCTCCTATAGGGTGGTTTGAGGTTGGTAAAGATATCTTAATAGGACTTGAAGTAGTACATGAGTCTATGTAGAAGGTTCAGCTCATCAGGGAATGACTGAAAACAGCTCAGAGAAGACAGAAATCATATGCAGATGCAAGAAAAAGGAAGCTGGAGTTTGCTACGGATGATTGGGTATATCTGAAAATTTCAACTATGAAGGGGGTGATGAGATTCGAGAAGAAAGGAGAGCTTAGTCCTAGGTATGTTGGTCCTTACAAATTCCTAAGGCACATTGGCAATATGGCTTATGAGCTGGAGTTGCCTGTGGAGTTAGCATTGGTGAACCCAGTCTTTCATGTGTCTTGTTGAAGAAATGCATCAATGATCCGACCTCAGTGGTACCTCTAAAAAGTTCGGTGTGTAAAGGACAACCTCTGTTACAATGAAGTTCCGATGCAGATCCTAGACAATCAGGTTCATAAGTTGAGAAACAAAGAGGTCACTTCAGTAAAGGTTTTATGGAGGAACCAGCTAGTTGAGGAGCTACATGGGAGCAGAAGCAGATAAGATGAATAAATACCCTTACCTATTCCCGTCCAGCTCAACTTCAACATCAGGTACTAAATTCCTCCTCAGTACTCTATTCAGCTTCATACTCATCAACTCTTTTCATGTTTGACTACGCACTCTAGTTGTATAACTAATTTAATATGTCTACCTTAGTTCGGAGTCAATCGCTTATTCAGTAATTAGTTTATAGTATTCGATTCAGAATTACAACTCTTTCCCCAGTCTTTCAACTTACTTAGCCTTCATCCGAGGATGAATATTACCAAGGAGGAGATATTGTAACACCCCAAAAGTTCCTTAAACCAAACCCCAGACTTGAAAATGAGAAACCAGAAAATTTTGCCTCAGAACAACTCAACCAATGAGTCATTGTCAGCCTCTATAGATCTCTCCCCAATTTCTATGAGCAATACAACAACCCGTTGTATCAGGCAACGAGGTGTTCTTTTTTCCGTTGGTAGCAGCCCAAAAACATTTCAAGTCTGCCTCCCAATAAACAAACAAAATGATGGGTCAATATTTAATTTAACGACCCATCCTATGAATCCGTGGAATGAAATCCAGAAAGTACTACAGTCACCCTAGTGACAACAGATGGAAATAATGACCCGTTGTTTCAGATGAATGGTCGTTCTTTCTATCCATTGGGGGAGATCTAGAACCTAATCAAAACTTTCCATAGTGATAATGAGTGGAACTAGTGACTCATTGTTTCATCTAACGGGTCACTATTTTCGTATGTTGTTCGATTCCAGTAATTGGGATTTTTAGACCCAGGACCAACTGATGGTCCTTACGAGTCGTGGTCACAACCAATGACTCATTGTGTGACCCGTTGGATCTTGACAGGCAGTTTTTTAGA
Source organism: Datura wrightii (assembly GCA_035772735.1). Lineage (NCBI taxonomy): Eukaryota > Viridiplantae > Streptophyta > Magnoliopsida > Solanales > Solanaceae > Datura > Datura wrightii. The sequence goes on along the minus strand of JASDFA010000020.1, from coordinate 108,666,512 downwards.
ATTTCTTTCAGGGGTATTTTTGTAACTTTTTGCTATTTTAACCCTAAACTACATCATTCAGAGTGCGCTTAGAGGGGAATTAAGGGGATTGATCAACTGTTTCCTCTCATTTTTCTCGCAAGCTCTCCAAACCAGTACATAGAGTTCAGAGTCTTTCTCTCAAGCCACGCACTAGGGCATCCAACTTTTCTCAGATCTTCCAAGCTAAATCCCAGGGATTCTCCTTTAGGTGTGGTGGACTCCAACAAGGAAATTTCTTTCATCCTTGTGTCCCAAATTAATTATTGAAATCTTATTAGTTCCAGCCCTGTAGAAGAATAAAGGCTTGGGTTTCTTCAGTCAATATATGAATTTCTCCATGTTAATAATTCTCTAAGTTTTCTCAGACTATCACTAGTTGTAATTCATTCCTTGGGTTCATTTATACTGTATGTTTTCTAGCCATGATCTCAAGTATAATTTATGAGTAGAAATTCTATGACTTAGATTCTGGTTAGAAATATTGTTTTATCATGATATTGTTTAACTGAATTATGAATGCTAGCACATATGCTTGAATGGGAAGTCAATGCTTTTGGTATGCTCAGTCTCAGAAATATTGTCAGTACTCAGTATACTCAGTACTATCAGTTTATCAGCATGTTGTTGTTCTTTAGACTGTCATGACACTTTTAGAAGTCTTAGTAACCAATTTCTTTCAGGTCCTTAGACTCTCAAAACACATCCAAATAAGTAGTTCTATCTTAGTCTTAGGACACTAGTTTCGAGCTATCAACACAATTAGATACACTTAGGTTTCCAGTAGGAGTAGTACTTAGCACCAAGCAGGCCAGGATTCAGCGCACCTAGGTTCCTAGAACTATGTACCACCATAAGTTATTAGCCCGAACGGGTCCCCAGACAGTGATCACATAGCTCAGCCATTATACCCTAGCAAGGTATGGTGGGCTCTCTTCGATAAAGTGTATACATCAAACTCCACATCGAGCTCATGTGGTTATACATAGGTTATAGGCTCTCCCACAGTCCAATACAGTCAGAGTTCTTAGTCTAGTCCAGACTATCAGATTTTAGACTATTTGTAGTATTTCTGAGTTCAGATATAGTCGTTGCATGTTATTTCAGTTCAATACACTCATCTTCTGTATATGTATGTTTTAGTTACATCTCTCATACTCAGCACATTCAAAGTACCGATTGCATATTTCCATGTGCTATATCATTTTATGATATAGATTCAGGTACCCAGCCTCAACACTGCAACTAGTTTTCTATCGGTGATTCTGCAATAGCTTCAGTGGTGAGTCCTCATTTGCTGAGGGTTGGAGTTTCCATTTTCAGTTTAGTTTCAGACCTTAGAGTTAGCTGGGGGTTTGTCCTAGCAACTCATCTATTTTTTAAAAGTCTTTTAGACAGTTTATATTAGATTCCGCTTGAGATTCCAGTGTTTGAACAAATCTTTGCTATTATTATGTATTAGATTATCTCTTTAATTAGCTTCCGCTTAATATTTATAGCAGTTTAGACATTATAGAATTATGCTTTACCTTGAGTTTGCTTTGGGTCACTTGTGATCCTAAGTACGGCGTCTCACCTAGGGTGTAAACTCGGGTTATGACAATACCATTAAAACTCCCTAGAGGTGTCAAGGTAGACCTTTGAGGTTCCCTCTCAAGGAAGGACACTTGCAGCGGTCTACTATTAACACGCCCAAGGAGGGATGGTAGGTTATCACCATGCATAACCTGCTTATATGCGCTTTAAAGAAATAAATTCAAGTGTCAAGAGTAGACATTTTTCTACTTGAGAATCATAATGGGTGTTTCTAATCTCATTCAAACTCCAAATAAGGTGTAATTTTTCCTAATAACTCCTTTTCATTTCCTTCAAATCTCCATGAAGTTTTATATCATTCCCATAATCGTGGAATGAGTTATCGCCTTTAGAACCTTCAGTTAATTACAACAATGCTAGTGCTCCTTGGATAAGTCAAGCCCATAGGTAAATGAACTCCAAATGATGCTAAACATGGTAAACATATATAAAATCATCCTAGGATATGGATCTTCACCTGAAATCTCAAGATTTCAACTATGGCTCAAGAATGTATGATACTAGCACTTATAGCATGCACATGATCTTTGCCCATGAGCTAGACCCAAATTTCTCTAAGTACAGATAGTCCTCTAACTTTTGGATATCCAATGAAATGTATATGGGAAGTGGAAGAGTTTTTTATTCCTAACCAAGGTTGGAAAAGATCGACCACCGTCTCCTTGTATTTGTTATTTCAACCATGTATTGTTCACTAATAGGGTCATTTGGGAACTGATGCTGCTACAAATGCTCATGGAGACACATTCTATACTTGCTGATTCATTTAAAAACCTTGATGGAAAAATTCAATCGAGATAAAAACCTTGGTCAAGGAAAAAGTGCTTCACGCATTTTTAATTTTTCCCAGAACTTTGCCTATTTTATGCCACTTATCGTGGCTTATTATCACATGTTGTTTCCTTTGAAACCTTGAATCTACTGATGATGCTGTCTCATGAGAATTTAGTTACTTTGTGTTCCCAAATGTTCTTATATGCTCCTACTTAATCTATTTTCAAAAATAGTTAGTTAAAATCAATGGAGTTTTACCTAACCGAGCCTCAACTATTTATTCGTAGATATTCCCCTACTTCAATCCTTTTCTAAAACTATAGTAATCTTTAAGTGATAGGGGAAGATACTGAATTAGTTGAGAGTGTTTGGCCGAATTTTTAGGGTTTTTTAGGTTTGCAATATTTCTACCGAAGCCAAGCTCATAGCTTAATTTGGGTATACGACCTATGGTCGTATGTTATGATTGGGGATTATCATCTGATTCATAAGGAAGAAGTCAGGTATAATCATTTGACCTTAAAGGAGAACACTTCATCGTATAGGTTAGCCGCCTCAACCTATTTCCGGAACTATGTTTTGTATCAAGCGACTGGGAAAGTACTCTTGAACTAGAAGAATGCTTTCGTTGGTTTCATCACATGCGATTGAAGAATAAAAGTTTATAGAAAGTATATCAGTTTGCATAACATGTTGGCCGTTCCCAATAAAATTTGATCAAAAAATAATTGAGAATTCACGTTGTTATATATTTAAAAGAAATAAAAATTGTTTATAAATTCTCTTGTGTTGTTTGTTCTTATAAATTAAATATTATACTGGGTAAGGTTGGAATTATATTTTCTAGATTTTTTGAATATATAAAAATGTGAATATGGACATGTTCACCTACTATGTGGACCCTTTGCTATTATACGATTTTAACAGATGCACTTATGATATGGTCACATGTGTTTTGATATAAACTTGCAATTTAATTTTTCAAGGTTGCTTGCTCGAATTTTTAAATTAAGAGCACAGTTTTAAATTATAAAATCATATTGGTAATTCTAGTTATACAAGTTGATTTATATAAATTGCATGTCTCCAATTATAGATAAACCGTTGGTTATAAGAATAAATCTCCCAAAAGAAATTTGATATGAAATGTGTTATTTAAAATGTGGTAGCACTTGTATGCATCAAACCACCAAGGTTCTCCCATCACAATTCATTCAGGGTCAGGAACCAAATAATTCTCATCTAAATATTTGAATGTGCGGTATACGATTCAGTTGCTCCACCACAACGCACAAAGATGAGTCCTCAAATGAGGTTAGGATAAATATTAGTTTTCCTAACATTAGAAGGAGAGATGTTTACTAGCTAAAAATTATGTATGGGATGAATTGTCTAGATCCTTAAAAAATTTGCGAACTTAAAGTTCAAGAGATAATTCATTTGCAAAATATTGCAAATGAATTGCCAGATGTATTTGCTGACTCTGTGTTATGATCTAGTTTCAAATGCTCCAATGAAGATTAGAGTCCTTCAAGGACAAGTCTATGACATGCCTGAAGCATGATAGATCAATTGGTTACAAAGGTAAAAACTCTTTGAAACATGAGAGGAGAAAATGATCAAGATGGTCAAAATAATGAGCCAACTACTTTAAAGAGAGTACCACGATATAATACTTCATGAAACCTTGATAAAAGTTCAAATACCTGAAAATGATGAAAACTGAAGAGATCTAGATAAGTTATGTCGTATAAGAACTGATATGAAGTGACCGTCGATGGTATCTTTGATATAATGCAGTGCTCAACATTATAAATTGTAAGGAGGACCTTGTATTCAACTCTGTCAAAGAGTGTTGACAGATAAGTGATTGGCCAAATAAAATTATGTAATTCAAGTATATTTTGTTTCACTTGCAAAAGTGAAATTTGGACCAATAGTTCAAAGAACTCAAGATGTAACGTCAATGGGGGTGTAAATAAATTCCTATGTGAAAGGTGAAATGAAAAATAAAGATGTAAGATATAAATACGGCTTGTGCCTTGTGGCATAAAAGTTTTTCGCAAAAATATTGACATTATTATATGGTGAAGTCCTCCTTTGGTGGATGTAATTATTTTTCAAGCTCTTTATCAATTTGGCAATATATAAAAAACTTGCTATGCGTATAATGAAATTATTTTCATATCTAAATAGACAATATAAAGTTTATAAGAAAATCCTTGAGGAATTTAATGCGTTTTAAAGAGATTCAATTGAGTACTAAATGGTTGTCAGGTCGTTTAACATAAAGAAAGACCAATATATTTCGATCACATGAAAATAGTCTGAAAGTATCATATATTAAAGAAATTGGTGCACTTATGTATTCACCTATTACTATCCATGAGATAATATATTTTATTAATATGCAACCAAGATATAGTCCATTTTTATTTGAAGATATCTGAGTGAAATCAAACAGTGACATAGATTTATTATTTCTAACCAATATTGTCAAGGGATTGTTGGTTATGCAAATGTCTAAAGATTATTTTATCTACATAACATTTGATTGCATGAGAGTTATCTATTTGCATGTAAGCATACCGTCATATTATTATATTCTACAAGATAGTCAGTCATTAATACCTATTTAAGTCTTTCCAAGATATTAGCAACTTCTAAAGCAAGTGACTCAACACATAGGAGATGTGTGTTTTTCTTTGAAAAGAATATCTCAGTGCTACTTACATAGCTCAATTAAAAGAATACATCAAAGAAGATGAAATAAAGTATATTTCAGTAAAGTGCTTTCTCAGAAACAATTTTAAAAGAATTGTGAAATAATTTTTTTCTCAAATGATAATTTGATGGAATATTTCACTGAACATTGCCGACTCAATATTGAAGAAGTTGTTGTATAGGAATGAAATTCTCTGTCTCTGAAATATAAAGTGATGTTTCAATCAAGGGAGTAAAATATGCTAATAACATCGACATACACTCCTCAAAGTGAGAAAGTGTATACAGATGTAGGTAATATAATGTCACGCCCCGCCTTGGGGGGTATGACTGGCACCTGGTGCCCTATTAGGACCTGAACTGCTAGACTACTGAGCCTAAGCACATCTGGTGCCTGGCCGGCTCTAACTCTGATTCACGGAAACAACGGGCTATATAACGGTTGTAAATACAGCCTCCGGCCGACTAGGCCTATAGCCACCTGTACTATAACATCAACTAACCAGAATCATTCTCATATAGGGAAACCTATGCGGGCCGACAAGGCCACCATGCTGTCTAGTTATCTCTAACTCAATATAATGAATATTGAACATCTACGTGACCGTCAAGGTCACCACTACTATCTGAATACGGCCCCATACGACCAACACAATCAACAACATTAAACAGCTAAACAAACACACGACCCCTCACGACCGGCACAACTAACCACAGGGAGATATATATACACAATCTGCAAGCCTCTAAGAATACTGATAAGATGATCAGGACAGGGCCCCGACCTACCCGTACTATACAACAAAAGGAAATGAAATACACCTCTGAATATCAAGCTCCGGATGACAGGAGCTGATAACTCTGCGCTGGCTAGGATCACGAGGGATCGACTCCTCGTCTATGAGTACCTGCAGGCAAGTAACGCAGCGCCCCAAACGGGCGTCAGTACCACTGGTACCGAGTATGCAAAGCAGAATGAACATAACTGAATATAAACAACAATGCTAGTAAGTTCTGAATAGCAGGAAGTATCTAAAACTGTTTGAGCTAGCAGGATCTGGAATAGGCTTATCTGTACTGAAGGTAAGGTAGAATCATACCTGTCGTCATGGCGACCTGTTGTCTATCAACTAATAGATATCATGTATATACATATATACATAACACACAAGAACCTATACCAGCCCCCATAAGCCGGAATGTGCCAACCAACACACAATCTATATACCTCTACCCGGGTCAAAACCATCAAAAAATAAATCACTCCACTCGCCTACTAACTACGAGCACCTCTACCAGCCCCCTGGGTCTCCAGCTCGGGTATTGGCCTCTGATATAAATAACTGTGTCTGAGCCCGTGTTATACCCCGTAGAATTCCCGGCACCTAGATGACCTATTCGCACGTTGGTTAAGTATATTTGAAGGCCATACGTGCTAGAGAAAGGCCCGGGAAAAGATCGGACGAGAAACCTGTCGAACCATCGCGGAAGGAGCCGGGCAGAGCCCCTCCGCGATGGCAGCGTGTCACGGAGGTGGAGCCTCCGCATTGGCTCCGTGATACATTGGCCTTGTCCAGGCCCAAGTATATAAAGCCCCACTTCGATTTTAACTCATTAATCACTTATGAAATTTCCAGAAAATAGAGTAAACCATTAGAGAAGGGAAATAGAATGAAGAGGGTAGTATAATTTCATCCGATTACGCTGCTAAACGTTGTCCAAACTTAAATTAACCTCAGATACCGAGGTATTTAGCAGCAGAGAGCATTCCTACGGATTTAGTTTCGTGAAATACGGCCGACGAATCATCGAGCTACCGAGCTAAAGTAAGTGGAATTGCTCTAAACTAGTGTCTATGTGTTCCTAGCTGTGAAGTGAATATTTCTCCCTTCTGGACCGCTGAAAAATAGCGAGTTTTCGACCGTCTTTCGATAAGCCTAAGTTTAGGTTATAAACTATATCGAAAGTGACGTTGCTCTTTACAATAAAGCTGTATTTAGTATTGATTGACATATTTATGAATGCAGTTGGGAGAAAATAGTTGAAGTACTGGCCGAGCCTCGTCCGACAGCCGGATAGTTCGAGGATAAGGTATGTAAAGCTAGTTTCCTCGGCAAGTTAAGTAATCTCGGTACAGTACAGTAATTGAAAGGCCAGTAGAATGTTTAGAAGACATGTGTTATGTTTATTACAAATATTGGTACGCTATTAGAAGCATCGTGTTATAACTTGTGTGAAACTTGCTAGCACGATATAGATTCTAATACAGGTGTTAGAAACTGCACAACATGCTCAGTATGTGATGTAGTACAGAATGTCAGGATATCATCGTATTCAGTTGAAACCCAGTAAAGCAATGTAATAATTATAAGACATCCCAGAAATAGAATGATAAGTTAAAATGAAGTTGGAAAGAATATTAGGACTAGTAAATCATGTTACTATAGAAACTCAGTATACAACATAGTTTCTGCAGAAAGACTATATCTTGTTCAGCATTAGCCACAGTACAGTCTGGTAGAAGACTATATTTGTACATATATACTATTACCAGCCTCAGCATGCATTAAGTACGTACATATTACTATCGCTAGCTCAGCATATAGTATATACAAATACTTTGCCACTATTAGCTTCAGTATGTGGGACATGCAAATAGTATTACTAGTTGAGACCGTTGTATGGTTTGGGGTTGGACTACCTAGCATCCATGACCGCCCAGGGTTGATAGCTGTATCGACTCGTCCGCCAGAGGGCGAGGATACGTCGCTCTACGGAGTGGCATGCCGTCCCACAGGGGACGAAGATGGGATGCCATGATCGGCCCTTACACACCCCTGTCGAGCGGATACGCCCGGGTGTTGATTCAGGAGTCCTCCGGACTCAGATGCAGTTATAGTCAGGGGCTCAGCGAGCCCAAGTGCATACCTAGGGGACCGGCAGGATGCTTACAGGGTTTATAGGAGATGGGATGACCGAGGTAGGGGTATAGATTCTGTGCTGGTTGTACCTCCCGGCTTATGGGGGCCGGGTAAGGTTTGTGTGTGCTATGTTATGTTATGTTATGTTATGCCATGTTATGTTAGATATGAGTAGATCAGCAGTAGAATGATATGTCTCCAGGTATGACTCCTACTCCTTCCAGTATAGTTGAGAGAGGGTATGACTTACATTATCAGACAGTTAATCTATTCTCTCTACTTCAGTTTCATGAGTTATATTATTGTTTTCAGATATTTCTTTCAGTTATTGCTTTACATACTCAGTACCAGCGGTACTGACGCCCGGTGGGGCGCTGCATTACTTGCCTGCAGGTACTCATAGACAAGCAGGTGATACCACGTGATTTCTGTCAGCGATCGAGTATTCAGCTCCTGTAATCCGGAGACTGAATTCCAGAGGTGTATTTCATTTTCTTTTGTTGTATAGTACGGGTAGGTTGGGGCCCTGTCCCGATCATTTCTATCGTTATTCTTAGAGGCTTGCAGTCTGTATATATTTCCCTGTGGTCAGATGAGCCGATCGTGTGAGGCCGTGCAGTTGTATAGCTATTAGAACTTGTGTTTCCTTTATGTTGGCCGTGTGGGGCCATAGTTCGACAGTAGTGGTGACCTTGCCAGTCATGTAGCTATCCAGTACTTCATGGTTAAGTTATAGATAACTAGACAGCATGGTGGCCTTGTCGGCCCGCATAGGTTTCCCTATATTGACATGTTTCTGGTCAGCTGTTAGTACAGGTACAGGAGGCTATAGGCCAATGGGCCGGGGGCTGTGTTTACAGCCGTTATATAGCCCTTTGTTTCCAGAAATGTGAGTTAGAGCCAGCTAGGCACCAGATGTGCCCGGGCTTAGCAGTCCAGTAGTTCAAGTCCTAGTAGGGCACCAGGTGCCAGTCATACCCCCCCCAAAGGCGGGGTGTGACAAACTTGGTATTAGAGCCAGGTTGTATCCCAGGGAGTCTGCAAGCCGTGCTAAGTAGAGTCCTGTCCATGGATGTGTTGTGCACCACATACTATGGGTAGGAGGCTGCAAGGCATGATAGGATGGTTGACTTTTATTCTTATTCAGTCGTACTGTAGAGCAGTACAATAGAGGGTTGAGTCCCTAAAAAGCTTACTATATTCTTTGGTTACAGATAATGTCAGACCAGCGACATCCTATCACAGGCCGGAGCTTAGATATTGCAGCAGGGGAAGGCACCAGCAGGATGCCTCACCATCGTTTAGAAATAGCCCGATCAGAGGGCACTACAGAGGCATCATCCCAGCCTTCTCAGCAATCTCCACCACATCAGGAGCCACTTGGGGTGACACTACCTTCAGCAGCCCCTATACCGACACCTTCCGACAAGGAGGTTAGGAGTGCTGTAGTTATGTTAGCACAGATGATGGCTGCTCAGCATCAGCCAATGCCATCTATAGTTGCGGAGTCATCAGGAGGGACCGGTAGTTCGAGGGTCCGAGAGTTCCTAGCTCGGAATCCCCCACAGTTTATAGGTACGGACCGGACAGAGGACCCTCAGGATTTTCTGGATCAAATGCAGAGAATCTTCAGGGTTATGCATGCCACGCCCACAGAATCAGTTGAGTTGGCAGCATTCCGGTTACGGGACATTGCCGTGTTATGGTATGAAAGCTGGGAAAGGTCCCGAGGGGGAGCTGTTTGCCCTCCCACCTGGTCCAGCTTTTCAGGAGCTTTTCTGGATCACTATTTGCCGCGGGAGATTCGACAGGCTCGGGTAGACCAGTTCCTACATCTGGAGCAGGGGGCCATGAGTGTTCGGGAATATTCATTGCGGTTTGATTCTTTTGCCCGGTATGCACCGGCCTTTGTTGATACCATGGCATCTAGAGTACACCGCTTCATCATGGGGTTGAATCCAGAATATGTTGAGACTTGTATTACGGCCACACTGCGAGAGGACATGGACATTGCTCGAATTCAGGCATTTGCCCAGAATATTGAGGGCATCAGACAGCGACATTGGGAGATCAGAAGGGTTAATATGGAACAGCGTCGCCGGGACAGGCCAGTTGAGTTACAGAGGGAGGCCCGGGGAGGACCCAGGCCACGATTGTTAGACAGGCCGCCCAGGCCCCCGCCTCCGCCACAGTCGCATGGGGGTAGATTTAGCCGCAGGGGGTAGTCAGAGATTGGTAGAGGCTCGCAGATGGCAGATTCACCATTACAGAGGAGGGCGGAGCAGAGTAGGTATACCCCACCACTTTGCCCTATATGCAGTCGACGCCATCCTGGAGCATGCAGATATGGCTCCACCGCATGTTATAATTGTGGCCAAGAAGGCCATTTGATGAAAGATTGCCCAGCCAGAGGCCGAGAGGACCGAGATAGACAGGATAGGGCATCTGCAGGGTCACGAGCCACAGCATCCTCGACTGGGCGCAGGCCCTCAGTTTCAGAAGGCAGGGGTCGGGGCAGATCAGGGGCCTCCAGTACTGGTGCGTGTCCAAGCCGCACATATGCTTTACCAGGGAGGCAAGATTCAGAAGCGTCACCTGATGTTGTGACAGGTATGTTAACTATCTGCTCACACCCTGCTTATGTGTTGATTGATCCAGGGTCTACTTTGTCCTACATCACTCCATTTGTGGCACGAAAGTTTAGTATTGCACCAGAATTATTGCAGCAGCCCTTTTTAGTATCCACGCCTGTCGGTGACTCTATCACAGCTAATCGAATCTACTGCGGGTGTACAGTAGAGGTTGCTGACCGTCAGACCACAGTAGATTTAGTCGAGTTAGAAATGATAGACTTCGATGCCATAATGGGTATGGATTGGTTAGTACCGTGTTTTGCCAACGTTGAATGTTGGACCAAGATAGTCCGATTCCACTTCCCAAGAGAAGCAGTGCGAGAGTGGAAGGGCAGCACCGCTACGCCAAAAGGTAGGTTTATTTCCTACCTTCAGGCGAGAAAGTTGATATCTAAGGGATGTATTTACCATTTGGTCAGAGTCCAGGATGTCCAAGCAGAATTTTCGACGCTCCAGTCTGTTCCAGTGGTAAACGAATTCCATGATGTATTCCCAGATGAGTTACCTGGTATTCCCCCAGAAAGGGAAATAGACTTTGCTATTGACTTGTTACCAGGCACTTAGCCGATATCAATTCCTCCCTATCGTATGGCTCCTGCAGAACTCAGAGAATTAAAAGAGCAATTGAAAGATTTATTGGATAAAGGTTTCATCAGGCTGAGTACTTCACCGTGGGGTGCGCCAGTTTTATTTGTGAGAAAGAAAGATGGCTCGCTCCGAATGTGCATAGATTACCGGCAATTAAACAAAGTTACAGTAAAGAACAAGTACCCGCTCCCCAGAATTGATGACTTATTTGATCAGTTGCAGGGAGCCAGATACTTTTCTAAGATTGACTTGCGGTCCGGATATCACCAGGTCCGAGTACGTGAGAGAGATATTCCTAAGACAGCGTTCAGGACCCGATATGGACATTTTGAATTTCTAGTCATGTCCTTCGGGTTAACGAATGCCCCGGCAGTCTTCATGGACCTGATGAACAGTATTTTCAGACCGTTCCTGGACTTGTTCGTGATAGTATTCATTGATGACATTCTGGTGTATTCTCGCTCTGAAGCAGATCACCAGACTCATTTGCGGACAGTGCTTCAGATTCTCAGGGACCGTCAGCTGTATGCTAAATTTTCTAAGTGTGAATTCTGGCTTAACTCAGTGGCCTTTTTAGGGCATATTGTGTTGGATGCTGGTATATAGGCAGACAAGCAGAAAATAGAAGCAGTTAAGTCATGGCCTAGGCCTACCACTCCGACTGAAGTTTGTAGCTTTTTGGGGTTGGCAGGATATTACAGGAGGTTCGTTGAAGGGTTCTCGACCATTGCGGCACCTCTAACCAAATTGACACAGAAAGCAGTAAAGTTTCAATGGACAGAGGCATGTGAGCAGAGCTTTCAGGAACTGAAAGACAGATTAACCTCCACCCCAGTATTAGCATTGCCGGAAGGCACAGAAGGTTATTCAGTCTATTGCAACGCGTCAGGCGTCGGGTTAGGTTGTGTGTTGATGCAGCATGGTAGAGTAATTGCATATGCTTCCAGACAGCTGAGGAAACACGAAAAGAATTACCCTACCCACGATCTGGAACTAGCCGCAGTGATCCACGCCTTGAAGATGTGGAGGCATTACCTGTACGACATCCATGTGTATGTTTACACAGATCATAAGAGCCTACAGTACATCTTCACTCAGAGGGAGTTGAATCTATGGCAACGCCGCTGGTTGGAGCTGTTGAAAGATTATGATGTGAACATTCTATACCACCCCGAAAAAGCTAATGTTGTAGCAGACGCCCTGAGCCGTAAGTTAATGGGGAGTTTGGTGTATTTGCGGCCTGAGAAGCAAGAGCTAGCCAAAGAAATTCATCAGTTAGCTGGGTTAGCCATTCGAGTAATGGAAACAGAAAATAATAGAGCAGTAATTTAGAATTCTGCTGTGTCATCATTAGTTACAGAGGTAAAAGAACGACAGTACGAGGACCCTGATTTAGTCCAGCTCAGAGATAGAATTCAGAAAGGTAAGGAGTCAGATTTCCAAATGACTGAGGATGATGTGCTACGCTGTAAGGGCCGCCTTTGTGTCCCGAATGTTTCAGGGCTTCGCGGGCGATCATGCATGAGGTGCATTACGCTCGCTACTCCCTTCACCCAGGAACGACGAAGATGTACCATGACATCAGAGACATCTACTGGTGGCCAGGTATGAAAGCTGAGATCGCTGAATTTGTATCTAGATGTTCTAACTGTCAGCAGGTGAAAGCGGAGCACCAGAAGCCGGGCGGTATGACGCAAGATATAACGGTGCCTACGTGGAAATGGGAAACGATAAACATGGATTTTGTAACAGGGTTACCCCGTACCAGACACATAAATGATTCCATTTGGGTAATAGTTGACAGGCTGACAAAATCAGCTCATTTCCTGCCAGTAAGGGCAACCTTCTCGGCTGAGGATTATGCTGAATTATATATCAGAGAAATAGTTAGACTACATGGAGTACCGGTATCCATTATTTCAGATAGGGGAGCACAGTTCACAGCTAGATTCTGGCAGTCGTTCCAGAGGGGTTTGGGAACGCAGATCAATTTGAGCACAGCATTCCACCCTCAGACAGATGGGCAGGCTGAGCGGACTATCCAAACGCTCGAAGATATGATGCGAGCGTGTGCTCTAGATTTTGGGGGTAGCTGGGATGAGCATCTTTCATTGACTGAATTTGCTTATAATAACACTTATCATTCATCTATCAAGATGGCGCCCTTTGAAGCATTATATGGGTGGAAATGTAGATCGCCGGTGGGCTGGTTTGAAGTGGGGGAATCAGCATTGGTTGGCCCAGACATTGTTCGGCAGTCGGAGGAAAAGATAAAGCTTATCCGAGAACGTTTACTGACTACTCAGAGCCGCCAGAAGTCTTATGCAGATATGCGGCGCAGAAATCTAGAATTTGCGGTAAATGACTGGGTATATCTAAAAGTGTCTCCGATGAAAGGGGTAATGAGATTTGGCAAGAAAGGCAAGATTAGCCCGAGATTTATTGGGCCATATCAGATTCGGCGAAGAATAGGCCGAGTTGCATACGAATTGAACTTGCCTCCAGAGTTAGCATCTGTTCACCCAGTATTCCATGTCTCTATGTTGAGAAAGTTCGTAGGGGACCCTTCTACAGTAGTTCCAGTTCAGGATGTCCAGGTCACAGAAGAGTTAGCATATGAAGAGGTTCCCGTAGCTATCTTAGACAGACAAATTCGCAGGTTGAGGACTAAAGATGTTGCGTCTGTCAAAGTATTGTGGCGTAACAGGAACCGTGAGGAAATGACGTGGGAAGCTGAAGAAGATATGAAAGCCAGATACCCTCACCTATTTCAGGCCTAGTCAGGCGACAGGTATGTCCGTATTATTACTTATGTAGTACCTTATAGTTGTATGTGTGTGAATGAGAAGGATTGATACTTAGTTATCCAGTGGATCTTAAAATATTACGTGCAGTGCCTGTGTTGGACTTTTCTGCATTTTAGGTTTTTGCTATAGTCCATATTAAAGGGGAAACTCTGCCGAAATTTTTCTAGAAAGTAAGTTAAGTAGTCCTCCAGATAGCAGCGTACATTCGGGGACGAATGTTCTTAAGAGGGGGAGAATGTTATACCCTATAGAATTCCCGGCACCTAGATGACCTATTCGCACGTTGGTTAAGTATATTTGAAGGCCATACGTGCTAGAGAAAGGCCCGGGAAAAGATCGGATGAGAAACCTGTCGAACCATCACGGAAGGAGCCGAGGCAGAGCCCTTCCGCGATGGTAGCGTGTCACGGAGGTGGAGCCTCCGCGTTGGCTCCGTGACACGTTGGCCTTGTCCAGGCCCAAGTATATAAAGCCCCACTTCGGTTTTAACTCATTAATCACAGAGTAAACCATTAGAGAAGGGAAATAGAACGAAGAGGGTAATATAATTTCATCCGATTACGCTGCTAAACGTTGTCCAAACTCAAATTAACCTCAGATACCGAGGTATTTAGCAGCAGAGAGCATTCCTACGGATTTAGTTTCGTGAAATACGGCCGATGAATCGTCGAGCTACCGAGCTAAGGTAAGTGGAATTGCTCTAAACTAGTGTCTATGTGTTCCTAGCTGTGAAGTGAATATTTCTCCCTTCTGGACCGCTGAAAAATAGCGAGTTTTCGACCGTCTTTCGATAAGCCTAAGTTTAGGTTATAAACTATATCGAAAGTGACGTTGCTCTTTACAATAAAGCTGTATTTAGTATTGATTGACATATTTATGAATGCAGTTGGGAGAAAATAGTTGAAGTACTGGCCGAGCCTCGTCCGACAGCCGGATAGTTCGAGGATAAGGTATGTAAAGCTAGTTTCCTCAGCAAGTTAAGTAATCTCCGTACAGTACAGTAATTGAAAGGCCAGTAGAATGTTTAGAAGATATGTGTTATGTTTATTACAAATGTTGGTACGATATTAGAAGCATCGAGTTATAACTTGCGTGAAACTTGCTAACACGATATAGATTCTAATACAGGTGTTAGAAACTGCACAGCATGCTTAGTATGTGATGTAGTACAGAATGTCAGGATATCATCGTATTCAGTTGAAACCCAGTAAAGCAATGTAATAATTATAAGACATCTCAGAAATAGAATGATAAGTTAAAATGAAGTTGGAAAGCATATTAGGACTAGTAAATCATGTTACTATAGAAACTTAGTATACAACATAGTTTCAGCAGAAAGACTATATCTTGTTCAGCACTAGCCCCAGTACAGTCTGGCAGAAGACTATATTTGTACATATATACTATTACCAGCCTCAGCATGCATTAAGTACGTACATATTACTATCTCTAGCTCAGCATATAGTATATACAAATACGTTGCCACTATTAGCTTCAGTATGTGGGACATGCAGATAGTATTACTAGTTGAGACCGTTGTATGGTTTGGGGTTGGACTACCTAGCATCCATGACCGCCCAGGGTTGATAGCTGTATCGACTCATCCGCCAGAGGGAGAGGATACGTCGCTCTACGGAGTGGCATGCCGTCCCACAGGGGACGAAGATGGGATGCCAGCTTTCCCCATATTTGTGCCTTGATCGGCCCTTACACACCCCTGTCGAGCGGATACGCCCAGGTGTTGATTCAGGAGTCCTCCGGACTCAGATGCAGTTATAGTCAGGGGCTCAGCGAGCCCAAGTGCATACCCAGGGGACTGGCAGGATGCTTACAGGGTTTATAGGAGATGGGATAACCGGGGTAGGGGTATAGATTCTGTGCTAGTTGTACCTCCCGGCTTATGGGGCCTGGGTAAGGTTTGTGTGTGCTATGTTATGTTATGTTATGTTATGCCATGTTATGTTAGATACGAGTAGATCAGCAGTAGAACGATATGTCTCCAGGTATGACTCCTACTCCTTCCAGTATAGTTGAGAGAGGGTATGACTTACATTATCAGACAGTTAATCTATTCTCTCTACTTTAGTTTCATCAGTTATATTATTGTTTTCAGATATTTCTTTCAGTTATTGCTTTACATACTCAGTACCAGCGGTACTGACGCCCGGTGGGGCGCTGCATTACTTGCCTGCAGGTACTCATGACAAGCAAGCGATACCACGTGATTTCTGTCAGCGATCGAGTATTCAGCTCCTGTAATCCGGAGACTGAATTCCAGAGGTGTATTTCATTTTCTTTTGTTGTATAGTACGGGTAGGTCAGGGCCCTGTCCCGATCATTTCTATCGTTATTCTTAGAGGCTTGCAGTCTGTATATATTTCCCTGTGGTCAGATGAGCCGGTCGTGTGAGGCCGTGCAGTTGTATAGCTGTTAGAACTTGTGTTTCCTTTATGTTGGCCGTGTGGGGCCATAGTTCAACAGTAGTGGTGACCTTGCCGGTCACGTAGCTATCCAGTACTTCATGGTTAAGTTATAGATAACTAGACAGCATGGTGGCCTTGTCGGCCCGCATAGGTTTCCCTATATTGACATGTTTCTGGTCAGCTGTTAGTACAGGTACAGGAGGCTATAGGCCAATGGGCTGGGGGCTGTGTTTACAGCCGTTATATAGCCCTTTATTTCCAGAAATGTGAGTTAGAGCCAGCCAGGCACCAGATGTGCCCGAGCTTAGCAGTCCAGCAGTTCAGGTCCTAGTAGGGCACCAGGTGCCAGTCATACCCCCCCCAGGCGGGGTGTGACAGCCCGAAGGACTCCTGTACTATAAACTGTAATCTGTATTTGTAATCTGCCCTTTGGGCGCAAACGCACAACAGGGTAAGCTATACTGCTATGCTGATCAGCCTGATATGGGGAATGCTCCATCCCATCTTCGTCCTACTGCAGATGACATACCACTCCTCGAAGTGGCGTATCCCCACTTCACGGTGGGTCGACGCAGTTACCAACCCAGGGGCGGGGAGGACGCTCAAAGGGTGCCCTCATAACACAAACAGGTCTCAACAAACAATAATCACATATAGCTAGCATGTTTAAGTTGAAAATACTATCTGTACTCTGATTTCTCATTCTGAACTATTTTTCGTGTTATACTGATTCTCATACTGAACTATACTGTATCTGAGATATTATCTGATTGTCTGATTATACTGTAATTGAGATATCATCTGGCTGTCTAATATTGCTCTACTAACTTTTATTCTGAAATTAATCTGCGTTCCCAGACCTCTCTAAAATGACTGCCAAAATCTAGCTGTAAATTGTGCTCCTCTGTCAGAGATAATAGATACTGGAACACTGTGTAATCTAACTATTTCTCTGATATACAATTCGGCATAATCCTCGGCAGAGAAAGTTGCTTTCACTAGCAGGAAATGGGCTGATTTCGTCAGTCTCTCCACCATTACCCAAATGGAGTCATGTCTATGTCTGGTACGAGGTAATCCTGCTACAAGGTCCATGTTCACCGCTTCCCATTTCCAGAGAGGCACAGCTATGTCCTGAGTCAATCCGCGTGGTTTCTGCTATTTCCCTCTTCATACTTGGCCATCAGTAGATCTCCTTGACATCGTGGTACATTTTCGTCGCGCCTGGGTGGAGAGAATAGCGGGCGTAATGTACCTCATTCATAATCTGCCAGTGAAGCCCTGAAATATCTGGAACACAGAGGCGGCCCTTACATTGCAGCACTTCATCCTCAGTTATCTGAAAATCTGGCGCTTTTTCTTGCTGAATTCTGTCCTTAAGCTGGACCAGGTCAGGATCTTCATATTGCCATTTTTTTACCTCCACAACTAATGATGACAAAGCGCTGTTCTGAATTACCGCTCGGTTGTCCTCTGTTTCTGCTACACGAACGGCTAGACTGGCTAATTGATGTATTTCTCTGACCAACTCCCACTGCTCGGGCTGCAAATATGTCAAACTCCCCATTGATTTACGGCTGGGAGAATCTGCTACTACATTGGCTTTTCCCGGATGATATAGAATGTCCATGTCATAATCTTTCAATAACTTCAACTAGCGACGCTGTCGCAAATTCAACTCCCTCTGAGTGAAGATATACTGTAGGCTCTTATGATCTGTGAAAATATCCACATGGACGCCATACAAGTAGTGTCTCCATATCTTTAAGGCGTGGATCACTGCGGCTAACTCCAGGTCATGGGTAGGATAATTCTTTTCGTGTTTCCTCAGCTTTCTGGAAGCATACGCAATCACTTTACCATGCTGCATCAACACACAACCCAACCCAATACCTGATGCGTCACAATACAGTGAATAACCCTCTGTACCTTCTGGTAATGCTAACACTGGAGCGGAGGTTAATCTATCTTTTAATTCTTGGAAACTCTTCTCACATGCCTCTGTCCACTGAAACTTTACTGCTTTCTGCGTCAGCTTAGTCAGAGGTGCCGCTATAGTGGAGAATCCCTCAACAAATCTTCTGTAATATCCCGCTAATCCCAGAAAACTGCGGACTTCGGTCGGAGTGGTAGGTCTAGGCCATGTTTTGAATGCTTCTATTTTTTGCGTGTCAACCTATATACCAGCATCCGACATAATATGTCCCAAGAAGGCTACTGAATTCAGCCAGAATTCACATTTGGAGAACTTAGCATATAACTGGCGGTCCCTAAGAATCTGGAGCACTGTCCGTAAATGAGCCTGGTGGTTTGCCTCTGAGCGAGAATACACCAGAATATCATCAATAAATACTATCACGAACAGGTCCAGGTATGGTCTGAAGATGTTGTTCATCAGGTCCATAAATACTGCTGGGGCATTCGTCAACCCAAAGGACATAACTAGGAATTCAAAGTGTCCATATCGGGTCCTGAAAGCCATTTTAGGAATGTCTCTTTCATGAACTCAAACCTGATGATATCCAGACCGTAAGTCAATCTTAGAGAAATATCTGGCCCCCTATAATTGATCAAACAAATCATCTATTCTGGGAAGCGGATACTTGTTCTTGACTGTAACCTTATTCAGCTGCCGGTAATCTATACACATGCGGAGCGAGCCATCCTTCTTCCTCACAAATAGAATTGGCGCACCCCACGGTGAAGTACTCAGCCTGATTAAGCCCTTATCTAACAGATCCTTCAACTGCTCCTTTAATTCTCTATGTTCTGCAGGAGCCATGCGATACAGAAGAATTGATATGGGCTGAGTGTCTGGTAACAAGTCGATTGCAAAATCTATTTCCCTTTCTGGGGGAATACCAGGTAGCTCGTCTGGAAATACATCAGGGAATTCATTCACCACCGGAATAGACTGGAGTGTCGGAGAATCTACCCGAACATCCTGAACCCTGACTAGGTCGTAAATACATCCCTTAGCTATCAACTTCCTCGCCTGAAGGTAGGAAATAAACCTACCTTTTGGCGTAGCTGTGCTGCCCTTCCACTCTCGCACTGCCTCCCTTGGAAAGTAGAATCGGACTGTCTTGGTCCAACATTCTACGTTAGCATAGCATGGCACCAACCAATCCATACCCATAATGGCATCAAAATCAATCATCTCTAATTCTACCAGATCTACTGTAGTGTGATGATCAACAACCTCTACTGTACACCCTCGATAAATTCTGATAGCTATAATGAAGTCACCGATGGGTATAGCTACTGAAAAGGGCTGCTGTAACAATTATGGTGCAACACTAAACTTTTGAGCCACAAATGGGGTAACATAGGACAAAGTAGACCCTGGATCAATCAGTACATAAGCAGGGCATGAGCAAATAATCATCATACCTGTTACCACATGTGGAGACTCCTCTGAGTCCTGTCTCCCTGGTAATGCATAGGTACGGCTTGAGCCCGTACCTGAGCTAGAGGCTCCTAATCTACCTCGGCCTCTATCTGCTAAACCTGAGGGCCTACGCCCTACCGAGGCTGCTGGAGCTCGTGGCCCAGTTGATGTCCTGTCCTGGCTATCTCGGCTACCTTGCCCCTTGGCCAGACAATCCCTCATCAAGTGCCCCTCCTGCCCGCATATATAACATCCTGAGGAGCCATATCTACAAGCTCCGATATGAGGTCAGCTACAAATAGGGCAGGGTGGGGGTATGTATCTGCTCTGCTCTACCCTCCTCTGCTGAGGTGAATCCATCATTCGAGAACTACCACCAGACTCTGACTGCCCTCGACGAATAAATCTACCCCTCTACTGTTGTGGTGTAGGTGGGGGTCTAGGGGGTTGTCTGACAACCGGGGCCTGGGTGCTCTCTGAATCTCCCTCTGTATATCGTCTGATCTATCCCTGCAGTGCTGCTCCTGATTTATTTGATTGTCCTGTTGCAGTTGCCTAAGGTCCTCAATAGTCTGGGCAAAGGCCTGCACACGGGCAATATCCATATCTTCCCGTAATGTAGCTGTCATGCATGCCTCAATGTATTCTGGGTTCAGACCCATAATAAACCGGTAGACTCTAGATGGCATAGTGTCCACAAAAGTTGGAGCATAGTGGGCTAAGGATTCAAACTATAAGGCATACTCTCGTACGCTCCTCGCCCTCTGCTCCAAGTGCAAGAACTGATCCATCCGGGCCTGCCGGATCTCCCGTGGCAAATAACGGTCCAGGAAGGCCTCCGAGAAGCTGGACCAGGTCGGAGGGGCAACATCTCTCCCTCGAGACCTTTCCCAGCTCTCGTACCATAAAACAGCTATGTCTCGCAACCGAAATACTGCTAACTCAACTGATTCTGTAGGTGTCACATGCATGACCCAGAAGATTCTCTACATCTGATCTAGGAAATCCTGGGGTTCCTCTGCCTGATCTGACCCTGTGAACTGTGGGGGACCCAATGCCAAAAATTCCTTGACCCTAGAACTGCCAGATCCACCTGATGGCTCTGCTGTTACAGGTAGCACTGACTAGCGCTGAGTGGCCATCATTTGGGTCAACATAACAACTGCACTGCCAACCTCCTGATCAGATGGTGTAGGTACAGGAGCTGTCGGAGGCGGTGTCGTTCCGAATGGCTTCAGGTGAGATGGGGACTACTGGGAAGGCTGTGATGATGCCTCTATATCGCCCTCAGATCGGGATGATTCTGAATAAAGCTGAGGCATCCTGCTGGTGCCTTCCCCTGCTGTGGTATCCAACCTTCTACCTGTGGCAGGGTGTCACTGGTCTGCCATTTTTATCTGTAGACAAAGAATATGATAAGTTTTAAGAACTCGACCCTATACTGTACTGTTCTATGGCACGACGGAATATGAAGAAAGAGTAACCATCCTATTATGCCTTGCAGCCTCCTGCCTATAGTATGTGGTGCACAACACATCCATAGACAAGACTCTACTTAGCATGGCTTGCAGACTCCCTGGGAGACGACCTGCTCTGATACCAATTTTGTCGCCCCCCGCCTTGGGGGGTATGACAGGCACCAGGTGCCCTATTAGGACCTGAACTGCTAGACTACTGAGCCCAAGCACATCTGGTGCCTGGCCGGCTCTAACTCTGATTCACAGAAACAACGGGCTATAAAATGACTGTAAATACAGCCTCCGGCCGACTAGGCCTATAGCCATCTGTACTGTAACATCAGCTAACCAAAATCATTCTCATATAGGGAAACCTATTCGGGCCGACAAGGCCACCATGCTGTCTAGTTATCTATAACTCAATATAATGAATACTGAACATCTACATGACCAGCAAGGTCACCACTACTATCTGAATAAGGCCCCATACGACCAACACAATCAACAACACTAAACAGCTAAACAAATGCACAGCCCCTCACGACCGACACAACTAACCACAGGGAGATATATATACACAATCTGCAAGCCTATAAGAATACTGATAAGATGGTCGGGACAGGGCCCCGACCTACCCGTACTATACAATAAAAGGAAATGAAATACACCTCTGAATATCAAGCTCCGGATGACAGGAGCTGATGACTCTGCGCTGGCTAGGATCATGAGGGATCGACTCCTCATCTATGAGTACCTGCAGGCAAGTAATGCAGCGCCCCAAACGGGCATCAGTACCACTAGCACCGAGTATGCAAAGCAGACTGAACATAACTAAATATAAACAACAATGCTAGTATGTTCTGAATAGCAGGAAGTATCTAAAATTGTCTGAGCTAGCAGGATCTGGAATAGGCTTATCTGTGCTGAAGGTAAGGTAGAATCATACCTGTCGTCATGGCGACCTGCTGTCTATCAACTAATAGATATCATGTATATACATATATATATAACACACAAGAACCTATACCAGCCCCCATAAGCCGGAAGGTGACAACCAACACACAATCTATATACCCCTTCCCGGGTCAAAACCATCCAAAAATAAATCACTCCACTCGCCTACTAACTATGAGCACCTCTACCGGCCCCCTAGGTCTCCAGCTCGGGCTATGGCCTCTGATATAAATAACTGTGTCTGAGCCCGAAGGACTCCTGTACTATAAACTATAATCTGTATCTGTATCTGTATCTGTATCTATAATCTGCCCCCTGGGCGCAAGCGCACAACAGGGTAAGCTATACTGCTATGCTGATCAGCCTGATATGGGGAATGCTCCATCGCATCTTCGTCCTACTGCGGACGACATATCACTCCTTGGAGTGGTGTATCCCCACCCTCCTGATGGGTCGACACAGTTACCAACCCAGGGGCGGCGAGGATGCTCAACGGGTGCCCTCATAACACAAACAGGTCTCAACAAACAATAATCACATATAGCAAGCATGTTTAAGCTGAAAATACTATCTGTACTCTGATTTCTCATTCTGAACTCTTTTCTGTGTTATACTGATTCTCATACTGAACTATACTGTATCTGAGATATTTTCTGACTGTCTGATTATACTGTAATTGAGATATCATCTGACTGTCTGATATTGATTTACTAAGTTTTATTCTGAATATATATCATAATATCATAAAACATGCTTGCTAAATTCAAACTGGACTCAATTTTCGACTTCTGAGTTCTTTCTTCTATACATCACGCTATCTACCGCACTTGATTACTAACTTGCTAAAGGAATTAGCTTTACATACCTTCGCTTCGGAGTTCCCGACTAACTGGCGTAGTTCGGTCAGTATTCCTTCTATTTCTCCCAACTGTATTCATATACATATCAATTAGAGCTAAATACGCTAATATTCTGGAAGAAAACATCACTTTCAATATATATATATCCCAAACTTAGGCTTATCAAAAGACGGTCAAAAACTTGCTATTTCTCAAAAGTCCAGAAGGGAGAAATACTCACTTTAGGGCTAGGAGTATGTTGACACTAATTTGGAGCAATTCCACTTACCTTAGTTCGGTAGCACGATGATTCGCCGGCCGAATTTCATGAAACTAAATCCGTAGAAATGCTCCTTACTGCTTAATACCTCGGTATCCGGAGTTAATTTGAGTTTGGATCGTGTTTGACGGTGTAATTGGGCGAATATCATAAGAGATTCTCGTTCCTCCCTATTTTCCCTCGGTTTCTCTGGAAATTATATGAGTTATATCATTAAAAACCGAAGTGAGGGGTTTATATAGTTGGGCCTGGATAGGGCCTCCGTGACACTGAGGCCCTCCCTCCGTGACACGGAGGCCCTCCCTCCGTGGCATGTTACCATCGCGGAGGGGTTCTGCCCCGGCTCCTCCCGCGATGGTTCGACGGATTTCTTATTCGGTCTTTCCCTGGGCCTTTTCCTAGCATGTATGGCATTCAAAAACTCTTAACCAACATGCGAATAGGCCATCTACATGTCGAGAATTTACGGGGTGTAACATATAATTTACCCAACTATGAGTCGAGGTCAAATCCATCATAGAACAATATATGTGCGATCAAGTAAGCTGAGAAATATCACAAACTACACTAAGTCAATTACTTGATAATATTTTGAGAAGATTATAACTAATGTGAAAATATAAACTAACCCAAAAAAAAGTAAAATATTTAATGGTCACAAACATAGATACAAGAGAAATCACTCTCAAGTAACGATCCAATGTATTTCACAATTTTATAAATAAGAGCTAGTTATGTTAATTAACCTTGGATAATAATTCTATATTAGTTTCTCCCATACAAGAGTACCTAATTAGCTATCTCTATCCCAATTAAGAGAATTAAGGACAATTGAATGCAATTACAAGTAGTTCTCCTTTTTTTAGCTCGAACTATTAGATGAGGGTTTATGCTCCAAATTCTTTTTAAATAATCTTTCATAACCTCAATTTTATTCTTCTCAAGCTTAAATCAAAGTAAATAGGCGAGTCCTAGGGTTAGCTACTTCCTTAAAAAACATTAAAGAGCTAGAATACTTAAAGACACTTTATTAGAAATAAAAATTATTCAATACATAACCAAAACAAGAGATTTAATCCAGACTTTGATAATGAATATTCTCATAAATAAGATTAAGGTCATGGAATAAAATACTATACACTTAGATATTCAATACATAGCAAGGGATTAAAGAAATGAGTAAAAGATCAAAAAAATGCTCAACCAAATCTTCAATCCCAAAGTGTGGTGCAAGAACCCTAACTCTCCAAATACTTGTATTTTGCCAAAGGTATGGCTGCCAAAGATTTTTTTTCGAAATGAGCTAGGTCCATACTTTTTTGGTTTAAGAACAATAAAATGTGAAATGACCATTTTGGCCAAAACTATAACCTGTCAGCCGCACTTGCAGACTTTAGTTTGCGGGTGCGATATCACAGGTGTGGAACTAGTTATGCAGAGGTGAGCCCTGTGTAACTTTAGCATTACCCAGGAGTGACATTAGGCTCGTAAGTGCGACCTTTGTGGAACAACATCTTCTCCACGGAAGTATAACTTTGTCCGTCTCTGTGGGTCCGCAGAAGGGGAACCTAATTGCAGGTGTGACCACTAGTACAATTTATGCACTTCAACTTTTTTTGTTCCAATTCCACTTCATTTGATATCAATTCACTTTATGACTCATTGTTCCTAAATAGTAGCAATTCACAGTGTAAATAGCCTCATATTATAAATAAAGTACACAAAACAAATGAAATAAGTGGTAAAATCACCATTTATTAACACCCCCAGCTTAAAGTATTTGCTTGTCCTCAAGCAAATCAAAACCAAAAACTCAATGAGGTTCTATCATTTCAAGCTCAATTTGCATCATTATCATTTTCAAATCACATTCTCCAATTAAGCACACATCCTTGACTTTGGTTGGTAATAATAATTAAGCTACAATCATGAAAACTTTATCCAGATAACTCCCTCAATTTAAAACACAATTTCAAGAATGCAATAGAGTTTTAAAATAATCAAGTGACAACAACTAAGCCTCAAGAAGTGACTTAAAACCACTAGATTTTTAAATATGCTCATTTGGCTTAATGTAGAGTCTATAACTTTGCCAATCTATCATAATCCATATGCCCCCGCAAGAAAGAATGAATAAGAATAATCTTAGTATGCAAGGTCTGAGGAGCAAAAAACTACTTGACCATAAGAAGAGGAGAACTCCCTGTTATTCAGGTCAGGAACTTCTTGTCACGACCCGATCATGGACCCCAGACGTAACACAGGACCTAGAATCACGAATGGCTCTAAGCTAACCCATGGCACATACATAACAACATCACAAGCATAAAGCTAAGCGGAATTCAAACATAACATAAGGCATAAGTTGTCACACCCTGCCTTGGGGGGTATGGCTGGCACCTGGTGCCCTACTAGGACCTGAACTGCTAGACTACTGAGTCTGAGCACGTCTGGTGCCTGGCTGGCTCTAACTCAGATTCAGGGAAACAACAGGCTATATGAAAGCTGTAAATACAGCCTCCGGCCGACTAGGCCTATAGCCACCTGTACCTGTGCTGACAGCTAACCAGAAACATATCAATATAGGGAAACCTATGCGGGCCGACAAGGCCACCATGCTGTCTAGTTATCTGTAACTCAACAATGAAATACTGGATAGCTACGTGACCAGCAAGGTCACCACTACTATCAAGCTATGACCCCACACGACCAACACAAAGGAAACAAAAGTACTAACAGCTAAACAATTGCACGGCCTCACATGACCGGCTCATCTGACCACAGGGAAATATATACAGACTGCAAGCCTCTAGGAATAGAAATAGAAATGATCGGGACAGGGCCCCGACCTACCCGTACTGTACAACAAAAGAAAATGAAATACACCATTGGGATTCAGTCTCCGGATGACCGGAGCTGAATACTCGATCGCTGATAGGAATCACGAGGTATCGCCTGCTCGTCTGTGAGTACCTGCAGGCAAGTAATACAGCGCCCCACCGGGCATCAGTACCACTGGTACTGAGTATATAAAGCAATAACTGAAGGAAATATCTGAAAACAACAATACAACTGATGAAACTGAAGTAGGAGGGAATAGATTAACTGTCTAATAATGTAAATCATACCTTCTCTTAATTATACTGTAAGGAGTAGGAGTCATACCTGTAGATGTATCGTTCTACTGCCGAACTACTTGTGTCTAATGTAACATGGCATAACATAATATAGCACACACAAACCTTACCCGGCCCCCATAAGCCGGGAGGTACAACCAGCACAGAATCTATACCCCTACCCCGGTCATCCCATCTCCTATAATCGCTGTAAGCATCCTGCCGGTCCCCTGGGTATGCACTTGGGCTCGCTGAGCCCCTGACTATAACTGCATCTGAGTCCGGAGGACTCCTGAATCAATACCCGGGCGTATCCGCTCGACAGGGGTGTGTAAGGGCCGACCAAGGCACAATATGGGGAAAACTGGCATCCCATCTTCGTCCCCTGTGGGACGGCATGCCACTCCGTAGAGCGACGTATCCTCGTCCTCTGGCGGATGAGTCGATACAGCTATTAACCCTGGGGCGGTCATGGATGCTAGGTAATCCATCCCCAAAACAATACAACGGTCTCAACTGGTAATACTATCTGCATATCCCATATACTGAAGCTAATAGTAGTAAAGTATTTGTACATACTATATGCTGAGCTAGTAATAGTAATATGTACATACTTAACACATGCTGAGACTAACAATAGTATGCATATATAATATATAATCTTCTGCCATACCGTACTGAGTCTAATGCTGGACAAGATATAGTCTTTCTGCTGAAAACCATGCTGTATGCTGAGTTTCTATAGTAACATGATTTGCTATTTCTAATATGCTTTCTAAACTTCATGTTAACCTATCATTCTACTTCTGAGATGTCCTACAGATATTACATTGCTTTACTGGGTTTCAACTGAATACGATAATATCCTGACATTTTGTAATACATCATATACTGAGCATGCCGTGCAGTTCCTAACACTTGTATTAGAATCTATATCGTGCTAACAAGTTTCGTGCTAATTATAACCTGACGCTTCTAATATCGTACCAACATATGTAATAAACACAACACATGATTTCTGAACATTCTAATGGCCTTTGTAATACTTTACTATACCGAGATTACTAACTTGCCGAGGAAACTAGCTTTACATACCTTATCCTTGAACTATCCGTCTGTCGGACGAGGCTCGGCCAACACTTCAACTATTTCTCCCAACTGCATTCATAAATATGTCAATTAATACTAAATATAGCTTTATTTTAAAGAACAACGTCACTTTCGATATAATTTATAGCCTAAACTTAGGCTTATCGAAAGACGGTCGAAAACCCGCTATTTTTCAGAAGTCCAGAAGGGAGAAATGTTCACTTCACAGCTAGGAACACATAGACACTAATTTGGAGCAATTCTACTTACCTTAGCTCGGTAGCTCAACGATTCGTCGGCCGTATTTTACGAAACTAAATCCGTAGGAATGCTCTCTGCTGCTAAATACCTTAGTATCTGAGGTTAATTTGAGTTTGGACAACGTTTAGCAGCGTAATCAGATGAAAATTATATTACCCCCTTTGTCCTTTTCTCTTCTCTACTGTTTCCTCTCTGTTTCACTGGAAATTATAAGTTTTAATGAATTTAAAACCGAAGTGGGGCTTTATATACTTAGGCCTGGACAAGGCCAACGTGTCACGGAGCTAACGCGGAGGCTCCACCTCCGTGACACGTTGCCATCGCGGAGGGGCTCTGCCTCGGCTCCTTCCGCGATGGTTCGGCAGGTTTCTCGTCCGATCTTTTCCCAGGTCTTTCTCTAGCTCGTAGGGCTTTCAAATATGCTTAACCAACGTGCGAATAGGTCATCTAGGTGCCGGGAATCCTACGGGGTATAACATTCTCCCCCCCTTAAGAACATTCGTCCTCGAATGTATACTGCTATCTAGAGGACTACTTAACTTACTTGTTTAGAAAAAAAATTTCGGCAGAGTCTCCCCTGTAATATGGACTATACAAAAAACCTGAAATGCAGAAATGTCCAATACAGGTACTGTACACAATACTCTAGGATTCACTGGATGGCTAAGTATCAATCTTTCTCACTTATGCATATACAATCATAAGATACTACATAAGCAATAATACGGACATACCTGTCGCCTGACTAGGCCTGGAATAGGTGAGGGTACCTAGCTTTCATATCTTCTTCAGCTTCCCACGTCATTTCCTCACGGTTACTGTTACGCCACAATACTTTGACAGACGCAACATCTTTAGTCCTCAACCTTCGAATCTGTCTGCCTAAAATAGCTACTGGAACCTCTTCATATACTAACTCTTTTGTGACCTGGACATCCTGAACGGGAACTACTGTAGAAGGGTCCCCTACGAACTTCCTCAACATAGAGACATGGAATACTGGGTGAACAGATGCTAACTCCGGAGGCAAGTTCAATTCGTATGCAACTCGGCCTATTCTTCGCCGAATCTAATATGGCCCAATGAATCTCGGGCTAAGCTTGCCTTTCTTGCCAAATCTCATCACCCCTTTCATCGGAGACACTTTCAGATATGCCCAGTCATTTATCGCAAATTCTAGATTTCTGCGCCGCATTTCTGCATAAGACTTCTGGCGACTCTGAGCAGTCAGTAAATGTTCTCGGATAAGCTTTATCTTTTCCTCTGACTGCGGAACAATGTCTGGGCCAACCAATGCTGATTCCCCCACTTCAAACCAGCCCACCGACGATCTACATTTTCGCCCATATAATGCTTCAAAGGGCGCCATCTGGATAGCTGAATGATAACTGTTATTATAAGAAAATTCAATCAATGAAAGATGCTCATCCCAGCTACCCCCAAAATCTATCACACACGCTCGTAGCATATCTTCGAGCGTTTGGATAGTCCGCTCAACTTGCCCATCTGTCTGGGGGTGGAATGCTGTGCTCAAATTGATCTGCGTTCCCAAACCCCTCTGGAACGACTGCCAGAATCTAGCTGTAAACTGTGCTCCCCTATCTGAAATGATGGATACCGGCACTCCATGCAATCTAACTATTTCTCTGATATATAATTCGGCATAATCCTCAGCCGAGAAGGTAGCCTTCACCAGCAGGAAATGAGCTGATTTTGTCAGCCTGTCAACTATTACCCAAATGGAATCATTTCTGCGTCTGGTACGGGGTAACCCTGTTACAAAATCCATGTTTATTGTTTCCCATTTCCACGTAGGCACCGTTATATCTTGCGTCAAATCGCCCGGCTTCTGGTGCTCCGCTTTCACCTGCTGACAGTTAGAACATCTAGATACAAATTCAGCTATCTCAGCTTTCATACCTGGCCACCAGTAAATGTCTCTGATGTCGTGGTACATTTTCGTCGCTCCTCGATGGAGGGAATAGCGAGCGTAATGTACCTCATGCATGATCCGCCCCCGAAGCCTTGAAACATTCGGGACACAGAGGCAGCCCTTACAGCGTAGCACATCATCCTCAGTCATTTGGAAATCTGACTCCTTACCTTTCTGAACTCTATCTCTGAGCTGGACCAAGTCAGGGTCCTCGTACTGTCGTTCTTTTACCTCTGTAACTAATGATGACACAGCAGAATTCTAAATTACTGCTCTATTATTTACTGTTTCCATTACTCGAATGGCTAAACCAGCTAACTGATGAATTTCTTTAGCTAACTCCCACTTCTCAGGTCGCAAATACGCCAAACTCCCCATTGACTTACGGCTCAGGGCATCTACCACTACATTAGCTTTTCCGGGGTGATAGAGAATATTTACATCATAATCTTTCAACAATTCTAACCATCGGCGTTGCCGTAGATTCAAATCCCTCTGAGTGAAGATGTACTATAGGCTCTTGTGATCTGTGTAAATATCAACATGGATGCCGTACAGGTAATGCCTCCACATTTTCATGGCGTGGATCACTGCGGCTAGTTCCAGGTCGTGGGTAGGGTAGTTCTTTTCGTGTTTCCTCAGCTGTCTGGAAGCATATGCAATCACTTTACCATGCTGCATCAACACACAACCTAACCTGACGCCTGATGCGTCGCAGTACACCGAATAACCTTCTGTCCCTTCCGGCAACGCTAACACTGGGGCAGAGGTTAATCTGTCTTTCAGTTCTTGGAAGCTCTGCTCGCATGCCTTTGTCCACTGAAACTTTGCTGCTTTCTGTGTCAATTTGGCTAGAGGTGCCGCAATGGTCGAGAACCCTTCAACGAACCTCCTGTAATATCCTGCCAACCCCAGAAAACTATGAACTTCAGTCGGAGTGGTAGGCCTAGGCCATGACTTAACTGCTTCTATTTTCTGCTTGTCAACTTGTATACCAGCATCCGACACGATATGCCCTAAAAAGGCCACTGAGTTAAGCTAGAATTCACACTTAGAAAATTTAGCATACAACTGGCGGTCCCTGAGGATCTGGAGCACTATCCGCAAATGAGTCCGGTGATCTGCTTCAGAGCAAGAATACACCAGAATGTCATCAATGAATACTATCATGAACAAGTCCAGGAAAGGTCTGAAAATACTGTTCATCAGGTCCATGAAGACTGCCGGGGCATTCGTTAACCCGAAGGACATGACTAGAAATTCAAAATGTCCATATCGAGTCCTAAACGCTGTCTTAGGAATATCCCTCTCACGTACTCGAACCTGGTGATATCCGAACCGCATGTCAATCTTAGAAAAGTATCTGGCTCCCTGCAACTGATCAAATAAGTCATCAATTCTGGGAAGCGGGTACTTGTTCTTTACTGTAACTTTGTTTAATTGCCGATAATCTATGCACATTCGGAGCGAGCCATCTTTCTTTCTCACAAATAGAACTAGCGCACCCCACGGTGAAGTACTCGGCCTGATAAAACCTTTATCCAATAAATCTTTCAACTGCTCCTTTAATTCTCTGAGTTCTGCAGGAGCCATACGGTAGGGAGGAACTGATATCGGCTGAGTGCCTGGTAACAAGTCAATAGCAAAGTCTATTTCCCTTTTTGGGGGAATACCAGGTAACTCATCCAGAAACACATCAGGGAATTCATTCACTACCGGAACAGACTGGAGTGTTGGAGATCCTGCTTGGACATCCTGAACTCTGACCAGATGGTAAATACATCCCTTAGATATCAACTTTCTCGCCTGAATGTAGGAAATAAACCTACCTTTTGGCGTAGCGGTGCTGCCCTTCCACTCTCGCACTGCTTCTCCTGGGAAGTGGAATCGGACCGTCTTGGTCCAACATTCAACGTTGGCAAAACACAGTAATAGCCAATCCATACCCATTATGGCATCGAAGTCTATCATTTCTAACTCGACCAGATCTACTGTGGTCTGACAGTCAGCAACCTCTACTGTACACCCTCGGTAAATTTTGCTAGCCACAATAGAGTCACCGATGGGCGTGGATACTAAAAACGGCTGCTGCAATAATTCTGGTGCAATACTAAACTTTCGTGCCACAGATGGAGTAATGTAGGACAAAGTAGACCCTGGATCAATCAATACATAAGCAGGGTGTGAGCAGATAGTTAGCATACCTGTCATAACATCTGGTGACACTTCTGAATCTTGTCTCCCTGGTAAGGCATATGTGCGGCTTGGACCCGCACCTGCACTAGAGGCCTCTGATCTGCCCCGACCCCTGCCTACTGAAAGTAAGGGCCTGTGCCCTGCTGAGGATGCTATGGCTCGTGACCCTGTAGATGCCCTATCCTATCTATCCCAGTCCTCTCGACCTCTGCCTAGATAATCTTTCATCAAATGGCCTTCTTGGCCACAAATATAACATGCAGTGGAACCATACCTGCATGCTCAAGGATGGCGTCAACTGCATATAGGGCAAAGTGGTAGGGTATACCTACTCTGCTCCGCCCTACTCTGTAATGGTGAATCTGCCATCTGCGAGCCTCTACCAGTCTCTGACTGCCCCCTGCGGCTGAATCTACCCCCCTGTGGCTGTGGCGGAGGTGGGGGCCTGGGCGGCCTATCTAACAATCGTGGCCTGGGTCCTCCCCGAGCCTCCCTCTATAACTCAACTGGCCTGTCCCGGCGACGCTGTTCCTGATTGTCCCTTCTGATCTCCCGATGCCGCTGTCTGATGCCCTTAATATTCTGGGCGAATGCCTGAACTCGAGCAATGTCCATGTCCTCTCACAGTGTAGCCGTAATGCAAGTCTCACCATATTCTGGATTCAACCCCATGATAAAGCGGTGTACTCTGGATGCCATCGTATCAACAAAGGCCGGTGCATACCAAGCCAAAGAATCAAACCGCAAGGAATATTCCCGAACACTCATGGCCCCCTACTCAAGATGTAGGAACTGGTCTACCCGAGCCTGTCGAATCTCTCACGGCAAATAGTGATCCAAAAAAGCTCCTGAGAAGCTGGACCAGGTTGGAGGGGAAACATCTCTCCCTCGGGACCTTTCCCAGCTTTCATACCACAAAACGGCGATGTCCCGTAACCGGAATGCTGCCAACTCAACTGATTTTGTAGGCGTGGCATGCATAACACTGAAAATTCTCTGCATTTGATCCAGAAAATCCTGAGGGTCCTCTGTCCGGTCCGTACCTGTGAACTGTAGGAGATTCAGAGCCAAGAACTCTCGGACCCTCGAACTACCGGGCCCTTCTGACGACTCCACAATTGTAGACGGCATCAGCTGACGCTGAGCAGCCATCATCTGTGCTAACATAACTACCGCACTCCTAACCTCCTGATCGGAAGGTGTCGGTATAGGGACTGCTGGAGGTAGTGTCGCCCCAAGTGGCTCCTGATGTGGTGGAGACTGCTGAAAAGGCTGGGATGATGCCTCTGTAGTGCCCTCTGATTGGGCTGTTTCTAAACGAGGGTGAGGCATCCTGCTAGTGCCTTCCCCTGCTGCAATATCTAAGCTCCGACTTGTGATAGGATGTCGCTGGTCTGACATTATCTGTAACCAAAGAATAAAGTAAGCTTTTAGGGACTCAACCCTATATTGTACCGCTCTACAGCACGACTGAATAAGAATAAAAGACAACCATCCTATCATGCCTTGCAGCCCCCTACCCATAGTATGTGGTGCACAACACATCCATGGGCAGGACTCTACTTAGCACGGCTTGCAGACTCCCTGGGATACGACCTGCTCTGATACCAAGTTTGTCACACCCCGCCTTGGGGGGTATGACTGGCACTTGGTACCCTACTAGAACCTGAACTACTAGACTACTGAGCTTGAGCACGTCTGGTGCCTGGCTGGCTCTAACTCAGATTCAGGGAAATAACGGGCTATATGACGGCTGTAAATACAGCCTCCGGCCGACTAGGCCTATAGGCACCTGTACCTGTGCTGACAACTAACCAGAAACATATCAATATAAGGAAACCTATGCGGGCCGACAAGGCCACCATGCTGTCTAGTTATCTGTAACTCAACAATGAAATACTGGATAGCTACGTGACCGGAAAGGTCACCACTACTGTCAAGCTATGGCCCCACACGGCCAACACAAAGGAAACAGAAGTACTAACAGCTAAACAATTGCACGGCCTCACACGACCGGCTCATCTGACCACAGGGAAATATATACAGACTGCAAGCCTCTAGGAATAGCAATAGAAATGATCGGGACAAGGCCCCAACCTACCCGTACTGTACAACAAAAGAAAACGAAATACACCTCTGGGATTCAGTCTCCGGATGACAGGAATCACGAGGTATCGCCTGCTTGTCTATGAGTACCTGCAGGCAAGTAATGCAGCACCCCACCAGGTATCAGTACCACTGGTACTGAGTATGTAAAGCAATAACTGAAGGAAATATCTGAAAACAACAATACAACTGATGAAACTGAAGTAGGAGGGAATAGATTAACTGTTTGATAATGTAAATCATACCTTCTCTTAATTATACTGGAAGGAGTAGGAGTCATACCTAGAGATGTATCGTTCTACTGCCGAACTACTTGTGTCTAATGTAACATGGCATAACATAACATAACATAATATAGCACACACAAACCTTACCCGGCCCCCATAAGTCGGGAGGTACAACCAGCACAGAATCTATACCCCTACCCCAGTCATCCCCTCTCCTATAATCGCTGTAAGCATCCTGCCGGTTCCCTGGGTATGCACTTGGGCTCGCTGAGCCCCTGACTATAACTGCATCTGAGTCCGGAGGACTCCTGAATCAACACCCGGGCGTATCCGCTCGACAGGGGTGTGTAAGGGCCGACCAAGGCACAATATGGGGAAAACTGGCATCCCATCTTCGTCCCCTGTGGGATGGCATGCCACTCCGTAGAGCGACGTATCCTCGTCCTCTGGCAGATGAGTCGATACAGCTATTAACCCTGGGGCGGTCATGGATGCTAGGTAATCCAACCCCAAAACAATACAACGGTCTCAACTGGTAATACTATCTGCATATCCCATATACTGAAGCTAATAGTAGTAAAGTATTTGTACATACTATATGCTGAGCTAGTAATAGTAATATGTACATACTTAACACATGCTGATACTAACAATAGTATGCATATATAATATATAATCTTCTGCCATACCGTACTGAGTCTAATGCTGGACAAGATATAGTCTTTCTGCTGAAAACCATGCTGTATGCTGAGTTTCTATAGTAACATGATTTGCTATTTCTAATATGCTTTCTAAACTTCATGTTAACCTATCATTCTACTTCTGAGATGTCCTACAGATATTACATTGCTTTACTGGGTTTCAACTGAATACGATAATATCCTGACATTTTGTACTACATCATATACTGAGCATGCCGTGCAATTACTAACACTTGTATTAGAATCTATATCATGCTAAAACGTTTCGTGCTAATTATAACCTGACTCTTCTAATATCGTACCAACATTCGTAATAAACACAACACATGATTTCTGAACATTCTACTGGCCTTTGTAATACTTTACTATACCAAGATTACTAACTTGCCGAGGAAACTAGCTTTACATACCTTATCCTTGAACTATCCGTCTGTCGGACGAGGCTCGGCCAACACTTCCACTATTTCTCCCAACTGCATTCATAAATATGTCAATTAATACTAAATATAG
Source organism: Datura wrightii (assembly GCA_035772735.1). Taxonomy (NCBI): domain Eukaryota; kingdom Viridiplantae; phylum Streptophyta; class Magnoliopsida; order Solanales; family Solanaceae; genus Datura; species Datura wrightii. The sequence goes on along the minus strand of JASDFA010000020.1, from coordinate 108,630,968 downwards.
CTTTATTTTAAAGAACAACGCCACTTTCGATATAATTTATAGCCTAAACTTAGGCTTATCGAAAGACGGTCGAAAACCCGCTATTTTTCAGAAGTCCAGAAGGGAGAAATGTTCACTTCACAGCTAGGAACACATAGACACTAATTTGGAGCAATTCTACTTACCTTAGCTCGGTAGCTCGACGATTCGTCGGCCGTATTTTACGAAACTAAATCCGTAGGAATGCTCTCTGCTGCTAAATACCTTAGTATCTGAGGTTAATTTGAGTTTGGACAACGTTTAGCAGCGTAATCGGATGAAAATTATATTACCCCCTTTGTCCTTTTCTCTTCTCTACTGTTTCCTCTCTGTTTCACTGGAAATTATAAGTTTTAATGAATTTAAAACTGAAGTGGGGCTTTATATACTTGGGCCTGGACAAGGCCAACGTGTCACGGAGCTAACGTGGAGGCTCCACCTCCGTGACACGTTGCCATCGCGGAGGGGCTCTGCCTCGGCTCCTTCCGTGATGGTTCGGCAGGTTTCTCGTCCGATCTTTTCCCGGGTCTTTCTCTAGCACGTAGGGCTTTCAAATATGCTTAACCAACGTGCGAATAGGTCATCTAGGTGCCGGAAATCCTACGGGGTATAACATAAGTGGAAGTCTAAGATATCATAAAGTGAAAAAACTAAAAAGACAAGTCAAACAGCTAAAAATCTATACATCATGTCTCAAAAGCCTCTAATCATAATATGAGCTATTGGAACAAGCCCTCGACTAACTCAACTAAGTCTGAGAACTGAAATACATAAAAGAAGAATGTAAAGCTGAACTAATGTCCTCGGATGATGAGGACTTACCCAAAGCTGAAGATGGGCTAACTAGAGCAAAGGCAAATCTAACGACGGGGCTACGATTTATCATCCAAACTTTTATCATGAGACGAGTGATAATGCTCAAATTACACCCCTGAAGAAGTATAACGGGACATTGTCAATAAAGAACCCAACTAAGGTTTGGGTTCATCCCATAGGGAATATGGTCAAGATATAGACTAATGCAAGTATTCACACTTTTAGTTCAATTATTTCCTAAAGGGGGGGGATTTTAAATCAAGTGATAGTATTTTGAAATGGAGTTATGATTAACAGTTATGCAATCAACTACGGAAGTTCCCCATGGCTTCCTAACTAGGTCAGGTTATTACAATCATGATCTATCCCAATACTTAGCCTATAGACTTGATAAATTATGCTCACCTAAATGACTGATTCGTCCCTATTAGATGACACTATTCAATCACCGAGTTAGGTCTCATGAACGATTTTTCTTTAACCTTAATCTGTAGTTCCAAATTAACTCTCATGCGACCACAACTCAAGCTATTCAATGAGACTCAATTTAGAGGCTTTGTTGTTCTTTTATTTTTCTAATCTCTTCTTCTCTAGGTTCAAGAAAGAAGAGAATTCGGGCTAGTACTAACATTGAGCATTATTAAGAAACATTAAATATGAAGAAAAAAATAATACATGCATTCGTATTGGCTTAGAAGTGTTAATCCTAATTTGTTATTTCACCATGGTTCTTACAATCCTAGTTGTGGAGGGTTTAGCTATTCATAATTGCAAGAATGAAATCAGATTTCATGGAAGGAAACATAATTGAAGATTTACAATATTAATGAAAGAAGAACCCAAGAATCAATTGCACAATCACTTGTCAAATATCCAAGAACAATGATGAACTTTATCAAAGTAGTCGAGTCTTTGCTCTCCAAGAACATAGGAAACCCAAAAACTATGAATACAAAACAAAAGTATCCGCCTCTTCTATGGAAAATAACTAAAATGTATTTATACAATTAATGAACTCCTTTCCTAATTTAATAGAGAATCTATTGTCGCTTCATCCTCGAGTCATCGCATGATGCTACGAGCCATAGGAGTCTTTCATAACACAAGTCTGCAGCTTCTATCTTCTCAGGTACTGGAGGATGGTACCACTCATAAAATGATGCTACGAGTTGTAGGAGCTTGTCGTGCTATGAAATTCTGAAACTTGGCATCTCTATTGTTCCTCATATGGGTCCTGATCATGGTTTGTACCATGCTGCTATGACTCTTACAACCTGCTTGTACCCTGAATATACCAAGTCCTCACCTATCTAAATCTCACCATGAGTCCTTGGTATAATTTATATATTGTCATCATGATTCGTGGCTTCCACTCGTGCAAGGAGCATTCTCTAAAGTTTTTCACAACTCCTTGATACGGATCATACTAGGATGGTACGACTCATACAATTGGTCGTACTTAGGCCCAGCACTGTAATGCCCCGGAAACAAATCAAATTCTGAGACTTAAATCAGAAAATCTAGAAAAAAGCTATAGAAATGCTACAGGACGATCCACCTAACGAGTCATTATGAGACCCAACAACTCGTTAGGTCAGTCGTGAGAAGAAGAAGTAAGTTTTGAAAATGAGAAGTAATGCACCCAACGAGGGACATCACGAGTTGTGGTCACTAACCACAACCTGTTAAGTCAATCATGGTCAGTCTTGATTTGGGAATATATTTAGTTGACTATTGTACTAGACGAGTGGATGCAATAAGTCGTTTTCTATGCTGACGACTCGTTAAGTGACTCGTTACTGGACTTAGCATTAAATCTTCAAAATGAGACGGTGTGGCTCACGATTGGTGACAACGAGTCTTGGTCATAGACCACAACTCGTTAGGTCCATCGTGGTGACCTACTGAGGATCCCAGGCAGTATACCTGATGGGAGTGACCACGAGTCGTGGTCAGTCACCACGACTCGTTAGGTCACCCGTTAGGGGCATCTGACAGTTTTTCCCAGCAAATTTCTAAGGGCTATTTAGTAATTTCCTATTCTCCTAAGATCTAAACTATGTCATTTCGAACGTAAATTCAGACTTATTAGAGGGTTGATAGGGTTCTTCCCCTCATTCTCACGTTATTCTTAGGAAACTTATCAAAAGTCCTCTCAAGAAAACTCTCAAGCAAGCATAGGGTTCTCATCTATTGTAGTAGTTCAAGTCCTCTTCTCTGAGTGAATTTTAGTCAGGTGTGTGGGAATTCAACGAGGGAATTTCCTTCCCTTGTGTCCCCCAAAATTCCCCCATAACTCCCTTATCAGTTTTAGCCCTAAACTTTCGAATACGAACGAATTCCATGTTATTTTTTGTTAATTTCTCCTGGAATAATATCCATGCCGGATGTTCATATTATCTTCATCGGTTCCTAATTAAATTGTCCATTTTCGTAGAAAAGTGTATTTAAGCCGTAACTTTCTAGTAATGATTTTTTCTTATTATATTCCATCTAGTAATGAAGAATGTTTTGGGCTGCATTTCCTAAAAATTCTTACTATATATATGTTGAGCAGTTATTCTATTGATAAGAATGATTTTAGCCTTATCAGATGAAATTTCGTTAATTCTGAAATTCCCGTGTTATTGGAACAAGTTGAGTTCTCTATTAGCAGCTAGTAGTTCAGACCAGTTAGAACGTAGAATCTCTTCAGAATCTTTCAAAAAATTGTCAACTGATTAGTTTAACTTCAGTCTTATTCCAAAGTGCTAGTGGCGCCTCTCAGTTATCAAAATAAGACTAAGATTATAGTTATTTGGTCCATTAGGTGGTCATGACATTCTAGTATATAGCTCTGACCAGCCCCAGAACCCCAGTTCAATTACAACTTGTTCTTAGACGGTTACGACGCTTTCAGATAAGTAGCTCTGATTAGTCTAAAACCCAATTTCAGATTCTGGTCCAACAAGACTCATAGTACATGTAGTTATATGTCCCTAACTAGTCTTGGACCCTAGTTTCAAGCTATTAGCCTAGTAGTTCAGTTTATGTTTTTCAGTGGGAGTAGGAATTAGCACCGAGCGGGCCAGGGTTCCAGCGCACCAAAGTTCCCAAAACTATGTGGCCAGCGTAGGTTACAGTATTACTTGGCCTGATTAGCCTAGACTTTTGTGATAACCCAGTTCATGCCTTTATACCCTGGAAAGGTATATTGGGTCCTACTGCTGGGGTGTATACATTGGACTCCACGTCTAGATCACGTGGTTAAATGTCGATTATAGACTCTCCTACTGGTCAGTCCAGTCCAGTTTTAGAATAAGCAGCTTAGTTCAGATCTAATTCGATCAGTTTAGCTCAGTTTAGTTTAGTATCTCAGACTCGGTACTTTCAAACTTAGGACATGCCTCAACCAGCAGATAGGTTCATTTTGACCAGCTCAGTTTACTTTAGTAGTTTAGTTCAATTTACTTATTGGTCATTGCATGTCATGTCAGTTCAGGCATTATATTCAGTTATGTTTTCCCCAAATTACTCAGTAACATACTTTTATGCTATATAGTTTCATGATACAACTGCAGGTTCTCAGACTCAGCGCCGTTAGTTGCCGCAGTTCAGATTCTCCACCTCAGAAGTGAAGTGTGAGTCCTCATTATCCAAGGGCATTATTTCTTTCTTTTGGTCAATTATTAGTTTCAATTAGACTTTGAGTTAACTGGGGGCTTGTCCCAGCAACTCCTCAGTTAGATGGCTTTCAGAAAGACATGATTTTCTTTTAGAATTATTGGTATATTCAAATGTTTTGAACTTTATATTTTCAGACTTGTCTTTCATAAATGTTTTATGATATTATTTCAAAGTTCGGCTTTTCATGTTTACTCAGAATGCTAGTGAATGATAGACTAGGGGTTGACTTGAGGTCACTTGTGGCTTCAAGTACCGTGTTACGTCCAGAGTGTAGACTCGGGGCATGACAAACTTGGTATCAAGGCGTTAGGTTTAGAGTATCCTTGGAATGTCTGAAAGCCGCATCGAGTAGAGTCTTTTTCATGGGTGTGAAGTGTGCAACACTTATGACAAGGAGGCTACAAGATGTTATTAGGAAAACTCTCCTTTGTTCATACTCTTTATCATGCGTTAAAGTTCAATTCTAGAAATTCCCTTCTAATTTGTGCTATGTTTCATTTCAGTGATCCATACCTCCCAAATATGGTAACGGAAGAAGAGCTGATAATGCCAACAGACTTGCCCCACTAGCCCCGGCAGCTCCTCAAGATGATTCAAATTCTATGGCTGAGTTTAGAGCGGCCATTCACTTACTGGCTGAAACCATGACCAACCAGGTGAATCAACAGGTTGTGCCAGTGAACACGAATAGGTCTGCAGCAGCTGCAAGGGTGTGATTCTTCACCCGTATGAACCCTCCATCATTTCAGGGATCTAAAGTGGGGGAGGACCCCAAGAGTTTGTAGATGAGCTTAGGAAGATTACCCGTATTATGGGTGTCAGCTCCTTCAAGAGTGCTAACCTGACTGCCTACCAGCTTAAAGGGGTAGGCCAGGTTTGGTATGAGCAGTGGAAGGAGGGGCAGCCAGTGGAAGAAGGACCGGTGGAGAGGGAGGAGTTCCACCCAACTTTCCTGGATAGGTTTTTCCCTCGGGAGCTCAAGGAGGCGAAGATGGCAGAGTTTATGAACTTGCAACAGGGCAACAGGATAGTGGAGGAGTACGCTCTGGAGTTTACCAGGTTATCAAAGTATGATACAGAGATGGTAGCCAAGCCAAGGGCTCGTATGCTGAAGTTCGTTAATGGAGTATCTAATCTAGTCCTCAAGGAGTACAGGACCGCGATGCTGATCAAGGACATGGACCTTTCTAGCTTGGTTGTCTATGCCCAGCAGATTGAGGCTGAAAAGCTGAAGGATATGGAGTGTAAGAACAAAAGGGAAAGGACTGGCCAGTCAGCTTTCGACCATCAAAGATCTAGCGGTAGTAGCCGCCCACAACAACAGCAACAACAACAGCAGTAGAGATCCCCAGAACCCAGTTCAGCCAGCGCCCCAAGCTTTCGATCTCGCCAGGATTGGAGGGGTGGGTCATCTGGCACTCAAGCTCAGGCTCATAGTACCGGGAACAAGTATCCAGCTTGTCCTAAGTGCGGTAGGAGCCACCCGGGAGAATGCCTTCACGGACGAGAGGGCTATTTTGGGTGTGTTCAACTTGGACATCGGCTTAAAGAGTGCCCGTCAGTAGGGCGAGGGACATCACAATCCACCACATCATCAGCTCCAGTAGGTCGACAAGCCTAGCAGGCTAGCACATTAGGTAAGATTGCGGAGCCACTCTTTTGTTCGTGACTCCCTATATAGAAGTTCAGTTCAACATCAGTCCAGAGGTCCTCTCAGAACCATTCTCAGTCTCCACCCTAGTCGGTGAGTCATTTAGAGCCAGCTGGGTGTATAGAAAGTGCCTAGTCTCAGTTCTAAGTAAAGTTATTCCAGCTGATCTTGTAGATTTAGATATGGTTGACTTTGAACTTATCCTCGACATGTATTGGTTACACTCCTGCTATTCCTCAGTTCATTGCAGAACTAGAGTGGTCAAGTTCCAGTTCCCGAATGAACTAGTGTTAGAATGGATGGACAGTAATTCAACGCCTAAGGGTAGGTTTATTTCCTACCTTAAGGCCTAGATGCTCAGTTCCAAAGGATGTCTTATCATCTGGTCTGGGTCAAGGATTCCAACTCTGAGACCCCCATCATTCAGTCAGTTCTAGTGGTCAGTGAGTTCCCAGATGTTTTTCCCAAGTATCTTCCCGGAGTTTCCCCTTAATGGGAAATAGACTTCGGATAGATCTCCTCCCAGACACTCAGCCTCTCTCCATCCCTCCTTACAGAATGGCTCCAGCTGAGCTTAAGGAGCTAAAGGAACAGTTAAAAGATCTTCTTGATAAGGGTTTTATCAGACCTAACATCTCTCCTTGGGGTGATCCAATGTTATTTGTGCGTAAAAAGGATGGTACCCTCAGAATGTGCATTGATTACCGTCAACTGAACAAGGTCACAGTTAAGAACGAGTACCCTCTACCCAGAATTAATGATCTATTTGGCCAACTTCAGGGAGCCAGTTGTTTCTCCAAGATCGATCTCAGGTCAGGGTACCATCAGTTAAGAGTTAGAGAGAGTGACATACCGAAAACAGCATTCAGAACTCGGTATGGTCACTACGAGTTTATGGTGATGTCCTTTGGATTAACAAACACCCCAGTAGCCTTCATGGATTTGATGAATAGGGTCTTCAGGCAGTACCTGGATATGTTCGTCATTGTATTTATCGACGACATTCTAGTATACTCCAGAAATGAGGAAGAGCATGCAGATCACTTGAGGATAGTGCTTCAAACACTCAGAGACCGCCAGTTGTTTGCCAAGTTCAGCAGATGTGAATTCTAGTTAAGGTCTTTGACTTTATTAGGTCATGTGGTTTCAGGCAAAGGAATACGAGTAGACCCTCATAAGATAGCAACAATAAAAGATTGGGTCAGTCCTACCTCTCTTACTGAAATTAGGAGTTTCCTGGGCTTAGTGGGTTACTACCAACCGTTTATGGAGGGTTTCTCTTCTATAGCATCTCCTCTGACTAAGTTAACTCAGAAGAAGGTGAAATTTTAGTGGTCGGATGAGTGTGAGAAGAGTTTCTAGGAGTTGAAGACTCGACTCATGAGTTGGTTGTTTATTGTGATTCTTCCCGAGTTGGACTCGGTTGCGTTCTCATACAGTGGGGCAAATTGATAGCATATGCCTCCAGACAACTCAAAGTTTATGAGAAGAATTATCCAACTCATGACTTGGAGTTGGAAGCGGTGGTTTTTGCGCTAAAAATATGGAGGCATTACTTATATGGAGCTCACGTAGATGTATTTACAGATAACAAGAGTCTTTAGTACAAGTTCAGCCAGAAGGACCTAAACCTCAGACAAAGAAGGTGGTTAGAGCTCCTAAAAGACTATGACATGAGTGTACTCTATCACCCGAGCAAAGCCAATATGGTGGCTGACGCCCTAAGCAGGCAGTCTGTGAGAAGTGTAGCTCACATTGAGGAAGGCAAGAGGGAGCTAGCAAAAGAAGTTCACAGGCTAGCCCAGTTAGGGGTATAGCTGGTGGATTTAGCTGAAGGTGGAGTGGTAGTGCAAAGCGGGTCAGATTCATCCTTGGTAGTTGAACTTAAGTCCAGACAAGATAAAGATCCAGTCCTATGTAAACTTAAGGAAGCAGTTCTCAAAAAGGAGGTTGAGGCCTTCTCCCAAGGGGGAGATGGGGTGATTCGTTACCAGGGCAGGTTGTGTGTACCGGATGTTGGTAAGTTGAGATAGCAGATACTGGCTAAGGCACACAACTTGAGATACACCATTCACCCCAGTGCTACCAAAATGTACCGCGATTTGTGGGATATTTACTGGTGAAATGGCATGAAAAGAGACATTGCTGAATTTGTAGCTAAGTGTCTGAACTGCCAACAAGTCAAGGTAGAGCACCAGAGACCAGGAGGTATGACCCAGGATATCAGCATACTCTCATGTAAGTGGGAAGAAGTAAACATGAATTTCATTACTGGTCTACCTCAGACTCATCAGCAGCATGACTCAATCTGGGTAGTAGTAGACTGGATGACTAAGTCAGCATATTTTCTCCCAGTCAAAACCACAAATTCAACTAAGGACTATGCTAAAATTTATATCTGGGTGCCGATTAGACTTCATGGGGTGCCATTGGCCATTATTTCAGACAGGGGTACCTAGTTTACCTCCCATTTCTGGAAGTCTTTTCAGAAGGGACTTAGCACTCAGGTCAAGCTCAGTACAATTTTTTACCTGCAGACAGATGGACAAGCTGAGCGGACTATTCAGACTCTATAAGATATGATAAGAGCGTGCGTGATCTATTTATAAGAGCATGCATGATCTATTTTAAGGGTAATTGGGATGACCATCTCCCTCTTATCAAGTTTGCGTACAACAACAATTACCATTCTAGTATCCAGATGGCCCCATTTGAAGCATTGTATGTTAAAAGGTGTAGATCTCCTATAGGGTGGTTCGAGGTTGGTGAAACCACCTTGATAGGGCCAAGCTCGGTTCACGAGGCAATGCAGAAGGTTTAGCTCATCCGAGAAAGGTTGAAAATAGTTCAACGCCGTTAGAAATCATATGCCGATGTGCGAAGAAGAGAGTTGGAGGCTGCAGTTGATGACTGGGTATACCTGAAAATTTCGCCCATGAAAGGGTTGATGAGGTTTGGCAAGAAAGGAAAGCTCAATTGGAGATATGTGGGACCTTATATAATTTTGTAGCGTATCGTCAAGGTAGCGTATGAGCTAGAGTTACCTTCAGAACTATCAGTTATGCACCCAGTTTTCCACATGTCACTTTTGAAGAAGTGCATCGGAGATCCAACTTCAGTTGTGCCATTAGACAGTGTAGGAATGAAAGATAGTCTCTCAAATGAGGAAGTACAAGTCTAGATCCTTGATCGTCAGGTACGTAAGCTAAGAAACAAGGAAATAGCTTCATTCAAATTCTTATGGAGAAATCAGCAGGTTGAGGGAGCTACATGGGAGGCCGAAGCAGATATGATGGCGGTAGTCATTCCAGCAGTTTGGAGTTAAATGAGCAATACTTGGAAAGTTTGATTGCTATTTTTCTGCTTCCTGTGTGTTTTTCTAACATTCAAGGATAAATGTTTACAAGGGGGAGATATTGTAATGCCCCGGAAACTCAAAATCAAATTTCAGGACTTAAATAAGAAAATCCAGAAAAAAGCTGTAGAAATGCTACAGGACGACCCACCTAATGAGTTAGTTATGAGACCAAACAACTCGTTAGGTCAGTTGTGAGAAGAAGGAGTAAGTTTTGAAAATGAGAAGCAGTGCACCCAATGAGGGACATCACGAGTCGTGGTCACTGACCACGACCCGTTAAGTCACTCGTGGTCAAGCTTGAGTTGGGAATATATTTAGTTGACCAATGTACTTGACAAGTGGGTGCAACGAGTCATTATTTGTGTCGATGACTGATCTTGGGCAAATTTATATGCCCAAGTGATACTCAAATGTGTCATTTTAGCCTTGTTTATCTATCAATGTTTATACATTCTCATGTGATTGATAATAAAATGTGAATTTATACTAACCAACATGATTAGCGTCGTTTTGCAGGTGAAATATAATTTTGGGAAGCTAAAATGCGTGTTGGGAGAGATCGGGGTTGGACTCGGATGATAGCAAAGGAAAAAGCATTAGAAGGCACAAATTAAAGGGGCTCCGCGATGGAGCCTTGTCACGCTGCTATCGCGGAGGCCTTCTGCCTGGATAGGGAATTTTTGGCCAAATTCCAGTGTGGGTGCACGTTGGGGCCGTGGCACGTTGGCCTAGCCCCGCGTTGCACGTCGTGCCACGTTGGGCCTTATTACCTGGACAGTCAATTTCTAGTGAGGCTCCGCGTCAGTGGCGTGTCACGGAGGCAGTGCTCCGCGATGCACTCCGTGACATGTTTCTTGTTATTCCGGGAAAAATTCCCACTAGTATAAATAGAACACTTAGGTTCATTTTTCAATATTCTGACTTGGTGGAGCAAGAACGTGGGTTACAGGCAGTTGAGGGAACGAAATTCTCAGGGTTTTTCTCTATCTCCTTCTTCTTTAATTCAATTGCTTGTATGTTTAACACTCATTTAACGATGTTTAATCCACAAATGAGTGGCTAATTCCTCTTCTTGCTGAGGTTAAGAACAATTGTATTTAAATGTAGTTATTGATCAATTGGGTTTTTCATCTTTTCTTCCATGGTTGTTCTATTGGTTCTTGTTCTTACTGCATTAATGTGTGGCCAACGTTAATGTACATCTAAAAAGTCCGGTTTCACTCGAGAGAGAAAGAAATTGGAAAGTTGTGAATCAATAGGATATGATCTTTTCTTAGTTTGGGAAAATTGAGAATTGATTTACCTTCAGGATAGAAATATACTTGAAAGTCGTATTAATCAATTAAGGAACAGGTTTTGTATGGCTAGAACATGAATTTCGTTTAATAACAGAAATGTAGGTGGACGGTTCATGATTCTTAAGTTGGGTTAAATACGAGAGTTTTAATCCATTGGCAATAGTTCTTGACTAGCAACCGGAGGAAAAGTTAACCAAATTATATCGATAATTTATTTCCTTACATGTTCGTTTAACCTCAGCATGCTCACATTCATAGTTCAGACTCAAATTATATAATCTTTGTAGATTTAGGATAAAATTAGAAATCAAAATATCAAACTCTTCTTTGCACTATTATCTTCATTGTTAGAGTTAAAATATAGTACACTTGAGTAGATTGCTACCTTATGCCAGTCCTTGTGGGATCGATACTTGGCTTACTTAAGCCACTTACTACTTGTTCGACCACGTGCACTTGCGTGTAGCTTTATACCCAAAGCAAAAACACCGAACAACGACTCGTTAAGTGACTCGTTACTGGACATAGCATTAAATCTCCAAAATGAGATGGTGTGGTCCACGACTGGTGACCACGAGTTGTGTTCATAGACCACGACTCATTAGGTCCCTCGTGGTGACCTACTGAGGATCCCAAGCAGTGTACTTGACAGGAGTGACCACGAGTCATGGTCAGTCTCCACGACACGTTAGGGGCACCTGACAGTTTTTTGCAGCAAATTCCTAAGGGCTATTTAGTAATTTCCTATTCTCCTAAGCTTTAAACTACATCGTTTTGAACATAAATCAGACTTATTAGAGGGTTGGGACGGTTCCTCCCCTCATTCTCACGTTATTCTCAAGAAACTTATCGAAAGTCCACTCAAGAAAACTCTCAAGCAAGCTTAGGGTTCTCATCTATTGCAGTAGTTCAAGTCATCTTCTCTGGGTGAATTTTAGTCAGGTATGTGGGAATTCAACAAGGGAATTGTCCTTCCTTTGTGTCCCCAAAAATTCCCCCATAATTCCCTTTCAGTTTTAGCCTTGAGCTTTCGAATACGAATGAATTCCATGTTATTTTTCATTAATTTCACCTAGAATAATATCCATGTTGGTTGTTCATATTATCTTTATCAGTTCCTAATTAAATTGTCAATGTTCGTACAAAAGTAAATTTAAGCCCTAACTTTCGAGTAATGATTTTTGCTTATTAAATTCCATCTAGTGAATGAAGAATGTTTTGGGCTAAATTTCCTAAAAATTCTTACTATATATATGTTAAGCAATTATTCCATTGATAAGAATGATTTTAGCCTTGTCGGATGAGATTTCTTTAATTTTGGAATTTTTTCCATATTATGAAATTTTCGTGTTGTCGGAATAAGTTGAGTTCTCTATTAGCTGCTAGTAGTTCAGACCAGTTAGAACGTAGAATCTATTCAGAATCTTTCAGAAATTGTCAACTTATCAGTTTGACTTAAGTTATTCCGAGGTGTCAGTGGTGCTTCTCAGTTATCAGAATCAGACTCAGATTATAGTTATTTGGTCCATTAGGCGGTCATGACATTCTAGTATATAGCGCTGACCAGCCCCAGGACCCCACTTCAGTTACAGCTTGTTCTTAGACGGTTAGGACGCTTTTAGATAAGTAGCTCTGACTAGTCTAGAACCCAACTTCAGATTCTAGTCCGACAAGACTCAGAGGGTACATGCAGTTATACGTCCCTTACAAGTCTTGGACCCCAGGTTTGAGCTATTAGCCTAGTAGTTCAGTTTAGATTTTTCAGTGGGAGTAGGACTTAGCACCAAGCGGATCGGGGTTCCAGCGCACCTAGGTTCCTAGAACTACGTTGCCAGTGTAGGTTACAATATTACTTCGCCTGATTGGCCCCAGACTTTTGTGATCACCCAGTTCATGCCTTATACCCTTGAAAGTATATTGGGTCCTACTGGTGGGGTGTATACATTGGACTCTGTGTCTAGCTCACGTGGTTAAATGTCAGTTATACACTCTCCCACTAGTTAGTCCAGTATAGTTTCAGAATAAGCAGCTCAGTTCAGATCTAATTCTATCAGTTTAGCTCAGTTCAGTTCAATATCTCAAACTCAGTACTTTCAGACTTAGGACACGTCTCAACCATCAGACACGTTCATTTTGACCACCTCAGTTTACTTCAGTAGTTCAGTTCAATTTACTTATTGGTCATTGCATGTCATTTCAGTTCAGGCATTATATTCAGTTATGTTTTCTCCCACTTACTCAGTACATTCGAAGTACTGATGCATACTTTTATGCTGTATCATACCATGATACAACTGCAGGTTCTCAAACTCAGTGCCGTTAGTTGCCGCAGTTCAGATTCTTCACCACAGCAGTGAAGTGTGAGTCCTTATTATCTTAGGGAATTATTTCTTTCTTTCGGTCAATTATCAATTTCAGTTACACTTTGAGTTAGCTGGGGGCTTGTCCCAACAACTCCTCAGTTAGATGGCTTTCAGACATACATGATTTTCTTTCAGAATTATCAGTATATATTTTGAACTTTATGTTTTCAGACTTGTCTTTCGTAAATGTTTTATGATATTATTTCAAAGTTCCGCTGTGCATGTTTACTCAGAATGCTAGTGAATGATAGATCAGGGGTTGACTTGGGGTCACTTGTGGCTTCAAGTACCGTGTTACGTCCAGGGTGTTGACTCGGGGCGTGAAAAACACTTTGCAATTGCTCTGAAGTTTCAGCTACAGATGCTTGGTATGGCTCTTACTAAGACCTATAGCAAGCCATTTTCTGAATTTTTCATCTCTTTTTCCACAATCCAATTCTTGGACCCGATTTCCCTAAAAATAAGGTAAAAGAAACTCATATCCGTATAAACATACCAACTACAAGCATTTTTCCTATGTTTTAAGCGTCAAAAGTGCCGTAAAATCATGACACATCAACACCCTCAACCTAGAACTTTTGCATGCGTCAGGCAAATAAAACACTACTAAAACACGATGCTTAACTAGAAAGTAAAACAGAAGACCTACAACCAACAATAACAAAATTTTCACACATGCCCACCATCAACTATTGATCCCGTATTCTTTTGACACACTCAAAATTAGGATCTCTATGTACACATGCAACTACAACTCATGACACAAAGGGATCTAGAAATGGAATTTAATTATTAACTGACAATCAAGCAATCACTAATGCTATTTACACAGATAATTGGCGGTATTTAATACAACCAATGTACCCTCATAACAACGAAGTCCCAAACACTCACAATATATATATATATATATATATACGCACATATATATATATATATATATATATAATAAACCGAGACTATTAAGAAAAGCTCTCACTCTCACAACGAAGTTCAAATACTGTATAGGTGATACCACAAGCTTGTCCTTATTTTCTCTACTCTGACTATTTCGGACAGTTAGGTTAGCATCACTATAGGACTTTTATAGGCTTGTAATGTAGGCTTAGTGTCACAACCCAAGCCTAGGGAGGCATGACCAGCACCCAGTGCTACACTTGACGTAGCGAATCCTGCAACTGTCTGACCACAATAAGCCAGAACCGACGAGGTTCAGCATTATAACCAATAGATACACAATAGGCCGCCAAGGACACAGAATGGAAAACAACTATACAATTAGGCTCACCTGGCCTTCAACAACATACTAACACCACAACAATGTCTATGAGCCTCTATGAATACAATAGTAATCAAATGATCTGAACAGGGCCCCTAAACTACCTTTAAATCAAACATCTGGCCACTCTGAAAGACCTCGAGTACACCAACTCAGTTGGAACTCTACTCAGCAATCAAGAACTCGATCTACTGGTCCGCCATCAAGTGCAGGCATGAATGCAGTGCTCCGGCTAGGGTATCAATAAAATAATGTATCAAGTATGAAAGGAAAAAATTCACTACAAGATTCAGATTAGAGATCAATAGATATACTGAATATCGTAGGAGTAGAAACTCAACTTAAGTAAACATATGGAACCTACCTGGCCTCCATAAGCCTGGCAAGTACAAGAAAACATACAAAAAGAACCTACCTGGCCCTCATAAGCCCGGGAAGTCCAAAAGTAAACAACAACAAATTGCACCTAGCGAACATAGATCACCTGTCATCACCTCTAGACCCTCCACAACCTCAGCTAACACTAGCTAACATCTAATATCTACTGGTATTAGATAACAGATAATAAAAACAACAACCACAATATGATGCCAAGCAATTCAAAAGTAAACACTAGTTAATCAACATTATCAATCAAGCACTTCCTGACCCTTTCTTGGCTGCAAATAGTTAACAGAGCTCCATCCATTCGGGAGAGCCAATAGTGACTCAGGAAGGCTTAGACATGTCGGATCACTCTCGAATCATGTCTTTTGAAACTGTGGAGGACATCATCCTCAACACTGTAGGTCGTTCACTCCTTGGGCTCAACCCCTCGGTTGGAAACACTCTCGTGCGTCGGGTATCCACGAGTCCCAAGGCCTTAATTAGAAAATACAACTGTAATCACAAAAAATCATATTTAATAAAAATAACAATACATGTTCAAACAACCCATAACCGGCTCTCAAACTTTGTCATGACCCAAGCGTAGACTCAGATCATAGAAACGGGACAAGGGACCCTGAGAGACTCCAAGTCGACCCATGGCAGGAGCATTCAACTAACTCATTTAATAAATATGAAGAAAGCATAATTATAAACTCAGCGGAAATCTCATACAATGGCACATCAGAATAATATTTGAAGTTATACATACATAAGTCTGGAAAGTCTCTAGTCTAGATGAGTTGATGGAAAAAGACCCCAACTAACTCCAGAAAACCTAAAACTGAAATACGACATGAGGCTAAAAGTCTAGTCCTCGAAAGATGAGGATTCACCAATCACACAGGTGCTAACTCTGATAAGCGACTACGAACGAGGCTGAACTTGAGAAACAGATCTTGCATCATGAAACGATGCAACATAGAAAGTATGTGGTCAGTATGTGGAATGTACCAAGTATGTAAGGTAAGTAAAACCGCTTAAGTAAAATAGTCATTTAAAATATTTTATAACATATCATAAGCTTTCAAGTATAAGTAGAAGGGCTACATGCATTCATTCTGAAATTGTAATCTTATCATGACATGACCATGCTTAGCTTTACAACATCATGACTGACTCGAATGACTCAAAGATGAACTTAACATTTATATCAAAAGATGAAAAATGAGTCAAACCTTACTTTCAGAACATGCATGCATAAGGTAATCATCATGAGTAATTAATATGCAAATCTGAATGATGTAGACAGTGGGAGACTCGTCACTTAACCGACATACCACGATAGAGCTTACGTGGTTCCAACTACCACATTCAAGTGGGTAGAGCCGTCCACAACCTTGCCAGGGTGATAGACGATATGATGATATCGATATCAAGCTGAAGGGATAATCGGGCCACGAATAGCTCACAAGGGAGGTCCCAATAATATAATAGTATCAACCTATGTTGGCACATAGTTTTGGGGCATAGGGTAATCGACCCTTAACCCACTCAATGCTAGACTCTTCTCCCAAAATCATGCAATGATTTTAATCGTATATAATGAAGCTCAACATCGTTTATTGATGAAGCTCAACATCGTCTAATGACGAAGCTCAACATCATTTATGTTATACCCCGTAGAATTTCCGGCACCTAAATTACCTATTCGGACGTTGGTTAAGCATATTTGAAGGCCATACGTGCTGGAGAAAGGCCCAGGAAAAGATCGGACGAGAAACCTGTCGAACCATCGCGGAAGGAGCCGAGGCAGAGCCCCTCCGCGATGGCAGCGTGTCACGGAGGAGAGGCCTCCGCGTTGGCTCCGTGACACGTTGGCCTTGTCCAGGCCCAAGTATATAAAGCCCACTTCGGGTTTAAATCATTTAAACACTTAAGAAATTTCCAGGAAACAGAGAGAGAAATTAGAGAAAGGAGAAGAACGAAGGAGGGATTATAATTTTCGACCGATTACGCTGCTAAACGTTGTCCAAACGCAAATTAACTCCAGATACTGAGGTATTTAGCAGCAGAGAGCATTCCTACGGATTCAGTTTCGTGAAATACGGCCGACGAATCGTCGAGCCACCGAGCTAAGGTAAGTGGAATTGCTCTAAATTAGTGTCTATGTGTTCCTAGCTGTGAAGTAAATATTTCTCCCTTCTGGACCTCTGAAAAATAACGAGTTTTTGGCCGTCTTTCGATAAGCCTAAGTTTAGGCTATAAACTATATCGAAAGTGACGTTGCCTTTTAAAATAAAGTTGTATTTAGTATTAATTGACATATTTATGAATGCAGTTGGGAGAAAATAGTTGAAGCACCGGCCGAGTCTCGTCCGACAGACGAATAATTCAAGGATAAGGTATGTAAAGCTAGTTTCCTCGGCAAGTTAGTAATCTTAGTACAATACAGTAATTTAAAGGCCAGTAGAATGTTCAGAAGTCATGTGTTATGCTTATTATGAATGTTGGTACGGTATTAGAAGTATCGAGTTATAATTTGCGCAAAACTTGCTAGCCCGATATAGATCCTAATACAAGTATTAGAATCTGCGCAGTATGCTCAGTATGTGATGTGACACAGAATATTAGGATATCATTGTATTCAGTTGAAACCCAGTAAAGCAATGTAATATCTGTAAGACATCTCAGAAATAGAACGATAAGTTAAAGTGAAGCCAGAAAGTATATTAGAACTAGTAAATCATGTTACTATAGAAACTCAGTATACAACATAGTTTCAACAGAAAGACTACATCATGTCCAGCATCAGACCCAGTGTAGTCTGGCAGAAGACTATATTTATACATATATATATATTTACCAGCCTTAGCATGTATTGAATACGTACATACTACTATTACTAGTTCAGCATGTGATATATACAATATTTTACCACCATTAGCCTTAGCATGTGAGACATGCAGATAGTATTACTAGTTGAGACCGTTATATTGTTTGGGGTTGGACTACCTAGCATCCATGACCGCCCCAGGGTTGATAGCTGTATCGACTCATCCGCCAGAGGACGAGGATACGTCGCTCTACGGAGTGGCATGCCGTCCCACAGGGGATGAAGATGGGATGCCAGTTTTCCCCATATTATGCCTTGGTCGGCTTTTACACACCCCTGTCGAGCGGATACGCCCGGGTGTTGATTCAGGAGTCCTCCGGACTCAGATGCAGTTATAGTCAGGGGCTCAGCGAGCCCAAGTGCATACCCAGGGGACCGGCAGGATGCTTATGGGGTTTATAGGAGATGGGATGACCGGGGTAGCGGTGTAGATTCTGTGCTGGTTGTACCTCCCGGCTTTTGGGGGCCGGGTAAGGTTTGTGTGCGCTATACTATGTTATGTTATGTTATGTCATGTCATGTTAGATACGAGTAGATCAGCAGTTGAGTAATACGTCTCCAGGTACGACCCCTATTTCCTTTCAGTATAAATGAGAGAAGGTATGACTTACATTATCAAACAGTTAATCTAATTCTTCTTACTTCAGTATTATCAGTTACATTGTTGTTTTCAGATTTTGCTTTCAGTTATTGCTTTGCATACTCAGTACCAGCGGTACTGACGCCCGGTGGGGCGCTACATTACTTGCCTGCAGGTACTCATAAACGAGCAGGCGATACTACGTGATTCCTGTCAGCGATCAAGTATTCAGCTCCTGTCATCCGGAGACTGAATTCCAGAGGTGTATTTCATTTCCTTTTTGCTGTATAGTACGGGTAGGTCGGGGCCCTGTCCCGATCATTTCTATTGCTATTCCTAGAGGCTTGCAGTCTGTATATATTTCCCTGTGGTCAGGTGAACTGGTCGTATGGGGCCGTGCAGTTGTTTAGTTGTTGGTACTTCTGTTTCTTTCATGTTGGCCATGTGGGGCCATAGTTTGACAATAGTGGTGACCTTGCCGGTCACATAGCTTCCTATTATTCTATGATTAAGTTACAGATAACTAGACAGCATGGTGGCCTTGTCGGCCCGCATAGGTTTCCCTGAATTGATACATTTCTGGTCAGCTGTTAGTACAGGTACAGGAGGCTATATGCCAATGGGCCGGGGGCTGTGTTTACAGCCGTTATATAGACCTTTGTTTCCAGAAATATGAGTTAGAGCCAGCCACGCACCAGATGTGCCCAGGCGTAGCAGTCCAGCAGTTCAGGTCCCAGTAGGGCACCAGGTGCCAGTCATACCCCCCAAGGCGGGGTGTGACAAACTTGGTATCAGAGCAGGTCGTATCCCAGGGAGTCTGTAAGCCGTGCTAAGTAGAGTCCTGCCCATGGATGTGTTGTGCACCACATACTATGGGTAGGAGGCTGCAAGGCATGATAGGATGGTTGTCTTTTATTCTTATTCAGTCGTGCTGTAGAGCGGTACAGTATAGGGTTGAGTCCCTAAAAGCTTACCATATTCTTTGGTTACAGATAATGTCAGACCAGCGCCATCCTATCACAGGTCGGAGCTTAGATGTTGCAGCAGGGGAAGGCACCAGCAGGATGCCTCACCCTCGTTTAGAAACAGCCCGATCAGAGGGCACTACAGAGGCATCGTCCCAGCCTCCTCAGCAGTCTCCACCACGTCAGGAGCCACTTGGGGCGACATTACCTTCAGCAGTCCCTATACCGACACCTTCCGACCAGGAGGTTATGAGTGCTGTAGTTATGTTAGCACAGATGATGGCTGCTCAGCGTCAGCCAATGCCGTCTACAGTTGCGGAGTTATCAGGAGGGCCCGGCAGTTCGAGGGTCCGAGAGTTCTTAGCCTTGAATCCCCCACAGTTTACAGGTACGGACCGGACAGAGGACCCTCAGGATTTTCTGGATCAAATGCAGAGAATCTTCAGGGTTATGCATGTCACGCCTACCGAATCAGTTGAGTTGGCAGCATTCCGGTTACGGGATATCGCTGTGTTATGGTATGAAAGCTGGGAAAGGTCCCGAGGGAGAGATGTGTCCCCTCCCACCTGGTCCAGCTTTTCAGGAGCCTTTCTGGATTATTATCTGCCGCGGGAGATTTGACAGGCCCGGGTAGACCAGTTCCTACATCTGGAGAAGGGGGCCATGAGTGTCCGGGAATATTCCTTGCGGTTTGATTCCTTAGCCCGGTATGCACCGGCCTTTGTTGATACCATGGCATCCAGAGTACACCGCTTCATCATGGGGTTGAATCCAGAATATGTTGAGACTTGTATTACAGCCACACTGCGAGAGGACATGGACATTGCTCGAGTTTAGGCATTTGCCCAGAATATTGAGGGCATCAGACAGCGATAACGGGAGATCAGAAGGGTCAGTCAGGAACAGCGTCGCTGGGACAGGCCAGTTGAGTTACAGAGGGAGGCCCGGGGAGGACCCAGGCCACGATTGTTAGACAGGCCTCCCAGGCCCCCGCCTCCGCCACAGTCGCAGGGAGGTAGATTCAGCCGCAGGGGGCAGTCAGAGACTGGTAGAGGCTCGCAGATGGCAGATTCACCAGTACAGAGGAGGGCAGAGCAGAGTAGGTATACCCTACCACTTTGCCCTATATGCAGTCGACGCCATCCTGGAGCATGTAGATATGGCTCCACTGCGTGTTATATTTGTGGCCAAGAAGGCCATTTGATGAAAGATTGCTCAGCCAGAGGTCGAGAGGACCGGGATAGATAGGATAGGGTATCTGCGGGGTCACGAGCCACAGCATCCTCGGCAGGGCGCAGGCCCTCAGGTTCAGCAGGCAGGGGTCGGGGCAGATTAGAGACCTCCAGTACAGGTGCGGGTCCAAGCCGCACATATGCCTTACCAGGGAGGCAAGATTCAGAAGCGTCGCCTGATGTTGTGATAGGTATGTTAACTATCTGCTCGCACCCTGCTTATGTGTTGATTGATCCAGGGTCTACCTTGTCCTACATTACTCCATTTGTGGCACGAAAGTTTAGTATTGCACCAGAATTATTGCAGCAGCCCTTTTTAGTATCCACGCCCGTCGGTGACTCTATCACAGCTAGCCGAATCTACCGCGGCTGTACAATAGAGGTTGCTGACCGTCAGACCACAGTAGATCTGGTCGAGTTAGAAATGATAGACTTCGATGCCATAATGGGTATGGATTGGTTAGTACCGTGTTTTGCCAACGTTGAATGTTGGACCAAGACGGTTCGATTCCACTTTCCGGGAGAAGCAGTGCGAGAGTGGAAGGGTAGCACCGCTACGCCAAAAGGTAGGTTTATTTCCTACCTTCAGGCGAGAAAGTTGATATCTAAGGGATGTATTTACCATCTAGTCAGAGTCCAGGATGTCCAAGCAGAATCTCCGACAATCCAGTCTATTCCAGTGGTGAATGAATTCCTTGATGTGTTTCCTGATGAGTTACCTGGTATTCCCCCAGAAAGGGAGATAGATTTTGCTATTGACTTGTTACCAGGCACTCAGCCGATATCAATTCCTCCCTATCGTATGGCTCCTGCAGAACTCAGAGAATTAAAGGAGCAGTTGAAAGATTTGTTGGATAAAGGTTTTATTAGGCCGAGTACTTCACCGTGGGGTGCGCCAATTTTATTCGTGAGAAAGAAAGATGGCTCGCTCCGAATGTGTATAGATTACCGGCAACTAAACAAAGTTACAGTAAAGAACAAGTACCCGCTCCCCAGAATTGATGACTTATTTGATCAGTTGCAGGGAGCCAGATACTTTTCTAAGATTGACTTGCGGTCCGGATATCACCAGGTCCGAGTACGTGAGAGAGATATTCCTAATACAGTGTTCAGGACCCGATATGGGCATTTTGAATTTCTAGTCATGTCCTTCGGGTTAACGAATGCCCCGACAGTCTTCATGGACCTGATGAACAGTATTTTTAGACCTTTCCTGGACTTGTTCGTAATAGTATTCATTGATGACATTCTGGTGTATTCTCGCTCTGAAGCAGATCACCGGACTCATTTGTGGACAGTGCTCCAGATTCTCAGGGACCGCCAGCTGTATGCTAAATTTTCTAAGTGTGAATTTTTGCTTAACTCAGTGGCCTTCTTAGGGCATATCGTCTCAGACGCTGGTATATAGGTAGACAAGCAGAAAATAGAAGCAGTTAAGTCATGGCCTAGGCCTACCACTCCAACTGAAGTTCGTAGCATTTTGGGGTTGGTAGGATATTACAGGAGGTTCGTTGAAGGGTTCTCGACCATTGCGGCACCTCTAACCAAATTGACACAGAAAGCAGCAAAGTTTCAATGGACAGAGGCAAGCGAGCAGAGCTTTCAGGAACTGAAAGACAGATTAACCTCCACCCCAGTATTAGCATTGCCGGAAGGCACAGAAGGTTATTCAGTCTATTGTGACGCGTCAGGGGTCGGATTAGGTTGTGTGTTAATGCAGCATGGTAGAGTAATTGCATATGCTTCCAGACAGCTGAGGAAACACGAAAAGAATTACCCTACCCACGACCTGGAATTGGCCGCAGTAATCCACGCCTTAAAGATGTGGAGGCATTACCTATACGCATCCATGTTGATATTTACACGGATCATAAGAGCTTACAGTACATTTTCACTCAGAGGGAGTTGAATCTACGGCAACGCCGCTGGTTGGAGCTGTTAAAAGATTATGATGTGAACATTCTATATCACCCCGGAAAAGCTAACATTGTAGCAGATGCCATGAGCCGTAAGTCAATGGGAAGTTTGGCGTATTTGCGACCTGAGAAGCGGAAGCTAGCCAAAGAAATTCATCAGTTAGCTGGTTTAGCCGTTCGAGTAATGGGAACAGAAAATTATAGAGCGGTAATTCAGAATTCTGCTGTGTCATCATTAGTCACAGAGGTAAAGGAACGACAGTACGAGGATCCTGATTTAGTCCAACTCAGAGATAGAATTCAGAGAGGTAAGGAGTCAAATTTTCAGATAACTGAGGATGATGTGCTAAGCTGTAAGGGCCGCCTCTGTGTCCCGAATGTTTCAGGGCTTCGCGGGCGGATCATGAATGAGGTACATTACGCTCGCTATTCCCTCCATCCAGGAGCGACGAAAATCTACCATGACATCAGAGACATCTACTGGTGGCCAAGTATGAAAGCTGAGATAGCTGAATTTGTATTTAGATGTTCTAACTGTCAGAAGGTGAAAGCGGAGCACCAGAAACTGGGTGGTTTGACGCAAGATATAATGGTGCCTATATGGAAATGGGAAGCGATAAACATGGATTTTGTAACAGGGTTACCCCGTACTAGACGCAGAAATGATTCCATTTGGGTAATAGTTGACAGGCTGACAAAATCAGCTCATTTTTTGCCAGTGAAGGCTACCTTCTCAGCTGAGGATTATGCCGAATTATATATCAGAGAAATAGTTAGATTACACGGAGTGCCAATATCCATTATTTCAGATGGGGGAGCATAATTCACAGCTAGATTCTGGCAGTCGTTCCAGAAAGGTTTGGGAACGCAGATTAACTTGAGTACAGCATTCCATCCTCAGACAGATGGGCAGGCTGAACGTACAATTCAGACTCTCGAAGATATGTTGCGAGCGTGTGTGCTAGATTTTGGGGGTAGCTGGGATGAGCATCTTTCGTTGATTGAATTTGCTTATAATAACAGTTATCATTCAGCTATTCAGATGGCGCCTTTCGAGGCATTATACGGGTGAAAATGCAGGTCGCCGATTGGTTGGTTTGAAATAGGAGAATCAGCATTGATTGGCCTAGACATTGTCCGGCAGTCGGAGGAGAAGATAAAGCTTATCCGAGAACATTTACTGACTGCTCAGAGCCGCCAGAAGTCTTATGCAGACGTGCGGCGCAGAAATCTAGAATTTGCGGTAAATGACTGGGTATATCTGAAAGTGTCTCCGATGAAAGGGGTAATGAGGTTTGGCAAGAAAGGCAAGCTTAGCCCGAGATTCATTGGGCCATATCAGATTCGGTAAAGAATAGGCTGAGTTGCATACGAATTGAACTTGCCTCCAGAGTTAGCATCTGTTCACCCAGTATCCCATGTCTCTATGTTAAGGAAGTTCGTAGGGGACCCTTCTACAGTAGTTCCAGTTCAGGATGTCCAGGTCACAGAAGAGTTAGCATATGAAGAGGTCCCCGTAGCTATCTTAGACAGACAGATTCGCAGGTTGAGGACTAAAGATGTTGCATCTGTCAAAGTATTGTGGCGTAACAGGAACCGTGAGGAAATGACGTGGGAAGCTGAAGAAGATATGAAAGCCAGATACCCTCACCTATTTCAGGCCTAGTCAGGCGACAGGTATGTCCGTATTATTACTTATGCAGTACGTTATAGTTGTATGTGTGTGAATGAAAAAGATTGATACTTAGTAATCCAGTGGATCTTAAAATATTACGCGCAGTGCTTGTGTTGGACTTTTCTGCATTTCAGGTTTTTGCTATAGTCCATATTACAGGGGAAACTCTGCCGAATTTTTTTTTAGAAAGTAAGTAAGTAGTCCTCTAGATCACAGTGTACATTCGAGGACGAATGTTCTTAAGGGGGGAGAATGTTATACCCCGTAGAATTCCCGGCACCTAAATGACCTATTCGCACGTTGGTTAAGCATATTTGAAGGCCATACGTGCTGGAGAAAGTCCCGGGAAAAGATCGGACGAGAAACCTGTCGAACCATCGCGGAAGGAGCCGAGGCAGAGCCCCTCCGCGATGGCAGCGTGTCACGGAGGAGAGGCCTCCGCGTTGGCTCCGTGACACGTTGGCCTTGTCCAGGCCAAGTATATAAAGCCCACTTCGGGTTTAAATCATTTAAACACTTAAGAAATTTCCAGGAAACAGAGAGAGAAATCAGAGAAAGGAGAAGAACGAAGGAGGGATTATAACTTTCGACCGATTACGCTGCTAAACGTTGTCCAAACGCAAATTAACTCCAGATACTGAGGTATTTAGCAGCAGAGAGCATTCCTACGGATTCAGTTTCGTGAAATACGGCCGACGAATCGTCGAGCCACCGAGCTAAGGTAAGTGGAATTGCTCTAAATTAGTGTCTATATGTTCCTAGCTGTGAAGTGAATATTTCTCCCTTTTGGACCTCTGAAAAATAGCGAGTTTTTAGCCGTCTTTCGATAAGCCTAAGTTTAGGCTATAAACTATATCGAAAGTGACGTTGCCTTTTAAAATAAAGTTGTATTTAGTATTAATTGACATATTTATGAATGCAGTTGGGAGAAAATAGTTGAAGCACCGGCCGAGTCTCGTCCGACAGACGAATAATTCAAGGATAAGGTATGTAAAGCTAGTTTCCTCGACAAGTTAGTAATCTTGGTACAGTACAGTAATTTAAAGGCCAGTAGAATGTTCAGAAGTCATGTGTTATGCTTATTATGAATTTTGGTACGGTATTAGAAGTATCGAGTTATAATTTGCGCAAAACTTGCTAGCCCGATATAGATCCTAATACAAGTATTAGAATCTGCGCAGTATGCTCAGTATGTGATGTGACACAGAATGTTAGGATATCATTGTATTTAGTTGAAACCCAGTAAAGCAATGTAATATCTGTAAGACATCTCAGAAATAGAACGATAAGTTAAAGTGAAGCTAGAAAGTATATTAGAACTAGTAAATCATGTTACTATAGAAACTTAGTATACAGCATAGTTTCAGCAGAAAGACTATATCATGTCCAGCATCAGACCCAGTGTAGTCTGGCAGAAGACTATATTTATACATATATATATATATTTACCAGCCTCAGCACGTATTGAATACGTACATACTACTATTACTAGTTCAGCATGTGATATATACAATATTTTACCACCATTAGCCTCAGCGTGTGAGACATGCAGATAGTATTACTAGTTGAGACCGTTATATTGTTTGGGGTTGGACTACCTAGCATCCATGACCGCCCCAGGGTTGATAGCTGTATCGACTCATTCGCCAGAGGATGAGGATACGTCGCTCTACGGAGTGGCATGCCGTCCCACAGGGGACGAAGATGGGATGCTAGTTTTCCCCATATTATGCCTTGGTTGGCTTTTACACACCCCTGTCGAGCAGATACGCTCGGGTGTTGATTCAGGAGTCCTCCGGACTCAGATGCAGTTACAGTCAGGGGCTCAGCGAGCCCAAGTGCATACCCAGGGGACCGACAGGATGCTTACGGGGTTTATAGGAGATGGGATGACCCGGGTAGGGGTGTAGATTCTGTGCTGGTTGTACCTCCCGACTTATGGGGGCCGGGTAAGGTTTGTGTGTGCTATACTATGTTATGTTATGTTATGTCATGTCACGTTAGATACGAGTAGATCAGCAGTTGAGTAATACGTCTCCAGGTACGACCCCTATTTCCTTTCAGTATAAATGAGAGAAGGTATGACTTACATTATCAGACAGTTAATCTAATTCTTCTTACTTCAGTATTATCAGTTACATTGTTGTTTTTATATTTTGCTTTCAGTTATTGCTTTGCATACTCAGAACCAGCAGTACTGACGCCCGGTGGGGCGCTGCATTACTTGCCTGCAGGTACTCATAAACGAGCAGGCGATACTACGTGATTCCTGTCAGCGATCGAGTATTCAGCTCCTGTCATCCGGAGACTGAATTCCAGAGGTGTATTTCATTTCCTTTTTGCTGTATAGTACGGGTAGGTCGGGGCCCTGTCCCGATCATTTCTATTGCTATTCCTAGAGGCTTGCAGTCTGTATATATTTCCCTGTGGTCAGGTGAGCCGGTCGTGTGGGGCCGTGCAGTTGTTTAGTTGTTGGTACTTCTGTTTCTTTCATGTTGGCCGTGTGGGGCCATAGTTTGACAGTAGTGGTGACCTTACCGGTCACATAGCTTCCTAATATTCTATGATTAAGTTACAGATAACTAGACAGCATGGTGGCCTTGTTGGCCCGCATAGGTTTCCCTGAATTGATACGTTTCTGGTCAGCTGTTAGTACAGGTACAGGAGGCTATAGGCCAATGGGCCGGGGGCTGTGTTTACAGCCGTTATATAGACCTTTGTTTTCAGAAATATGAGTTAGAGCCAGCCAAGCACCAAATGTGCCCAGGCGTAGCAGTCCAGCAGTTCAGGTACCAGTAGGGCACCAGGTGCCAGTCATACCCCCCAAGGCAGGGTGTGACAGTTTAATGACGAAGCTCAATAAGAAATCATGCATAACTCAACATCTATGACACGAAGCTCAACATTGTCTATTGACAAAGCTCATTAATGAAATCATGCATAGACTCGACATCATATGAAAATGAAGCTCAACATTGACCTTTTTCAAAGCTCAATAATGACATACATCTCGATTATGAATTTATGCATATGAGAAGCTTTATTTTGAAACATACCACATCTCAAGTATAAATGGGAGCATCTACTCCAAATCATGTGGTAAGCTATATGTGGGAATATCTAACTCAACCTACCACAAGCTAGAATTTATGAAAAATTGGGGAACTTCACTTCAAACAATGTGGTATGCTTATTTCGGAAAAATCATCACTTTAAGTCAACATGTGGGCATTGCCCAGAGCTTTATCATACTTAGATCTACTCAATTCATTTTGAAAACAACCTCATAATCATGGGTAACTTTAGAAACATTGTTTAATCATGAAATCTTAACATCATCATGCATTCATCATCATTCACTACTTTTATGAACTTCTCATCCATGAGCATTTTGGATTCAAGATTTTTGAAAAACAAATTTTGTATTGAAAACAATTTAGAATCTGCCTGAGTTATACAATTCATCAATATTAACATAATTTAATCATACCCATGCATAGAGATTGAAAAATCATACAATTGGGTGAAAACCCCATACTTGATCATAGACATTTCATCATATTTTGATAGAGATTGGGCATGGGTGGGAAAGGAAGGCACCCATTTAAAACCCTACATACCTGGAAGGGATGATTCTACCACCTCATTAATTGCCCAAGGAGAAATTGGAAACAAACCCCTTAGAAAAGCTTTTGATCACCTCCTAAAATTCATAATTGCATGCATGGAAGGAATACACTTAGAATAGATTTTCCTTTACTAAAATCCTCCAAAAATGAGCCTTAAACGACGTAGTATAGGGACTTAGGACTAAGAAATGATAGAAATTCCCTTACTGAATTTGTTGAAAACTGGTCACTAGACCAAACAACGGGTGAACCAATGGGCCGTTGGAAGATACCATAACCCGTGGTATCTGCCCGTGCTAAGCACTACCCTAACTATATCTTAGATTCAAACCACGAACGTACAGGACGAGTCGTTCTAGGGTCCAACAAATCGTTAAACTAGTTGTTTCTTCCCTATTTTGAAAATCTGAACTCCTTTACAACGAGCCTCACCATGACTCGTTCTACCCTACAATGGGTCGTGGTTTCCATCTGTCGTCTCCACTGTAAAGGTCCACTACCTTACTATGACTCCAGACAATGGGCCATCCTTCCTCACAATGGGTCATTGTGACGCCCGTTATCTGCCCCGTCACTAGGCCTAGCCCCTTACCACGACTGCTTACAATGGCTCATGGTTACCTACCACGAGTCGTTGTTCCTTTCATTCTGCAACTTTTCCCCAACTTTCAGCAGTTTTGAAATTTTAGCTTCCTGGGTCTACTCCAAGGCACTTTCGGGGTATTGCAATATCTCCCCCTTGGTGACATTCATCCTCGAATGTTGGAAACAAGCAGAAAATAGAAACATATGATTCATCATATACAAAACCAATCATTTTAACCGAAAACTGATGGAATGACTACCTTCGATTCAAAACACATAGCTGAAATGAATTCACCAATCATACACACATCCACATACATAAAAGAAACTTGTGCACATAATTCAAACATGAAAACTAAATATAGTCTGAGTGCAAAACTGGTACCTCAAGCTGAAATTGAGCCTCTAGAGAACAAATGTGGGTATCTAGCCATCATATCCACTTCGGCTTCCTACATAGCTCCTTCAACATGCTGATTTCTCCATAATACCTTAACTGAAGCTACTTCCTTGTTTCTTAGCTTTCGCACCTGATGATCAAAGATTTCAACAAGAATTTCTTCATAATTGAGGCTGTCTTTTACACCAACGCTGTCCACTGGAACTACTAAAGCTGGATCACCCAAACACTTCTTCAAAAGTGACACATGAAACACGGGATGAACTGAAGATAACTTCGATGGTAAGTCCAACTCATACGACACCTCACCAACTCTCCTCAAAACCCGATAGGGACAAACATAGCGGGGACTGAGTTTCCCTTTCTTCCCGAACTGCATCACTCCCTTCATGGGAGATACCTTTAGAAATACCCAATCGTATACCTCAAACTCCAAGTCCCTCCTCCTCACATCAGCATATGATTTCCGTCGACTCTGAGCGGTCTTCAGCCTGTCCGTTAACAACTAAACCTTTACCATGGCCTCATGAATCGAATCAAGCCCTATCATAGCGGCTTCCCCAACTTCAAACCATTCGATGTGCGATCTACACCTCTACACATAAAGAGCCTCGAACGTTGCCATCTGGATGCTAGAGTGATAGCTGCTATTATAAGCAAACTCGATCAAGGGTAGATGATCATCCCAACTACATTTGAAGTCCATCATACATGACCTCAACATATCCTCGAGGGTCTGGATTGTTCATTTCGCCTGGCCGTCTGTTTGGGGATGAAAGGTTGTACTGAGCTTAACTTGAGTCCCAAGACCTTTCTGAAAAGAATGCCAGAATTGGGAGGTGAATTGAGTACCTCGGTCTGAAATAATGGACAAGGGCACTCCATGAAGTCGAACCAACTCCCGAATATATAATTTGGCATATCATCCACTGAATCCGTGGTCTTGACCGGTAGAAAGTGTGCAACCTTGGTTAACCTGTCAACCATCACCTAAATGGAGTCATAATGTCGGCGAGTAGAGGTAGACCAGTAATGAGATCCATGTTAATCTCTTCCCAATTCCAAATAGGAATGCTAATATCCTGAAGTACGCCTCCCCACCTTTGATGTTCGACCTTCACTTGCTGACAGTTTGGACATTTGGCTACGAACTCCGCAATATCCTTCTTCATACCATTCCACTAATAGATTTCTCGCAAGTCCCAATACATCTTCATGGATCCCAGATGGATAGAATATCTGGTACCATGTGCCTCATGCAATATTCGAGCTCTCAAATCATCAACGTCCGGGACACATAGATGACCCTGGTATCGTAGCACACCATCTCCCCCTTGGGAGAAAAGATCCACCTTTTGACTCCGCACCGATTCCTTTAGCCTCCTCAAAGTTGGGTCCTCATCTTGATTAGACTTAACATCAACCACCAAGGACGATTCTGACCCATTTTGCACAACAACGCCGCAATCGGTCGAGTCGACTAATCTAACTCCCAACCTTGCTAGTCGATGTACATCTTACACCAACTCCTTCTTTCCCTCATCCTCGTGAGACACACTCTCCATAGAGAGCTTGCTAAGTGCATCCGCAACCACATTAGCCTTGGCCGGGTGGTAAAGGACACTCATGTCATAGTCCTTTAATAACTCCAGCCACCTCCTTTGCCGAAGATTTAGATCTATCTGCGTGAACACATATTGCAAGCTCTTGTAATCTGTGAATACATCCACGTGGACCCCGTACAAGTAATGCCGCTATATCTTCAATGCGAACACCATCGCGGCCAACTCAAGATCATGGGTTGGGTAATTCTTTTCATGAACTTTCAACTGTCTCGAGGCATATGCTATCACTTTCCCATGTTGCATCAACAAACACCTGAGTCCAACTCGCGAAGCATCACAATACAATACAAAGCCATCCATACCCTCAGGTAGGGTTAATACTGGTGCTGAAGTGAGTCGGGTCTTCAATTCCTGGAAGCTTTCCTCACAAGCCTCCGACCATTGGAACTTCACCTTTTTCTAACTCAATCTAGTCAATGGGGCTGCAATGGATGAAAAACCCTCAACGAATCTCCGATAATAACTCGCTAAGTCCAAAAAGCTCCTGATATCTGATGGGTTCACTGGTCTGGGCCAATTCTTTACCACCTTGATCTTTTGAGAATCTACTTTTATACCCTCGCTTGACACCACATGGCCTAGAAATGCCACCAAGTCCAACTAAAACTCGCATTTGCTGAACTTTGCATATAACTGCTGGTCCTTGAGGGTTTGAAGCACTACTCTCAAGTGAGCGACATGCTCCTCCTCCCTCTGAGAGTTTATGAGTATATCATCAATAAATACAATCACGAACATGTCTAGATATGTCTTGAAAACCCTATTCATTAGATCCATAAAAGCTACAGGAGCATTGGTTAGTCCAAAAGACATAACAACAAATTCATAGTGACCATATCGAGTCCTGAAGGCAGGTTTCGGGATGTCACTCTCCCGAACCCTAAGCTGGTGATATATGGACCTGAGATCAATCTTGGAGAAACACCTAGCACCTTGAAGATGGTCAAACAAATCATCAATCCTGGGAAAGGGGTACATGTTCATGACGGTAACCTTATTCAACTATCGATAATCAATACACATGCAAAGGGAACCATCCTTCTTTCGAACAAATAATACTGGTGCACCCAAGGAGGTTTACTCGGCCTGATAAAGCCCTTATCTAACAGGTCTTTCAACTGATCCTTCAACTATTTTAGCTCGGCAGGAGCTGTTTTGTAAGGAGAAATGGATATAGGTTGTGTTTTAAGAAGAAGATCTATACCGAAATCAATCTCTCACTCAGGAGAGACACTTGGCAAATCATCAGGAAAGACCTCCGAGTACTCACATACAACTAGAACTGACCGAATGGTTGGGGTCTCGGATTCCGCGTCTTTAACACTAACTAGATGGTACATACAACCCTTAGAAATCATCTTTCTGTACTTAAGGTAGGAAATGAATCGACCTACATGCACAACTGAACTAACCTTCCATTTCAAAACTGGCTCACCCAGAAATTTAAACTTTACTGATCGGGTTCCACAATTAACTGAAGCATAACATGCAAATAGCCAACGCATGCCGAGAATAACATCAAAATCAGTCATGGCTAACTCTATCAAATCTGCTGAGGTGACCTTATGAAGAACTTAGACCAGGAAATCTCTATACACCCGTCTAGCTATAACTGAGTCCCCTACTGGAGTAGAAATTGAGAAGGGCTTTGACAAGACATCGGTACTGACTCTGAAGCTACTGGCTATATAAGGTGTTACAAAAGATATGGTATCCCCCAAATCTAGCAAAGCATACATATCAACATGAAAAATTCTCAACATACTAGTGACTACATCTACTGAGGCCTCCTGCTCCTAATGAGTGGCTAAGGCGTAGAACCTGTTCTAGCGTTGCCTGCCGACTGTGCTAGTAGATGCCCCCTGATGTGCTGTGTGTGGGGGAGGGGATGCTGAACTAGAAGCTGGGCCTTGGCCCCCAACCTGATCCTGTCTCGTTGAGGGACAATCTCTAAGCATATGTCCAGGCTGCCCACATCCAAAACAAGCTCCTGACCTTGCCAAGCACTGGCTTGTGTGTCCTTGGCCGCACCTGCGACAAGATGGAATGCTAAAATTTGGGGGTCTGTTGCTATGACCCCTCGAGCCTGATGCTCTCCCCCTCTGATCATGTCGGGGCCTAGATGGCACACTCAGTGCGAAAGACGTTGGGGATGATGATCTATGATGGGTCTGCTGTCGATGCCCACCACGGAACCTCGAGAGAATCTAAGGTCCTTAGTATTGGCCCTCTTGGCCTCCCTTTTCCTCGAATATGTTGCCTCCATTTGTTGGGCGTACAACACTATGCGGGGAAAGTCCATGTCCTGATGGAGCATAGCTATACTGCAGCCCTTGTCCAAATATCTTACTATACCATGCACAAACCTACTCACCCACGTCCGCTGGTCGACTACTAACTCCGTGGCATACTTAGACAGGCAAGTGAACTCAAGGGCGTGCTCCTGAATGGTCATCCTTCCTTTCTTTAAGTTCACGAACTCGACTGCTTTCAACTCCCTCATCTCCCAAGGGAAGAATCGGTCTAGAAATGCAACCTGGAACTCATCCCAATGACCGAACCTATTCCTGCTGCCCTGCTTTCCTTCCATTGGCAAAACCGGATATACGTCACCCACTTCAACTGGTAGGAGGCCGCGCACTCAACGCTACTCACCCCCATGACTTAGGTGATCTTGACAACCTCATCAATGAAATCATGTGGGTCCTCATCTACCTTGGACCCCAAGAACTCAGGCGGGTTCATCCTTAAGAAGTCCCTGACTCGAGCCGCCGCCGCATTACCATTTTGCGAAACATGCGCAATGGCCTGCTGATTAACCTGAGCAGTCAAGGCCTGCGTAAGCATCTGAATTGTATCTCGGAACTCAGCATGAGCGGCTGGCTCTGGTGCCTGAGGCTTTTAAACTGGTGGGGCTGGCTGATGCTCATAACCGTTACCATCCTCGTGGCCTACACCACCTCCATTCCTCCTTCCATTCACCCTTCGAGGTGCCATGATTCTGCAATCATGTATAGCACGAATTAGAAGGATAGAAAGGCTTTTTATCGCATGATGTAGATCATGAAAGAAGGGAACATTTCCTAAACGTCTAGTAGCCTCTTCGTCATAGGTGTGGCGCGCTTCACACCCATGAAAAAGACTCTACCTGTTACACCCCGTAAATTCTTGACATTTAGATGGCCTATTCACACGTTGGTTAAGAGTTTTAGAATGCCATACGTGCGAGAAAAGGGCCCGAGGAAAGGCCGAACGAGTGCCAAGTTGGAATTTTGCAAGAGGAGGCCGAACCGCGCTGCCCAAAGGGGCAAAGGGGCACGGAGCTTGGGCCTCTGCATTAACCAACGTGGCATGGAGCCAAAACGGCGCGTTGGCCAACGTGCCACGTTGCCATGTATTTTGCTGCAAGTATATAAAGGGCCTCACCTTCAACTTTAAGTCATTTATCCACGTTTAAACGACCAGAGAGGGAGAGAGACGAAGGGTTCCTATAAATATTCATTCGATTACGCCATCAAACGCGGTCCAAACTCAAATTAACTTCGGGTAGTGAAGTATAAAGCTGCAGGGAGCATTCCTACGGAGTTAGTTTCGTGAAATTCGGCTGGCGAATCGCCGTCTTACTGAGCTAAGGTAAGTGGAATTGCTCCAAATTAGTTTCAATATACTCCTAGCCCTAAAGTGAGTATTTCTCCCTTCTGGACTTCTGAGAAATAGCGAGTTTTAGGGTGTTTTTTGATAAGTCAAAGTTTGGGCTATATATGTATTCAAAGTAGTGTTTTCTTCCAGAATATTGATGAATTTAGTTCTAATTGCTATAAATATGAATGAAGTTGGAAGAAATAGCTGGATATTGGCCGAGCTACACCAGTTAGCCAAGAAGTCAATAACTGAGGTATGTAAAGCTAGTTTCTTCGGCAAGTTAGTAATTCTAGCATAGTAAAATAGAGTAAATTCCAGAAGAAAGTTTCAAAAGCTGAGTATTATGCCCAGTGTGAATTCAGTAAGCATGTCTGAGTTATTATACCATATGCAGAATAAAAGTCAGTA
This sequence comes from Datura wrightii, assembly GCA_035772735.1. Lineage (NCBI taxonomy): Eukaryota > Viridiplantae > Streptophyta > Magnoliopsida > Solanales > Solanaceae > Datura > Datura wrightii. Next base: position 108,596,600 of record JASDFA010000020.1, on the reverse strand, counting down.
AATTAGTATCAGACAGCGAGATATCATTCCAGACTTAGTATAACCCAGTATCAGATTCAATTTAATTCAGCAAGGATTCAGAATATAATATCAGATCATGGATAGTATTATTAGATTTTTTATACATGTTATATGTGATTATTGTTGCTTGTAGAGACCTAATTGTTTTATGTGGGCACCCTTAGAGCTTCCTTGCCGCCCCAGGGTTAATAGCGGTGTGGACTCGCCCCCCAGAGGCTGAGGATACGTCACTCCAAGGAGTGGCATGCCATCTGCCAGAGGACGAAGATGGGAGGCAGCATTCCCCATAGCAGGCAGATCAGCATTATAGCACGCCCCTGTCGAGGGCTTGTGCCCAGGGCACAGATTGCAGATTACAGATCACAGATCTCAGATTACAGTATACAGGAGTCCTTCAGACTCAGATACAACTATAGTCAGGGGCCAGAGAGCCCAAGTTGCATACCCAGGGGGCCGGCGGGATGCTCATAGTTACTAGATGAGTGGAGTGAATTGTTATTTTTGGATGGCGACCCGGGTAGGGGTATATAGATTGCATGTTGATTGGTACCTTCCAGCTTATGGGGGCTGGTATAGGTTCTTGTATGCTATATGTGTTATTTATTGAATTGATAGATAGCAGGACGCCGCATTGACATGTATGATTCTCACCTTCTCTCCAGTACAATTAAGCTTAGTTTAAATTCTGCCATCCCAGACAGTCTTAGCCATCTTCTGTTATTGAGTAACTATCAGTATTACTATTTATTTGTAGTTATGTTTAGTTATTGCTTTGCATACTCGATACCAGTGGTACTGACGACCGTTTGGGGGCGCTGCATTACTTGCCTGCAGGTACTCATAGACGAGAAGCCGATCCCTCGTAATTCTAGCCAGCACACAGGGTCATCAGCTCCTGTCATCCGGAGCTTGACAGATAGAGGTTTATTCCTTTTCTTTTGTTGTACAGTACGGGTAGGTCAGGGCCCTGTCCCGACCATCTTATTAGTATTCTTAGAGGCTTGTAGATTGTATATTCCCTGTGGTTAGTTGTACCGGTCGTGTGAGGCCATGTCTATGTTTTAGTTTGTTTATGATGGTCGTGTGGGGCCTTATTCAGTTAATAGTTGGTGAGCTTGCCGGTCACTGAGTAGTTTAGCATTATATTCAGCGTTTTAGTGAAACTAGTCAGCATGGTGACCTTGTCGTCCCGCATAGGCTCCTTTATACTACTGTGGTTCTGGTCAACTGTTGTTTTCTTACAGGAGGCTATAGGCCTAGTCGGCCAGAGGCTGTATGTACAGCCGTTAGATAGCCCATTGGTTCCATGAATCCAGAGTTAGAGCCAGCCTGGCACCAGAAGTGCTTAGGTTCAGTAGTCCAGCAGTCCAGGTCTTAGTAGAGCACCAGGTGCCAGTCATGCCTCCCAAGGCGGGGCGTGACACTACCTAACGTGGATTTCAGACTCCCTAGGACACTTCAAACCTATTTCTCTGATACCAAGTTTGTCACGACCCAAGCATAGACCCAAATCATAGACATGGGACAAGGGACCCCGAGAGACCCCAAGTCGACCCATGGCATAAGCATTCAACTAACTCATTTAATAAATATGAAGAAAGCATAATTACAAACTCAGCAGAAGTATCATACAACGACACATAAGAATAATATCCGAAGCTACACATACATAAGTCTGAAAAGCCTCTAGTCTAGAAGAGTTGATGGGACAAATCCCCAACTAACTCCAAAAAACCTAAAATTGAAATACAACATGAAGCTGAAAGTCTAGTCCTCTAAAGATGAGGACTCACCAATCACACAGGTGCTAACTCTGATAAGCGACTACGAACGGGGCTGAACCTGAGAATCGGATCCTGCATCATGAAAAAATGCAGCATAGAAAGTATGCGGTCAGTACGTGGAATGTACTGAATATGCAAGTTAAGTAAAACCGCTTAAGTAAAATAGTCGTTTAAAACATTTTATAACATATCATAATCTTTCAAGTATAAGTAGAAGGGCTACATGCATTCATTCTGAAATCGTAATCTTATAATGACATGACCATGCTTATCTTTACAACATCATGACTGACTCAAATGACTCAAAGCTGAACTTAACATTTATATCAAAAGCTGAACAATGAGTCAAACCTTACTTTTAGAACATGCATGCATAAGGTAATCATCATGAGTAATGAATATTCAAATCTAAATGATATAGATAGTGGGAGACTCGTCACTTAACCGACATACCACGATAGAGCTTACATGGTCCCAACTATCACAATCAAGTGGGTAGAGCCGTCCACAACCTTTCCAGGGTGATGGACGATACCTTGTTATCAATATCAAGCTAAAGGGCCAATCGAGCGGGGGATAGCTCACAAGGGAGGTCCCAATAATATAATAGTATCAACCTACATTGGCGCATAGTTCTGGGGCATAGGGTAATCGACCCTTAACCCGCTCGGTGATAGACTATTCTCCCAAAAACATGCAATGCTCTACATCTTATATAATGAAGCTCAACATCGTCTATTGACGGAGCTCAACATCGTCTAATGACGAAGCTCAATAAAAAATCATGCATAACTCAACATCGTATGAAACGAAGCTCAACATTGTCTATTGACAAAGCTCATCAATAAAATCATGCATAGACTCGACAACATATGAAAATGAAGCTCAACATTGTCCTTTGACAAAGCTCAATACTGATATACATCTCGATTATGAATTTATGCATATGAGAAGCTTTATTTTGAAACATACCACAACTCAAGTATAAATGGGAGCATCTACTCCAAATCATGTGGTAAGCTATATGCGGGAATATCTAACTCAACATACCACAAGAGAGAATTTATGAAAAATTGGGAAACTTCATTTCAAACAATGTCGTAAGCTTATTTCGGGAAAATCATCACTTTAAGTCAACATGTGGGCATTGCCCAAAGCTTTATCACACTTGGATATACTCAATTCATTTTGAAAACAACCTCATAATCATGGGTAACTTTAGAAACATGCTTTTCATCATCAAATCTCAACATCATCATGCATTCATCATTATTCACTACTTTTATGAACTTCTCATCCATGGGCATTTTGGATTCAAGATTTTTGGAAAATAATTTTTGTATTGAAAATAATTTAGAATTTGCCCAAGATATACAATACATCAATATTAAAATAATTTAATCATACCCATGCATAGAGATTGAAAAATCATACAATTAGCTGAAAACCCCATACTTGATCATAGACATTCCATCATATTTTGATAGAGATTGGGCATGGGTGGGGAAGGAAGACACCCATTTAAAGCCCTACATACCTGGAAGAGATAATTCTACCACCTCACTGATTGCCCAAGGAGAAATTGGAATAAAACCCCTTAGAAAAGCTCTTGATCACCTCCTAAAATTCTTAAACTTGCATGCATGGAAGGAATACACTTAGAATAGATTTTCCCCTACTAAAATCCTCCAAAACGAGCCTTACACGACGTAGTATAGGGCCTTAGGACTAGGAAATGATAGAAATGCCCTTACAGAATTCGCTAAAAACTGGTCACTGGATCAAACAATGGGTGAACCAACGGGCCGTTGGAAGATACCACAACCCGTGGTATCTGCCCGTGCTAAGAACTACCTCAACCATATCTCAGATTCAAACCACGGACGTACAGGACAAGTCGTTCTAGGGTCCAACGGATCATTGAACCAGTCGTTGTTTCCCTCTTCTGAAAATATGAACTCCTTCACAACGAGCCTCACCACGAATTTTTGTATCCTACAAGGGGTCGTGGTTTCTATCCGTCGTCTCCACTGTAAAGGTCCACTATCTTACCGCGACTCCAGACAACGGGCCGTCCTTCCACACAATGGGTCGTTGTGACGCTCGTTGTCTGCCCTGTCACCAGGCCTAGCACGTTACCACGACTGCTTACAACAGCTCATGGTTACCTACCAAGAGTCGTTGTTCCTCTCGTTCTAAAATGTTTCCCCAACTTTCAGCAGTTTTGAGTTTTTAGATTCCCGGGTCTACTCCTAGGAACTTTTGGGGTATTACAAACTCCATCAACCAACTATCACAACATTGTACTATTATTTCACGTCTAGCCATCCACCAATGAGTCACTAGCCGAGCTAAAGATTACCATCGTAACTACTCTATCACCAAGAATTACAATCAGCCTGCAAGACACACTGCTCATCGCAACATTAAGGGACACGGCCAAACCAGCCTAAGTGTCTCCATGGTTGTCACGTGCCATCGACACGACCTACAAGACTGCCGATTCAAATATAACAAAAGATCATTGCAACCATCAAACCTTAACCACTCTAAACCCTCATTCACTTTTCAATATCATCACCTGATATTATTCACACAAACAACCCATAACTTTCTACAAGAACCACACGCCTCACACACGGCTTCTCGACACGAGCCTAATAATTTGCCATGACTATGATTCTCCACACTCAAGCTTGAGTCACCAACAAAACCAGCACTTTATACCCACACTTATCATCATATAAACAGAATCACCAGAGTCAAATAGCAATATAACACAAAAATTCACAAAACAGCCAACACACATGTCAATACCAACGAAAATGGCTACGCAATTCATGCCAACAAAGGGAGGGACAAGCCTAACATACCTTGAATTTTTTGCGGACCCAAACTAAGACAAACATCCAACCTTATAAGCATTGAAATACTTCCTAAGAGAATCCCAAGTTACTGCCGAAACGCAGCCAACACAACTCAACAACCAACAAGATAAATGAAGCTTACTCGACAAGATTCATATGAATTCGATGGGAGAAACTCTGAGACAACAACCTACTGGGGTTAACACACCTATAACCAACCTCAAAAACTAAGGAAAACAAAAGTATGAAGGCTTAACAATAGCTTCACCACGAAACAGCCACCAACATCCCGGAAAAGATACCAAACAACAGACTACACCAAGCTCCTGATTTCCCGAGCTTTGATACCACCTTGGATTATATTTTCTTAGCCAAAACCATCAAGAACATGTTGGAACACCTCTAAGGAAAGCTTTAGATGCGGGATATTTCTAGAAATGAGAAAAGGATATGAAATAACTGACCAAATGGACTTAAATAATCCTCCACCGCCTTAGCCGCTTGTGACATGCCTGCTTGTGCAGTCTCGCGAAAACATGAATATCTCTCTGCTCCAAAGTCAGATTGGAAAATAATTTAATGTGATGGAAATTAGACTCATAGACCTTTGATTTGATAGGTCGTAGGCCCCATAAATTCTAATATATTGGGAGAAAAGCCTCATGACATTTGACCTAAATTTCAGAGAATCTCAAGAAGGAAATTTTGCGATAACTTTTGCCGAATTTTATTTTATAACTTGATCGACGTCCAATCTTAAATATGATCATAGAGCGACTCAAATACCTCATAAAACTTCCTTCTTAAACTATTAAATACTCTTAGTCCTATCTTGAAAGTACAGATTTATCTCTCAAATTATCCACGGTGTTACATCCTTCCCCCCTTAGAAACATTCGTCCTCGAATGTTGGACAAAACACACGAATCCAACTCATGGACTGACACAACACAACATAGCGTCACATGGAAAGCCTACCACAAATAACTCCAAAAAATAAAACCTTGCACTATGCCGAGGCATGACACAACTATAACCATAACCAAAATAAGAATCTTATCTTCCACCATGTCTAGCCACTGGCCGAGTATAATTAATCATGTTACAAGAATCCCTGCACAAATCAGCAAAAGTGAGTCTAGACCCGACTCCTACAACATCTGACTTCTTGCATGATTTCGATCGAGAAAGAAAGGTAACAATCCTAAATGTCCTGTAGCCTCCTGTTTATATGTTCACTGCGTATTGCACACATAAGTAGACACGACTCATAGACTCCCTAGTACGAACTGCTCTGATACCAAGTCAATCATACCCTAAGACGGGGGAAGCATGACCGACACCTGGTGCCACACTTGATCGAGAAAACCCGGCAACCATCTAACTATAATAAGCCAGAAATGATGAGGTTTGGCATTACAACACAAGTTAAATTAAAGTAAATGATAGACTAAAATGGAAGCTGGCTCACAGACCAAGCAATAGATACAAAATAGGCCGCCAAGGCGACATAATGGAAAACAACTTTACAATCAGGGCCACCTGGCCCTTAGCAATATACTAACACCACAACAATATATATGAGCCTCTATGAATACAATAGTAATGAAATGATCGGGACAGGGCCCTAAACTACCCTTAACTCAAACATATGGGGACTCCGAAAGACCTAGAGTGCACTAACTCAGCTGGAACTCCACTCAACAACCAAGAACTCCATCTATCGGCCTGCCATTGCCTACAGGCATGAATGCAGCACCCCGACTAGGGCGTCAGTACAATAATGTATCTAGTATGAAAGGTAGAAAAAAATACAAGACTCAGATTAGAGATCAACAGATATATTGAATATCACAGGAGGAGAAACTCAATTTAAGTAAACATATAGAACCTACCTGGCCCCTATAAGCCTGGAAAATACAAGAAAACATACAATCAGAACCTACTTGGCCCCCATAAGCCTGGGAAGTCCAAAAGTAAACAACAACAAGTGGCACTTAGCCGACATGGCTCACCTATCATCGCCTCTAGACCTCTCCACAGCCTCAGCCAACACCAACCAACATCTAGCATCCACTGCTATCAGATAATAGATAACACAAAAAACAACCATAATATGATGCCAAGTAAATCAAAAGTAAAGACCAGTTATTCAACATCATCAATCAAGAACTGTCGGACCCTCTCTCAGTTGCGCATAGTTAGCAGAGCCCATCGATTAAGGAGAGCCAATCACAATCTCAGGAAGGCACAGAAATGTCAGACTACTCAGGAATCATGTCTTGATTTGACACTATGAAGGAAATCATCCTCAACCCCATAGGTTGTTCACTCCTTGGGCTCAAGCCCTCGATTGGAAACACTCTTGTACATTGGGTATCCACGAGTCCCAAGACCTCAATTAGAACATACAACCCTAATCAGAAATATTCACATTTAATAACAATAACAATACATTTTTAAACAGCCCATAACCGTCTCTCAAGCCCCACAAACCAACTATCACAACATAGTACTATTCTTTCACGTCTAGCCGTCCACTAATGAGCCTCTAGCCGAGCTAAGGATTACTATCCTAACCAGTATATCTCCAAGCTTTACAAGCAGCAAACGAGCCATACTACTCATCAATAACATCAAGGGACACATCCAAACTAGTCCAAGTGTCACCACGGTCATCACGTGCCATCGACATGGCCGACACGACTGCGGATTCAAATATAACAAAAGTTCATTGCAACCATCAACCTTAACCATTATAAACCCTCATTCAGTTTTCAATATCATTAGCTAATATTATTCACACAAATAGCCCATAACTTTCTACAAGAACCACATGCCTCACACACGGCCTCCCGACACGAGCCTAATAATTTTCCATGGCTAGGATTCTCCGCACTCAAGCCTGAGTTACCAAAATACCAGAACATTATACCCATACTTATCATCATATAAATAGGAGAACCAGAGTCAAATAATAATATAACACAAAGATTCATAAAACAACCAACACACATGTCAATATTGACGACAATGGCTACGGAATTCATGCCTATAAAGGGAGAGACAAGCCTAACATACCTTGGATTATTGGAAAACCTGAACTAAGCTGAACCTCCACACTTATAATAATCTGGATACTGCCTAAGAGCATCCCAAGTGACTTCCAAAATGCAACCAACACAACTCAACAACGAAACAAGACAAACGAAGCTTACCCTACAAGATTCGTAGGAATTCGACGATAGAAACTCCGAGACAACAACCTACCTGGGTTAACACAACTATTACCAACCGCAAAAACTAAGGAAAACAAAAGGAAGAAGGCTTACCAACATCTTCACCACGAAAAAGCAACGAACAGCCCAAAAAAGACTCCAAACCACACACTATACCAAGCTCCCGACTTCCCAACCTTCGATCCCACCTTGGATTATGTTTCCTTAGCCAAAACCATCAAGAACATGTCGGAACACCTCTAGGGAGAGCTTTAGCTATGGGATATTTCCAGAAATGAGAAAAGGATACGAAATAACCATCCAAATGGACTTAAATAGTCCTCCACTGCCTTAGTCGCTTGTGACGTGTCTGCTTGTGCAGTCTTGCAAAAATATGAATATCTCTCTACTCCAAAGTCGGATTGATGAACGATTTAATGCGCTAGAAATCAGACTTATAGACTTTTAATTTGGTAGGTCGTAGGCCCTATAACTCCTTATATATTGGTATAAAAGCCTTGAGACATTTGACCTAAATTTTAGAGAATCTCAAGAAGGAAATTTTGCGATAACTTTTGCTGAATTTTGTTCTACAACTGCATCGACGTCCAATCTTAAATATGATCTTAGTGTGACCCAAATACCTCATAAAAATTCCTTCTTAGCCTATTAAGTACTCTTTCCTACCTCAAAAGTACGTATTTATCGCTCAAATTATTCGGGGTGTTACACTTAGGGACGGGTGTGGTACATATGTGGAAATAGTCACTAGCGCTCCTTGGGACTACACACTTTTGCTTCACTTTTACCCTTTTCTCTTCTTTTCTCCCTTTCTCTATTTCATTCATATTTCAACTAGTGGGTGTGGTTTCTTTTTCACAGGATTCTATGGTCAGTCCGTGACCCCTAGATTCCAAAGGCGTCCTCCTTTTTTTCTTTTCTTTTTCTTTCACATCACACTCACTTTTCATTGATTAACTTTTTCTCCTTTTATTTCCCCTACACAGCTTACACACCCCTTCAATAGCCACCCTCAAGTTAGGTATTTTTTCTGAGTTGAGGTTTACAATGTCCAAAGAGGGACTAGGGCCAAAATAGGTTCATTATAAATAAGTGGGAAGGTGAATGGACTAATCAAAGAAAATGGTCAATTTAGGCTCAAACATTTGGATCAAGGGATACTTATTTTATTTGGTCAGGCAATTTGAGCTTAAAGTGAGCTAAGTAAAAAATGGTCTATGATCATTTCATAATTAACTATCCTCTAACCTAAGCAAAGACTAACCGAGCAAGTTCTAAATCACCTGCACAGTGTTGAACATAGTAAGAATTCACTCATACATGGGACAACTTTGCATCACATACTACCTATCTGGTTTTTGCACAATTATGCTATCGTTACTCATTCTAGTCTATCAATTTCCATAAAAAGATCCACAATGGTCATTATTTACAGTAAACAAACACATCTACTCAAACAAAAAATTTAAAAAGGGTCATTTTTTTTCAAAAATATGAAAACATCAAATACATGTGCATTTTTATTGGCTATTAGCTACTCCTAAGCTACTCCTAGTTAAATAAATAAAATATCCTAAACAGGCCAGTTCTACTAGATAGCATGTTCGAGGGAAAAGAAATACGACAACAAAAACCCTCGAATGAAACAAAAACAGATACACCCCCCTCAAAAAGCATGCTTTGTCCCCAAAGCAAAAAAATGAAAACTAAGAGAGGGACATACTTGTGGCGCTCTAAGCGCTCCTGTCAGCTACTCAGACTTCACCGACCATTCATGGGTTGACTCCCATGCAGCACTTGATTTAACGTTACGGCACGATGCAAGTCTCTTGACTACTCAAGCCACGTCAAGATACACCGACTCAATTCCTTTCACCTCATTAGTGTTTCCCAGATACATCTTTACCCTCTGACCGTTCACTTTAAACTTTTTGCCATCTTTGTTCTCCAGTTTAATGGCGCCATATAGGAATACCTCCACCCCCCTATACGGTCCCATCCATCTAGACTTCAATTTGCCTAGATGTAAACTGATGTGGTGTGACTTTATAACACTTTCGACACTTAAAACTGAGGAAACTAGCATGGACTTATGTGTGTTTATATGGATATAAGGGACTTTTACTTTATTTTAAGGGAAAATAGTGTTGGAGCTGAATTGTGAAAAAGATGGAGAAAAATGCATAAAAACGGCTAAGTACGGATCTTAGTACGATCATACTGAGAGTCATGGAAAGGTACAGGACCAAATCATGAGGCATAGGCAATTTACGGCTCATAGTAGGAGCCGTACCATAGCAGTCGTAGTAAATTCTAGAAGGTTTTGCATAGGCCAAGTATCTTGGTATGGGTAGCAACCACGAGTCGTGAGAACTACCTAAGACCCGTACCAAGGAATGGAAAAGCCCAGAAAAAGAGAAGGCTGATAGAACTCAAGGTATGAAAAGGAGTCATGGATCATGGAACTGAGGTATGAGTCGTACCAATCCATCCATGAAAGTTAACAAGGTATGCAAAAAAATGGAAGTTCAAGCCACAGGAAGATTGTATAACTCGTAGGTTCTTGGTATAAGTCATACCAGAAGTCGACATTTAGCCAGATTCAGTAGAAGCCAGCCAACATTCGAGTCAAGGTAAGACCTGTACAATCTTGTTACTGGTTGTATGTGAAGGCGGTGATAGTTTTTGGTAGTTTCCCTATTTACTTAGGAGATGTCACGACCCGAACGTAGAACCCGATCATAACACGGAACAAGGAACCTTGAAAGTCCCTAAGTGAACCCATGGCATGAGCATATCTAACTTCATTCACTTTAAAAGGAAGACTGAATATAGGCATAGCGGAAATGTAAACATAACATGACATATCATAACATTTGGAAATACTGGACAAATACATAAGCCGAGTACTACATATTGTCTAAAAGCCTCTACTGTGTAAGATGGGTTGATGGGACAACACCCCCAACTAACCCGGTCAACAACTGAAACATAAAATAACACATATGTCTAGTCAAACGGCCCTCGGAACATGAGGACTCACCAATAAAGATGATAATAACCCTAAGATGGTCTAAGGATTAGGATGATCCTAAGAGCCAAGACCTGTATCATGAAACGATACAACATAGAAAGTATGTGCGGTCAGTACGTGGAATGTACCGAGTATGCAAGGTAAGTAAAACGGACATTTAAATTACATGAAACTCATAAAACATCATAAGACTAGGACATCATGCTCATATCATAAATATTGTGACATAACGTAAGGCTCAAGGTCTTCAAATCATTCATAAACCATTCATTTTCATAATCATGAAGAAACTTTATCGAATCATCACTTGAGCCAATAACATAAACATAAAAATGCATAAAACATGCGGAACAATTGGAGGACTAGTCATAACCAAACACCATCATGATAAAGCCTTTCATGATGTCCCAACTATCTCACTCAAGTGGGTAGAGTCGCCACTGGCTATCCAAGCGAGGGATGTGCATTATGTGATATCACGAAAGAGGGGATCAATTATCATTGTAATGTATCATTATAAACCCACGGTGGCACGTGGTTATGAGACGCCGGTGTAGTCCCTTGAACACCGGGTTGCTCGATGCTAGGCACAGCTCCCAAAAACATGCATATTATGCTCATATGTAAATCAATAACTTCATTCATTAAGATTCATGGCTAAAATAAATATTCATCATTCATTGATCCCCATTAGAAAATGATTAGCCAAGAATCAAAGACCCTTTTTAGTAGGCCAACATCATAAATCGATTAATCATGAGATCCGTTTCATAAACCATAAGTCATTCTTCAACATGTGGGCATTTCATAATACTTTACCATGCTTTACAATACTCAATTCATTCGAAAACATGCTTGTAAACATGGGTAACTTGAAAACATGCTTTTCATCATCAATAGTTCATAAATCATAAGGCCCATGCATACTTGAAGATCATGCATATAACTTGTAAATCATCAAATCATATTGGGTATTTGAATAAATTCATATTTCAAATGATAGATCATGCTGGGTTTGTAAATATCAACAATTAAAGTGTCGATCATAAATCGATTCACCATAGATCATGCATAATTAGGCTTAATTGAGTAGAAATCGAAATCAATAATTTTATAATCGGAATAGCTGTAAAATCTGATCAAAATTCATAAAATATGATGTAATTTGCAAATCAAAATAGCCGATTAATAAATCATTAGATTTTCACAAAAATTGAATTCAAAACGCCATGAGATTTTTGGTAGAGTTTCATAAATTAAGAGAGAATGGGCATGGGTGTGAACAGAAACGCCCTTTCGTAACCCTACATATCTGGGTAAGATCAGATTCTAGAGTTCCTTGGATGCCCAATGGAGAATTGATAGGGAAAAGCTTGAAACTATGCTTGATTTCTGTAAAATCCTCTAAATTTGCATGCATGGGAATGACTTATGCAAGAGGGACTTAACCTATCTTATCATGCCCAAAAAATACATAAAATGATGTAGTTTAGGGCCCTAGAGCATAAAAAGGTCGAAAATACCCTTAATGAAATTTCTCTAAAACAATGAACTAGGTGAACCAACGAGCGATCCGACTAGTTGTTGCATGATACCATGACTTGTGGTATCGAGTCGTTGGATCCACTGCCTAAATCCGTACTTTCAGATTCTTCGCACGACTCGACAGGAAGAGTCGTTGCTTCCAATGACGGGTTGTTAGTTCGACCGTTGCCAGCCCCTTCACAAACCTGAACTTCCCTTACCACGAGCCTCACCATGACTCGTGGTTGTTTCCAGCGAGTAGTGGCATCGATCCATTACATCCACTGGAAAATCTGGCAACCCATACCATGCAGGTTACCACGGGTCATCACTTCTCACCATGAGTCGTTGGGTGACCCGTGGTATCCCCAACTGCCAAGGTCCAATTCCTCTTACGATAGCTAACAATGACTCGTGGTTTCCAACCACGATTTGTTACATCACCCGTCCTGTGACTTTTTCCCATTTTTTAGCCAACTTCCAATATTTTGTTACACCCCGTAAGTTCTTGACATGTAGATGGCCTATTCGCATGTTGGTTAAGAGTTTTTGAATGCCATACATGCTAGGAAAATTTCTGGGGAAAGACCAAATAAGAAATCCGTCGAACCATCGCGGAAGGAGCCGGGGCAGAGCCCCTCCGCGATGGCAACGTGCCACGGAGGGAGGGCCTCCGCATTGGCTCCGTGTCACGAAGGCCCTATCCAGCCCCAAGTATAAAAGCCTCCAACTTCGGTTTTAATGTTAAATTTTATATAATTTTCTAGAGAAGTCGAGGGAAAACATAGAGAACGAATGTTCCTTGATAATATTCATCCGATTACGCCATCAAACGTGGTCCAAACTCAAATTAACTCTAGATCTCGAAGTATTAAGCAGTAAGGAGCATTCCTACGGATTTAGTTTTGTGAAATTCGACCGGCGAATCATCGTGCTACCGAACTAAGGAAAGTGGAATTGCTCCAAATTAGTATCAATATACTTCTAGCCCTAAAGTGAGTATTTCTCCCTTCTGGACTCTCGAGAAATAGCGAGTTTTTGACCGTTTTTCGATAAGCCAAAGTTTGGGCTATATATATATTGAAGGTGATATTTTCTTCTAGAATATTAGCGTATTTATTTCTAATTGACATATATATGAATGCAGTTGGGAGAAATAGCAGAAGTACTGACCGAGCTACACCAGTTAGTTGGGAAATCCGAAGCGAAGGTATGTAAAGCTAATTCCTTTGGAAAGTTAGTAATCCAGTACAGTAAATAGCGTGATGTATAGGAGAAAGAACTCAGAAGTCGAGAATTGAGTCCAGTTTGAATTTAGCAAGCATGTTTTATGATATTATATATATATTCAGAATAAAAGTTAGTAAAGAAATATCAGACAGTTAGATAATATCTCAGTTACAGTATAGTCAGACAGCCAGATAATATCTCAGATACAATATAGTTCAGTATGAGAATCAGTATAACACAGAAAAAAGTTCAGAATGAGAAACCAGAGTACAGATAGTATTTTCAGTTTAAACATGCTTGCTATATGTGATTATTGTTTGTTGAATGCAGTTGGGAGAAATAGCAGAAGTACTGACCGAGCTACACCAGTTAGTTGGGAAATCCGAAGCGAAGGTATGTAAAGCTAATTCCTTTGGAAAGTTAGTAATCCAGTACAGTAAATAGCGTGATGTATAGGAGAAAGAACTCAGAAGTCGAGAATTGAGTCCAGTTTGAATTTAGCAAGCATGTTTTATGATACTATATATATATTCAGAATAAAAGTTAGTAAAGAAATATCAGACAGTTAGATAATATCTCAGTTACAGTATAGTCAGACAGCCAGATAATATCTCAGATACAATATAGTTCAGTATGAGAATCAGTATAACACAGAAAAAAGTTCAGAATGAGAAACCAGAGTACAGATAGTATTTTCAGTTTAAACATGCTTGCTATATGTGATTATTGTTTGTTGAGACCTATTTGTGTTATGAGGATACCCTTTGAGCATCCTCACTGCCCCTGGGTTGGTAACTGTGTCGACCCACTGTGAGGGTGGGGATACGCCACTCCAAGGAGTGGTATGCCGTCCGCAGTAGGACGAAGATGGGATGGAGCATTCCCCATATTAGGCTGATCAGCATAGCAGTATAGCTTACTCTGTTGTGCGCTTGCGCCCAGGGGGCAGTTACAGATACAGATACAGATACAGATTACAGTTTACAGTACAGGAGTCCTTTGGACTCAGACACAGTTATTTATATCAGAGGGCATAGCCTGAGCTGGAGGCCTATGGGGCCGGTAGAGGTGCTCGTAGTTAGTAGACGAGTGGAGTGATTTATTTTTGGATGGTTTTGACCCGGGTAGGGGTATATAGATTGTGTGTTGGTTGGCACCTTCTGGCTTATGGGGGCTGGTATAGGTCCTTGTATGTTATATATATGTATATACATGATATCTATTAGCTTATAAACAGCAGGTCGCCATGACGACAGGTATTATTCTACCTTTCCTTTAGTACAAATAAGCTTATTTTAGATCCTGCTAGCCCAGACAGTTTCAAATACTTTCTGCCATTCAGCATTTACTAGCATTGTTATTTATATTCAGTTATGTTCAGTTTTCTTTACATACTCGGTACCACTTGTACTGACGCCCGTTTGGGGCGCTGCATTACTTGCCTACAGGTATCTATAGACGAGGAGCAGATCCCTCGTGATCCTAGCCAGCGTAGAGTCATCAGCTCCTGTCATCCGGAGCTTGATATTCAGAGGTTTACATCATTTTATTTTGTTGTATAGTATGGGTAGGTCGGGGCCCTGTCCCGACCATCTTATTAGTATTCTTAGAGGCTTGCAGATTGTGTATATATATCTCCCCGTGGTTAGTTGTGCCGGTCATGTGGGGTCGTGCGTATGCTTAGCTGTTTAGTATTGTTGTTTATGTTGGCCGTGTGGGGCCATATCCAGTTAGTAGTGGTGACCTTGCCAGTCACGTAGTTGTTCAGCATTTGTTATACTGATTTGGAGATGACTAGACAACAAAGTGGCCTTGTCGGCCCGCATAGGTTTCCCTATATAAATGTGATTCTGGTTAGCTGATGTTATAGTACAGGTGGCCATAGGCCTAGACGGCTGGAGGCTATGTTTACAACCATTATATAGCCCGTTGTTTCTGTGAATCAGAGTTAGAGCCAGCCAGGCACCAGATGTGCTTACGCTCAGTAGTCTAGCAGTTTAGATCCTAACAGGGCACTAGGTGCCAGTCATACCCCCCAAGGCGAGGCGTGACAAACTTGGTATCAGAGCAGGTCATGTCCCAGGGAGTCTGCAAGCCGTGCTAAGTAGAGTCTTGTCTATGGATGCGTTGTGCACCACATACTATAGGCAGGAGGCTGCAAGGCATAACAGGATGGTTACTCTTTCTTCATATTCAGTCGTGAGATAGAACAGTACAGTATAGGGTTGAGTTCTAAAATCTTATTATACTCTTTGTTTATAGATAAATGGCAGACCAGCGACACCCTGCCACAGGCAGAAGGCTGGATACCGCAGCAAGAGAAGGCACCAGCAGGATGCCTCAGCTTCATTTAGAATCAGCCTGATCTGAGGGCGATATAGAGGCATCATCACAGCCTTCTCAGCAGTCCCCATCTCATTAAGAGCCATTCGGAACGACACCGCCTCCGATAGCTCCTGTACCTATACCGTCTGACCAGGAAGTTCGCAGTGCAGTTGTTATGTTGGCATAAATGATGGCCACTCAGCGCCAGTCAGTGCCACCTATAACAGCGGAGCCATCAGGTGGATCTGGCAGTTTGAGGGTCAAGGAATTTTTGGCATTGGGTCCCCCACAGTTCATAGGGTTAGATCAGGCAGAGGACCCCCAAGATTTCCTAGATCAGATGTAGAGAATCTTCCGGGTCATGCATGTGACACCTACAGAATCAGTTGAGTTAGCAGTATTCCGGTTGCGAGACATAGCTGTGTTATGGTACGAGAGCTGGGAAAGGTCTCGAGGGAGAGATGTTGCCCCTCCAACCTAGTCCAGCTTCTCGGAGGCCTTCCTAGATCGTTATTTGCCACGGGAGATCCGGCAGGCCCGGATGGATCAGTTCTTGCACTTAGAGCTGGGGGCGAGGAGCGTACGAGAATATGCCTTATAGTTTGACTCCTTAGCCCGCTATGCTCCAGCTTTTGTGGACACCATGCCATCCAGAGTCCACCGGTTTATTATGGGTCTGAACCCAGAATACGTTGAGGCATGCATGACAGCTACATTACGGGAAGATATAGACATTTCCCGGGTGCAGGCCTTTGCCCAGACTATTGAGGGACTTAGACAGCTGCAACAGGACAGTAGACAGACAAATCAGGAGCAGCGCCGCAGGGATAGATCAGATGAAATACAGAGGGATTTTCAGAGAGGACCCAGGCCCCGGTTGTTAGACAGGCCCCCTAGGCCCCCTCCTCTACCACAACAGTAGAGGGGTAGATTTATTCGTCGAGGGCAGTCAGAGCCTGGTGGCAGTTCTCGAACGGTGGATTCGCCTCAGCAGAGGAGGGCAGAGCAGAGCAGATACACACCCCCACCCTGCCCTATTTGCAGTCGGCCTAACATTGGATCTTGTAGATATGGCTCCACAGGGTGTTATATATGCGGGCAGGAGGGGCACATAATGAGAGATTGTCCGGCCAGGGGGCAAGGTAGCCGAGATAGCCAGGATAGGACATCAGCAGGGCTATGAGCTCCAGCAGCCTCGGCAGGGCGTAGGCCCACCGGTTCAGCAGGTAGAGGCCGAGGTAGATTAGGAGCCTCTAGTTCAGGTACGGGCTCAAGCCGTACCTATGCATTACCAGAGAGACAGGACTCAGAGGCATCTCCAAATGTGGTAACAGGTATGATGACTATTTGCTCATGCCATGCTTATGTACTGATTGATCCAGGGTCCACTTTGTCCTATGTTACCTCATTTGTGGCTCGAAAGTTCAGTGTCGCACCAGAATTGTTACAGCATCCCTTCTCAGTATCTACACCTATCGGTGACTCCATTATAGCTAGCAGAATTTATCGAGGGTGTACAGTAGAGGTTGCTGATCGTCAGACTACAGTAGATTTGGTAGAACTAGAGATGATTGATTTCGATGCCATTATGGGTATGGATTGGTTGGTGCCGTGCTATGCCAACGTAGAGTGTTGGACCAAGATGGTTCGATTCCACTTTCTAGGGGAGGCAGTGCGAGAGTGGAAGGGCAGCACAACTATGCCAAAAGGTAGGTTTATTTCCTACCTTCGGGCGAGGAAATTGATAGCTAAGGGATGTATTTACCACCTAGTCAGGGTTCAGGATGTTCAGGTAGAGTCTCCGACACTCCAGTCTGTTCCAGTGCTGAATGAATTCCCTGATGTATTTCTAGATGAGTTACCTGGTATTCCCCCAGAAAGGGAAATAGATTTTGCAATCGACTTACTACCAGGCACTCAGCCTATATCAATTCCTCCGTATCGCATGGCTCCTGCTGAACTCAGGGAATTGAAAGAGCAGCTGAAGGACCTATTGGATAAGGGCTTTAATAGGCTGAGTACTTCACCGTGGTGTGCGCCAGTCCTATTTGTGAGAAAGAAGAATGGCTCGCTCCGCATGTGTATAGACTACCGGCAGCTGAATAAGGTTATAGTCAAGAATAAGTATCCGCTTCCCAAAATAGATAATTTGTTTGATCACTTACAAGGGGCCAAATATTTCTCCAAGATTGACTTACGGTCCAGATATCATCAGGTTCGAGTTTGTGAAAGAGATATTCCCAAAACAGCCTTCAGAAACCGATATGGCCACTTTGAATTTCTAGTTATGTCCTTTGGGTTGACGAATGCCCCAGCAGTATTTATGGACCTGATGAACATTACCTTCAGACCATACCTGGACCTGTTCGTGATAGTATTTATCGATGATATTCTGGTGTATTCTTGCTCAGAGGCAGACCATCAGGCTCATTTATGAACAGTGCTCCAGATTCTTAGGGACCGTCAGTTGTATGCTAAGTTCTCCAAAGGTGAATTCTGGCTGAACTCAGTAGCTTTCTTAGGGCATATTGTGTCAGATGCTGGTATACAGGTTGACACCCAGAAAATAGAAGCAGTCAAAACATGGCCTAAACCTACCACTCCAACCGAAGTTCGCAGTTTTCTGGGATTAGTGGGATATTACAGAAGATTTGTTGAGGGATTCTCCACTATAGCGGCAGCTTTGACTAAGCTGACGCAGAAAGCAGTGAAGTTTCAGTGGACAGAGGCATGTGAGTAGAGTTTCTAAGAATTAAAGGAAAGATTAACCTCCGCTCCAGTGTTAGCATTACCGGACGGTACAGAGGGTTATTCAGTGTATTGTGACGCATCAGGTATTGGGTTGGGTTGTGTGTTGATGCAGCACGGTAAAGTGATTGCGTATGCTTCCAGACAGCTTAGGAAACACGAAAAGAATTACCCTACCCACGACCTAGAGTTAGCCGCAGTGATCCACGCCTTAAAGATATGGAGACATTACTTGTATGGCGTCCATGTGGATATTTTCATAGATCATAAGAGCCTACAGTATATCTTCACTTAGAGGGAGTTGAATTTGCGACAGGGTCGCTGGTTGGAGTTATTGAAAGATTATGACGTGGACATTCTGTATCATCCGAGAAAAGCCAATGTAGTAGCAGATGCTCTCAGCCGTAAATAAATGGGAAGTTTGGCGTATTTGCAGCCCGAGCAGCGGGAGTTGGTCAGAGAAATACATCTACTAGCCAGCCTAGCTGTTCTTGTAGCAGAAATAGAGGACAATAGAGCGGTAATTCAGAACACCGTTGTGTCGTCATTAGTTGTGGAAGTGAAAGAACGGCAATATGAAGATCCTGACCTGGTCCAGCTTAAGGACAAAATTCAGCAAGGGAAAGTGTCAGATTTTTAGGTAACTGAGGATGAAGTGCTGTGATGTAATGTCCGCCTCTGTGTTCTAGATGTTTCAGGTCTCCGTCAATAGATTATGAATGAGGTACATTACGCCCGCTATTCTTTCCACCCAGGCGCGACGAAAATGTACCACGATATAATGGAAATCCACTGGTGGCCAAGTATGAAGAGGGAAATAGCAGAATTCGTAGCCCAATGTCCTAACTGCCAACAGGTAAAAGCGGAACACCAGAAACCAGGCGGGTTAACTCAAGACAAAGCTATGCCTCTCTGGAAATGGGAAGCAGTAAACATGGATTTTGTGGCAGGATTTCCCCATACCAAGCGTAGACATGATTCCATTTGGGTAATAGTTGACAGACTGATGAAATCAGCCCATTTCCTGCTAGTGAAAGCTACTTTCTCGGCCGAAGATTACGCCAAATTGTATATCAGCGAAATAGTTAGATTACATGGTGTTCCAGTATCTATTATCTCTGACAGAGGAGCACAATTTACAGCTAGATTTTGGTAGTCATTTCAGAGAGGTCTGGGAACACAGATTAATTTGAGCACAGCATTCCACCCTCAGACAGATGGACAGGCTGAACGCACTATTCAGACGCTCGAGGACATGCTACGAGCGTGTGTGCTAGATTTTGGAGGTAGCTGGGATGAGCATTTGCTGCTAATTGAGTTTTCTTATAATAATAGCTATCACTCAGCTATCCAGATGGCGCCCTTTGAGGCATTGTATGGGCGAAAATGCAGATCACCGGTTGGCTGGTTTGAAGTGGGAGAGTCAGTGCTGATTGGGCCAGATATTATTCATCAGTCAGAGGAGAAGGTAAAGCTTATTAGAGAATGCCTACTGACTGCACAGAGCCGCCAGAAATCATATGCCGATGTGCGGCGCAGGGACCTGGAATTTGATGTGAATGACTGGGTATTTCTGAAAGTATCTCCAATGAAAGGGGTGATGAGATTCGGCAAAAAAGGTAAGCTCAGTCCGAGATTCGTTCGGCCTTATCAGATTCGATGGAGAGTGGCCGAGTGGCATACGAATTGAATTTGCCTCCAGAATTAGAGTCTGTTCATCCAATTTTCCACGTATCTATGCTAAGAAAGTGCATAGGAGACCCTCACAGAGTTGTCCCAGTCTAGGATGTCCAGGTTACGGAAGAGCTGGCCTATGAAGAGGTTCCAGTAGCTATCTTAGACAGACAGATTCATAGATTGAGAACCAAAGATATTGCTTCTGTCAAGGTGTTGTGGCGTAATAGGAACCGAGAAGAGATGACCTGGGAAGCAGAGGAAGATATGAAAATCAGATATCCTCACTTATTTCAAACCTAGTCAGTCAAGAGGTATGTTAGTATTATTATTTTATATAGTGCCTTATAGTATATGTATAAATGAGATAGTCGACTCTAGTCTTTTATGAGATGGATACTATAGTATTGTGTGGAGTACCTGTATTGGACTTTTCTGCATTTCAGGTTCTTGATATAGTCCATATTATAGGGGATACTCTGCTAAAATTTTTCTAGAAATAACTTGAGTGAGTCGAGAATTCTTATAAATAGAAGTTCACATTCGAGGACGAATGTTCTTAGGGGGGGGGGAGAATGTTACACCTCGTAAATTCTCGACATGTAGATGGCCTATTCACATGTTGGTTAAGAGTTTTTGAATGCCATACATTCTAGGAAAAGGCCTGGGGAAAGACCGGATAAGAAATCCATCGAACCATCGCAGAAGGAGCCGGGGCAGAGCCCCTCCGCGATGGCAGCGTGCCACGGAGGGAGGGCCTCCGCGTTGGCTCCGTGTCACGGAGGCCCTGTCCAGCCCCAAGTATAAAAGCCTCCAACTTTGGTTTTAATGTTAAATTTCATATATATTTTTAGAGAAGTGAAGAGAAAACAGAGAGAACGAAGGTTCCTTTATAATATTCGTCCGATTACGCTGTCAAACGCGGTCCAAACTCAAATTAACTCCAGATACCGAAGTATTAAGAAGTAAGGAGCATTCCTACGGATTTAGTTTTGTGAAATTCAGCTGGCAAATCCTCGTGCAACCGAACTAAGGAAAGTGGAATTGCTCCAAATTAGTGTCAATATACTCCTAGCCCTAAAGTGAGTATTTCTCTCTTCTGGACTCTCGAGAAATAGCGAGTTTTTGACCGTTTTTCGATAAGCCAAAGTTTGGGCTATATATATATTGAAGGTGATATTTTCTTCTAGAATATTAGCATATTTAGTTCTAATTGACATATATATGAATGCAGTTGGGAGAAATAGCAGAAGTACTGACCGAGCTACACCAGTTAGTCGGGAAATCCGAAGCGAAGGTATGTAAAGCTAATTCCTTTGGCAAGTTAGTAATCCAGTACAGTAAATAGCATGATGTATAGGAGAAAGAACTCAGAAGTCGAGAATTGAGTCCAGTTTGAAGTTAGCAAGCATGTTTTATGATATTATATATATATTCAGAATAAAAGTTAGTAAAGCAATATCAGACAGTTAGATAATATCTCAATTACAGTATAGTCAGATAGTCAGATAATATCTCAGATACAGTATAGTTCAGTATGAGAATCAGTATAACACAGAAAAGAGTTCAGAATGAGAAATCAGAGTGCAGATAGTATTTTCAGTTTAAACATGCTTGCTATATGTGATTATTGTTTGTTGAGACTTGTTTGTGTTACGAGGGTACCCTTTGAGCGTCCTCGCCACCCCTGGGTTGGTAACTGTGTCGACCCACGGTGAGGGTGGGGATACGCCACTCCAAGGAGTGGTATGCCGTCCGCAGTAGGACGAAGATGGGATGGAGCATTCCCCATATCAGGCTGATCAGCATAGCAGTATAGCTTACCCTGTTATGCGCTTGCGCCCAGGGGGCAGATTACAGATACAGATACAGATACATATTACAGTTTACAGTACAGGAGTCCTTCGGACTCAAACACAGTTATTTATATCAGAGGCCATAGCCCGAGCTGGAGACCGAGGGGGCCGGTAGAGGTGCTCGTAGTTAGTAGACGAGTGGAGTGATTTATTTTTGGATGGTTTTGACCCGGTTAGGGGTATATAGATTGTGTGTTGGTTGGCACCTTCCGACTTATGGGGGCTGGTATAGGTCCTTGTATGTTATATATATGCATATACATGATATCCATTAGCTTATAAACAGCAGGTTGCCATGACGACAAGTATTATTCTACCTTACCTTCAGTACAGATAAGCTTATTCCAGATCCTGCTAGCCCAGACAGTTTTAGATACTTTCTGCCATTTAGCATTTACTAGCATTGTTATTTATATTCAGTTATGTTTAGTTTTCTTTACATACTCGGTACCAGTGGTACTGACGCTCATTTGGGGCGTTGCATTACTTGCCTGCAGGTACCTATAGACGAGGAGCCGATCCCTTGTGATCCTAGCCAGCGGAGAGTCATTAGCTCCTGTCATCTAGAGCTTGATATTCAGAGGTTTACATCATTTTCTTTTGTTGTATAGTACGGTAGGTCCTGACCATCTTATCAGTATTCTTAGAGGCTTGCAGATTGTGTATATATATCTCCCTGTAGTTAGTTGTGCCAGTCGTGTGGGGCCGTGCGTATGCTTAGCTGTTTAGTATTGTTGTTTATGTTGGCCGTGTGGGGCCATATCCAGTTAGTAGTGGTGACCTTGCCGGTCACGTAGTTGTTCAGCATTTGTAATACTAATTTGGAGATAACTAGACAGCATAGTGGCCTTGTCAGCCCGCATAGGTTTCCCTATATAAATGTGATTCTGGTTAGCTGATGTTATAGTACAGGTGGCTATAGGCCTAGTCGGCCGGAGGCTGTGTTTACAGTTGTTATATAGCCCGTTGTTTCCATGAATCAGAGTTAGAGTTAGCCAGGCACCAGATGTGCTTAGGCTCAGTAGTCTAGCAGTTTAGATCCTAGCAGGGCACCAGGTGCCAGTCATACCCCTCAAGGTGGGGCGTGACATTTTAATCTCGGGTCAAATCTTGGGCACTTTTGGGGTATTACAATATCTCCCCCTTGGGAACATTCTTCCTCGAATGTTTAAAACAAGCAGAAAAACAAAGACATGCAACCAATCATTACATCCCAATACTGATCATTTAACCCAATATTTAATGGAATAACTACCTCTGATTCATACCACATAGCTGAATTGATTTCATACTTCACATACACATCCATACACATAAAAGAAACTTGAACACATGATTTGAACATGAAAACTAAGTAGAGATATAGGGTCAAAACTGATACCTTAAGTCAGAACTGAGCCGGTAGAGAATCAGTGTGGGTATTTAGCCATCATATCCTCTTCGGCTTCCCACATAGCTCCTTTGACATGCTGATTTCTCCATAATACTTTAACTGAAGCTACTTCCTTGTTCCTTAGATTTTGAACCTGACAATCTAATATTTCCACCGGAACCTCCTCATAGCTAAGGCTATCTTTTACACCAACGCTGTCTACCGGGACTACTAGAGCTGGATCTCCCAAAAATTTCTTCAAAAGTGATACATGAAATACAGAATGTAGGGAAGATAACTTTGAGGGAAGTTCCAACTCATACGCCACCTTACCAACTCTTCTCATAATCCGATAGGGACCAACATAGTGGGGACTGAGTTTTCCTTTCTTCTCAAACCGCATTACTCCCTTCATGGGAGATACCTTCAGAAACACCCAATCGTCCACCACGAACTCCAACTCTCTCCTCCTCACATCCGCATAGGACTTTTGACGACTCTGAGCGGTTTTCAGCCTATCCCTTATCAACTGAACCTTCACCATAGCCTCAAACCAAATATGGCCCTATCATAGTTGCCTCACCAACCTCAAACCATCTGATGGGCGATCTACACCTCCGCTCATAAAGAGCCTCGAACGGTGCCATCTGAATGCTAGAGTAATAGCTGTTATTGTAAGAGAACTCGATCAGGGGAAAGTGATCATCCTAACTACCTTTGAAGTCCATCATACATGCTCTCAACATGTCCTTGAGAGTATGGATTGTCTGGTCTGCTTGACCATCCGTTTGCGGATGAAATGTTGTGCTGAGCTTAACCTGAGTCCCAAGCCTTTCTAAAAAGACCACCAAAATTGGGAGGTAAATTGAGTACCTCGGTATGAAATAATGAAAAAGGGCACTCCATGTATCAAACATACTCTAGGATATATAGCTTGGCGTAATCCTCTATTGATTTCATGGTTTTCACTGGTAGAAAATGTGCAGCCTTGGTCAACCTGTCTACTACCCCCCAAATGGAATCATATTGTCGGCGAGTACGAGGTAGTCTTGTGATGAAGTCCATATTAATCTCTTTCCACTTCCAAGTAGGAATGCTGATATCCTGAAGTACTTCCCCCAGCCTTTGATGCTCAACCTTTACCTGCTGATAGTTCGGGCACTTGGCTACGAATTTTGAAATATTCTTCTTCATGCCATCCCACCAATAGATTTCTCGTAAATCGTGATACATCTTAGTGGCACCCAGATGGATGGAATACCTAGATCCATGGGCCTCATGCAATATCCGGCTCCTCAAATCATCAACATCTGGAACACATAGGCGACCCTAGTGCCGAAGCACACCATCTCCCCCTTGGGAGAAAACCTCCACTTTCTGACTTTGAATGACTTCCTTCAAATTTACCAAAATCGGGTCCTCATCTTGTCTAGATTCTACATCAGTCACAAGGATGGTTCTGATCCGCTTTTAACAACGACACCGCCATCGGTGGAGTCAACTAGTCTAACCCCAACCTTGTGAGTCAATGTACATCCTTCACCAAATACTTCTTTCCTTCATCCACATGGGACACACTCTCCATCGAGAGTCTGCTAGGAACGTTCTCCACCACATTAGCCTTATTCAGATGGTAAAGAACACTCATATCGTAATCCTTGAGTGGCTTAACCACCTCCTTTGCCGTAGATTAAGGTCCTTCTATGTGAACACATATTGTAAGTTCTTGTGGTCTGTAAACACATCCACATGGACCCCATACAAGTAATGCCGCCATATCTTCAATGAAAATACCACTGCAGCTAACTCCAAGTCATGGGTCGGTTAATTCTTCTCATGGATCTTTAACTATCTAGAGGCATATGTTATCACCTTCCCTCGCTGCATCAGTACATACCTGAGTCCGATCCTCTAAGCATCACAATACACTACGAAACCATCTGTACCCTCAGGTAGGGTCAACATTGGTGTGGTAGTAAGTCGATTCTTCAACTCTTGAAAGCTCTTCTCGCAAGCCTTCGACCATTGGAACTTCACCTTCTTCTGAGTCATGTTGGTTAGAGGCGTCACAATGGATGAAAAACCTTCAAAAAATATCTGGTAATAGCCAGCTAAACCCCAAAAACTCCAAGTATCCAAAGGGTTCATCGGTCTAGGCCAATTTTTCACTGCCTCGATTTTCTGGGAATCTACTTTTATGACTTCGTTTGATACCACGTGACCAAAAAATGCTACCGAGTTTAACCAAAACTCGCACTTGCTGAACTTGGACTGGCGATCTTTAAGGGTCTGAAGCACTATTCTCAAATGAGCGACATGCTCCTCTCGCTCTGAGAGTATATGAGGATGTCATCAATGAACACGATCACGAACATATCCAAATATGGGTTGAACACCCTATTCATCAGGTCCATAAAAGATACAGGAGCATTTGTTAGTCCAAAAGACATAACTAAAAAATCATAATGACCATACCGAATTCTTGAAGGTTGTCTTCGAAATATGAAACTCTCAAACCCTAAGCTGATGATACCCAGACCTGAGATCTATCTTTGAGAAACATTTGGCACCCTGAAGCTGGTCAAACAAATCATCGATCCTGGGAAGAGGGTATCTTTTCTTGACGTGACCTTGTTCAATTGCTGATAGTCAATGCACATCCGAAGAGAACCATCTTTCTTTCGGAAAAATAACACTGGTGCACCCCATGGAGATTTGCTCGATCTAATGAAGCCCTTATCTAGACGGTCCTTCAATTGATTCTTTAATTCCTTTAGCTCGGCTAAAGCCATCCTGTAAGGAGGGATAGATATAGGTTGCGTGTTGGGTAGAAAGTCAATATTAAAATCATTTTCCCTCTGGGGAGGAACACCTGGTAAACCATCTCGGAACACTTCCGGATACTCATGCACCATCAGAACCGACTGGATAGTCGGGTCTCAGACTCAAAGTCCTTAACCCTAACCAGATGATACATGCAACCCTTAGAAATCATCTTTTTGGACTTAAGATAGGAAATGAAATGACCTACCGGTACCGCTGAACTACCCTTCTACTCCAAGACTGACTCACCCAGAAAACGGAATTCCACTGCATAGGTTCTATAATTTACCAAAGCATAACACGCATACAACTAATCCATTCCAAGAATAATATCAAAGTCAGTCATGGCTAACTCTACAAGGTCTGCGGAGGTGACTTTATGCAATATAGTGACTGGGCATCCACTATACACCCGCCTAGCTACAACCAAATCACCAAAAGGAGTAGAAACTGAAAATGGTTCTGACAGTGTCTCAGGACTAACTCCAAAGCTACTAGAAATATAAGGAGTCACAAACGACAAGGTAGGCCCTGAATCTAGCAAAGCATAAAATCATTATGGAAAACTTGTAACATACCAGTGGACACATCCAGTGAAGTCTCCTGTTCCTGACGTCAGGTGAGGGAATATAATCTATTTTGGCGCTGTCCGCAACCCCCACTAGAAGATGCTCCCTACGAAGCTGAACATGCTGGAGTTGCTGTTGTCTTGGTGGTCTCTATCACCATCCTGTCCAGCAAATGGACACCCTTGGCACATGTGGCTGGACCTACCACACCCATAGCAAATATCTGAGTCGAGCAAACACTCCCTGGCATGACTCTTGCCATACTTTCCGCAGGTTGGGGAGGTACGCTCCACCTGTGTGTCCCTCCGGTCCCACAATCTTGAAGCCCTACTTTTTTGATCACCCTTGGGTCCGGATGGAGCACTAGATGATGATGGTTCTGGAACTAGTCACCTCTACTGAAACTGAGGGCGGTGACCACCGCCGAACCTCTGATGAGTAAACCTATGGCTATCTGTCCGAGCCCTCTTTGCCTCCCCCTCACTCGCATGAGCCGCCTCCATCTGCTGGGAGTACAACACTATACAAGGAAAGTCCATATCCTGATGAAGCATGGTAGTCCTGCAGTCTTTGTCCAAATAACCCGCCTCACCATGAACGAATCGGCTCGGCCACGTCCTTTGATTAACCACTAACTCTAGGGCATATTTTGACAAGTGAGTGAACTCGAGAGCATACTCATGTACTGTCATCCTCCCATGCTTCAAATTCACAAATTCTGCTACCTTTAACTCCCTCATTTCCCGAGGGAAGAACCAATCTAGGAATGTCGTGTGAAACTCCTCCCAAGTAACTGGCCCTGCTCCGGCGGCCCTAGTGTCCCTCCATTGCCTGAACCAGATATGTGCGACCCTTTTTAGCTGATACAAGGCCAACTCTGCACATTCAACCCCATTCACCCCCGTATCTTGGGTGATCTTCACAATCTCGTTAATAAACTCATGCGGGTCCTTATCCACTTTGGACCCAAGGAACTTCAGAGGGTTCATCCTAAAGAAATCTCTAATACGGGCTTCTGCCACATTATCATTCTGTGGGATATGCGCAATAGTCTGCTGCTTGACCTGAGTGGTCAAGGCCTGTGCCAACATCTGGATAGTCGTCCGAAACTCTGCGTGAGCAACTAGCTCCGGTGGGGGTTTGCTGAAGCCCATGATCGTTGCCATCTCCATAGCCTTCACCGTTTCTATTTCTTCTTCTGTTCATTCTTCTAGGAGCCATGATTCTGCAATCGCGAATAGCACGAATTAGAAGGATAGAAATACTTTTCATTGCACGAGATAGATCATGAAAGAAGGGAACATTTCTTAAATGTTTCGTATCCTCTTTGTTATAAGTGTGGCGCACTTCACACCTATAAAACAGACTCTACTTAAAGAGGCTTTGAAATACCCTAGGACACTTCAAACCTATGGCTGTGATACCAAGTTTGTCACGACTCGAACGTAGACCCAGATCGTAACATGGGACAAGGAACCCTGAAAGGCCCCAAGTCAACCCATGGCATAAGCATATCTAACTTCATTCACTTTAAACGAAATACTGAACATAAGGCATAGCAGAAATGTAAACATAAGATGACATATCATAACATTCGAAACACTGGACATATACATAAGCTGAGTACTACATATTGTCTGAAAGGCTCTACTGTGTAAGATGGGTTGATGGGACAACACCCCCAACTAACTTGGCCAACAACTGAAACATAGAATAATTTAAATGTCTAGTCAAATAGCCCTCGGAACATGAGGAATCACCAATAAAGATGATAATAACCCTTAGATGGTCTAAGGATGAGGATGAGCCTGAGAGCCAAGTCCTTTATCATGAAGTGATACAACATAGAAAGTATTTGGTCAGTACGTAGAATGTACCGAGTATGCAAAGTAAGTAAAACGGACATTTAAATTACATGAAACTCATAAAGCATCATAAGAGTAGGACATCATGCTCATATGATAAATATCGTGATATAATGTAAGGCTCAAGGTGTCCAAATCATTCGTAAACCATTCATTTTCATAATTATGGAAAAACTTTATCGAATCATCACTTGAGCCAATAACATAAACATAACAATGCATAAAACATGTGAAACAATGGGAGGACTCATCATAACCAACACCATCATGGTAGAGCCTTTCACGATGCCCCAACTATCTCACTCAAATGGGCAGAGTCGCCCCTGGCTTGCCAGGCGAGGGACGTGCATTATGTGATATCATAAAAGAGGGAATCATTATTATTATAATGTATCATTATAAACCCACGACGGCACATGGTTATGAGACACCGGCATAGTCCTTTGAATGTCGGGCTGCTCGGTGCTAGACACGGCTTCCAAAAACTTGCATATTAGGCTCATATTTAAATTAACAACATCATTCATTAAGATTCATGGCTAAAATAAGCATTCATCATTCATTGATATCCATAAAACATGATTAGCCAAGAATCAAAGGCCCTTTAGTCGGCCAACATCACAAATTGATAAATCATGAGATCCATTTCATAAACCGTAAGTCATTCTTCAACATGTGGGCATTTCCCAATACATTACCATGCTTTACAATACTCAATTTATTCGAAAACATCCTTATAAACATGGGTAACTTGAAAACATGATTTTCATCGTCAATAGTTCATAAATCATAAGGCCCATGCATACTTGAAGATCATGCATATAACTTGTAAATCATCAAATCATATTGGGTATTTGAATAAATTCATATTTTAAATGATAGATCATGCTGGGTTTGTAAATATCAACAATTGAAGTGTAGACCATAAATTGATTCACCATAGATGTCACGCCCTACTTGGGAGGCATGATTGGCACCTGGTGCCTACTAGGACCTAAACTGCTGGGCTTACTGAGCCTAAGCACCTCTGGTGTAGGGCTGACTCTAACTCTAGAATAAAGAAAACAACAGGCTCTATAGCGGCTATAAATACAACCCCCAGCCGACAAATCCTATAGCCACTTGTGAAAATAAACAGCTAACTAGAGACAAAACATAGGGAGTCCTATGCGGGCCAACAAGGCCACCATGATATCTAGTTATAACTGAAAAGTAAAAGCCGATGCTAAACTGAGCTATGAATGATAAGGCCACCAGTCAACAACTAAATAGGGCCCCACAAGGCAAACACACATAGTCTAAAACACATATGGGCCCCACACGACCTATATCATCTAACCATAGGGAAGTAATGCATCTGCAAGCCTCTAGGAGTAATAAGATGGTCGGGACAGGGCCTCGACCTACCCATACTGTACAAATAAAAGAAATAAACCTCTATCACACAAGCTCCGGAAGAAAGGAGCTGATGGCTATGTACGGCTGACTGGAACTACGAGGGACCTGCTCCTCGTCTATGTGTACCTGCAGGCAAGTAATATAGTGCCCCAGAAGAGGGCGTTAGTACCACAGGTACTGAGTATGTAAAGAAATAACTTTAAATGACTGAAAGTAAGAAATAGAACTAACAATAACTGAAGTAAAGAAAACGGACTGAAGCTGGCTGAGGTAGTGAAATCAGGACTAAACATAACTATAATAAGGTAGGTAGGGTTCATACCTGGCAAAGGAGGCGTATTACTGTCTAACTATCTGTAACTAAAGCAAGCATAAACCTTACCTGACCCCGATAAGCTGAAAGGTACAATCAACATAGAATAACCCACCTGGGCCCCTATTAGCCCTAGTGAGTACACCTCAATCTATATACCCCTATCCAGGTCATACTGAGTCAACTACCAGCTATAAGCGTCCTACCGATCCCCTAGGTCTACAACTGGGCCCGCTCAGCCCCTGACTGTAGCTGTGTCTGATTTTGAAGGACTACTGATATCTACATCCCAAGCGTAAACGCTCGGCGGGGGTGTGTATAAGGCCAACCACGGCAAAATGAGGATCTGTATCCCCATTTTCGTCCTTTGCAGACGGCATGCCGCTCCGTAGTGTTACACCCCATAAGTTTTTAACGTTTAATCGGCCTATTCGTATGTTGGTTGAGAGTTTTAAAGTGCCATACGTACAAGAAAAGGGCCGGGGGAAAGGCCGAATGAGTGCCAAATCGATATTTCGCGGGAGGAGGCCGAACCAAGCTTCCCAGAGGGGCAAACTGGCGCAGAGCTGCTCCTCCGCGTTAGCCGACCTGGCACGGAGCAGAATCAGTGTGTTGGGCAACATGCCATGTTGCCTTGTCTTCTGCCTCAAGTATATAAAGCCCTCACACTTAGATGTTATGTTATTTTCTAAATAACTTCGGCCAGAATAGAGGTAGAAGCGAAGGGAGATTATAATAATCATCTGATTACGCCGCTAAACGCCATCTAAATCCGAATTAACTTTGTGTATTGAAGTTTAAAGCTGCAGGGAGCATCGCTGTGGAGTTATTTTTGTAAAATATGCCCGGCAAATCATCGTCCCGCCGAGCCTAAGTTGATGGAATTGCTTCAAACTAGTGTCAATACGATCATAGGCTTAAAGTAAGTATTTCTCCCTTTTAGATTCTCGAGAAATTATGAGTTTTTGATCTTTTTTTGATAAGTTGAAGTGTAATCAATATATATATATATATATATAAGCTATTGTTTTCTTCGAATTCAGTAGTGAAGTTGGTCCTATTCTTCTATTAATATGATTGCAGTTGAGAAGGACAGTTGAACACGAGCTGATACTCATCAGTTAGTCAGAAAATGGCAAATGAGGTATGTAAGGCTTTACTCTCGGCAAGTATCCTTGTCGTACAGTGTTACGACTTATGTTCTCGAATATAAATAATGATCTCAGATGCTGCAGAAAGTTGCTAGCATTAGATGTAATTTGATATGTTGTAATTAGTTGATATTGATATACATATATAAATATCAGATATGTCACGAGTAGCTACTAATAGGGGTTACAGTTACATAAATTCTAGTTAGCTGCTAGAAAATGTGTACAGATCGTACTGCAGGACCCCTCGCTAAAAGGGAGCAGGTTAAATGTGATTCGAGTTATGAACGCTATAAAAACTCTTTTAGTTATCAGTTTATTGTGATGGTAGAGTTTTATGTTTTTTGCTAGGCCTAGACTTCAGAAGCTCGTAAGAGTTATTGTCCTGAATAAGTTGGTTAAACAGTATTGGTGCAGTTAGGCGGTCTAACGACCAGTGGGTGCCTGTATTGGCAGGAAAGCATCCCTAGAGGTCATTGACGTTATCACACGTTCCAGAACCAGAAATAGAGACAGAATAGGTATATTCTAGAGTTAGCGACACCAGGGTTCTCCAGTGTATTGAGTGATCGCTTTCCATTTCTTTAGCCTTATCAGTGATTGTCAGTCTTAGTCGACCTAACAGTTGCCATGTAGGACGCCAGCAAGCCATCCCAGTTGTCCGAGTCAGATAAACCCGTGGGTACCCCAAGGAGGGGTCCACATCAGTAGTCAGTGATGGTCCAGCACCCTCGCCGGTTCTTGTAAGGTATTCAGGTGTAGAGTGCCAGGAGAGGGCCAGTCTATATAGAATTGCATATAAGATTGGGAATTGCCTAGAACAGTAATACAGATCTGAGTGGATCCAGGTAAGGCTTAAGGAGTCAGTAGTACTCTGCTAGTACAGTGTTAGACACAAGTTAAGGAGATCGATAAGCTCCCTATGAAGGACCAGGGTGCCGATCGCGTAGAAGCATAGTTCAATCGAGCCCAACCCTATAGTTGTTTAATTAGAAGAATAAAGTAGTTAGCTATCCACAACCCCACAGTTATTCATGAGTTATAGATGTCCGAGTAGGACATTCAGAGTATTGTTAGGCAACTTCAGACCTCTCTCTATTCAGCCTAGACTATTAGAGATCATGATCACTATCAGGATCCTCTAATAAAATACAGGCGCATGGCGTGCCTGCAGACAGCCATACAAATTATCCCAGAAGCGAGTAGCATTAGCGTTAGGTACAGAAGGCCATATATGCTCTCTTTATACAGACAGATTGATGTGTCAGTATAGCACCTGGGTTGGGGTTACCTCAGTTAGAAGCTTTCCATGACCGCCCCGGGGTTAATAGCTGTGTCGACTCGCCCGCCAGGGGCGAGGATACGTCGCTCTACGGAGCGGCATGCCATCCGCAAGGGACGAAGATGGGGACCCAGATCCTCATATTGCTGTGGTTGGCCTTATACACACCCCCGCCGAGCGTTTATGCCCGGAGTGCAGATTTCGAGAGTCCTTCGAACTTAGACACAACTATAGTTCAGGGGCCAAGCGGGCCCAATTGCAGACCCAGGAGACCAGTAGGTTGGCTACAGTACCAGTAGAGTTGTATACACCTGAATAGGGGTATATATATTGAGATGTGCTCGTCAGGACTTATGGGGTCCTGAACGAGTTATTCTGTGCTGATTGAACCTCCCGGCTTATGGGGGCCAGGTGGGGTTCTTGTATGAATTCTTGTTTGCTAGCTGTAGTGTATAAATGTGTAAGTATGCAATCTTAGCTTATGTACATGTGGTGTCAATTAGATGCAGATTATGAATCAGCAGGCGTAAAGGTTAATTTTTCGGCTCTTCTTTTATTTACTTCTAATCCTATTCAGCTTATCTATTGCCTTACATACTCGGTACATATTGTACTGGAGCCCTTCCCGTGGCGCTGCATTACTTGCCTTCAGGTACAGATAGATGAGGAGCAGGTCCTTTATAGTTCCAGCAGACATATAGAACCGTCAGCTCCCTTCTTCTGGGGCTGGTGTGATAGAGGTTTATTCCTTTTGCTTGTATAGTATGGGCAAGTCGGGGCCCTTTCCCGACCATCTTATTTCTCCTAGAGGCTAGCAGATTGTGTTACTTCCCTGTGGTTAGATGATATCAGCTGTGTGGGGCCATATGTGCTTTAGATAATGTGTGTTGGCCATGTGGGGACCTTTTTAGCTGTTGATTGGTGGCCTTGTCAGCCCGCGTATAACTCTCCATGATTGTTTGTATTTGGTTAGCTTTTTACTTTCACAGGTGGCTATAAGCCTTGTCGACCGAGGGTTGTATTTACAGCCGCTATATAGCCCGTTGTTTTCTTGATTTTAGAGTTAGAGTCAGCCCTGCACCAGAGGTGCTTAGGCTCAGTCAGCTCAACAGTTCAGGTCCTAGTAGGGCACCGGGTGCCAGTCATGCCTCCCAAGGTGGGGCGAGACACGTAGAGCGATGTATCCTCGTCCCTGGCGGGAGGCGACACAGCTATTAACCTTGGGGTGGTCATGGAAGCTATACAGGTATAATCCAGCCCAAAACAATACAATTTACGAGTCTCAACTGACAACAACAACTAAACATGATAATATACTCCTAACATGCTTTACTGGGATTCATACTGGATTACTATGCTGAAGAAACTAACTTGGCGAAATAAAATGCCTTAACATACCTTGATTGTCGGTTTCTAATTAACTAATAGGTTCCAATTAGTATTCAATATCTCTTCCGAATTGAAATCGTGTTAGTGGAAAGATAGGACTAGTTTTAACACTAAATTCGGCAAAAAGGAAAACTTTATATATAAATATTAACTATATTCCAACTTCACGGAACATAGTCGAAACCTCGTTATTTCTAGAAAATCTAGAAGGGAGAAATACTTAGTTTAAGCCTGATATCGTATTGAAAGTAGTTTGGAGCAATTCCAACAACTTAGGCTCGGTGGGCTAATTTCACGAAACAAACTCCAAGAAATGCTCCCTGTAGCCTTATACTTCGATACCCGAAGTTAATTCGAATTTGGACGGCGTTTAGCGGTGTAATCATATTAAAATTAAATGTTTTCCTTCGTCCTCCCCTCTGCTGGTCGTGATTATATGAATTATATTCTAACTTCTAAGTGTGAGTCCCTTATATACTTGAGGTAGCAGACAAGGCAATGTGGCACGCTGCCCATCGTGCTAATTCTGCTCTGTGCCACATTGGCCAACGCGGAGGAGCTGCTCCGTGCCACTTTGCCCCTCTGGGCAGCTTGGTTCGACCTCCTCTTGTGAAATCCCGACTTGGCACTCGTTCGGCCTTTCCCAGGGCCCTTTCCTTGTATGAATGGAACTCTAAAACTCTCACCCAACATACGAATAGGCCGACTAAACGTTAGAAACTTACAGGGTGTAATATCCTTCCCCCTTAAGAACATTCGTCCTCGAATGTTAACTTCTGCTTGCAAGAACCTTAACCTTGCAATTACTTATTCTGGAAAAATTTCAGCAGAGTCTCCCCTGTAATATGGACTATCCAAAAACCTTGAAATGCATAAACGTCTAATATAGGTACTCCACACAATACTATGGCATTCATTTCACAATAGACTAAAATCAATTACCTCACATATACCTGTATATAATGCAACTTATGAAACAAAAAAAACGACATACCTCTAGCTGCATAATCTGACTAAGTCTGAAATAATTGAGGATATATGGTTTTCATATCATCTTCTGCATCCCAGGTCATCTCCTCTCAGTTTTTATTTCACCATAACACTTTAACAGAAGCAACTTTTTTTGTTCTTAATCTGCAGATCTGCCGATCTAGTATGACTACTGGAGCTTTTTCATAAGCTAACTCCTCAGTGATTTGGACATCTTTAATTGGGACAATCTGAGAGGGATCTCCTATGCACTTCCTCAGCATTGATACATGAAAAACTGGGTGAACAGATTCTAATTCCGGAGGTAAATCCAATTCATAAGCCACCTGGCCTATCCTTCGGCGAATCTGATAAGACCCAATAAACCTCGGATTGAGCTTGCCTTTCTTACCAAATCTCGTCATACCCTTCATCGGTGAAACCTTCAGGAATACCCAGTCACCCATATTAAATTCTAGGTTTCTTCACCGTATATCAGCATAAGATTTCTAGCGGCTCTGAGCAGTCAGCAGACGTTCTCTGATAAGCTTTACTTTCTCTTCTGACTGATGAATAATATCTGGCCCAATCAATGCCGATTCTCCTACTTCAAACCGACCAGCTGGAGACCTGCACTTCCACCCATACAATGCTTCATAAGGTGCCATCTGAATTGCTAAATAACAACTATTATTATAGGCAAATTCAATAAGCGGTAGATGTTCATCCCAGCTGCCTCCAAAATCTAGCACACATGCCCGTAACATATCCTCGAGTGTATGGATTGTACGTTCTGCCTGCCCGTCTGTCTGAGGATGGAAGGTTGTCCTCAGGTTAACCTGCGTCCCCAGGCCCCTCTGAAAATATTGCCAAAACTTAGCTGTAAACTGCGCCGCTCTGTCAGAGATAATTGACAGAAGAACACCATGCAATCGGACTATTTCTCTAATATACAACTCAACATAATTTTCAGCTGAAAAGGTAGCCCTTACTGGCAGAAAGTGAGCTGATTTTGTCAACCTATCAACAATTACCCAGATAGAATCATATTTACGCCTAGTACAAGGTAACCATACTACGAAATCCATATTAATTGCCTCCCATTTCCATAAAGGCATGGCTATATCCTGTTTTAGTCCACCTGGTTTTTGATGTTCAGCTTTCACCTGTTGGCAATTGGGATATTGGGCTACGAATTCTGCTATCCCCTTTTTCATTCCCGACCACTAGTAAATCTCTTTTACATCATGGTACATCTTTGTCGAACCTGGATGGAGAGAGTAACGAGCATAGTGTACCTCGCCCATAATTTACTGGCAAAGCCCTTCCACGTTTGGAACACAGAGGCGATCCCTATATCTAAAAACTCCATCCTTGGTTACCTGGAAATTTGTCACTTCCCCTTGCTGGACCCTATTTCTGAGCTAAACCAGGCTAGGATCTTCATATTGCCATTCTTTCACTTCCACAACCAATGATGACACTGCGGTATTCTAGATTACCGCTCCATTGTCTCCTGATTCCACTATATGAACGGCTAAACTAGCTAGCTGATGCAATTCTCGGGCCAATTCCTATCGCTCGAGCTGTAAATATTCCAGGATTCCCATGGATTTGTTGCTAAGGGCATCCGCTACAACATTGGCCCTTTCTGGGTGATAGAAAATATTCACATCATAATCCTTTAACAACTCCAACCAGCAATGCTGCCGCAGATTCAACTCTTTCTGGGTGAAAATATACTGCAGGCTTTTGTGATTAATGAAAATATCTACGTGGATTCCATATAGGTAGTGTTTCCATATTTTCAAGGCATGAATTACTGCGGCTAATTCCAGGTCATGGGTAGGATAGTTCTTCACATGCTTCCTCAGCTGCTTGGAAGCATAGGTGATCACCTTACCATGCTGCATCAAAATACATCCTAACCCAACACCCGAAGCATCACAATAGACTGCATAACCCTCTGTTCCTTCTGGCAACGCTAGCACCGGTGCTGATGTCAATCTGTCTTTCAGTTCTTAAAAGCTCTGCTCACATGCCTCAGTCCAATGGAATTTTGCTGCCTTCTGCGTCAATTTGGTTAAAGGTGCTGCTAAAGTGGAAAATCCTTCCACGAACCTTCTATAATACCCAACTAACCCCAGGAAACTACATACCTTGGTCGGAGTGGTAGGTCTAGGCCACGTTTTCGCTGCCTCTATCTTCTGCGTATGTACCTGTATACCAGTATCTGACATAATATGGCCCAAGAAGGCTACTGAATTCAGCCAAAATTCACATTAGAAAATTTTGCATATAGCTGGCAATCTCTGAGAATCTGGAGCACTGTCCGTAGATGATCCTGGTGATCTGCCTCTGAGTGGGAATACACCAGAATATCATCGATAAAACTATAACGAACAAGTCTAGGTATGGTCTGAAAATGTTGTTCATTAGGTCCATGAACACTATTGGGGCATTTGTCAGTCCGAACGACATGACTAGAAATTCAAAGTGGCCATATCTG
The DNA here is from genome assembly GCA_035772735.1 of Datura wrightii. Classification (NCBI taxonomy): domain Eukaryota; kingdom Viridiplantae; phylum Streptophyta; class Magnoliopsida; order Solanales; family Solanaceae; genus Datura; species Datura wrightii. The sequence continues at coordinate 108,558,658 of JASDFA010000020.1, read as the reverse complement.
ATGATATCCTGACCTTAAGTCAATCTTTGAAAAATACCTCGCTCCCTGTAGCTGATCAAACAGGTCATCTATTCTGGGAAGCAGGTACTTATTTTTTATACTGAATTTATTCAGCTGCCGATAATCTACACACATACGGAGGGAGCCATCCTTCTTCCTCATGAATAGAACTGGCGCACCGAATGGTGAGGCACTCGCCCTGATAAAGCCTTTGTCTAGAAAATCCTTCAATTGTTCCTTTAGTTCTCTAAGTTCAGCAGGAGCCATCCGATATGGAGGAATAGATATAGGCTGAGTGTATGGTAATAGATCGATTGCAAAATCAATTTCCCTTTCTAGGGGAATACCAGGAAGCTCATCTTGAAATACGTCGGGAAATTCATTAGCCATTGGAATAGACTGAAGGGTCGGAGGCTCTGCCTGAACATCCTGAACTCTGACAATATGATAAGTGCACCCTTTTGCTATCAATTTTCTCGCCCGAAGATAGGAAATAAATCTACCTTTTGGCGTAGTTGTACTACCTTTCCACTCCCGTACTGCCTCCCATGGAAAGTGGAATCGGACAATCTTGGTCCAACATTCGACATTGGCGTAGCATGGAGCTAGACAATCCATACCCATAATAGCATCAAAATCAACCATTTCTAGTTCTATCAGGTTTGCCGTAGTCTGACGACTGGCAACCTCTACTGTACACCCCCGATAAACCCTCCTGGCTATAATAGAGTCACCAACGGGTGTATATACTAAGAAAGGTCGCCGAAGCAATTCCGACATAATACTAAACTTCCAAGCCACAAATGGTGTAACATAGGACAAGGTGGATCCTGGATCTATCAACACATAAGCAGGATGAGAGCAAATGTTCAGCATACCTGTCATAACATCTTGTGATGACTCTGACTCCTGTCGCCTCGGTAGTGCATAGTACGGTCTGGGCCGGCACCTGAACTGGAGGCCCCTGATCTGGCTCAGCCTCTGCCAGCTAAAACTGAGGGCCTACGCCGTATCGGGGATGCTGGAGCTCGTGATCTTGCCGAGGACCTATCCTGTCGATCCCGGTCACCGTGACCCCTAGCTGGACAACTCCTCATCTGGTGACCCTCCTGTCCACAAATGTAGTATGCGGTGGAACCATACCTGCATGCTGCAGAGTGGCGTCGACTGCAAATAGTGCAAAGTGGTGTTGTAAACCCACTCTGCTCTACTCCCCTCGGCTGTTGTGAACCTACTGCTCGCGAACCTTCGACGGGCTGTGGCTACCCTCGGTGACTAAACCTGCTCCTCTGCCGCTGCGGTGGAGGCGGGGGTCTAGGCGGCCTATCTGATAATCGTGGCCTAGGTCCTCCCCAAAACTCCTCTTGTATTTCACTCGGTCTGTCCCTGCGGTGCTGCTCCTGACTTGTCCTCCTAATCTCCTATTTTCGTTGTCTGATACCCTCAATATTCTAAGCAAAATCTTGCACACGGGCGATATCCATATCCTCTCATAGTGTGGCTGTGATGCAGGTCTCAACATATTCCGGGTTCAGCCCCATAATAAAGCGGTGTACCCTGGCTGGCATTGTGTCCACAAAAGCTGGCGCATATCGAGCCAAGGAATCAAACAGCATGTCATATTCCCGAATACTCATCGACCCCTGCTCCAAGTATAGGAACTGATCAACCCGGGCCTATCGAATCTCCTGCGGTAGGTAATGATCCAAGAAAGCCTCTAAGAAGTTGGGCCAGGTCGGAGGGGAAACATCTCTCCCTCGGGACCTATCCCAACTCTCATACCACAGTACGGCGATGTCCCGTAGCCGAAATATCTCCAACTCAACTGACTCTATAGGTGTAGCATGCATCATCCTGAAAATCCTCCACATCTGCTCTAAGAAGTCCTGAGGGTCCTCGGTCCAATGTGTCCTTGTGAATTGTGGGGGACTTAGTGCTAGGAACTCTTGGACCCTCGAACTACCAGGCCCTCCTAAATATTCTGCAACTGTAGGTGACACTGGCTGGCACTGAGTAGCCATCATCTGTGCTAGCATAACCATCGCGCTCCTGACCTCCTGGTCAGATGGTACGGATATAGAAATTACTGGAGGGGTATCGCCACATCGGCCGTCCCAAGAGCCTCATGACGTGGTGGAGACTTCTAGGGAGGTCGAGATGATACCTCCGTATCGTCCTCAGATCTGGACGATTCTGACCGAGGCCGAGGCACCCTGCTGGTGCCCTCTCCTGCTGCCACATCTAACCTCCTACCTGTCGTAGGGTGTCGCTGGTCCAACATTTCTCAGTAAAGAAAAGAGTATAATGGGCTTAGGGACTCAACCATATACTGTACCGCTCTATAGCACGACTGAATAAGAAGAAAGAGTAACCATCCTATCATGCCTTGCAGCCTCCTGCCTATAGTATGTGGTGCAAAACACATCCATAGACAAGACTCTACTTAGCACGGCTTGTAGACTCCCTGGGATACAACCTGGCTCTGATACCAAGTTTGTCACGCCCCACCTTGGGAGGCATGATTAGCACCTGGTGCCCTACTAGGACCTGAACTGCTGGGCTGACTGAGCCTAAGCACCTCTGGTGTAGGGCTGACTTTAACTCTAGAATGAAGAAAACAATGGGCTATATAGCGGCTGTAAATACAACCCCTGGCCGACAAGGCCTATAGCCACCTGTGAAAATAAACAACTAACCAGAGAAAAACAAACATAGGGAGTTCTATGCGGGCCGAAAAGGACACCATGATATCTAGTTATAACTGAAAAGTAAAAGCCAATGCTAAACTAAGCTATGACCGACAAGGCCACCAATCAACAGCTAAATAGGGCCCCACACGACCAACACACAGTCTAAAACACATATGGGCCCCACACGGCCGATATCATCTAACCACATGGAAGTAATGCAATATGCAAGCCTCTAGGAGTAATAAGATGGTGGGGACAGGGCCCCGACCTACCCATATTGTACAAACAAGAGAAATAAACCTTTATCACACAAGCTCCGGAAGAAAGGAGCTGATGGCTCAGTACGGCTTACTGGAACTACGAGGGACCTGCTCCTTGTTTATGTGTACCTGTAGGCATGTAATGCAGTGCCCCATAAGAGGGCGTCAGTACCATAGGTACTGAGTATGTAAAGAAATAACTTTAAATGACTGAAAGTAAGAAATAGAACTGACAATAACTGAAGTAAAGAAAATGGACTAAAGCTAGCTGAGTTAGTGAAATAGGGACTAAACATAACTGTAATAAAGAAGGTAGTGTTCATACCTAGCAAAGGAGGCGTCTTACTGTCTAACTATCAGTAACTAAAGCAAGCATAAACCTTACCTGGCCCACATAAGCCGGAAGGTATAATCAGCACAAAATAACCCACATGGGCCCCCATTAGCCCTAGTGAGTACACCTCAATCTATATACCCCTATCCAGGTCATACTGAGTCAACTACCAGCTATAAGCATCCTACCGATCCCCTGGGTCTGCAACTGGGCCCGCTCAGCCCCTGACTGTAGCTGTGTCTATGTCTGGAGGACTCATGATATCTACACCCTGGGCGTAAATGCTCGGCGGGGGTGTGTATAAGGCCAACCACGGCGATATGAGGATCTGGATCCCCATCTTCGTCCCTTGCGGACGGCATGCCGCTCCGTAGAGTGACGTAGCCTCGCCCCTGGTGGGCGGCGACACAGCTATTAACCCTGGGTGGTCACGGAAGCTATACAGGTATAATCCAGCCCAAAACAATACAATTTACGAGTCTCAATTGACAGCAACAACTAAACATGATAACATACTCCTGACATGCTTTACTGGGATTCATACTGGATTACTATGCTAGAGAAACTAACTTGCTGAAAGAAAATGCCTTAACATACCTTGATTGTCGGTTTCTAATTAACTGATAGGTTCCAATTAGTATTCAATAGCTCTTCCCAACTGAAATCGTGTTACTGGAAAGATAGGACTAGTTTTAACACTAAATTTGGCAAAAAGGAAAACTTTATATATTAATATTAACTATATTCCAACTTCACGGAACACGGTCAAAACCTCATTCTTTCTCGAAAATCTAGAAGAGAGAAATGCTTACTTTAAGCCTGGGATCATATTGACACTAGTTTGGAGCAATTACAACAACTTTGGCTCAGCAGGACGATGATTCGCTGGGTGAATTTCACGAAACTAACTCCGTAGAAATGCTCCCTGCAGCCTCATTCTTCGATGCCCGAAGTTAATTCGGATTTGGACGGCATTTAGCGGCGTAATCGGATGAAAATTAAATGTTTTCCTTCGTCCTCCCTTCTGCTGGTCGTGATTATATGAATTATATTCTAACTTCTAAGTGTGAGCCCCTTATATATTTGAGGCAACAGACAAGGCAACGTGGCACGTTGCCCATCACGCTGATTTGCTCCGTGCCATGTTGGCCAACGCGAAGGAGCTGCTCCGTGCCACTTTGCCCCTCTAGGAAGCTTGGTTCGGCCTCCTCTCACAAAATCCCGACTTGACACTCATTCGGCCTTTCCCCGGGCCCTTTGCTCATACGTATGTCACTCTAAAACTCTCAACCAACATACGAATAGGCTGACTAAACATTAGAAACTTACGGGGTGTATCAATAGATCATGCATAATTAGGCTTAATTGAGTAGAAATTGAAATCAATAATTTTATAATCGGGAATAGTTGCAAAATTTGATCAAAATTCATAAAATATGATGTAATTTGCAAATCATAAAAGCCCATTAATAAATCATTAGATTTTCACAAAAATTGAATTCAAAACCCCATGAGATTTTTGGTAGAATTTCATAAATTAATAGAGAATGGGCATGGGTGTGAACAGAAACACCCATTCATAACCGTAAATACTTGGGTAAGATTAGATTCTAGAGTTCCTTGGATGCCCAATGGAGAATGGATAGGAAAAAGCTTGAAACTATGCTTGATCTCTCTAAAATCCTATTAATTTGCATGCATGGGAATGGCTTATGCAAGAGGGACTTAACCTATCTATCATGTCCAGAAAAATACATAAAATGACGTAGTTTAGGGCCCTACAGCATAGAAAGGTCGAAAATATCCTTAATGAAATTTCCCTGAAAAACTGAACTGGGTGAACTAACGAGTGATCGCACGAGTTGTTGCATGATACCACGACTCATGATATCGAGTCGTTCGATCCACTGCCTAAATCCATACTTTCAGATTTTTCCCATGACTCGACAGGATGAGTCGTTGCTTCCAACAATGGGTCGTTAGTTCAACCGTTGCCAGCCCCTTTACAAACCTGAACTTCCCTTACCACAAGCCTCACCAAGACTCGTGGTTTCTTCCAACGAGTCGTGGTATCGATCCATTACATCCACTAGAAAATCTGGCAACCCATACCACGACTGGTGACCACGAGTCGTCATTTCTCACCATGAGTCGTTGGATGACCCGTGGTATCCCTAACTGCCAAGGTCCAATTCCTCCTACGACAGCTTACAATGACCCGTGCTTTCCAACCACGAGTCGTTACACAACTAGGGTTGTGGCAACCATGGTGAATTAATAAACTAGGGTTACAAAAAGTGATTCTAAACCAATGCTAAACACTTGTATTGTATTCTCTTCATCTTTAATGTTTCTTATGAAGCACAATGTTAAGACTTTCCCGAATTCCTTACTTGCTTGAACCTAGAGAAGTAGAGATTAGGAAAAGAGAATTACAATAAAGCCTTCATCTTTATGGGTCATTGTATGACTTGACCTGCAGTCGCAAATAGTTAATTTAGTACAAATTGATAACAGTTGAATTGAAATCACTCATGAGACCTAACCCGGTGATTGAGTATACTCATCCAATAGGGATGAACCAGTCGTTTGGATGAACCCTTATCAGTTCTACAAGTAAGCATTGGGATAGATCACAAGTATAAACCCAAAGTAGTTATGAACCCATGGGGAACACTTACTCTAGTTAATTACAAATCTTGGTAAACAACAACCAATTCTCAATCTTGCCTTATAATTTCTTTTATAAACCCCCCTCTTTTGGAGATAACATACCTAAAAGCTTGAATACCTGTGTTATTTTATATCTTAAAAATATTCCTATGGAATCTACCCCAACCATTGTTGGGTTCTTTATGACAACATCCTCTTCATGCTTTATCAGGAGTGTGAGTTTGAGCATTATCAAAAAGTGACTTCATTGCCGAGGAACACGACTTAAGATTATAGTAATTGCTTGTGTTTAACTTTTAGTTGTTATTTTCTTATTTACGTTTTCTTTTTGGTTTTGACACTCACAAGTTGTCTCTTGGTGAATTCCAAGTACTCGACGGAGTGGAAACCCCTAGTTTCCTCCTGATCTTAAACTAGAGCGAACACTGTGGAGAATGGAGAACCTTGAGCAAAGAGAGGCTCGTATTGCGAAAGAAGCTCGACAAGCTGCACTTCAGGAAGCCGAAGATGCTGGGGAGGAAGTTGTGAATGTTGGCCGCCAAGGAAGGGGCAATAGAAGCCAGGGATATGCTCCTTAGTTCTATGATGAGGATGACCCGGATATTGATGAAGTCGAGTCAATTGGAGCTACCACCACCTTTTCCTACTAGGGCAAAGTTTGACATCACTAGCACCATGATACAATTGCTGAATATGAAAGGGGTGTTTAGTGATCATGCAGCTGATGATGCCAACATGCACTTGATGAACTTCATCGAAATATGCAAGGCATACAGGTTGCCTGGTGTAAGTCAGGATGCGATAAGGTTGAGACTCTTCCCATTCTCTTTTTTGGAGAGACTACTTTATGGTTATCGAAGTTGCCCATTGACTCTATTACCAACTGGAGGGATCTTAAGCAGGTTTTCCTAGAAAGGTTCTTTCCACCCTCCAGGATGCTACAACTAAAGGAAGAGATTTACAACTTCCAAGAACTGAAAATGGAGGCACTTCATGAGACCTGGTTGATATTTAAAAAGAAGCTGACCAAGTGCCTGAACCATAAAATTCCAAATGACTGTTTATTGGAGATTTTTTATAGGTCCTTGAGTAATAGCACAAAAGCTGTAGCAGATACCATGGAGGGAGGAGCATTGATGAGTCACACATGGGAGCTAGCTACCATTATCTTGGACAGAGTGACTAAGACTAACAGGGCCTGGCACACCAAGAAAGCAGAAGCAGCTACAGGTACGTATGATTTTGGTATGACTGCAGATCAGTGCAAAAAAGAGGAGGAGCGTGATCAGGAACTAGCTCATATGTGTACATCATTAGACCTGCTCATGAAGCATATTATGGGTGTTGGTGCTAGAAAGGTAAATGTAGTGGGAGATCAGGGACAGGAACTGGGGCAGGAGCATTCAGATTCTGAGGAGGAGGAAAACTTCTTGGAAAACCAAGTGGAAGGTTTTTAGGCCAATGCCCAAGGGTATGGACAGGACATTGGCACCAAGGTTCCAGAAATCAAGGTCGAAACCAATATCGAGAAAACTACAACCGCAATGGGAATAGGGATAGGAGCCGAGGTAGTGAGCGAGAGGGAGAATGGAGTAAGAATGATGGTTATTGCAACGACCGCACAGGTGTGTATGTTCCTCCTAATGCATGTGAGGGTAAGGCTAAACTCTCAAGATTGGAGAATATGATGGCTGAGATGCTCCAAAAGGTAAAGTCCACTGATGATCAACTAAGAGACATTCAGGCAGATATATCAGGTAAGAACCAAAAAGTTGAATCACATGCAACTACAGTTAAACAGATCGAGCAGCAGCAGGGCCAGATGTTAGCATCCCTAAACCATAGGCAAAAGGGAACACTTCCTAGCAACACAGTGTAGAATACAAAGAATGACAGTCACTGTATGGATGTGACTTTCCACTATTGACCCCTCCTCTACCGATTGTAGTTAAGATGGAAAGACAAAAAGATATTGAGCTTGGTGAGGAAGATGAGGTTGCTGAGCATGAGCACACAAGGGAGGCTAAGTTAACTGGCGCTCCAGTTGGTGCAAAGGAGTCCGAAGCTGATAATGGTAAGAAGGAAGGGGACACGTAAATTTTATAAGGCTATCCCTCGATAACTGCCACCATTCCCTCAAAGGATGAAGAAGAAGGCGGAATATGGTAAGTTCCAAAAATTTCTCTCTATGCTTAAACAATTATCTGTGAACATACCATTGGTCGAGGCATTAGAGTATATGCCTGGATATGCCAAGTTTATGAAGGAACTTGTGACCAAGAAGAGGTCCATGAGCTATGAGCCAGTAGGTAACTTGCATCATTGATGTGCCATAGTTTCACATGTCCTAGCTCAAAAGGAGGATCCATGCGCCTTTACCATTCCGTGCACGATTGCTGATTTTGAGTTTGCAAAGGCACTTTATGATTTAGGTGCAAGAATCAACCTGATTCCATTAGCTATATTCAAACAGCTAGGTTTGGGAGCCCCCACAACAACGTCAATGCGGCTATTGATAGTAGAACATACAGTTAAAAGGCCAGTGGGGATCTTAGTTGATGTGTTTGTCAAGGTGGACTGATTCATCTTCCTAGAAGACTTCGTAATGCTAGATTGTGAGGTTGATTTTGAGGTCCCCATTATCTTAGGGAAACTATTCCTGGCCACTGGGAGAGACTTGGTATATGTGAAAGCTGGCTAACTAAAGTTCAGGCTAAATAAAGAGGTCACTTTTGACATCTACCAGTCAATGAAGCAGCCCGATGAGTTCAGGGTTGTCTCAGCAATCGATGATAATTCTAAGTTTCTTGATGAATTATGAGTAGTCAATAGACTTGCATCGTTTCACGATGTTAAATCAGGTGCTTCTTGGGAGGAAACCCTTGAGGTGGTTTGGTGAAGTCCGAGTAACCAGACCACCTGCGTCATGCCGCGATATTAAATCAAGCACTTCTTGAGAGGCAACCCAAGTATCTTAACTTTTGTGTGCTCAGTGTGCAGGTAAAACAAAAACAAGTGGGTGAAAAAATTGTAACACAGGACTGTACTATGAGTCTCAGTACGAGTCGTATGTCTATTGTATGACTCATAGTACCGTCCGTGGTTCAAGGCAGAGATTGAGCTAAAGCAGGAGTTTACATTACTGTTTAGTTATTACAAATTGTACCTACATTGTATGGATCATAGTACTTACTGTAATGGTTGCCAAGTGTGGAAGTTCAGAAAAGTGATGACCTACTGGTCATAGTACGGTTCGTACCAGAGTGGTACGAGTCGTACCATGTACTCATAGGTCCCCAGGTAAGTCTCCTAAGTCTCCTGCTACGAGTCAAAGAGACTAGCCATAGGTCAAACCTATGAATTGTTGTACGATTCGTGATGGGATGATTTAGTGTACGATACTCGATGCGACCCGAATTCCTCAAAATCCGCCCTAACCTATTTAAAATTAAAAAATTTTGACATTCACTCATATGAAAACATAGCTATTGTACCCACGACTATCACCTAATACCGCACACCCATAACTCAAAATTCCAACCGAATCAAGCTTAAATTGGTGCAAGTTTACTCCTTCACAATCGAAATTCATACCCTAAATTAAGAAGAAAGCAACCACTTGAAACTTTCAAGTAACCATGTGTAAATTTGCGAAATGCTTGCTATGTATGAACTTATGGATGATCATGATTCTTTAAACTCACCAAAAATAGGTTGAGGATGATGATCAGTAGCTTGTGTGATTCTGTTGAATGGGTAGAACTTTGAAATGCTTAAAAAACTAAATTGGGTTGGTGAAAAATCGAAAAATTGAGTTACAGGGTGTGAACTATGTTGGGAGTGAACTAGGTATGCATAAACAACGAAGATTGGTAGCCTAAAATGGGGAAGTCTGAGTACCCAAAACAAATAATTTGTCTGCCTAAACAACTGAACCAAAACAAGACGTGGGCAGGCTTCACGAATCTTCCTACGACTCATATGATGACTCGTTGGGACTGTCCCAAGTGAATAAAAGTGTAAGTTTTGGTATGAATCTTAGTACGATTCATAGGAACCTACTACGAGTCATACCTGGTGATCATACCATGAGACAGAAAGGGTCAAAGCTCACAAGTAATTGTATGACCCTTAGTACGACTCATAGAACTTAATGACAAATCGTAACATGAGTTGTACAAAAAGAGAGTAACTTTGAAATTTAGGACAATCCTCCTACAACTCTTAGTACGAACCCTACCTACCTGGTATGAGTCATACCATGAAGTTATGATAGAACCATCCGGAACTACGATTCTTAGTACGAGTCGTACCACCATGGTACGACCCATACTATAAACTCGTGGAAAAGTATAGAGGATAATTTTTCTTACTTTCTTTTTCTAAAATCATACATACTAACCGTTTTCTCCATAGGTACAATGACAATGAAGAAAAGAGCAAACAAACCTACCCAGGACAAGAGAGCTAGAGTAGAGATAGCTTCTCGGAGGGCATTGAGAGATTAGCCCTCTGACTCTGATCAAGCAGGCAGCTCCCCTAGTGGTTCAGTGGAAGAGTACCGAGTTGAGACGTTCGACACTAATGAGCCACGACCACTAGGGATGAAGCAAAGGCATAGGCGAAAGCCACTTTTTCCGCTTCGATCACTGCTCCCCAGTCTGAAAAGGGAGCAAAAGAATAGGTTCAAGAGTCCGAGAGTGGCTCTAATATGATGAGGGATCCGAGGAGGCCTAATCAGAAGATGGAAACAACGAGGCTGGGTCTGAAGAAGGAGATGTTGTGGCGGAAATTGAGCAGACCCTACTTATAACAAGGAATACTATAAGGTGGCATGTGCCTAGGGCACAGGAGATCTATGAGCAGGGCTTGGCACTCATATCCAAGAAACACCCTAGTCACAGCATTCAAGAAGAACCATGGATCCTCACCAGTGCCTTGAATAAGGTTGAGGAGATGAAGCAGATCTTTAGCTTCTATGGGTTCGATTGGATGGCTAGGACCCCTGACCGATATAGTCCATAGATGGTCAGGGAGCTCTATGCCAACTATTATGCAACGGTGGAGAAGAATGCACAGACCGACAAGTGATTGAAGGAGCAACCCAAACATGACAAGGTATTAGTCTAGGGGCAAGAAGTCAAGATATCAGAGAAAACCATTGCCCGGATACTCTATGGGCCACAGTGCATAGCTCCATCATCCACAATAAAGTTTAACAATTAGATAAATGCCGTAAAATGGGTGAAGCAGTTGGGTCAAGAGGAGAGACAGAGCCAACTCAAGTGGTTAGCTGGAGTCCTAACTGAGGACAAAGAGGAAGCTGAGTGGGTGGCTGGTAGAAGGTAGGTCACCAAATCTTCGTTGAAATTTATAGAGAAGGCCTTCTAAACACTAGTCCACCATATACCAATGCAAACTATGAATGATAACATGCTCAGTGAAGATGGGGCAGCTTTGGTAGCATGCATCATGTCCCGGTATGAAATAAATATCCCGAGGGTGATAGCAAACGAGATCCGGGATCGTTCTCTTGGTTTGAGCACCACCATGCCATTTCTGAGCATTATTTATTAGATGTGTAGAGATGCTGGGGTTTGACTGCTGAAAGATTTTGATACCGATATTGGAGGTCAGAGGACGACAGATATAGGATTGATTTAGGATGAAATGAATTTGGTGAGCCAGACTAGACTTTGTGCCGCACTCCGGGTACCACGAGCATCTGGGGGAGAGAAGGTTAATACTCCCACCTCAGTGAAGCAGGATGAGACACCGGCTACAAAGGCCGGTCATACAGAGGCAGCACCCCGTACTTTATCTACACCTTTGATGGGCCTCCCGAGCCAGACACCTGCTGTGTATGTGTTGGTCCCTCACGCTTTCCTCCAAAAGATAGCTAAAAGGTTGACAGTGACAGAGAGGAAAGTTCAGTCTATGATGGAAAGTATCAAGCCTTGGGTGAAGGCAGAGATTGAGAAGGCTGTGAGAGAGTTGCATGACCGGATTGATAGATTTGAGCACTAATTCAACGGACACTTAGAGAAGCAGCAAGACACTGTTAGCCTTCGAGAGGAGTTGAGGGCTCTTCGGAGCCAAGTGAACGAGTTTTTTTCCAGACAACTGGCAATTCTAGCAGCCCCTACTCTTCTAGACTTAGACGTTGAGCTTGATGAGGAGCTTGACTTGGAGGCATATTGGGGCTCGATAGTTGCTAGTGGAGAAAAAGGGAAGAAAAGGGTCTCGGAGGAAGTTGAAAACGAACCCTCAATGAAGAGGAAAAAGAAAGAGAAGAAATAGAGAAAGCGCGCGACAGTAGAGAGCCTGCAAACTCACGACGCACATATGTCGGAGTTGCAGGAGTGAGCCAGAGGAGCAGGGAGATCCACCAATGCCCAGAGAGTGATTGTGGGTGGTGAGGACCCTTCGCGGGACCCACATTAAGACAGAGTAGTGCCTGAGGTCGCGAAAGCGACCGCTCGTGATGTGGGGGTAAGAAATCCCACAACAGACGTACCATTGAGTGCACCGGCCATCATTAGCGCCACTGATGCAGCGGAGGTACCACCTTCATAGGATGACAGGAGTGCCTAGTGCGCCACAGGTATGTCATTTTCCCTTTTTCTTACATATTTTATGCTTCAGGGATAAAGCATGTTTTTCAAAGGGGGGTGTACTTGTATTTTTGGAAATTTTTTGATTCGTCCGAGGGTTTTTGTTATCGTGTGTCTTTTTTCTTGGGCATGCTATCTAGTAGAACCGGCATGTTTAGGTTGTTTTAGTTTAATTAAAAGTTGCTTAGGATTACTTTGCAGCCAATAAATGCACTTATTTGATGTTTTTAAAAAAAATTGACCCTATTTGATGTTAGCTATGTAGTTAATTGCAATTGCATGACTTCTGTGGATCTTTGTATGACACTTAAATTATGAGCATGAGTAGTTGTAGCTTAGTCATGCATGAACTGGATAGGTTGACTTAATGCAAACTGGTACTATGAGTGAGTGAGGATTTATACCTAGTTCGATACGACGTTGAGGATCTAGAACTTGCCCGATTAGTCTTTACATAGGTTTTAGGATAGTGGTTAGTATATGATCATAGGTTGTTATCGATTTTAGCTACTTTATCTTAAATTACGCTACCAAATGATGAAGAATCCCTTGATCCCGAGTTTGAGCCTTATATTAACCATTTTTGTTTGATTAACCTTTAACCTTACTCATTGTTTATAATGAACCGGTTTTGGCTCTGGTCCCTCCTTGGACATGTGAACCTCAACTCAAGAAAAATGCCTAAGGTGAGGGTGGCTATAGTAGGGGTGCACAGATTGTGGGGAGTGAAAAAGGAAAAGAAAGGAAAAAGGTTAAATATGAGGTGTGGTGTGACAAGAAAAGAAAGAAAAAAGAGCTGAAAAAGAAAAATGAAAAGAAAAGAAAATACGAGAGAAAAAGGAATGAAAAAGTTAAGAACAGCACACCACACCCACATATTGCATGTAAATAGAGAAAAGGGAGGAAAAAAAATTGAAAAAGTGAAAAATGGGAAAAAAAAGTAAAAAGTGGAGCCACAAGTATGTAGTGCCAAGGAGAGTTTAGTCACTTAATTCAATATTCACCATACCCAGCCTGAAGCCTACATTATAAGCTGAACAAAGTCCTTAGTGATCCTAGCTTAACTATCCAAAGAGCCGAAGTAGAGAAAATAATAGCAAGATTATGGTATCCGATGTGCAATATTTGAAACTTCTTTGGGAGAGTGAGAGTCCCATTTGTTTAGTCCCAAGTTCATTATTTTATATATATATGAGTGTTGGGAACTTCATTTGCTGTGAGGGTACTTGGTTTGTGTTGTATTTTACCAATTATCTGTGTGAATAGCATTGGTGATAGCTCAATTCTCTGCTAACAGTTAGATGCCATATCTTGATCCTTGTATGTCACTGATTATGGTTAAATGTGCACATAGCTGACTTAGTTTGAACCGAAAAGGGGTCATTAGCTGATTGTTGATTCATAGTGCAAATTTTGTTGTGTTGGCTGTAGGTATTCTAGGTTTACTTTCTAGTTAAGTGTCAACATTAGTTTTTATTTTCTTTGCTTGAGGACATGCAAAAGTCTTAAGTTGAAGGTGTTGATGTGCTATGAGTGTACAACACTTTCAACTTTTGTTGGGTTCTTTATTGACAACGTCCACTTCATGCTTTATCAGGAGTGTGAGTTTGAGCGTTATCACAAACGGAGTCTAGAGTTAAACAATAGTACCAGGTCACCAACATTAAATTCCTCTCTGTAATCTTTCAATTGTGGTAGATCTTCATTCTCTCCTTGTATATAGTTGCACCCTCATAAGCTCGGTGTTTGAATTCATCTAATTCATTCAACTGATCCAACCTCAACTTGGATGCTTCAGTCCAGTCCATATTCAACTTCTTAAGTTCCCACAATGCCTTATGCTCTAGCTCTATCGGTAAATGGCATGACTTGCCGTAAACCAGTTGATATGATGAGGTAGCAATTGGGATTTTATAGGTTGTTCGATATGCCCAGAGTGCATCATCCAGCTTCCTAGACTAGCCTGTCCAGTTGGCGTTCACTATTTTAGCTAAGAGTTTCTTAATCTCCCTGTTGGAGACCTTTACTTGTTTGCTTGACTAGGAATGTTAAGGTGTTTCCATCTTATGCTTTACACTGTATGTTTCAAGCAGAGCTCTGAAGAGGCGATTATAAAAGTGAGACCTACCGTCGCTAATGATGGATCTAGGAGTACCGAACCTAGAAAATATGTGCTTCCTCAGAAATGTTTTTACATTCCTCCCTTCATTGTTAGGGAGTGCAATAGCCACCAAAATATACTTCCTCTCACACGAGTTCACAAATGGGCCCATGAAGTCAATACCCCACACATCGAATAGCTCTACCTCCGAGATTGGGGTCAATGATAGCTCGTGCTTATGAGTGATGCCTCCTTGTCTTTGGCACTGATCATAGGCCTTGAAAAAATCATAAGCATCCTAATCGATTGTAGGTCAATAATACCCATACTGCAGAATTTTTTGTGTAGTCCGGATATCCCAAATGGGATGAGTGGAAGGCTTCCAGTACACTCAGCATCTCAACCTCTGGAACACATCTGGGAACCAGTCCATCCGTACAAATACAGAATAAATATGGCTCGTCCCAATAGAATTTTCGCACATCAAACATGAACTTTTTCCTTTGCTGTGAGTTCAGGTCTGTTGGAATCATGTCACTCACCAAATAATTTGCATAATCAGCAAACCATGGGATCAAATCCTATGATGCAGCCAACACCTGCTCATCTGGAAAAGCATCATCAATGTCAATCTCATCCTTCAATCTTGCCTCTTCCTCTGGTCTACATAAATGATCAGCCACCTAGTTTTCAGTCCCCTTTCGGTCTTTCACTTTGAATTCAAATTCTTGTATGAGTAATACTCATCTGATTGGACTTGTTTTAGCATCCTTTTTTGACATCAAATATCGTAATGTTGCATGGTCACTATGTACAATCACCTTAGTCCCGAGCAAGTATGCCCAAAACTTTTCGAATGCAAAGACCACTACTAGCAGCTTTTGTTCAGTCACAATGTCACGCCCCACCTTGGGATGTATGACTGGCACCTGGTATCCTACTAGGATCTGAACAGACCTGACTAAACTTATGCACTTTTGGTGCATGCCTAATCTCTAAATCAAGAAAACAGCGGATTATATCTCGGCTTTAAACACAGCCCCCGGTCGACAAGGCCTTATAGCCACCTGTAAAAGAAAACAGCAAACCAGAAACAGGTAACAGGGAATCCTATGCGGCTGACGAGACCACTATGATGTCTAGTTATAACTATAAAGTAAATCCAGCACTAAACTAAGCTATGGCCAACAAAGCCGCTAACTAACAGCTAAACAAGGCCCTACATAGCCAACATGCAAGATAAAGCATATACGGGCTCCACACGGCCATCAACTAACCACAGGAAATCTGAAACAATCTGCAAGACTCTAGGAGTGACATAATGGTCGAGACAAGGCCCCGACCTACCCATAAGCTATACAATCAAAAGAGTAAACCTTCTAACTGTTAACTACGGAGGAAAGGAGCCGACTGCACTGCTAATCCTGGCTGGATACTAGGAAGGTACTGACCCGCATCTGTCCGCACCTACAGGCAAGTAATGCAGCGCCCCAAGAACGGCGTCAGTACAATATGTGTCGAATATGTAAGGCAGTAATTATAAATAACTGTATGAACTAAAAGAAAACTAAAAGTAATTGAACAAAATTAGAGATACTACTTGAATAGCTGAACTTCCTGTTGTCTAATCTATCAGTACTAATGCAAACAAGAACCTTACCTGGTCCCCATAAGCCAGAAGGTAAAACCAACACAAATAACCCATTCGAGGCCCCCATAAGTCCTGGAGAGTACACTTCAGTCTATATACCACTAGAAGGTCACACTAAGTCATATAATAACTATAGCCATCCTACCAATACCCTAGGTCTGTAACTGAGCTCGCTTGGCCCCTGAACTATAGCTGTGTCTGAGTCTAGTGGACTTCTGATATCTGGACCCCGGGCACCAGGCTCGATGGGGGTGTGGTGCCGATACGGTATATAACAGTCCAGCCATGGAATGGACTGTATGAGTCCCTTGGACCCCATCTTCGTCCCTCACGGACGGCATACCGCTCCTTGGAGCAACGTCATCTCGCCCCTGGCGAGCGTCGACATAGCTAGTAACCCTGGGGTCGATTATGAAAGCTATGTAGGGCAAAGTCAATTCCAAACTAAACATAGAATACTGGTCTCAGCTAATAAAAATAGCTAATCACAATAGATATACTTTTGACTCTCTTACGGGGATTCAAACTGAGTTACAATACTAAAGAAACTAACTTGCTGAACGAATTTGCCTTAACATACCTGGATCGTCGATTCCTGATTAACTAGCAAGTTTCAATCCGTATCTAATAGCTCTTTCCAACTATAATCGTATTACCGAGAGAATGAGACTAGTTTCAGTACTAAATTTGGTAGAAACGATAACTTATAATACTAATATTAACTATATTTCAACTTAAAGAAGTACATATGAAAAAGTATAATTTCTCGAGAGTTCAGAAGGGAGAAATGCTTACTTGAAGCCTGTGACTATACAGAAACCAGTTTGGAGCAATTCTGACAACTTCTACTCCGCGGGGTTATGATTTGCTAGGCAAATTTCAAGAAAATATCTCTGTAAAAATGCTCCCTGCAGGCTTAGAACTCAATACTTGAAGTTAATTTGAATTTGGGCAGCGTTTCGCAGCGTATTCAAAAGGAAATTGAGTGAAAATTGCGGGTTCTCTCACTTAGGACGAAGGTTCTATTTCTCGGATATATCACTAAATGATTCAACTTAATATTTATAAGACTTGGGCAGTGGACACGGGGTCCGTGTCACAGACCCCATCGCGACATTTTAGGGTTGTGTCACCGCGCCCAACGCGCAGGGAGAGGTCTGTGAAATGTTGCCCCTTGTGGCAGCCTGTCCGGCCTTCTCCCTCGCTACCTCAGTTCCGCGCTCGTTCAATCTTTTTCCGGCCCCTTTCTCATACGGGTCAAACTATAAAACTCTTGTCTGATGTATGAATACGCCGACTAAACATTAGGAGTTTACGGGGTGCAACACACAATATAATTCTTTTGAACTGCATTGAGTGTCTTTCTGGCATAATAGATGGAGTGAGATATTTTTTTCTCTCCTTTGACCCAATACAGAACCTAGGGCAAATCCACTGGCATCATACATCACCTCAAATGGAAAAGACCAATCTGGTGCTACAATAATTAGGGTTGAGGTGAGTCTTTCCTTTGGGCATTCAAATGCTTTCAGACACGCGTCATCCAAAATGAAATTCACCTCCTTCGCAAGTATCTTGCATAATGGTTGTGCAATATTTATGAAGTCCTCGATGAACCTCCTATAGAAACCTGCATGCCCAAAAAAGCTTCGCATACCTTTGATAGAAATAGGTGGTGGCAATTCAACTATCACTTTGATTTTAGCTTTGTCCACCTCTATAACTTTTCCCAAAATTCTATGGCCTAGAACAATCCCCTAGTTGACCATAAAATGAAATTTTTCCTAGTTGAGCACCAGATTGGTTTCTTCAACCTGCTTAACACTTTACTCAAATGCTCAAGGCAATCTTTAAAGGAATCACCCACTACCGAGAAATGTTCCATGAATACTTCAATGGTGTACCATGTTTGAAAAGATAGACATCATACAACGCTGAAATGTGGCCGGTGCATTGCACAATCGAAGGGAATTCTCCTAAAAGTAAAAGTCCCATAAGGGCAGGTAAAGGTGATTTTCTCTTGGTCCTCCAAGGCTATAGAGATCTGATTATGCCCCGAATAACCACAAAAAGCAGTACCATCCTCTGCCTGCCAACCTGTCAAGCATCTGGTCCATGAAAGACATCGAAAAGTGATCCTTCTGTGTCTAATGATTGAGTTTATGATTATCCATGCAAACACGCAAACCTGTGACCGACATTGTCGGAACCAACTCATTTTTCTCATTTGGCACCATCGTGATTCCACCTTTCTTTGGTACACACTACACCAAATTCACCCACTTAATATCAGAAATGGGAAAGACAACACCAGCATCCAGCCATTTGATAATCTCCTTCTTCACCACTTCTTGCATGGGTGGATTCAATCATCGCTGATGCTCTATACTTGGTACACGGTTTGGCTCAAGTTGAATTTTGTGGGTGCATGTGCCTAGAAGGATACCAATGATGTCAATAATGGTCCAACCAACTAATTTTCTTAACCTTCTCAGCACAGACACCAAGGCCTCAACTTGCCACTCTACAAGGTCTGTAGCAATAATCACTAGAAAGGTACTTTTCTCCCCAAAAATGCATATTCCAGATGTGGAGGTAGAGCTTTAAGCTCCAAGACTGGTGTTACTTCAACTGAAGGTTTTTCTAGAGGGGTTGCACAGTTCTCTAGATCAAGGTACAATTTCTTTGGCCTAAAGTTGTAGGACCCTATTCCATCTAGCGCATTTACCATTTCTGTGTACCCCTAGATATCGTTCCAACCAAAGTTCATAAGTACTGCTGTTATTGTCTCAACATTTAGCCTCTACTCCAGAGGCACGAGCGACCTCTTATCCTCCATACAGTTGGTCACAGAGGTTGCTCTCATGTTAGAGTATTTGTACAGTAGCTTGAATAGAACAAAAACAAAAGAAAAACATAAACTAGAAAATAAAGCCTAAAAGTTAAATAAAAGTAATTAATTTAATGCTAAGTCATATTCCTCGGAAAAAACGACATTTTTTATAACACTCAAATAACACCTTGAAGAAGTATAACGTGGACATTGTTAATAAAGAACCCAACTATGGTTGGGGTCGATCCCACAGGGAATATGGTCAAGATACAGACTAATTCTAGTATTCACAATTTTTAGTTCAATTATCTCTAAAAGGGGGATTTCAAATCAAGTGGCAGTATTTTGAAATGGAGTTGTGATCAATAGTTATGAAATCAACCAAGTGTTCACCATGGCTTCCTAACTGGGTCAGATTATTACTCATAATCTATCCCAATACTTAGCCTGTAGAACTAATAAATTATTTTCATCTAAACGACTAATTCATCCCTATTAGATGACTCTACTCAATCACCGGGTTAGGTCTCATGAGTGATTTCATTTTAACCTTTATCAATAGTTTCAAATTAACTCTCCTACGACCGCAGCTTAAGCAAATTCAATGAAACTCAATTTCAAGGATTTGTTGTTCTTTTCTTTTTCTAATCTCTACTTCTCTATGTTCAAGCAAGAAGAGAATTCAGGCTAGTCCTTATGTTGTGCATCGTTAATAAATATTAAATATGAAGAAAAGAAAAATACAGGCATTCGTATTGGTTTAGAATTACATTGTGTTAACCCTAGTTTGTTATTCCACCATGGTTCTCACAACCCAAGTTGTGGAGGGTTTAGGTATTCGTAATTTCAAGAATGGAATCAGATTTCATGGAAGAAAATATAATTAAAGACTTACAATATTAATGAAAGAAGAACCCAATAATCAATTGCGCAATCACTTGTCGAAAATCTAAGAACAGTGATGAACTTTATCAAGGTAGTCGAGTCTTTGCTCTCCAAGAACTTAGGAAACCCAAAAACTATGAATACAAGTCAAAAGTATCCGCCTCTTCTAAGGAATATAACTAAAAAGTATTTATATAATGTCACGCCCCACCTTGGGAGGAATGACTGGCACTTAGCACCACATTGAAATCTGACTAACCTGGCTAGGCTTATGCACGTCTAGTGCATGCCTGCAACCTAACTCAAGAAAACAATGAGCTATATCTCGGCGATACATACAGCCTCCGGCCGACAAGGCCATATAGCCACCTGTAAAATGAAAACAACTAACCAGCAACAAGCTATAGAAGGGAATCCCATGCGGGCCAACAAGGCCACCATGCTGTCTAGTTATAACTGAAATGAAAATTAGGTAGCTATAACTATACTATAGCCAACAAGGCCACTATTTAATAGCTAAACAACGCCCCACATAGCCATCACATGATGTAAAACATATATAGGCCTCACACGGCCAACAACAACTAACCACAGGGAATCTATAAATCCGCAAACCTTTAGGAGTGGAATAATAGTCGAGACAGGGCCCCAACCTACCCATACTATACAATCAAAAAAGCAAACCTTCTAACTAATCAGCTCTGGAGAAGGGGAGCTAACTGTACTGCTGACTCTATCTAAAAGCTAAGAAGGTCCTTATCTATGTCTATCCGCACCTGAAGGCAAGTAATGCAGTGCCTCAAGATGGGTGTCAGTACAATATCTAGCAAATATGTAAGGCAGTAAGTAAACATAACTAAATAAAACTGAAAGCAACTGAATGGAAGGGATAGAGAAACCAACTGATTAACTTAATAGCCTGCTGCCTAATCTATCAGTAAATAGTGCAAACAAGAACCTTACTTAGCCTCCATAAGCCCGAAAGATACAATCAGCACAGAATAACCCACTCAGGGCCCCCATAAGCCTTGGCAAGCACATTTCAATCTCTATATACCCCTAATAAGGTCAAACTGAGTCAAATAGTAACTATAGCCAACCTATCGATCCCCTGGGTCTGCAACTGAGCCCACTCATCCGCTGAACTGTAGTTGTCTCTAAGTCCGATAGACTCCTGATAACTGCACCCCGGGCACCAGGCTCGATGGGGGTGTACTGCTAATACAACATAGAAATAATAGTCCATCCATAGAATGGACTGCATAAGATCCTCGAACCTCATCTTCATCCCTCGCAGACCGCATACCGCTCCTTAGAGCGACATCATATAGCCTCTGGCAACCAATGACACAGCTAGTAATCCTGGGATGGTCATGGAAGGCTATACGAGGCAAAGTCAATCCCAAACTAAACATAAGTACTAGTCTCAGCTAATAGCAACAACTAATCACAATAACAAAACTTTTGTCTCTCTTACTGGGATTTAAACTGTATTGCAGTGCTATAGAAACTAACTTGCCAAAGGAATTCTCCTTAACATACCTCGAATGTCATTTCCCGATTATCTGACGAGTTTCAACTTGTATTCTTCAGCTCTTTTCAACTATAACCATAATACTGGGAGAAAGAGACTAATTTCAATACCAAATTCGCCTTTAAAATGATAATTCCTAATATTAACAGCAACTATAAATCAACTACGTAAAATACGATTGAAAACCTATAATTTCTCGGGAGTTCAGAAGGGAGAAATGCTTACCTAATGTCTGAGATAGTTTGTAATTAGTTTGGAGCAATTCTGACAAATTTTTGCTCAGCGGGGTTCTGGTTTGCCAGGAGAATTTCAAGAAACTAATTCCGTACTAATGCTCCCTACAGGGTTAGAATTCAATACCCGAAGTTAATTTGAATTTGGATGGTGTTTGGTAGTGTAATGGGACCAAAATCAATTGAAATCTTTGTTTTAAATTCTATTTGGCTGAAACTATTCTTGGAAAATGATTTGAAATGAAGGGAGGGCCTTTATATATATTGAGGGCGGTGGCCTGGGGGGCACCTCACGCTGGCCATCGCGGTAACCCCAGTGCCGCACATGCCTCTCAAGGGCCAGCAGGCCTGGCGTGTCGCGCCGGCCAACGCGCTGCTGGCTGGCGCGTTATGCTGGCCCTGCGCATGCTAGTTCTGTCCGACCATGCTCCCAAGGCTTTTCTACACGCGTCGTACTCTCTTTTTTCCTCACGAATTCACGCCTACACTTACTAATCAATAACTTTTATGGGGTGTAACGTCCTCCCCCCCTTAGTAACATTCGTCCTTGAACGTCATTCTTAAACTTAAAGGAGTTAACTCTCTTACCCAAGATTTAGAAAAAATTTGGTAGTCTCCTCTATAATATGCACTATTCGGAAACCTGAAACGCAGAAAAGTCTAACACAGGCGCCTCGCAGGACACTATAACAACTATTACACAATAATAAGGGGGTAGCTAAAAGATAGTACTAATAGCATAAGCAGTAAAATAACAACTGAACAACAACCTCACCTTAACTGTATAATCTGGATCAATCCTGGAACAGGTGGGGATATTTAGATTTCATATCATCCTCAGCTTTCCAGGTCATCTCTTCTTTATTCCTGTTCCTCCATAATACTTAACAGAGGCAACATCTTTTTTTCTCAACCTGCAAACTTGTCGATCTAATATGGCCACTGGAACCTCTTCGTAGGCTAAGTCCTCAATAACCTGGACGTCCTCAACTGCCATGATTCGGGATGGATCCCCTATACACTTTTGCAGCATCGACACATGAAAGATCGGGTGAACAAATTCCAACTCTAGAGGTAAGTCTAACTCATATATCACTTAGCCTATGCTACAGAGGATCTGATATGGGCTAATAAACCTAGGGCTAAGCTTGCCCTTTTTACCAAACCTCATTACGCCCTTCATTGGTGAAACTTTCAGAAATACCCAGTCACCAACACTGAATTCCAAATCTCTATGCCGCACATAGGAATAGGATTTCTAGCGGCTCTGAGTTGTTAGCAAGCGCTCTCTGATAAGCTTTACTTTTTCCTCTAACTGGTGGATTATGTCTGGTCTAATTAACTCTGATTCTCCAACCTCAAACCAACCAAATGGGGACTTGTATTTTCAGCCATATAAGGCCTTATAAGGTGCCATCTGGATTGTCGAATGGTAATTATTGTTGTAAGAAAATTCAATAGGGGGTAAATGCTCATCCCAACTGCCTCCAAAGTCTAACACGCACACTCGCAACATATCCTCGAGCATCTGAATTGTACCTTCTGCCTGCCGGTCTATTTGAGGATGGAAAGCTATACTCAGATTAACCTGTGTCCCCAAGCCTTTCTGAAATGACTGCCAAAATCTAGCTGTGGATTGTGCCCCCTGTCAGAAATGATAGAAGTCGAGACACCAAGTAATCAAACTATTTCTCTGATATACAATTCAGCATAGTCCTCGGTTGAGAAGGTTGTCCTGACTGGTAGAAAAAGAGCTAATTTTGTTAATCTATCAACAATCACCTAGATAGAATCAAATCTGTGCTTGGTACGGGTTAACACTGTCACAAAATCCATGTTAGTCGCTTCCCATTTCCACATAGGCACCGCTATCTCCTGTGCCAATCCGCCGGGTTTTTGATGTTCTGCTTTTACTTGCTGGCAGTTAGGGCATTGTGCTATAAGTTTGGCTACACCCTTTTTCATTCTAGGACACTAGTAAATCTTTCTTATGTCATGATACATATGTTGAACCTGGTGAAGCGAATAACCAAAATAATGTACCTCTTCCATGATCTGCTGGCGAAGTTCTGCCACATCTAGGACACAGAGGCGATCCTTAAATCTTAAGACCCCATCTTCGGTTACCTCAAAAGTTGATACTTCCCCTCGCTGAACTGTATTTCTGAACTGTACCAGGTTAGGATCTTCATACTGCTGCTCTTTTACTTTTACAACCAGGGATGACACTGCGGTTATCTAAATCACTGCCCCATTGTCTCCCGAGTCTACTATTCAAATGGCTAAACTGGCTAACTGGTGCAATTCTCGAGCCAGCTCCCACTGTTCGGGCCTCAAGTGCACTAAACTCCCCATGGATCTACGACTAAGGACATCTTTTACAATACTAGCCTTCCCTGGATGATATGAAATATTCACGTCATAGTCCTTCAACAATTCTAACCAGTGACGCTATCGCTGATTCAACTCTTTATGTGTAAAGATGTACTGGAGGCTCTTATGATCAGTAAAATTGTCCACGTGTACCGCATACAGGTAGTGTCTCCAGATTTTTAAGGCGTGAACTAATGCCTCTAACTCCAGGCCATGATTGGGATAGTTCTTTTCATGCTTCCTCAACTGCCTTGAAGCATAAGCAATCACCTTACCATGTTGCATCAGAACACACCCTAACCCAATGCCTGAAGCATCACAGTACATTGCATAACCCTCTGAACATTCTGGCAAAGCTAGTACTGCCGCTGATGTCAATCTATTTTTCAACTCCTGAAAACTCTGTTCACACGCTTCAGTCCAGTAAAATTTAGTTGCTTTCTGAGTTGACTTGGTCAATGGTGCTGATAAAGTAGAAAACCCCTTTATAAATCTTTTGTAATACCCAGTTAACCCCAGGAACCTACGTACCTCAGTTGGAGTTGTAAGTCTAGGCCATGTCTTTACTACCTCATTCTTCTGTGAATCTACCTGAATACCAGCATCCGACACAATATGACCCAAAAAGGCTACCGAATTCAGCCAGAACTCACATTTAGAGAATTTTGCATACAACTAGCGATCCCTGAAAATCTAGAGCACTATTCGCAAATGACCTTAGTGGTCTGCTTATGAGCGAGAATACACCAGAATGTCATCAATGAATACTATCACAAACAAATCAAGATACATCCTGAAGATGTTTTTCATCAGATCCATGAACACTGCAGGAGCATTCGTCAACCCGAGGACATGACTAGAAATTCAAAATGGTCATACCTAGACTTGAAAGTCATTTTTGGGATATCTCTCTCTCGATCCTGCACCTGGTGATACCCATACCTTAAGTTGATCTTAGAGAAATACTCCGCCCCTTGTAGCTAATCAAACAAGTCATCTACCCTGGGAAGAAGGAATTTATTCTTTACAGTGACTTTATTTAGCTGCCGGTAATCTATACACATGCGGAGGGAGCCATCTTTCTTCCTTACAAACAGAACTGGCACACCCCACAGCAAAGTACTCGGCCTTATAAAGCCCTTATCTAACAGATCTTTCAATTGTTCTTTAAACTCTCTGAGCTCAGCAGGAGCCATTCGGTACGGAGGGATGGATATAGGTTGAGTACCTGGTAATAGGTCTGTTACACCCCGTAAGTTTTTAATATTTAGTCGACCTATTTGTATATTGGTTAAGAGTTTTAGAATGTCATACGTACGAGGAAAGGGCCCGGGGAAAGGCCTGAACGAGTGCCAAGTTGGGATTTCGCGAGAGGAGGCCGAACCAAGCTGCCCAGAGGGGCAAAGTGGCACGGAGCAGAATTAGCGCGTTAGCCAACGTGGCATGGAGTAGAATCAGCGCGTTGAGCAATGTGCCACGTTTCCTTGTATGCTGCTTCAAGTATATATAGGCTTCACCCTAAGATTTCATGCTATTTTTCATATATAACACGACCAGCAGAGAATAGGGACGAAGAAGAATTATAATTTTCATCCAAGCTGCTAAATGTCGTCCAAATCCAAATTAACTTTGGGTATCGAAGTATAAGGCTACAGGGAACATTTCTACGGAGTTAGTTTCGTGAAATTCGTCCGGCGAATCGTCGTCCCGCCGAGCCAAAGTTGTTGGAATTGCTCCAAACTAGTGTCAATACGATCCCAGGCTTAAAGTAAGTATTTCTCCCTTCTAGATTCCTGAGAAATTACGAGTTTTTGATCGTCTTTAGATAAGTTGAAGTATAGTCAGTATATATATGTTATTGTTTTCTTCAAATATAGTAATGAAGTTAGCCCTATTATTCCGTTAATATGATTACAGTTGGGAAGAATAGCTGAATACCAGCCGAACCTTGCCAGTTAATTGGTAAATAGCGAACGAGGTATGTTAAGGCATTTTCTTTTGGTAAGTTAATTTCTTCAGCATAGTAATCCAGTATGAATCCCAGTAAAGTATGTCAGGAGTATGTTACCATGTTTAGTTGTCGTTGTCAGTTGAGACTTGTAAATTGTATTGTTTTAGGTTGGATTATACATATATAGCTTCCGTGACTGCCCCAGGGTTAATACCTGTGTTGACTCGCCCATCACAGGCAAGGATACATCGCTCTACGGAGCGGTATGCCGTTTGCAAGGGATGAAGATGGGGATCCAGATCCTCATATTTGTCTTAGTTAGCCTTATACACACCTCTGCCGAGCGCTTACGCCCGGGGTGTAGATATCAGGAGTCCTCCAGACCCAGGCACAGCTATATTCAGGGGCCGAGTGGGCCCAGCTACAGACCCAGGGGATTGGCAGGACGCTTATAACTTTTAGTTGACTCAGTATGACCTGGATAGGGGTATATAGATTGAGGTGTACTCTCTAGGGCTAATGGGCAGGTGGGTTGTTTTGTGTTGATTGTACCTTCCGGCTTATGGGGGCAAGGTAAGGTTCATGTTTGCTTTAGTTATTCATAGTTAGAAAGTAAGATGCCTCGCTTGTCAGGTATGACCCCTACCCTCCTTATTGCAGTTATGTTTAGCCCTAATTTCACTACTTCAGTCATTTTCAGTCCGTTTCCTTTACTTCAGTTATTATCGACTCTATTTTCTTACTTTCAGTTATTTAAAGTTACAAATTTACCTACTCAGTACCTGTGGTACTGACGCCCTCTTCTGGGGAGCTGCATTACTTGCCTGCATGTGCAGATAGACGAGGAGCAGGTCCCCCGTAGTTCCAGTCAGCCGTACAGAGCCATAAGCTCCTTTCTTCCAGAGCCTGTGTGATAGAGGTTTATTTCTTTTGTTTGTACAATATGGGTAGGTCGGGGCCCTGTCCCCGCCATCTTATTACTCCTAGAGGCTTGCAGATTGCATTACTTCCCTTTGGTTAGATGATATCGACTATGTGGGGCCCATATGTATTTTAGACTATGTGTGTTGGCCGTGTGGGGCCCTATTTAGCTATTGATTGATGGCCTTTTCGGTCATTGCTCAGTTTAGCATTTGATTCTACTTTTCAGTTATAACTAGATATCATTGTGGCCTTGTCGGCCCGCATAGGACTGCCTATGTTTGTTGTCTCTGGTTAGCTGTTTATTTTCATAGGTGGCTATAGGCCTTGTTGGTCGGGGGTTGTATTTACAACCGCTATATAGCCCATTGTTTTCTCGATTCTAGAGTTAGAGCCAGCCCTGCACCGGAGGTGCTTAGGCTTAGTCAGCTCAGCATTCCAGGTCTTAGTAGGGCACCAGGTGCCAGTCATACCTCCCAAGGTGGGGCATGACAAACTTGCTATCAGAGCAGGTCGTATCCCAGGGAGTCTGCAAGCCGTGCTAAGTAGAGTCTTTTCTATGGATGTGTTGTGCACCACATACTATAGGCAGGAAGCTGCAAGGCATGATAGGATGGTTACTCCTTCTTATTATTCAGTCGTGCTATAGAGCGATACAGTATAGGGTTGAGTCCCTAAGCTCATTATACTCTTTTGTTTACAGAGAAATGTCGGACCAGCGACACCCTACGGTAGGCAGGAGGTTAGATGTAGCAGTAGGAGAGGGCACTAACAGGGTGCCTCAGCCTCGGTCAGAATCATCCCGATCTGAGGACGATACGAAGGCATCATCTTGCCTCCCTAGAAGTCTCCACCACGTTAGGAGCCTCTTGGGACAGCCGGTGTGATGGCACCAGCTCTGGCAGTTTCTGCACCCGTAACATCCGACCAGGAGGTTAGGAGCGCGATGGTTATGCTAGCCCAGATGATGGCTGCTCAGCGCCAGCCAGTGCCACCTATAGTTGCAGAATCTTTAGGAGGGCCTGGTAGTTCGAGGGTCCAAGAGTTCCTAGCACTAAGTCCCTCGCAATTCACAGGGACAAATGGGACCGAGGACCCTCAAGACTTCTTAGACCAGATGCATAGGATTTTCAGGGTGATGCATGCTACGCCCACAGAGTCAGTTGAGTTGGAGGTATTCCGGCTATGGGACATCGCTGTACTGTGAGAGTTGGGAGAGGTCCCGAGGGAGAGATGCTTCCCCTCCGACCTGGCCCAGCTTGTTAGAGGCTTTCTTGGATCATTACCTACTGAGGGAGATTCGACAGGCTCGGGTTGATAAGTTCCTACACTTAGAGCAGGGGTCGATGAGTGTTCGGGAATATGCCATGCGGTTTGATTCCTTGGCTCGATATGCGCCAGCCTTTGTGGATACAATGCCATCCAGGGTACACTGCTTTATTATGTGGCTGAACCCAAAATATGTTGAGACCTGCATCACAGCCACACTACGAGAGGATATGGATATCGCCCGTGTACAGACAGCGGCAACGGGAGATTAGGAGGACAACTCAGGAGCAGCGCCGCAGGGATTGACTAGATGAATTACAGGGGAGTCCCGGGGAGGACCTAGGCCACGGTTATTAGATAGGCCGCCTAGACCCCCGCCTCCAGCGACAGAGGAGTAGGTCTAGTCGCCGAGGGAAGTCAGAGCCCGGCGAAGGTTCGCATGCAGTAGGTTCACAACAGCAGAGGAGGGTGGAGCAGAGTGGATTTACAATACCACTTTTCCCTATCTGCAGTCGACGCCACTCCGGAGCATGCAGGTATGGCTCCACAGCATGCTATATTTGTGGACAAGAGGGTCATCAGATGAGGAATTCTCCAGCTAGGGGTCAGGATGACCGGGATCGACAAGATAGTTCCTTAGTAGGATCATGAGCTCCAGCATCCCCGGCAGGGCGTAGGCCCTCAGTTTCAGCTGGCAGAGGCCGAGGCAGATTAGGGGCCTCCAATTCAGGTGTTGGCCCAGACCGTACTTATGCACTACCGAGGCGACAGGAGTCAGAGTCATCACCAGATGTTGTGACAGGTATGCTGAACATTTGCTCCTATCCTGCTTATGTTTTGATAGATCCAGG
Source organism: Datura wrightii (assembly GCA_035772735.1). Taxonomy (NCBI): domain Eukaryota; kingdom Viridiplantae; phylum Streptophyta; class Magnoliopsida; order Solanales; family Solanaceae; genus Datura; species Datura wrightii. The sequence continues at coordinate 108,529,485 of JASDFA010000020.1, read as the reverse complement.
ATCTACCTTGTCCTATGTTACACCGTTAGTGGCTCGGAAGTTTAGTATTATGTCAGAATTGCTTCGACGACCTTTCTCAGTGTCTACACCGATTGGTGACTCTATTATAGCCAGAAGAATCTATCAAGGGTGTACAGTAGAGGTTGCCAGTCATCAGACTATAGCAGACTTGATAGAACTAGAAATGGTTGATTTTGATGCTATTATGGGTATGGATTGGCTAGCTCCATGCTATTCCAATGTCGAATGTTGGACCAAGATTGTCCGATTCCACTTTCCAGGGGAGGTAGTACGGGAGTGTAAAGGTAGTACAGCCACGCCAAAAGGTAGGTTTATTTCCTATCTTCGGGCGAGAAAATTGATAGAAAAAGGGTGCATTTATCATATTGTCAGAGTTCAGGATGTTCGGGTAGAGCCTCCAACCCTTCAGTTTATTCCAGTGGTTAATGAATTTCCTGATATATTTTCAGATGAGCTTCCTGGTATTCCCCCAAAAAGGGAAATTGATTTTTCAATCGATCTATTACCAGGCACTCAGCCTATATCTATTCCTCCATATCAGATGGCTCATGCTGAACTCAGAGAACTAAAGGAATAATTGAAGGATTTTCTAGACAAGGGATTTATCAGGATGAGTACCTCACCATGGGGTGCGCTAGTTCTGTTCGTGAGAAAGAAGGACGGCTCCCTTCACATGTGTATAGATTATCAGCAATTGAATAAAGTCACTATCAAGAATAAGTACTCGCTTCCCAGAATAGACAACCTATTTGATCAGCTACAGGGAGCGAGGTATTTTTCTAAGATTGATTTAAAGTCAGGATATCATCAGGTCTGGGTTCGTGAAAGAGACATTCCAAAGAATAACTTCAGGACCAGATATGGCCACTTTGAATTTCTAGTCATGTCCTTCGGACTGACAAATGCCCCAGCAGTGTTCATGGACCTGATGAACAACATTTTCAAACCATACCTAGACTTGTTCGTGATAGTATTTATCGATGATATTCTGGTGTATTCTCGTTCAGAGGCAGATCACCAGGATCATCTACAGACAGTGCTCCAAATTCTCAGAGATCGCCAGCTATATGCAAAATTTTCTAAATGTGAATTTTGGCTGAATTCAGTAGCCTTCTTGGACCATATTGTGTCAGATGCTGCTATACAGGTAGATACACAGAAGATAGAGGCAGTGAAAACTTGGCCTAGACCTACCACTCCGACCGAGGTACATAGTTTCCTGGGGTTAGCGGGGTATTACAGAAGGTTCGTGGAAGGATTTTCCACTTTAGCAGCACCTTTAACCAAATTGATGCAGAAGGTAGCAAAATTCCATTGGACTGAGGCATGTGAGCAGAGGTTTCAGGAACTGAAAGATAGATTGACATCGGCACCAGTGCTAGCAGTGCCAGAAGGAACGGAGGGTTATGCAGTCTATTGTGACGCTTCGAGTGTTGGGTTAGGATGTGTTTTGATGCAGCATGGTAAGGTGATTTCCTATGCTTCCAGGCAGATGAGGAAGCATGAGAAGAACTACCCTACCCATGACCTGGAGTTAGACGCGGTGATTCGTTCCTTGAAAATATGGAGACACTACCTATATGGCGTCCACGTAGATATTTTCATTGATCACAAAAGCCTGCAGTATATTTTCATCCAAAAAAGAGTTGAATCTACAGCAGCGTCGCTGGTTGGAGCTGTTAAAAGATTATGCTGTGAATATTTTATATCACCCAGTAAGGGCCAATATTGTAGCAGATGCCCTTAGCCACAAATCCATGGGAAGCCTATCATATTTACAGCCCGAGAGGTAGGAATTGGCCTGAGAATTGCATCAGCTAGCCAGTTTTTTCGTTCGTATAGTGGAATCAAGAGACAATGGAGCGGTAAGTCAGAATACCGCAGTGTCATTATTGGTTGTGAAAGTGAAAGAACGGTAGTATGAAGATCCTAGCCTGGTTCAGCTCAGAAATAGGGTCCAGCAAGGGGAAGTGAGATTTCCAAGTAACTGAGGACAGAGTTTTGAGATATAGAGATCGCCTCTGCGTTCTAGACGTGGCAGGGCTTCGCCAACAAATTATGGGCGAGGTACACTATGCCAGTTACTCTCTCCATACAGGTTCGACAAAGATGTACCATGACATAAAAGAGATTTAATGGTGGTCGGGAATGGAAAAGGGGATAGCAGAATTCGTAGATCAATGTCCCAATGCCAACAGGTGAAAGCTGAACATCAGAAACCAGGTGGACTGACATAGGATATAGCCGTGCCTTTATGGAAATGGGAGGCAGTTAATATGGATTTCTTAGTAGGGTTACATCGTACCAGGCGTAAATATGATTCTATTGGGTAATTGTTGACAGGTTGACAAAATCAGTTCACTTTCTGCCAGTAAGGGCTACCTTTTCAACCAAAGATTATGCTGAGCTGTATATTAGAGAAATAGTCCGATTGCATAGTGTTCCACTGTCAATCATCTCTAACAAAGGAGCGCAGTTTACAGCTAAGTTTTGGCAATCTTTTCAGAGGGGCCTGGGGACGCAGGTTAACCTAAGCACAACCTTCCATCCTTAGATAGACGGGCAGGCAGAACGTACAATCCAGACGCTCTAGGATATGTTACGGGCATGTGTGCTAGATTTTGGAGGCAGCTGAGATGAACATCTACCGCTTATTGAATTTGGCTATAATAACAGCTATCATTCAGCAATTTAGATAGCACCTTATGAAGCGTTATATAGGCGGAAGTGTAGGTCTCCAGCTGGTTGGTTTTTGAGGTAGGAGAATTAGCTTTTATTGGGCCAGATATTATTCATCAGTCAGAAGAGAAAGTAAAGCTTATCAGGGAACGTCTACTAATAGCTCAGAGCCGCCAGAAATCTTATGTTGATGTGCGGTGAAGAAACCTAGAATTTAATGTGGGTGACTGGGTATTCCTGAAGGTTTCACCTATGAAGGGTGTGACGAGGTTTGGTAAGAAAGGCAAGCTCAGCCCGAGGTTTATTGGGCCTTATCAGATTCGCCGAAGGATAGGCCAGGTGGCTTATGAATTGGATTTACCCACAGAATTAGAATCCGTTCACCTAGTTTTTCACGTATGAATGTTGAGGAAGTGTATAGGAGATCCCTCCCGGATTGTCCCAGTGGAAGAATTCCAAATCACTAAGGAGTTAGCTTATGAAGAAGCACTAGTAGCCATACTAGATCGGTAGATCCGCAGACTAAGAACAAAAGATGTTGCTTCCTTTAAAGTATTATGGAGAAATAAGAACCGAGAGGAAATGACCTGGGAGGCAGAAGACGATATGAAAACCAGATATCGTTTATTTCAAACTTAGTCAGATTGTGCGGCCAGAGGTATGTTGTTATTGTTGTTTCATAGGTTGCATTATATACATGTATATGTGGAGTAGTTGACTTCAGTCTATTGTGAAATGAATGTCATAGTCTTGTGTGGAGTACCTGTATTGGATTTTTTTGCATTTCAAGGTTTCTGGATAGTCCATATTACAGGGGAGACTCTGCTGAAATTTTTCCAATATAAGTAATTGCAAGGTTAAGGTTCTTGCAAGTAGAAGTTAACATTCAAGGACGAATGTTCTTAAGGGGGAAGGATGTTACACCCCATAAGTTTTTAATGTTTAGTCAGCCTATTCGCATGTTGGTTGAGAGTTTTAGAATGTCATACGTATGAGGAAAGGCCCCGTGGAAAGGCCGAACGAGTGCCAAGTTGGGATTTCACGAGAGGAGGCTGAACCAAGCTGCCCAGAGGGGAAAAGTGGCACGGAGCAGAATCAGCGCACTAGCCAACGTGGAACGGAGCAGAATCAGCGCATTGAGAAATGTGCCACGTTGCCATGTATGCTGCTTCAAGTATATATAGGCTTCACCCTTAGATTTCATGTTATTTTTCATATATAACACGACCAGCAGAGAATAGGGACGAAGGAGAATTATAATTTTCATCCAATTATGCTGCTAAATGTCGTCCAAATCCAAATTCACTTCGGGTATCGAAGTATAAGGCTACAGGGAGCATTTCTACGGAGTTAGTTTCGTGAAATTCGTCCGGCAAATCGTCGTCCCGCCAGCCAAAGTTGTTAGAATTGCTCCTAACTAGTGTCTATACGATCACAGGCTTAAAGTAAGTATTTCTCCTTTCTAGATTCCCGAGAAATTTGATCGTCTTTCGATAAGTTGAAGTATAGTCAGTATATATATATATATATGTGTGTGTGTGTTATTGTTTTCTTCAAATATAGTAATGAACTTAGACCTATTCTTTCCATTAATATGATTATAGTTGGGAAGAACAGCTGAATACTAGCCGAACCTCACCAGTTAATCGGTAAATAGCGAACGAGGTATGTTAAGGCATTTTCTTTTGGCAAGTTAGTTTCTTCAGCATAGTGATCCAGTATGAATCCCAGTAAATATGTCAGGAGTATGTTACCATGTTTAGTTGTCGTTGTCAGTTGAGACTTGTAAATTTTATTGTTTTGGGCTGGATTATACCTATATAGCTTCCTGACCGCCCCAGGGTTAATAGCTGTGTCGACTCGCCCGCTAGGGGCGAGGATACGTCGTTATACGGAGCGGCATGCCATCCGCAAGGGATGAAGATGGGGATCTAGATCCTCATATTTGTCGTGGTTGGACTTATACACATCCCCGCCAAGCACGCCCAGGGTGTAGATATCAGGAGTCCTCCAAACTCAGGCACAACTATAGTCAGGGGCTGAGCGGGCCCAGCTGCAGACCTAGGGGATTTGCAGGACGCTTATAGCTTTTAGTTGACTTAGTATGACCTGGATAGGGGTATGTAGATTGAGGTGTACTCACTAGGTCGGGCCCAGGTGGGTTGTTCTGTGTTGATTGTACCTTCCAGCTTATGGGGGCCAGGTAAGGTTCATGTTTATTTTAGTTACTAATAGTTAGACAGTAAGACGCCACGCTTGTCAGGTATGACCCCTACCCTTCTTATTACAGTTATGTTTAGCCCTAATGTCACTACTTCAATCATTTTCAGTGCATTTCCTTAACTTCAGTTATTGTCGACTCTATTTCCTTACTTTCAGTTATTTGAAGTTACAAATTTACCTACTCAGTACCTGTGGTACTGACGCCCTCTTCTGGAGCGCTGCATTACTTGCCTGCAGGTGCAAATAGACGAGGAGTAGGTCCCTCATAGTTCTAGTCAGCCATACAGAGCCATCAACTCCTTTCTTTCGGAGCCTGTGTGATAGAGGTTTATTTCTTTTGTTTGTACAGTATGGGTAAGCCGAGGCCCTGTCCCGACCATCTTATTACTCCTAGAGGCTTGCAGATTGCATTACTTCCCTGTGGTTAGATGATATCGGTCGTATGGGTCACATATGTGTTTTAGACTATGTGTGTTGGTTGTGTGAGGCCTTATTTAGTTGTTGATTGATGGCCTTGTCGGTCATAGCTCAGTTTAGCATTTGATTCAACTTTCCAATTATAACTAGATATCATGGTGGCCTTGTCAGCCCGCATAGGACTCCCTATGTTTGTTGTCTCTGGTTAGCTGTTTATTTTCACATGTGGCTATAGGCCTTGTCGGTCGGGGGTTGTATTTACAGCTGCAATATAGCCTGTTGTTTTCTCGATTCTAGAGTTAGAGCCAACCCTGCACCGGAGGTGCTTCAGCTCAGCAGTCCAGGTCTTAGTAGGGCACCAGGTGCCAGTCATGCCTCCCAAGGTGGGGCGTGACAAGGTCGATAGCAAAATCAATTTCCCATTCTGGGGAAATACCAGCAAGTTCATCTGGGAACACATTTGGAAATTCATTAATTATTGGAATGGACTGAAGAGTCGGGGATTCTTCTTGGACATCCTGAACCCTACCAATATGACAGATGCAACCCTTTGCTATCAACTTTCTCACCCAAAGATAGCATATAAACCTACCTTTTGGTGTGGCTGCAATGCCTTTCCACTCCCGTATTATCTCCCCTTTAAAGTGGAATCGGACAGTCTTGGTCCAACATTCTACATTGGCGTCATATGGTGCTAGCCAATCCATACCCATAATTGCATCAAAATCAATCATGTATAGTTCCACTTAAGTCTGGTGATCAACGACCTCTACCGTACAACCCCGGTAGATCTGTTTAGCTATGATGGAATCAACGACGGGCGTGGACACTAAAAAGGGTTGTTGAAGAAATTCTAGCATTATACTGAACTTCTGGGCCACTAATAGTGTAACATAAGATAAAGTGGAACCTGGTTTTACCAAAATATAAGTTGAATGAGAACAGATGTCTAGCATACCTATCACAACATCCGGCGACAACTCTGACTCCTGTCGTCCCGGTAAAGCATAAGTGCGATCCGGACTTGTGCCTGAACTCAATGCCCCTAACCTGCCTCGGCCTCTACTGGCTGGAGCTGAGGACCTACACCCTTCTGGAGATGCTGGGACACGTGACCCTACTGAAGATCTGTCCTATCTGTCTAGATCACTCTAACCCCTGGCTGGATAGTCCTCATCAAGTGACCCTCTTGTCCACAGGGTAACACGGAGTAGAACCATACCTACATGCCCCAAGGTGACATCGACTGCAAATAGGGCAAGGTGGCATAGTGAGTCTACTCTGCTCTGACCCTCTCTACTGCTCGAACCTAATGGTCGTGAGCTCTCACCGGGTCCTAACTGCCCCTGACGGCCATGTCTACCACCCTTTTATTGTTATGGAGGTGGGGGACTAGGTGGTCTTCCTGATAGTCGTGGCCTAGGTCCGCCCTGAAACTCTACCTGAGTGTCACTAGGTCTAGCCTTGCGGCGCTGCTCCTGATTTTCCCTTTCTATCCCTCGCTGTCGCTGCCTGATCCCCTCAATACTTTGAGAAAATGCCTAAATACGGGTGATATCCATGTCCTCTTATAGAGTAGCAGTAAGAAAAGTCTCCACGTACTCTAGAAGTAGCCCTATAATGAACCGATGCACCCTAGCTGGCATAGTATCTACAAAAGCTAGTGCATATCGGGCCAAGGAATCAAATCTCATAGTGTACTCTCGAATACTCATCAAACCCTTCTCCAGATGCAGAAACTGATCTACCCAGGCCTGTTGGATTTCTCACAGCAAATAGTGGTCAAAGAAGGCCTTTGAAAAGCTTGACCAAGTCGGAGGGGGAACATCTCTACCTCGGGACCTCTCCCAACTCTTGTACCATAGCACTGCCATGTCTCACAATCGAAATATCTCTACCTCAACTAACTCCATAGGCGTGGCATGCATTACCATGAAGATCCACTGTAGCTAGTCCAAGAAGTCTTAAGGGTCCTCATCTTGATCCGTCCCTGTGAAATACGGGGGACTCAGGGTGAGGAACTCTCGGACCCTCGAACTACCAGGTCCTCTCGAAGATTCAACAACCACGGGTACCACTGGCTGACGCTGCGCATCCATCATCTAAGCTAACATAAAGACAACGCTCTTGACCTCCTAGTCTGACGGTATTGGTATAGGAGCTGCTAGAGGTGGTGCCGACACATATGCCGCTCTGGATGGCTCCTAGAATGGCAGAGAGTGCTAGAGAGATCGAGATGAAGTCTCCATGTTTACCTCAGATCGGGCTGACTCTGACTGGGGCACCTTGCTAGTGCCTTCTCTTGCTGCGACATCTAACTTCCTGCCAGTCGTGGTCTGTCGCATATCCGACATTTCTCTATAGACAAGCATATTATAGTAAGCTTAGAGACTCAACCTTATACAGCACAGCTCTATGGCACGATTAGAAGAGAAAGAAGAGTGACCACCCTAACATACGTCGCAGCCTTCTGTCTATAGAATGTGGTGCACAACACATCCATAGACAAGACTCTACTTGGCATGGCTTTGATATTTGGCATAATTACGTGCCCAAGTGCTATTTCATAACTTTAGTCAAGTTTTTCAATTTAAGTAATTATATTCTCATGTGATTTTTAATATTTGGGTACATAAATTAACCAGTGTGATTAGCCTTTATTTTTTAGGTGTAATATGCTAAGGATGAGGCTAAAAATAATGTTCAAGGCATAAGGGAGAAGCATGGAAATGATAGAACTTGAAGGCAACATGGTATGCCATGGCAAGGCTGGCCGCGCCAAGTAGCGTGCCATGTTATGTGCCTGCCGCGCCCAGCGTCGTGTCGCGCTCATTCCATGCGTGCGAGAAGCTGCAATTCCAGGGCTCCTGTGTGCCAATTCTTGTGCCACGCAAAGCACTGCTGCAAGTTACAGGCCGTGTCATGCTCGGCGTCGCACGCGATTTGGGTCGTGCCATGCCGAACAACGCGCAGGCACTTTGCTATGGACCTGCCGAGGGACAATTCCAGTAGGCATGCGTTTTTGCTCCGTATCACGAGGAAAAATCAGGGCGTTAGGGTCTGTGACATAGAGGCAGTCCATCCACGGCGAAATTTTGCCAATTCCCACTTAGTATAAATAGGACACTTAGCTCCTAAATTCATTTGATCACGAAATATCTCTAGGAAATCGTAAAGGAGCGAAGCGGGAAGTGAATAACTCTACTTAGGGTTCATTATTTTGCATTCTCTTTTATCTATTCTTGTAAGTATGTTACTCTAATTATGTTTTTGAGTATTTGTACAAACATGAGTGGCTAAAACACCTTCCTCTAGGGTTGAGGCTACATGATATGATTGTAATGCATGAATTCTTCGTGGTTTAAGTTTTAAGTTGTTGTTTTTCTTACATTCTTTATTATTAATATTTTTATGCTTGATCACCATGAAAACAAACACGTTAAGCTTAGGTAAAAGCTCGAAAGAGTAATCCTGGCTAGAACATAAGAATATATGGAGCAAGTTCTTGGTCTTCAATATAGGATTCGCGGTTAGGATAATCATTATACTTAATTTGCCTTGCTTGGTTAGTAAAACGGGATGAGTTAGACACCGACTTAGAATTATTGCATCACCGCTCGTAGATGTAGTTGTGAAGCTAAGTCCAGTTAAATGATTAGAGGTATGAAAGTCCATAATCTAGGGCACAAACTCTGTAAACCACATACACGTAGTTAAATTTCTCACTAATTGGGACGTCACATCCCCACTCAACGATGTAGGTGTGAGACTAGTTTTTTGTGTTTAGAGGCTCGAAAGACCATGAACATAACATTTTAATTATGTGAGACAACAACTAAAGTTTTCATACTCGAACCACTGTGAATTGTAGCATTTCATGATTATTAGGCCTTAACTCTAGTTGCTTCTTGTATTGTTTCTCGAGTATCTTGTGATCACCCCTAGACTTAATTAAAATTTTCCAAAATTTATATAATCAACACTTGTGAAGGTTAATTTTAATAGTTGAACTTGAATAATCATTGAATTGGTCCAGTCCCTATGGGTTCAACATCCAACTCTGAAAAAGGGCCATTATATTGCTTGTACAACCATGTACACTTGCACGTGCGCTGGGGTGCAACAAGTTTTTGGAGCCGTTGCTGGGGACTGGTGAAGTTTAGTGAATTTTTCTATTTTTTGTGATTTTTAATCTCCTTAAGTGTTGAAAAACTTGGTCTTATTTTGCTACATTGCAGGTAACAGGTTTTCTTGCAGATCTAGCAAGGAATAGAGAGCTGGTTGAACCATTGTTGGAACCTGAACTCCAACTACATTTTCTCAGGAGGGAAGATCTAGAGAAAAAGTTGAAAAGGTTACAAGAGCATTTGCAACAACATCCACCAGCGGGGCAAGCAGAGTTGTTACCTAACCAAATGGCAGCGCGACCAGTTCACAAAGTGGCAATCCCACAAGCGATGAATGTGACCTCCAGTATCCGCAAATCGGAGCCCGGAGGGAACTTTGATCTGAAAAAGAACATGGTGCAGTTGTTACATTCGAGTGGCCAGTTCACTGGAATGACTCATGAGGACCCACAACAGCACTTACTGAACTTTTTGGAGATCAGTGACACCTTCGTCCCCATCGGAGTGTCAACTAATTATGTTCAACTCACACTCTTCCCATTTTCATTGTTGAGAGAGGATAAAAGGTGGTTGAAGGCTAATCAACCTAATTCCATTACTTCTTGGGAAGACCTAGCAAGGAAGTTCCTCATTAGATTTTTCCCTTCAGGAAAGACTGTCAAACTCAGGAGTAAAATATTAAGCTTCAAGCAGAGGCTGGAGGAGAACTTGTATTTGTCTTGGGAGAGATTCAAGTCACTGTTGAGAGACTTCCTCCATCACCAGCAGTCCAATAAGGTGCTAGACCATACCTTTGTGGAGAGTCTAGACCCACATACAAAAATCTTATTAGACTCTGCATCAGGTGGGCAAGCACTGGAAAAGACATATGATGAGTTGTACACTTTGTTGAATAGGATTTCTCAAGGAAATCCATAGTGGCACAATGATTCATCAAGAGGGGTAGGTAAGAGAGCAGCAGGGCTGATGGAGGTGGATAGCGTCAATGCCTTGGCTGCACAACTAGAATCATTTCAACATCAGATGATGACTTAGTCAACAAACTGAGTATGAATCAACCGCAGGGACAGGTGAATGCAATTCAGCAGGCTCCCAATTGGTGTGAAATTTGTGGAAATAATGGGCACAATGCAGAATCTTGTAGGGAAAATTCTGAATCGGTGAATTTTGTAGGCAATGTTTAAAGAAATAATCATACCTATGAGAACACCTACAATAAGAATTGGCAGAGCCACCCAAATTTCTCTTGGGGTGGAAATCAGATTCATAGCTACCAGCAACCTCAGCAGCAGCAGTATCAGTAACAGAACAGGCAAAACGGTGGCTAGTCGAGCAGCAACAACATTGAGGAGATGTTGTAGAAAATTATGGCTACTCAGACCCAATTGGCAGAGAATCAAGCACGGATGGCTTTAAATTTGAAAAATCAGCAGTTGTCCACCCACAATTAGAGAAGCATATGGGTCAAATAGCAGCTACTCAGTACACCAGCCCTCAGGGAGGGTTACACAGTGACACAGATACAAACTCCTGACAGGTCAATGCCATTAGTTTGAGGAGTGGCAAGAAATTGGTTGATGTACCACCAAAGGAAAAAAGAAATAAGGTGCAACCGGAGCTGGTCAGACAAGGCCCATCTACTGATCGGGGAGATAATCAAAGTGTTGTGCGACACAATGCACAATCATTATTGCAGCCAGCAAGAGACCACCCCCACCGTTCCCCCAAAGACTTAAGAAGAGCAAGGAGAAGGAATGTTTTAAAAAGTTCTTTGATATCTTCAAAGAACTTCACATAAATTTTCCCTTACTTAATGTTTTGCAGGGAATGCCAAAGTACACTAAGTACTTAAAAGATGTGGTGCCAATAAAGTCAAATTGGTGGATGTTCAAACGGTGTCACTGACTGAGGAGTGCAGCTACAGGGTAATGAGCAAGATGCCGAAAAAGCTTAAAGACCCAAGGAGTTTTACCCTCCCCATACAAACTGGTAAAGATGAAGTGATAAGAGCTCTATGTGATTTAGGGGCAACAGTAAATCTAATGCCCCTATCTTTTTTTAGAACCTTGGGGTTGGGTCAACCGAGGCCAACAAGACTAATGTTGCAGCTGGCAAAAAAGTCCCAAGTGGCACTAGATGGAATAATTGAGGACCTTCTCATCAAAGTGGGTAAGTTCATTATACCCCCTGATTTCATGATTCTTGAATTTAAAGTTTATTACAAGGTACCCTTGATCTTGGGACGGCCATTATTGGCCACTAGAGGAGCAATTATAAATGTAAGAGCAGGGACCCTTAAAATGAGGGTCCATTATGAAGAAGAGCTCTTTAGAGTTTACCAAGCGATCAACCCACCCACACACTACAAAGACCTTTGTAAGGTCGGTGTGTTATTAGAGGCTAAGTGTGGGGTGGCAGATTCCATGAGTCCACTGTCGTAGGAGATGATCACATTTCAGCCCAAATCTGATGGAGGGCTTCACGTAAAGAAGAAGTTGGAAGAAGAGAGGGACAGAGTGCAGGTTGCTCCCTCGAAAAATAAAAAGATAAGAAGATAGTTCTGAAAAGGATCACTGGTTTAAGGATGTACTAAGAAGGATAGTCCACGTCGTGCAGCGACGTAAATTGAGGCATTGCTTGGGAGGCAACCCAAGGGTACCACAGGTATAATTTTATTTTCCTTTTGTTTTGATTTTGTTTATTTTCATTTGTTTGTTGTTTTTGGTGGTGAATTAAGCATAGATTGAGGGAAAGTCTGAGTACCCTTGGAAGAGGAAACTAAGGAGCATGAAAGAGGATAAGTGTGGTGTCGATAACGCACTTGTGCAAAAACGAAAGAAAACATGTTGTTAGCTAGGCCTAGAGGCCTCGGGGAGTGTTTCTCACCCTTTTGTATTATAATTTGATGCTTTGGGAGCATAGCATATTTTAAATGTGGGATGAGGAAAATTTCAAAATTTTGTGCTTAATGAATTCGGGTGAAATTAGTGCTTTGTATGGTATTTTTGATGAAAAAAGTTGAGTTGAGCCTAATTCACCCACCCGTTGGTTTTTCTTTTTGGTTCTTTTCCGACGGGGGCCACTTTGAACCGGTGAATAAAATTGTTATTTATCTGTACATACTATTTTTAGTCGTATTTAGGGACTGTTCCTGATGATGGATGAATGATGACCGTCTTGAGGGAAAATTAGTAAATAGGTTTTTATTTTTGAACCCTTAGTTGATTGATGGCTTGATGTTCTTGTTATGTGTTATACATGATTGTGAGATGCAAGTGTCATTAATTTTGAATCATGTTAGCAAATGTATAACTCTGTTTGAGACACCTAGGCTCTTGAATGTGACTCGATATGCTTAAAGCTGAATTTTGTATTCTTGTGATTAGCTGAGTTAAGGTTCTGCTGAATTTGTCTACAATTGAGCATGTGCTGTGAGTGTAAGGTATTTGAATATTCCATGCTATTGTATAGTATCTAGAACTTTCCTGGTGCATATACAAAGCGTAATGAGGGATGGCGATTGTAGGAGATGATTTAGGCATTTTTTGCATGAGCCTAATTTTTATCCTTCTCCTTACCTACATTGAATGTATGATCCTAGTTAGCCCCATTGAGCCTTTAGCCTATTCTTTGCTAGTCACAAAATGAGCTTAATCCTTTTTTTCATCAACCTTGAATTTGATCCAAAACTCTTAAGCGCTTATGTGAAAATGCAAAAGAGAGTTAAGGAGTGAGGAGTTGGAATGAGAAGAAAAATAATAGTTGTGGAAGTTAAATAAAGACTAGAGGTGCACTTGTTTTTAAAAAAATTGAATAAGAGTTAGTAAAGAGTAAAAGAAGAAAAGAGCGAAAAAGAAAATTAAAGAAAACATTGCTTAAGTACTCCTTACTAAGAGCTTAAGTGTACCTAATGAAATGGGGAAACAAAAGAGGAAAATGGGAGAGAAAAGAATAAAGGTGAAGTAAGAGGATGGAAATTCCTAAGAAAAGTGTGATGTATTAAAAGCGCTTAGGGAAGATAGTCACTATTACTGGCAATAATAGTACCTGCCTGCCCTTAGCCACATTACAACCATTAAGTCCTACTTGATCATACTTTCGAACATTCTTAAATTAGTGGAGTAAAACACTAAAGGCGAGTTTATGGGTCAACACACATGGCATGTGAACTCTTTGTGAGAGTGAGCATATTTCTTATTCATATACCCACACATGTTACAATTTGAAAACATATGAGCAAAAATGGGTAACTCTCTTGTTGTGAGGGCACATGATTGATGAAGGATAAAATTCATTTCGGATTTCTTGATTGGTTAATTTTCGTGACTTTGTTGAGGTTGTGAGTCGATTCTTGAGGCTAGGAAGTCTTACCATAGTTATATGTAATTTTAGTGGTTATATCTTGCATGCTCTATTTTTAACTTGCTATCTAAAACAATCGATGTGGCCTTAGCTTGAATTGTCTTGCTTCAATTATCTATGTGTGAGTCTTCATGTGCATGAGATGTAAAAGAGTTGTTCGAGGACGAACAAGGCTTTAAGTGTGCAGTAGTGAGCTTGGGCATAATTACGTGTCGAAGTGCTATTTTATAACTTACTTTAGTCAAGTTTGTCAATTTAATTAATTATATTCTCATGTGATTTTTAATATTTATGTACATAAATTAATCAATGTGATTAGCCTTTATTTTGTTGGTGTAATATGCTAAGGATGAGGCTAAAAATATGTCACACCCCGAGCCTACACCCTGGACGTAAGACGGTACTTGAAGTCATAAGTGACCCCAAGTCAACCCTTGGTCTATCATACACTAGCATTCTGAGTAAACATGCACAGTGGAACTTTAAGGTAATAATGTTAAGGCATTTTTATGAAAGATTGAATAAAACTTAAAACATGGAAACTGAACATTTGTAAGTCTGAAAGCCTTCTAACTGATGAGTTACTGGGACAAACCCCTAGCTAACTCTAAGTTTAAAGTAAACTGCAACTGACTATAAGAGAATGAAAATAAGGCCCTCAAATGATGAGGACTCACACTTAAACTACTAAAGTGGGATACCCTGAACGATGGCAACTTTCTGTGCTGAACCTGAGAACCTACAGTTGTATCATGAAATGATACAACATAAAAGTATGCGTGAGTACTTGAATGTACTAAGTATATGAGATAAATATACTGATGGACGTAAATGAATGAACTGGAAAGACATTCAATGAACAACTAATTATCTGAACTGAAATAATCGGAAGTATCAGAAATGGTCAAAAATGACCCTTTCTAGTGGTCAAAGACATGCCCTAAATCTGTAATACTAAATCTGAAATACTTCACTGAACTGAATTGAACTGATAGATCCGAAATTGGACTGGACTAACTAGTGGGAGAGCCTATAACCGACATTTAACCACGTGAGCTAGACGTGAAGTCTGATGTATACACCCCACCAATAGGACCCAATATACCTTGTCGGGGTATAAAGGCATGAACTGGGTGATCACAAAAGTATGGGGACAATCACGCCAAGTAATACTGTCACCTACACTTGCAACGTAGTTCTAGGAACCTGGGTGTGCTGGATCCCCAGCCCTCTCGGTGGTAAGTGCTACTCCCACTGCAAAACCTAAACTAAACTGCTAGGATGATAACTCGAAACTGGGGCCCAAGAGTAGTCAGGGACATATAACTGAAAGTACAGGGAGAGTCTTATCGGACCAGATTCTGAAACTGGGTTCTAGACTGGTCAGAGTTGCTTATCTGGAAGCATCATAACCGTCTAAAAACAAGTTGTAACTCAGTTGGGGTCTTGGGGCCAGTCAGAGCTATATACTAGAATGTCATGACCGCCTAATGGACTAAATAACTGAAATTTGAGTCTGATTCTGATAATTGAGAGGCACCACTGACACCTCAGAATAAGAATGAAGTCAAACTGATTAGTTGACAATTTTCCGAATGATTTTGAAGAGATTCTACGTTCTAACTAGTCTGAATTACTAATAGCTAATAGAGAACTCAACTTATCCCACCAACACGGGAATTTTCATGATATGGAAACAATTCTAGAATTTAATAAATCTCCTCCGACAAAGCTAAATCATTCTTATCAATGAAATAATTGATCAACAATTATATAGTAAGAATTTCTAGGAAGTTCAGCCCAAAACATTCTTCATTCACTAGATGAAATTTAACAAGCAAGAATTGTTACTCGAAAGTTAGGGCTTAAATTCACTTTTGTACGAACATTAACAATTAATTCAGGAACTGATGAAGATAATATGAACAACCCACATGGATACTTATTCCAGTAAAAATTAATGGAAAATAACTTGGAACTCATTCGTATTCGAAAGTTCAGGGCTAAAACTGATAAGGGAGTTATAGGAGGATTTTGGGGGACACAAGGGAAAGACAATTCCCTTGTTGAATTCCCACATACCTAATGAAGAAGCCTGGAGAAATTGCTGGAGAATTGAAGAAGAAGGATCTGCTCTAGTTTGAAGCTATGAACTACTCCGAGAGGAACTCTATGTTCTGTTTCTAGGTGGTTTGAGTGGGGAATGAGGAAAAGAACCCATTACCCCCACGAAAGCGTCTGAAACTGATGCTAAAATGACGTAATTTAAAGCTTGGGAGGGTAGGAAATTACTAAATAGCCCTTAGAGATTCGCTGGGAAAAACTGTCAGGTGTCCCTAATGGGTGACCTAACGGGTAGTGGTGACTGACCACGACTCGTGTTCACTCCTGTTAGGTACACTGCTTGGAAACCTCAGTAGGCCACCACGAGGGACCTAACGAGTCGTGGTCACTAGCGTGGACCACATTGGTTCACTGCTGAAGATTTAACCCTAGACTAGGTAACGATTCACTTAATGAGTCGTCACCACAGGTGACGACTCATTTCACCCACTCGTCAAGTACACTGGTCAATTAAAAATAGTCCCAACTCAGGCCTGTCCACGATTTACTTAACGGGTCGTGGCCAGTGACCACGACTCGTGATGTCCCTCGTTAGGTACACTGCCTCTCTCCCACATTATCTCGCCTTCTCCTCACGGATCACCTAAAGAGTCATGAGGTTGCTTAACGACTCGTCAAGTGGGCCGTCCGACAACTTTTCTGCAGTTTTTCAGATTTTCTAATTTAAGTCCCGAAATTAGAATTTGAGTTTTCGGGGCATTACAATATCTCCCCCTTGTAAACATTCTTCCTCGAATGTTAGAAAACACACAGGAAGTAGAAAAATAGCAATCAAAATTTCCAAATACTGCTCATTTGACTTCAAAAACTATCGAAATGATTACCTCCATTTCACAATACATAACTAAATTGGATTCTCTTTTCATACATACATTCAAAAACATAAAAGAGACTTGAACACCTGAACTAAGTCATGAAATCAAAATTGAGTTCTAGGGTCAAAAGTAATATCTCAAACTGTGCTAGAGCCGGTAGAAAACAAATGCGGGTATTTGGCCATCATATCTGCTTCGGCCTACCAAATAGCTCCTTTAACCTACTGATTTTTCCACAAAACCTTGATTGAAGCTATCTCCTTGTTTCTTAGCTTACAAACCTGATGGTCAATGATCTGTACTGGTACTTCCTCATATGAAAGACTATCTTTTATTCCTACACTGTCCAATGGCATAATTACGGTTGGATCTTCGAGGCACTTCTTCAAAAGTAACACATGGAAAACTGGATGTACAACTGCTAATTCTGAAGGTAACTCTAGTTCATAAGCCACATTGTCGATACGCCTCAAAATTCTATAAGGTCCCACATACCTCGTACTGAGCTTCCCCTTCTCTCCATACCTCATCACCCCTTTCATGGGCAAAATTTTTAGGTATACCCAGTCATCAAATGCAAACTCCAACTCTCTTCTCCTCACATCGGCATAAGATTTCTGGCGGCTCTAGGCTATTTTCAGCCTTTGTCGGATGAGCTGAACTTTCTACATTTCCTCGTGAATCGAGTTTGGCCCTATCAAGGTAGCTTCACCAACTTTGAACCACCCTATAGGAGATCTACATCTTGTACCATACAATGCTTCAAATGAGGCCATCTGGATACTAGAATGGTAACTGTTGTTGTACGTAAATTCGATAAGAGGAAAATGGTCATCCCAATTACCCTTAAAATCAATTGAGCACATTCTTAGCATATCTTCTAGGGTTTGAATGGTCCGCTCAACTTGCCCATCGGTCTGCGGATGAAAAGCAGTGTTGAGTGTTACCTGAGTGCCAAGTCCCTTCTGAAAAGACTTCTAGAAATGGGAAGTGAACTTGGTACCCCTGTCTAAAATAATGGCCAATGGCACCCCATGAAGTCTAACCAGCTCCCAAATATAAGGTTTTGCATAGTCCTCAGCTGAATATGTGGTTTTGATTGGGAGGAAATATGATGACTTAGTCATTCGGTCTACTACTACCCAGATTGAGTTATGTTGCGGACGAGTCCGAGGTAGACCAGTAATGAAGTCCATGTTTAATTCTTCCCACTTCCATGTGACTATGCTAATATCATGGGTCATACCTCCTAGTCTCTGGTGCTCTACCTTAACTTGCTGGCAGTTCGGGCGCTTAGCTACAAATTCAGCAATGTCTCTCTTCATGTCATTCCACCAGTAAATATCCCGCGAATCGCGGTACATTTTGGTAGCACCGGGTTGAATGGTGTATCTCGAGCTATGCCTCAACCAGTATCTGCTGTCTCAACTCACCAACATCTGGTACGCAAAATCTGTCCTAGTAACGAAGCACCCCATCTCCCCCTTGGGAGAAAGCCTCAACCTCCTTTCTGAGGATTGCTTCTTTAAATTTAAGTAGAACTGGATCTTCATCCTGTATGAACTTAACTTCTACTACCAAGGATGAATCCAACCCGTTTTGCATTACCACGCCACCTTTAACTGAATCTACCAACTGCACCCCTAACCGGGCTAGCCTGTGAACTTCTTTCACTAGTTCCCTCTCGCCTTCCTCAATGTGAGCTACACTTCCCATAGACCGCTTGCTTAGGGCGTCAGCCACCATATTGTCTTTGCCCGGGTAATACAGTACACTCATGTCGTAGTCATTCAGGAGCTCACCACCTTCTCTGTCGGAGGTTTAGGTCCTTTTGGATAAACCCGTACTGATGACTCTTGTGATCCGTGAATACATCCACATGAGCCCCGTACAAGTAGTGTCTCCATATTTTTAACACGAATACCACCGCTGCCAACTCCAAGTCATGAGTTGGGCAATTCTTCTCATGAACCTTGAGTTGTTTGGAGGCATAGGCTATCACTTTACCCCACTGCATTAGAATGCAACCGAGTCCAACTCTGGAAGCGTAACAATAGACAACTAACCCATCTGATCCTTCCGGCAAGGTAAACACTGGAGCGGTAGTGAGTCAAGTCTTCAACTCCTGAAAACTCTTCTCACACTCGTTCGACCACTGAAATTTCACTTTCTTCTAGGTTAACTAGGTCAGGGGAGATGCTATGGAGGAGAAACCTTCCATAAATTGTCGTTAATAACCCTCTAACCCCAGGAAACTCCGAATTTCGGTAGGAGAGGTAGGTCTGGTTCAATCCTTCACCGCTGCTATTTTATGAGGATCTACATGTATTCCTTCACCGGAGACCACATGACCCAAGAAAGTCACAGATTTTAACCAAAATTCGCACTTGCTGAAATTGGTGAATAACTGGAGGTCTCTGAATGTCTATAGTTCCCTCCTCAGGTGATCTGCATGCTCTTCCTCATTTCTGGAGTATACTAGAATGTCGTCGATAAATACAATGACGAACATATCCAGATACTACTTGAAAATCCTATTCATCAAATTCATGAAGGTTGTTGGGGCGTTTGTTAACCCAAAGGACATTACGACAAACTCGTACTGACCATACCGAGTTGTGAATGTTGTTTTCGGTATGTCACACTCTCTGACCCTTAACTGATGGTACCTTGATCTGAGATCGATCTTGAAAGAACAACGGGCTCCCTGAAGTTGGTCGAATAGGTCATCAATTCTTAGTAGGGGGTATCTGTTCTTAACTGTGACCTTGTTCAGCTGCGGTAATCTATGCACATTCTGAGGGTACCGTCTTTCTTACGCACGAATAGCACTGGAGAACCCCAGGGAGAGATGTTGGGTCTGATAAAACCCTTGTAAAGAAGATCTTCTAGTAGCTCCTTCAACTCCTTAAGCTCAGTTGGAGCAATTCTGTAAGGAGGGATGGAGATTGGCTGAGTATCTGGGAGGAGATCTATTCCGAAATCTATTTACCGTTCAGGGGGAACTCCGGGAAGATCCTCAGGAAAAACATCTAGGAACTCACTGACTACTGGAACTGACTGGATGATTGGGTGTCTCAGAGGTGGAATCCTTGACCCGAACCAGATGATATAAACATCCCTTGGAAATGAGTTTCTAGGCCTTAAGGTTGGAAATAAACCTACCCTTAGGCGCTGAACTGCTGCCCGATCATTCTAACACTGATTCATTCATAAACTGAAACTTGACAATTCTTGTTCTACAATCAACTGAGGCATAGAAGAAGTGTAACCAATCTATGCCAAGAATAAGGTTGAAATCGACCATGTCTAGCTCTATGAGATCAGATGGGAATTACTTTACTCAAGACTGAGACTGGGTAGTTTCTATACACCCGACTGGCTCTAACTGAATCGCCAACTAGGGTGGAGACTGAGAATGGTTCTGAGAGGACCTATGGACTTATATTGAACTGAACCGCTATATAAGGAGTCATGATGATCCACCCCTCGGATCCTGGCGAGACCAAAAGGTTGGGCCACTGGCTGAACTAGGTGTTGGGGTTCTCTGTTGTTGTTGTTGTTGCTGCTGTTGTGGGCGGCTACCATCTCTGGATCTTCGAAGATCGAAATTTGACTGTCCATTCCATGACCTTTTGTTCTTATGCTCCATATCCTTAAGTTTTTCAGCATCAATCTACTGGGCATAGACAATCAAGCTAGAAAGGTCCATGTCCTTAATCAACATCGCGGTCTTGCACTCCTTAAGGACCAGGTTTGACACTCCATTTACAAATTTCAGCATGCGAGCCCTTGGCTCGGCTACCATCTCTGGAGCATACTTAGAAAGTCTAGTAAAATCCAGAGCATACTCCTCCACAATTCTGTTGCCCTGTCTCAAGTTCATAAACTTCGCCATCTTTGCCTCCCTCAGCTCCCAAGGGAAAAATCTATCCAAGAAGGCTGTGTGAAATTCTTCCCACTCCACTGTTCCTGCTCCCGCTGGCCGCCTTTCTTTCCACTGATCATGCAAGACTTGAGCTACCCCTTTCAACTGGTAGGCAACCAAGTCGGCACTCTCAGAGGGACTGACACCCAGCATTTGGGTGATTTTTCAAATCTCATCCACAAACTCTTATGGGTCCTCTCCCACCTTTGTTCCATGAAAATCTGGAGGGTTCATTTGGGTAAAATCCCGCACTCTCATAGCTGTTGCAGACCCATTGGTGTTCATTGGCACCACTTGCTGATTCAACTGATTGGTCACAATTTGAGCCAGTAACTGTATAGCTTCCCTAAACTCTGTGGTAGAAACCGAGTCATCTTGAGGAGCTGTCGAGGCTGGTTGGGGCAGGTCTATTGACATTACCGGCCCTTCTTCCATTACCACGTCTAGGAGGCATGGTTCGCTGAAATGAAACATAACACAAATTAGAAGGGCATTTCCGAAATTGAACTTTAACGCACAATAAAGAATATGAAAAAAATGAATTTTCATAATAACATCTCTTAGCCTCCTTGTCATACGTGTGGCACACTTCACACCCATGAAAAGGACTCTACTCGATGCGGCTTTCAGACATTCCGAGGATACTCTAAACCTAGGGCTCTTATACCAAGTTTGTCATGCCCCGAGCCTACACCTTAGACGTAACATGGTACTTGAAGTCACAAGTGACCCCAATTCAACCCTCGGTCTATCATACACTAGCATTCTGAGTAAACATGCACAATGGAACTTTAAGGTAATAACATTAAGGCATTTTTATGAAAGATTAAATAAAACTTAAAACATGGAAACTGAACATCTGTAAGTCTGAAAGCATTCTAACTGATGAGTTACTAGGACAAGCCCCCAGCTAACTCTAAGTCTAAAGTAAACTACAACTGACTATAAGAGAATGAAAATAAGGCCCTCAAATGATGACGACTCACACTTCAACTACTGAGGTGGGATACCCTTAATGATGGAAACTATTTGTGTTGAATCTGAGAACCTGCAACTGTATCATGAAACAATACAGCATAAAAGTATGCGTTACTACTTGAATGTACTGAGTATATGAGAGAAATATACTGATAGATGTAAATGAATGAACTGGAAAGACATTCAATGAACAACTAATTATCTGAAATGAAATAATCAAAAGTATCTGAAATGGTAAAAAATGACCCTATCTAGTGGTCAAAGAATTCCCTAAATCTGCAATACGAAATTTTAAATACTACACTGAACTGAACTGAATTGATAGATCTGAAACTGGACTGGACTAACTAGTGGGAGAGTCTATAACCGACATTTAACCACGTGAGCTAGACGTGGAGTCCGATGTATACACCCCACCGATAGGACCCAATATACCTTGGTAGGATATAAAGTCATGAACTAGGTGATCACAAAAGTCTGGGGCCAATAAGGCCAAGTAATATTGTCACCTACGCTAGCAATGTAGTTTTGGGAACCTGGGTGCACTGAACCCCGGCTGGCTCGGTGCTAAGTGCTACTCCCACTGGAAAATCTAAACTGAACTACTAGGTTGATAGCTCGAAATTGGGGCCAAAGACTAGTCATGGATATATAACTGAAAGTACCCTGAGAATCCTATCGGACCAGATTTTGAAATTGGGTTCTAGACTGGTTAGAGCTGCTTATCTGGAAGTGTCGTAACCGTCTAAGAACAAGTTGTAACTGAGCTGAGGTCCTAGTGTTGGTCAGAGCTATATACTAGAATGTCATGACCGCCTAATGGACCAAATAACTAAAATCTGAGTCTGATTCTGATAATTGAGAGGCACCACTGACACCTCAGAATAAGACTGAAGTCAAACTGATTAGTTGACAATTTTCGAATTATTTTGAAGAGATTCTACCTTCTAACTAGTCTGAATTACTAACAGCTAATAGAGAACTCAACTTATCCCAACAACACGGGAATGTTCATAATTTGGCAACAATTCAAGAATTTAAGAAATCTCTTCCGACAAAGATAAATCATTCTTATCAATGAAATAATTACTCAACAATCATATAGTGAGAATTTCTAGGAAGTTCAGCCCAAAACATTCTTCATTCACTAGATAAAATTTAATAAACAATAATCATTACTCGAAAGTTAGGACTTAGATTCATGTTTGTACGAACATTGGCAATTTAATTAGGAACTAATGAAGGTAATATGAACAACCCACATGGATACTTATTCCAGGAAAAATTAACAAAAAATAACTTGGAATTCATTCGTATTCAAAAGCTCAGGGCTAAAACTGATAAGGGAGTTATAAGAGGATTTTGGGGGCACAAGGGAAGGACAATTCCCTTATTGAATTGCCACATACCTGATGAAGAAGCTTGGAGAAATTGCTGGAGAATTGAAGAAGAAGGATTTGCCCTAGTTTGAAGCTCTGAAATGCTCTGAGAGGAACTTAGCATTCTGTTTCTAGGGGGGTTTGAGTGGGGAATGAGGAAAAGAACCCATTACCCCTACTAAAACGTCTGAAACTGGTGCTAAAACGATGTAGTTTAAAGCTTGAGAGGGTAGAAAATTACTAAATAGCCCTTAGAGATTCACTTGGAAAAACTATCAGGTGTCCCTAACGGGTGACCTAACAGGTCGTGGTGTCTGACCACGACTCGTGGTCACTCCCATCAGGTACACTGCCTAGAAACCTCTATAAGTCACCACGAGGGACCGAACGAGTCGTGGTCACTAGTCGTGGACCACACCTGTTCACTGCTAAAGATTTAACCCTAGACTAGGTAACGAGAAACTTAATGAGTCGTTGCCACAAGTGATGACTCATTTCACCCACTCGTCAAGTACACTGGTCAACTAAAAATAGTCCCAACTCAGGCCTGTCCACGAGTAACTTAACGGGTCGTGGTCAGTGACCACGACTCATGATGTCCCTCGTTAGGTACACTACCTCTCTCCTCACATTATCCCGCCTTCTCCTCATGGCTCACCTAATGAGTCGTGAAGTTGCTTAACGACTCATCAGGTGGGTCGTCTTGTAACTTTTCTGCTGTTTTTCAAATTTTCTAATTTAAGTCCCGAAATTAGATTTTGAGTTTATGGGGCATTACAAAATAATGTTCAAGTCACAAGGGAGAAGCATGGAAATGATAGCACTGAAGCCACCACGGCAAGGCTGGCCGCACCAGGCAGTATGCCACGTTGTGTGCCTACCGTGCCCAGTGTTGTGCCACCTCATGCCATGCGCGCGAGAAGCTGCAATTCCAAGGCACCAGCGTCCATGCCATGCCAGGAACTTTTGCGTATTACAGGTTGTGTCGCACTCAGCGTCGCGCGCGATTTAGGCCTTGCCACACCGGGCGATGCGCAGGCACTTCGGTACAGACCTGCCGAGGGACATTTCCAGTGGGCATGCATGTTTGCTCCATGTCACGGAGAAAATTAGGGTGTTAGGGTCCATGACATGGAGGCAGTCCATCCACGGCCAAATTTTTCCAATTCCCACTAAGTATAAATAGGACACTTAGCTCCTATATTTATTTAATCACGAAATATATCTGGAAAACCATAAAGGATCGAAGGGAGAAGTGAAGAGATCTACTTATGGTTCATTGTTTTGCATTCTCTTTTAACTATTCTTGTAAGTACGTTACTCTAATTATGTTTTTGAGTATTTGTATGAACATGAGTAGCTTAAACCCTTCCTCTACGGTTGAGGCTACATGATATGATTGTAATGCATGACTTCTTCGTGGTTTGAGTTTTTAGATGTTCTTTTGTCTTACATTCTTTATTATTAATGTTTTTATGCTTGATAACCATAAAAGACAAACGCGTTAAGCTTAGATAAAAGCTCGAAAGAGTAACCCTAGGCTAGAACATAAGAATGTATGGAGCAAGTTCTTGTCTTCAAGATAGGATTGGCGGTTAGGATAATCATTATACTTAAATTTCCTTGCTTGGTTAGTAAAACGGGATGAGCTATACACCAACTTAGAATTATCGCATCACCGCTCATAGAAGTAGTGGTGAAGCTAAGTCTGGGATTAGAGGTATGAATGTCCATAATCTAGGGAACAAACTCCGTAAACCACATCCATGAAGTTAAATTGCTCATGAATTAGGACGTCACATCCCCTCTTAATGATGTAGGTGTGAGACTAGTTTGTCGTGTTTAGAGGCTCGAAAGACCATGAACATAGAATTTTAATTATGTGAGACAACAACTGAAGTTTTCATACTCGAACCACTGTGAATTGTAGCATTTCATGATTATTAGGCCTTAACTCTAGTTGCTTCTTGTATTGTTTCTCGAGTATTTTGTGATCACCCCTAGACTTAATTAGAATTTCTCAAAATTTATTTAATCAACACTTGTGATGGTTAATTTTAACACTTGAACATAAATAATCACTAAATTGGTCTAGTCCCTATGGGTTGGACATCCGGCTCTGAAAAAGGGCCACTATATTACTTGTACAACCACGTACGCTGGCGCATACGCTAGTGTGTGCGCTGGGGTGCAACAGGCTTGCAGACTCCCTGGGATATGACCTGCTCTGATACCAAGTTCATCATGCCCCACCTTGGGAGGCATGATTGGCACCTAGTGCCACATTGGAATCTGACTGACCTAGCTAGGCTTATGCACATCTGGTGCATGCATGCAACCTAACTCAACAAAACAATGAGCTATACTCGGTTGTAAATACAGCCTCCAGCCGACAAGGACATATAGAAACCAGTAAACGAAAACAGCTACCCAGTAACAAGTAATAGAAAGGAATCCTATGCGGACCAACAAGGCCACCATGCTATCTAGTTATAACTGAAATAAAAATCAGGCAACTATAACTATACTATAACTGACAAGGCCGCTATTTGATAGCTAAACAAGGCCCCACATGGCTGTCACACAAAATAAAACATATATGGCCCCACACAGCCAACAACAACTAACCACAAGGAATTTGTAAATCTGCAAGCCTCTAGGAGTGAAATAATGGTCGAGACAAGGCCCCGACCTACCCATACTATACAATCAAAAGAGAAAACCTTCTAACTAATCAATTCCGGAGGAGGGGAGCTAATTGTACTGCTGACTCTGGCTGAAAGTTGAAAAGGTCCTGATCCGTTTCTATCCACACCTACAGGCAAGTAATGCAATACCCCAAGATGGGCGTTAGTACAATATGTACCGAATATGTAAGGCAGTAAGTAAAGATGAGTGAATAAAACTGAAATGAAACTAAAAGCAACTGAATGGAAGGGATAAGGATACTACTTGAGTAACTTAACAGCTTGCTGCCTAATCTATCAGTAAATAGTGCAAACAAGAACCTTACCTGGCCCCTATAAGCCCGGAAGGTACAATCAGCACAAAATAACCCACTCGGGGACCCCATAAGCCCTGGCAAGCATACTCTAATCTCTATATACCCCTAAAAAGGTCAAAATGAGTCAACTAGTAACTATAGACAACCTACCAGTCCCCTAGGTCTGCAACTGAGCCCACTCGGCCCCTGAACTATAGCTGTGTCTGAGTCTGGTGGACTCCTAATAACTAAATCCTAGGCACCAGGCTCGACTGGGGTGTACTGCCGATACGGCATACAAATAATAGTTCAGTTATGGAATGGATTGTATATGGTCTTGGACCTCATCTTCGTCCCTTGTAGATGACATACCGCTTCTTGGAGCAACGTCATATAGCCCCTGGCGGCCAACGACACAGCTAGTAACCCTGGGTTGGCCATGGAAGGCTATACTAGGCAAAGTCAATCCCAAACTAAACATAAGTACTAGTCTCAGCTAATAGCAACAGCTAATCACAATAAAAAAAACTTCTGGCTCTCTTACTGGGATTCAAACTGTATTGCAGTGCTATAGAAACTAACTTGTCGAAGGAATTCTCCTTAACATACCTCAATTTTCGTTTCCCAATTATCTGACAAATTTCAACTTGTATTCGTTAGCTCTTTTCAACTATAATCATAATACTTGGAGAAAGAGCCTAATTTCAATACCAAATTCAGCTTTAAAATGATAATTTTTAATACTAATAGCATCTATAATTCAGCTACGTAAAATATGGTCGAAAACCTACAATTTCTCGGGAATTTAGAAGGGAGAAATGCTTACATAATGTCTGTGATCATTTAGGAATCAGTTTGGAGCAATTTTGACAACTTTTTCTCGGCGAGGTTCTAGTTTGCCGGGAAAATTTCGAGAAACTAACTCTGTAGTAATGCTCCCTGCAGGGTTAGAATTTAATACCTGAAGTTAATTAGAATTTGGACGGCGTTTGGTAGTGTAATCGGACGAAAATCAATTGAAATCTTCATTTTAAACTCTCTCTGTCTGAAATTATTCTTGGAAAATGATTTGAAATTAAGGGAGGGCCTTTATATATATTGAGGGCGCTGGCCTGGGGCGCGTTGCGCCATCCATCGTGGTAACCCCAGTGCCGCACCGCGCTGGCCAGTGCACTGCTGGCTGGAGCGTTACGCTGGCCCTGCGCGCGTTGGTTCCATCAAAACCCTCTCCCAAGGTTTTTCTACATGCGTCTTACTCTCTTTATTCCTCATGAATCCACGATTATGCTTACTAGTTGATAACTTTTACATGGTGTAACATATAATTAATGAAATCCTTTCCTAATTTAACAGGAAATCTACTAATGCTTCGTCCTATGAGTCGTAGGAGGCTTCCATAACACAAGTCTCTGTTTCTATCTTCTCAGGTATTGGAGGATGGTATGACTCATATGATTATATAATGAGTCATAGGTGTTTGTCGTGGTATTGTAACACCCCAAAGGTTCCCAAGATTAAAATCAGGATTTGGAATGTGCTTAGCAGAAAAATCTGCAACTTTGCCTTAGTAAGACTCAATCTACAAGTCGTAGGATAGTAATACGGGTCGTAGGGAGACCCGTGGTCCAGATCAGAGCAGATTTTTCCTAACTAAGAGTTCCCACTACGAGTTATATTATGTGAGTACGACTCATGTCCAAGACTCGTAGCAAGTCTTTGGAGTTATCAGGTGAATGATTGTAAGGGTAACGGTACCACTCTTAGGATAGAGTTAGAGGTCATGAAAATATTTAGAGTGTTAGGTAAAAGGGGGATCATTAGTCATGGGAGGAAACCACGATTCATAGGTTGGTGGCTTGTGGTATGAGTCATAATATGATGGTATTAATCATTGTTTCAGTCGTGGGTGGAGATATTGTAATGCCTCGAACTTTGAGGCTAAGTTCGAAACCCTTCTAGGATGTGGATACACCCGAACCCAATGAATTTATGGAAACAAGGTGTTAAAATCAATTATTAAGTGTAAGAAGTGCATTGGATGCAAATTAAGGTCATAAGGAACCTCTAGCACAAAGTTGAGTTGAGAGCTTTCTTACTGATTGGGTTTTCGTATCAATTCTTGCAAGGGTCAAATTCAAACGACCATAGCTCTCTTTTTATAAAATGTTTTTGGGTGATTAAGCATATCAAATTGAATTCATTTAAGTCTTCTTTTCAGCACATCTGACCTTGTGCCAATCGGAGTTCAAAATAAAAAGTTATGTGCGTTTTAGTGAAGCTACAATAGGCATTGTACAACTCAGTACGAGTCGCACAATCAACATAAGCCCCTATTGTTGGTCGTAGTAACTGCCAGTTATAGATTTTATTTCAATAGTTTTGGGGCATTTTGATAAACTCCTATGCTTCTAACTCCTAAATGACATCATTTTGGTCTTTCTTTAGGTCAGATCAAAGGATTTAACATAGCCTAAATCCTTACTCTCTTCAAACATGCTTAGATTAGATTTTCTCTCAAGAAGGAGCTAGGGTTCATCACCTCGAACTTCTCAATTCCTCTTGGATCTTCAATACAAGGCAAAGGATCATTAACCCAGATATGTGGGCTTTCAACAAGGATATCCTTTCATCCTTGTGCCCCATATTTTTATTTTAAAAACCTAAATTCATGATTCTAGAAAAGCATGTTCTAGGGTTTCAACTTATGCATGAATTCTCATATGTTTTCCCTAAAATTCTAAGAACTCTCATGATTAATAGTAGTGTATATTCATGAAATTACTTATATTTTTTCGAAAATATGTGTGTGATATGTGAGTAATATGAATGTGGGATTTTCACTGTGAATTAGCCTAGGATTTCAAATGGGATTTCATAAATTGATTACGTACTCTTATCATGAAGTTATATCCTTGTTGAAAGTATATGCAAATCACATGGGTTCTGCAAATCTAAAAAGTATGTCGCATTGTATGTGTTGGAACATGATTGGAACTTATGGGCTTTGACCAATGTGAACCTTGTGCATGTTTTCACTATGATCATGATGTAAATGTATTGGTTATGAGTTAAACCTATGGTAACGGCATGATTATCGGATCTTCTTCGCAAATTAGAGTAAATTTCTAAATGGGGCCCATGAAATAATCATATACTTCTACCATGATCTCGTTGTACATGTTTAAGGTATGAGTTAGTTATATGGGCTTTCTGTAAATCTAGAATATATAAATCTATGCATGATAAAGTATGAAATGGACCTATGGATCCTACATGACTCTATGTTATACGTCTTATGTTATGAACTCAAAATTTGAATGTTATGGAGGTATGTAAAGTATGATCTGAATCTATAGATGTTCATGAATGTAAAATATGTCGATTAAATGATGACTCAGGACCATGATGATATGAATTGTGATAATAAAGCATGAGAATGATCCTTCATAAGTCGGGCTTGTTGTGAATAGAAGGTAGCCATAATCAACTCTGACTGACTTCAGTATGATGTAATTAGTTGAATTCTCATGTCTCTGATTAGCTATAGTAATTTAGACTAGATGAATGACGTTATATTATTGTACTCCATGATCTACCTTAGTCAGTCGGTTAGGGATTCTCTAAAGTAGAGAATGTTTCCCTAGTCAGTCTGGGATTCTCTATAATAGAGAATCTTTCCCTAGTCAGTACGGGATTCTCCATAGTAGAGAATGTTTTCTTAGTCAGTCAGTGAGTCTCTATATCAGAGAATGATCTCCCTTATATAGTCAGGGACTCTCCACAGCCGAGAACATTTCCCTTCGACAAATAGGGACTCTCCCTTAGATAGTCAGGGGCTCTCCACAGCTGAGAACATTTACATTCGACAGTCAGGGACTCTCTATGATATAAGTCACTGCTTCGATCCTCAGTATTTCTTCAGTATATAACCTTTGCACATCAGTTGATCATATTTTAGTAAATTTTTCTTATAAAATCATTATGTTAATATGTATATGCGTATCTCAGACAAGGTTATTGTATCTCCTTTCAGTTATATTACTATTAATGTTTTCAGTTTACTTTCTTCTTGTATACTTGCATGTTTTAGTTTATTTACTCTTCCCGCATACTCAGTACATTCCAAGTACTGACCGCACGCCTTTATGTGCTATATCATTTCATGATATAGATTCAGTTTTTAGAGTTAGCCACGTGGTTAGATACGCTCCGCTCGTATCTCAGCTGCTTGTGGTGAGTCCTCATCTCTCGAGGACGTGATCTATGTTTTCTATCTCATTTATGTTCCAGTTTTCAAACTTTAGGAGTTAGCTGGGGGCTTGTCCCAGCAACTCATCAGTTTAGTAGAGGCTTTCAAACTTGTATAGACAGATTCAACTTACATCGGAGCTTTATGAGATTCGTTATTCTAGGTTTTACATTACTCTTTCAGTTAGCTTCCTCTCATTTATGTTTCTTTTAGTTGTTTCTATTGTTAAGTGTTATACTATGATTATGCCATGAGTCGACTTGGAGCCTCTCAGGGTTCCTCGTCCCGTGTTACGGCTAGGGTGTAAACTCGGGTCGTGAAAGGTATGAACTTATGAAACTTGGCATCTCTGTTTTTCTTCATACGAGTCCTGATCACGGTTCGTACCACGCTAGTACGACTCATACAACCTGCTCATACCTCGAATCTGCCAAGTCCTCAACTCTCTGAATCTCACCACGAGTCCTTGCTATGTTGGTCTATATGTTGTCATCACAATTTATGGCTTCCACTCGTACCAGGAGCTTCTGCTAGTGCATATTCTCTGAAGTTTTTCGCGACTCATTGGTATGGATCATACCATTGGTCGTACTTAGGGCTAGCACTTTGCAATTTCACTGAAGTTTCAGCTACGAGTGCTAGTACGCTTGTGCCAGGATGGTACAGCTCATATTGAGACCTGTAGCAAGCCATTTTTTGCATTTTTCATCTCTTTTTCCACAATCCAACTCTTGGACCTGATTCCCTGAAAACAAGGTAAAAAAACCTCATGTCTGTATAAACATACCCAAGTACAAGCATTTTTTCTATGTTTCAAGCATCGAAAGTGTTGTAAAACCATGGAACATCAATGATATAGTATAAAAGTATAAAGTTTGTACTTTAAATGTACTGAGTATGTAAGTTAAGTAAAACATGATAGTAAAACAGTAAACTAAAATCACGAGTATGATATATTCTAAAACATAAGATTTTGATCAGAATCTGAATATAATGGCTCAACGTTTTCAAAACTGAATCATAAAGTTGGACATGATTGAAATCATAAGTAAACTCTCATCAAATGTATATTGAGCCAAAATATCATAAGTCATAATATCGTGAGTCATAAATATGAACATGTGTAGAAAATCATGAAATAGTAGGAGATTCTTATAACTGACATACTCCAATTGAGCATACATGGAGCCCAACTTATAACCCTAGCTGGGAGGTGTGTCTATACCTTGCCAAGGTATAAACCATGAAGGCGTGATACCACTCATGAGCCCAGTAGCTTAAGGAAGACACTCTCAACTGGCTAGGACTCTTTAGGCTAGGGGCAAGGTAGACACACTCAATTGGCGAGGACCCTTATCCTACGGTGGAACATAGTTATGGGACTTGGGTTGGCTAGAGCCCTTATCCACTCGGTGTTAAATACTACTTTCGAGACATACATAGTACTCATATCATAATCATGAAACATACTTAGTTTTGCATGGGCTAGTTTAATCGTGAAATTCATAAAATTGCTTGACTTACATGAATTAGCCATGAAAGCAATGCAGCTAATTCGGCCATGATACATACGTTTGAGATTCATGAAATTCGTGCATAATTGGATAATTCATCATAACTTGAAAATAGAGATTCATGAGAGTTTTTAAATAAAAATCATGTGATTATAATCATAAAACATAGATTAGATCATGAGAGAATCAAAATCATAAGAGATCATGAAGTTTTCATCAAATTGGGTCTAGCCTTAGAAATTCTTGAAAAATCATAATAGGAGACTTGAATTCATGTAATTGAGATTGGATTGGACATGAGGGTGGAAGAAATCCCTCATTCATGACCCTACATACCTGGGCTTGATGAAAATTTGCTTAGACTTGAGTTCCAAGAGAATTAAGAAGAAGGAGGACCTTAGGAGCTTGAGAGATGTGAGAGGATGAATCTACAATCTATGGTGTTAGAAAAAAAATGAGGGTGTAGGCTAAGTATAATCCCTTAATCAGCCCCTTAGGAATCCCAAAACGACCTCACTTAGGAGTTAAAAGCAAAAAAATTACAAAAATACCCTTAGAAACTCGCATTAAAATCTGCCCCACACTGACAACAAGCCATACATCAGTCCTTTGGTCCTTCCAACGACTCGTACCTCCACTCATGGTCACTGAACCTATCTAGAATAATTCTTGAAATCTCATTCGACGACCCACACCAAGACCTGTCTCAGGGTACAACGAGTTATCCTACTACTCGTTGTCCCACCACTTGTTGGTTTTTGGGGAAAAAAATCTTAGCAAATTGGGATATCCTTGGGAGGAGTGTACCAACGATCCGTTGGACCATGTAATGACCCAATCTTACCAAATCAGGATATCCTTGGGAGGAGTGTACCAACGACCCGTTGGACCATGTAATGACCCATCCCAAGGGTTGTTCTGTCCTGGTGCAAATTTTCTGCTGGTTTTCCGCTTCATGCTTCATGCTTCATGCTTCATGCCTAGGATCTTATCTTAGAACCTTTTGGGGTGTTACATCATCTCCCCTTTGGGAACATTCATCCTCGAATGGAGACTAAGAGTCTGTGACCAACTTATAAGCACTTTTTATCTTTTTTAAGTGTTTGGCTTAGCCAAAAAGTGCTTTAAAAAAGTGAAAAAAGTGCTTTTAAAAGATAAAAAGCAAAAGTTGGTTTCCTCCAACTTTTCAATTTTTGGCTTATAAGTCATTCATGTTTGACCAATATATTTACCTTTTTATCCTCATAATATTTTCATAATTTCAAAAATACCCTCAAGCAAATAAAACATAGCAAATCTTTCTCTTCTTCGCTTTCTTTCCTAATAAAAAGTAAAGAGGAGATTTGCCTAATTTTATTCAAATTATATATTTTGAAAATTAAAAATAACATAAATAATTGGTTTATATTAAAAATTAATATAAAAAATAAATTAATTTAAATTTTAATTATTTTATAAATAAAACTATCAAAGTAACTTATTTTATAGTGTTAACAATTTTAAGGGCATTTCAGTCATTTGACCAAAAATAAGTTCTTAACAACACTTATACACCAAACACATCAATAACTTTTTTTCAACTTCAACACTTTTATCCAAACACATAACTGCATATTTATAAAATAAGTTTTAGCACTTAAAAAGTGCTTTAAGCACTTATGTTTAAAAGCCATTTTTTTAGCTAAACCAAACGGGCTCTAAGTACGCTGGAAAGATAGGAAAAGAGTTGTAATCCCAAAACTGAAGGCTATAGACTGAAAACTGATGGGGTGACTAACTTCGAACTGAGATACATATACTGAACTGAATTCATGAAACATGCATGCATACTAAGACATGAAGGGAACTGACAGATATAAACTTGACATAAAAACTGAATATAGTACTAAGGAGGAAACTAGTACCTCAGGCTGAAACTAAGCTGGAAACGAAAAGGTGAGGGTACTTGGCTATCATACCTGCTTCGGCTTCCCAAGTAGCTCCCTCTACAAGTTGATTCCTCCAAAGGACTTTTACTAAAGCAACCTCCTTAATTCTCAACTTCTGAACCTTACGGTCAAGGATCTCAACTGGAACCTTATCATAAGTAAGGCTATCATTCACACTAATACTTTTCACTGGTATAACTAGAGTTAGATCTCCAATGTACTTCTTAAACAAGAATACGTGGAAAACTAGATGCATCGAAGCCAACTCCGTAGGAAACTCCAACTTATAAGCTACATTGCCAACACGTCTCAAAATCTTATAAGGTCCAACATATTAGGGACTAAGCTTCCCTTTCTTTTCAAATCTCATAAACCCCTTCATGGGTGACACCTTTAGAAACACCCAATCAATGATAACAAACTCAAGCTCTCTCCTTCTAACATCTGCATATGATTTCTGACGACTCTAGGATGTCTTCAGCCTTTCCCAAATAAGTTGAACTTTCTTCATAGCCTTGTGAACTGAATCTAGCCATATCAACATAGTCTCTCCTACCTCAAACTATCCAATAGGCAACCTATATTTCTGCCCGTAAAGAGCCTCAAATGGAGCCGCCCATAAAAAGCCTCAAATAGAGCCATCTGAATGTTGGAGTGGTAACTATTGTTGTAGGCAAACTCAACAAGAGGAAAGTGATCATCCCCACTGCCTTTGAAATAAATCAGACAAGCTCTCAACATGTCCTCTAAGGTCTAAATGGTATGCTCGGATTGACCATCTGTCTGTGAGTGAAAAGTTTTGCTAAGCTTGACCTGAGTACTAAGGCCCTTCTGAAATGACCTACAAAACTATGAGGTGAACTGAGTACTCCTATCAGAAATGATGAAAAATGGGACCCTAATAATTTCCAAAATACTCTCCTTTTTTACGAAAAAGCGTAAAAGGTCGTTATATCAAAACAAATATCTCAACGGATGTCGGGGTTAAATCCCACAGAGAATTGAGTCAATAATTCAAGAGTTATAAACTAATTCAAACTAGAACGCATAATTGTTCAACATTTGAAAAGTAAAATTGGGGGGAAATTAAAGGGAAAAACTATCTAATTCTAAACTAAGGCTAATTAGGCGGAATTCCAATTGAAACAATCACAAGCGATATGGCTAGGGGCATCGTATCGATGAGATCACCAATAAATCGGGAATTTCTTCAATGCCTTAGACCCATACTTAGCATAGATTTCTGTGAATAATTCACATTTTCTTGTTTTTAACCATAAGAATGTTTGTGCCTTGGATTCTTTCAAACCCCAAAGACAATTCAAGTAATCAACCACACAAACTTGAGGAAGGACTAGCTATTTCTAGCCTTGACCTTTAATGGAGTGAAAATGTGGGTTTTAACTATCTCTAGCTTAATCCCACACATAAACACTCCAATTCCTCACTATGATCTTCACACCCGATTCTCACCTTTCTCTCTCAAGCAAAAGCAAGAAAAGTAAAGCATAATTCATGTTTGCAAACCATCAATTTTGGCAATTATAACTTGGGAGAAGATAATAGATCTACAATTTCAATAAGAATCCAAGAGTAATTTATCAAAACCCAATAAAATAAACAGAGCCACCAAGAATATACCTCTAGCTAGCAAATTAGCCAAGCATATTTAAAGATAGAGAGAAGATACCAAGAGGATTCCCCTCACATTCATCACATTAACTTCACAAATTTGCTTCACAAGCTTCTTACAACAATGGTGGAATTCCATCAAAATGGGTTAAATAAAAAGAATAAGAAAAGTACTACCTAACTCTACAAATCTATGGACAAAAGATTCTACCAAAAAATCTATGAAGAAGATGAAGTCTAGATGAATGAATGAATAGTGTACAATAAAATCTATGTAAATATTTGTACTTTCTTGTGTACAACTTTCCCCAAATGCCTTTGAAGATTCTAGATGCTTTGGAGACCTTTTTTGACCCTTTTACCCTTCATTAGATGGCCTCTCCGGTGAGGAACCGGCGTTTCGCCGGTGGCAATCCGCGGAGAACCAAACATTACCCGGTTGAAAATAGTGTCCTGGTGGGGGAACCGGCAGTTCAATGGGCGTTTAGATGATGCATTCCATAAGGGCCGGTTGTTTAGCCGGTCTAGGCAGTAGCTTCGGTGTTTCGCCCGCATTTTGCCCTTCCAAATCTGTGTTTAGCCGATTCAAAGCATGTCTTTGCACCTCTTCTTGAGCTCAAATCTTCCATTATCTTTGGCCCCTCTCTAAATATGCTAACTCATCAAATTTCATCTCAAACGCCATGTGTTTTTCTCTATTTCATACTTTCTCAACTCACATGAAGTACCTACAAAGAATTCAAGAGAAAGGGCATAAAATTCACATAAACGACTCGAAAACTAGGCAAAAACTCATGCCTAGGAGCCTAATAGGTTGGTAAATTTCCAACTCATCAGACCACATGTAATCGAACTAACTCCCGAATATAAAGTCGAGCATACTTCTCAGCTGAATCCATAGTCTTGACTAGTAGGAAATGTGTTGACTCAGTCATCTGGTCCACAATCACCCATATAGAATCATGATGTTGGTGTGTACTAGGCAAACCTTTAATGAAGTCCATATTTATCTCTTCCTACTTCCAAGTAGGAATACTGATATCCTATAGCATACCTCCCGGCCTCTGATGCTCAACCTTCACCTGCTGGCAATTCGGACACTTAGCCACAAATTCTACAATGTCTTTCTTCATGCCATTCCACCAATAAACTTCCCGTAAGTCATGTTACATCTTGGTGGCACCTGTATGGATAGAATATCGAGAGTTGTGAGCCTCTCTCAACGTCCGCTCATCAAGTCATCCACATCTGGAACACATAGTTGGCCCTGATATCTGAGTACACAATCTCCTCCTTGGGAGAAAACCTTCACTTTCTGATTTTGGACTACTTCCTTTAACTTGACCAAAATAGGATCCTCGTCTTGCCTTGCCTTAATTCTATACACCAATGAAGACTCTGTGCCATTTTAAACAACACCACCACCATCAGCTGAATCAATAAGGTGAACCCCCAATCGAGCAAGCCTATGGACAACTTTCACCAATTCTTTCCTCCCATCCTTGACATAAGACACACTCCCCATGGATAAATTTCTAAGCATATCTGCCACTACATTGGCCTTGCTCGGATGATAAAAAGCACTTATATCATAGTCCTTGAGATGTTCAAGCCATCTCCTTTATCACAAATTTAGGTACTTCTGGGTGAACACATACTGAAGGCTCTTGGAGTCTATGAACATATCCACATGCACCACATATTGAAGGCTCTTGTGGTCTATGAACACATCCACATGCACCCCATACAAATAGTGCCTCTAAATCATCAAGGAAACACCACTGTTGCTAACTCAGGGTCATGCGTCGGGTAATTCTTCTTATGCATCTTAAGCTATCTAGAAGAATAAGCTATCACTTTACCATGATGCATCAACACACACCTAAGGACATCCTCGAGGCATCACAATACACCCATCCGTGCCCTCAAGAAGGGTCAATATTGGAACGAAAATGAGCCAAGCCTTCAGCTCCTCTCACAAGCATCAGACAATTGAAATTTGACCTTCTTCTGCGTCAACTTAGACAAAGGTGCAGCAATGGATGAAAATCCTTGTATGAACCTCTGGTAGTAACAAGCTAAACCTAAAATGCTCCTAATGTCAGTAGGAGTGACAGGTCTAGGTCAGTTCTTCACTGCCTCAATCTTCTAAGAGTCTACCCAAACACCCTCACTAGACACTACATGGCCAAGAAATGCAACTAACTACAATCAAAACTCACACTTGCTAAAATTAGCGACATGCTTCTCCTTACTAGTCTGCAACACAATCTTCAAATGAGCGACATGCTTCTCCTTGCTCCCAGAATACACAAGGATGTCATCTATGAAAACAATGACAAACATATTCAAGTATTTCTTGAACACCCTATTCATCAAATCCATGAAAGTTGCATGAGCATTCATTAGTCCAAAAGATATAACAACAAACTCATAGTGACCATACAAGTCTTGAAGGTTGTCTTCAGAATGTCACTCTCCCTAACCCTAAGCTAGTGATAGAGAGATCTAAGGTCTATCTTTGAAAAGCATTTGGCACCCTGAAACTGATCAAATAAGTCATCAATCCTAGGGAGAGAATACTTATTCTTCATTATAACCTTGTTCAACTAGCAGTAGTCGATACACATCCTGAGAGAACCATCTTTCTTCCATACAAAAAGGACTGGAGCACCCTACAGGAACTTACTGTTGGGATATATACTTTTAACCATGGGTTATACACTATAACCATGTGTTTAGATATAATATTTATTATAGAATAATTGTTTATTCAATTTTAATAAAGGTTTAAATAGATCATATATTAGTTGATCTATCCTTTGCTTATACATTAGATAATTCAATGGATAGAGTTTAGTTTATACACAGAAGATTAAATAGTCAATTCTTATAAGTATAAAGTTTATATATGTGTTACACCTCGTAAAATGCTATTGGTTAGTAGGCGTACGCGTGGACTTGTGACGAATAAAGGGAGCTTGACGCGTCTAGGAAAATTCTCGGAAGCGGAGTTGAACGGGACCAGCACGCACAGGGCCGCGCGATGCACTAGCCAGCAGTGCACTAGCCAGCACAGAGCAGGAGGGTGTTGGCACGACGGGTAGTGTGGGGAGCCACCCCTACCACCGCCCATGTGTATATATATCATCCTTGGTTCATTTCACTTTATTCTCAATTATTCCCGTGGCTAAGGTAAGGAGAGCACACAACTTTCAACCAAATTTCGCCCGATTATGCTACTAAATGTTGTCCAAATACAAATTAACTTCGGGTCGAGTTCTAGGCCTATGGGGAGCATTACTACAAAGTTATTTCTCAAAAATTCGCTCAGCAAACCAGAGTCTGACGGGTAAAAGTTGTCAGAATTGTTTCAAATTGAATCCTAATCGGCTATGGGCATTAGGTAAGCACTTCTCCCTTCTGAACTCTCGAGAAATTATAGGTTTTCGGCTAAGTTACTCGAAGTGAATTATAGTTGCTATTGTTATCAAAATTTATCATTATTTGCCGAATTTAGTATTGAAATTGTCCCTATTCTCTAAGTATCATGGCTTCAGTTGGATAGAACCATCTGTTACAAGTTGAAACTAGCCAGCTAAATAGAAGTTCGACACTTGAGGTATGTAAGGCTATCCTTTTCGGCAAGTTACATTCATCGTAAAGATAATACAATTTTTATATTTATAGTACTTCAGAGGAAACCTATTGTGGTCAGCTATTATGAATTCAATTGAGACGATAGCAATGATATAGTAACCCTCGCCATAGTTACCCTAGCCAACTTGGTTGTCATATATGATATTTGGGGTTTGGATGTTGTTGCCTATAGTGTTATGCTGGCATGATCAGTATGATGTATGGAGGGACCAGAGTGAGGTTGTGAGGGTCGTATCCATTTTTCAGAGATTTTATTATGACCCATAGACTAGCCAAGGCTCGGGATCTAGCTACACCAGTTATATTATAGCCCATAGGCGAGCCAAGGCTCAGGGCTCAGCTACAGCAGCTACTGTATGATCCATAGTCAAGCTAAGGCTTGATATCTAGTTACAACAATTACATTATGACCCAAAGTCGGGCTAAGGCCTGCGGTCCAGTTATTAGAAATTATATTATGGCCTATAGTCGAGCCAAGGCTCGGTCCCAGTTACACAGCCCAGACAACTCAGACACAGATACAGATACAGGAGCCTATCTGGCTCAAATACAGTTTCAGAGAATGAGTATTCCTAAGTTATAATATGTTCACGAACCTTCAGTAGCCAGATAGTAGTGTTTACATTGTTTTTACTTGTCGGGGCTAATGGGGGCCCAGGTAAGTTATTCTTTGTTGGTTGTACCTTCCATGCTTATGGGAGTTCGGTTAGGTTCTTGCTTGTGTATGTATAATTGTTAGTTAGATGTTTCGGATGGTAAGATCGTTCAGGTTAAACCCTTACCCTTCTTCATGATTACTTCAATATTATCATCTTTCATTCAGTTATCATTTTACTGCTTTACATATTCGATACCTATTGTACTGACGCCCATCCTTGAGGCATTACATTACTTTCCTATAGGTGTGGATAGACGCGGTTCGGGATCTTCTTAGTCATCAGTTGGAGTTAACAGTTTCTTCAGCTCCCTTCCTTCGGAGTTGGTATTTAGAAAAGGTTTGTTCTTTTGTTGTATAGTTTATGGGTAGGTCGAGGCCCTGTCTTGACCATTATTCCACTCTCAGAGGCTTGTAGGCTACAGATTTCTAGTAGTTAGGTTTTTTTGTTGGCTGTGTGGGGCCTATATATGTTTTATTTCATGTGATGGCCGTGTGGGGCCTTGTTTAGCTCTTAGTTAGCGGCCTATCGGCTATAGTGTAGTTTAGTTGCCTGATTTCATTTCAATTATAACTAGAAAACATGGTGGTCTTGTCGGCCCGTATAGGATCCCGATTTTTGTGTTGTTGGTGGTTAGCTGTCTTCTTTTACAAGTGGCCTTGTCGGCTAGAGACTATATTTAAAGTTGAAATATAGCTTGTCATTTTCTTGAATCAAGTTACAAGCATGCAGCAGTAGTGCACTAGGCCAGTTAGGTTAGTCTATATCCTAGTGTGGCACTACGTGTCAGTTACGCCTCCCTAGGTGGGGCATGAAAAACTTGGTATCACAGCAGGTCGTATTCTAAGGAGTCTGCAAGCCGTGTCAAGTAGAGTCTTGTCTATGGATGTGTTGTGCACCACATTCTATAGGCAGGAAGCTACCAGGCATAATAGTATGATTACTCTTCTTTCTCCTCCAGACGATGTATAGAGCTGTGTTGTATAGGGTGACTCCCTAAGTTTATGTTATTCTATTTATTTATAAAGAAAAATGCCCGACGCACGACAGACCGTGACTGGTTGAGATTTAGATGTGGCAACAAGAGAGGGCACTAGTAGGGGGCCCCATTCAAAATCAGCCCGATTTGAGGGAGACAGAGAGACGTCACCTCGATCTCCCCAGCACTCACCACCACACTCAGAGCCCGCTAGAGCAACAGATATACTAGCACCACCCCCAACCATTCCTGTACCATCAGATCAGAAGATCAAGGGTGCATTCTATACGTTAGTTCAGATGATGGCTGCCCAGCGTCATCCTCAGCTAGTAGTACCAGCTGCCGTTAAGCTCACTGAGGGGCCCAGTAGTTCGAGAGTCCGGGAGTTCCTGGCTTTTAGTCCCCCGCAGTTTATAGGGACAGATCGTAGAGAGGACCCCAGAATTCATAGATCAACTGCATAGAATATTCAGGGTTATGCATGTCTCATCCACAGAGTCAGTTGAGTTAGCAGTATTCTGATTGCGAGATGTAGCATTCTTGTGGTACGACAGCTGGGAAAGATTCTGGGGCAGAGATGCACCTCCACCCACATGGCCTAGCTTCTTTGAGGTTTTCATAGACCATTATTTGCCCTGAGAGGTTCGATAGGCCAGAGTAGAGTAGTTTTTGCATCTGGAGCAGGGCAGAATGAGTGTTAGAGAATATGCATTGAGATTTGATTCTTTATCCAGATATGCACCCTTGTTTGTCGACACTATACCAGCTAGGGTGCACCGGTTTATTATGGGACTTATGCAGGAATATGTGGAGTCTTGTATTATAGCCACACTATGAGAGGATATGGATATTTCATGGATCCAGGCCTTTGTTCAGAATATAGAGGAGCTTAGACAGTGTCAGTACGCCATGAAAAGGATAGGTCAGGAATAGTGTCGGAGGGCTAGACCTGCAGATTTTCAGGAAGATTTTCAAGGTGGGCCTAGGCCCTGTTTATCAGGTAGGCCACCTAGGCCCCCTTTCCAGCAGAACACGATAGAATATCGGATCGTCGGGGGCATTCAAGTCCCAGTGAGAGTTCACAAGCATTAGGCTCGCAGCAGCAAAGGGGGCCAGATCAGATAGGATCAGTAGTACCATGATGCAGTACTTGTCATAGGCTACATTCGAGGAGGTGTAGGTATGGTTCCACCGCCTATTATTCTTGTGGGCAGGAGGGACACATAATGAGAGATTTCCCGACTAGACGCCAGGGTGGCTAGGACCAGCAGAATAGATCCTCAATAGGTTCATATGCTCCAGCACCTTCGGTAGGGCGCAGGCCCTTAGCTCCAGCCAGTAGAGGCTGAGGTAGATCAGGGGCATCTAGTTCAGGCAGTGGTCAGGACCGCACGTATGCACTATCAGGAGACAAGTGTCAGAGTCGTCACCAGATGTTGTGATAGGTATATTAGGTGTTTTCTCTCACTCAATTTATGCTTTAATAGACCTGGGCTCCACTTTGTCGTATGTTACACCATTAATGGCCCAAAAGTTTGATGTAGTGCCAGAATTTCTTCAGCAACACTTCTCAGTGTCTACATCCTTCGATGACTCTATTATTG
Organism: Datura wrightii; assembly: GCA_035772735.1. Classification (NCBI taxonomy): domain Eukaryota; kingdom Viridiplantae; phylum Streptophyta; class Magnoliopsida; order Solanales; family Solanaceae; genus Datura; species Datura wrightii. The sequence goes on along the minus strand of JASDFA010000020.1, from coordinate 108,487,227 downwards.
CAAAAAGAATTTACCGGGACTGTACGGTAGAGGTTGTTGGTCGCCAGACCTTAGCAGACCTAGTAGAATTAAAAATGATTGATTTTGATGTAATTATGGGTATAAATTAACTGGCACCATGTTACGCCACTGTAGAGTGTTGAACCAAAATTGTCCAATTTCATTTCCCGGGAGAGGTAGTGCGAGAGTGGAGAGGTAGTATAGCTACGCCAAAAGTAAGTTCATATCTTATCTTCGAGCGAAAAAGTTGATAGAAAAGGGTTGTATCTACCATATTGTTAGGGTTCAGGATATACAAGCAGAATCCCCGACTCTCCAATCTATTCCAATGGTTAATGAGTTTCTAAATGTGTTCCCAAATGAACTTCCTGGCAAACCCCCAGAGCGAGAAATAGATTTCTCTATAGACTTGTTACCAGATACTCAGCCTATATCTATCCCTCCATATCGAATGACTCCTTCTGAATTGAGAGAATTGAAAGAACAGCAAAAAGATCTTCTAGATAAGGGCTTTATCAGACCGAGTACATCACCGTGGGGTGCGCCAGTTCTGTTTGTGATAAAGAAAGATGGCTCCCTCTACATGTGCATATATTATCAGCAATTGAACAAGGTTACTATTAAGAATAAGTACCCACTTCCCAGGATAGATGACTTGTTTGATCAGTTGCAAGGGTAAAAATATTTTTACAAGATTGACTTAAGGTCAGGGTATCATCAGTTGCGGGTTCAGGAGAGAGATATTCCGAAGACAGCTTTTAGAACCAGGTATGGTCATTTTGAATTCCTAGTTATGTCCTTCGGGTTGACAAATGCCCCAGCTTTATTCATGGATCTGATGAACAGTATCTTCAGGCCATATTTAAATCTATTTGTGATAGTATTCATTGACAATATTCTGGTATATTCCCTCTCAGAAGCGGAACACAGAGATTATTTGCGAACAGTACTTCAGATCCTCAGAGACTGCCAACTATATGCGAAGTTTTCTAAATGTGAGTTTTGGTTAAATTCTATAGCTTTCTTGGGCCACATTGTATTAAAGGCTGGTATTTAGGTTGATTCGCAGAAAATAGAGGTAGTAAAGACATGGCATAGAACTACAACTCCAACAGAGGTACGCAGTTTCCTGGGATTTGTCGGGTATTACAGAAGATTTGTGGAAGGATTTTCTACTCTGTTAGCGCCTTTGACTAAATTAGCTTAGAAAGCAGCTAAGCTTTAATGGACCGAGGCCTGTGTTCCAAGAATTGAAAAACAGATTGACATCAGCACCAATGTTAGCTTTACCAGAAGGTTCAGAAGGTTATGCCATATATTGCGACGCTTCAGGCGTTGGGTTAGGTGTGTTTTGATGCAACACGGGAAGGTAATTGTGTATGCTTCAAGGAAATTGAGGAAACATGAAAAGAACTATCCCACCCATGATCTGGAGTTAGCTGTAGTTGTTCACGCCTTAAAAATATGGAGACATTACTTGTATGGTGTACATGTGGACATTTTTACTGATTATAAAAGCCTCTAGTACATTTTCACGTAGAAAGAGCTGAATTTAAGACAGTGTCGTTGGCTAGAATTGTTGAAAGATTATGACGTGAACATCTTGTATCACCCAGAGAAGGCCAATATTGTAGCAGATGCCCTCAGTCACCGATCCATTGGCAGTTTGGCACATTTGAGACCACAACAGCAAGAAATGGCCCGAGAATTGCATCGGCTAGCCAGTTTAGCAGTTCAGATAATGGATTCAGAGGATAATGGGGCTAGAATTCAGAATACAGCAGTATCATCCCTGGTGGTAGAGGTAAAAGAGCGGAAGTACGAGGAATCTCATTTAGCACAGCTTAGAGATAAGTTTCAGCAAGGTGAATTATCAACTTTTGAGGTAACCAAAGATGGGGTTTTGCAGTACAGAGGTCGCCTCGGCATTCCAGATGTAGCAGGACTCCGCCAATAGATTATGGCAGAGATATATTACTCTTGCTACTCTCTTTATTCAGGCTCGATGAAGATGTGCCATGACATAAAAGAGATATACTGGTGGCCTGGAATGAAGAAAGGTGTAGCTGAATTCGTAGTGCAGTGGCCTAATTACCAATAGGTGAAAGCCGAACATCAAAAACCTGGCATCCTAAATCAGGAGATGGCTATACCTATATGGAAATGAACGGCAGTTAATATGGACTTTGTGACAGGATTACCCCGTACCATACGCAAATTCAAATCTATTTGGGTGATTGTTGATAGGTTGAAAAAATCAACTCACTTTCTACCAATCTGGACCACATTCTCAGCTGAAGATTACGCTGAGCTATATAGTAAAGAGATAGTCCGATTGCATGGTATTCCAGCATCTATCATCTTAGACAAAGGGGCACTGTTTACAGCTAGATTTTGGCAATCATTTCAGAAAGGTTTGGGGACACGGGTTAATCTGAGTACAACATTCCATCCTCGGACAAACGGACAGGCAGAGCGCACCATTCAGACGCTCGAGGATATGTTACGGGCGTGTGTGCTAGATATTGGAGGAATCTAAGATGAACATTTACCCCTTATTTAATTTTCATATAATAATAATTATCATTTTGTAATTCATATGGCACCTTATAAGGCATTATATGGGCGAAAATGCAGGTCCCCCATCGGATGGTTTGAGGTAGGAGAGGCAGAGTTAGTCTAACCAGATATGATTCACCAGTCAGAAGAGAAAGTGAAACTTATCAGGGAGCGACTACTGACAGCCCAGAGCCACCAAAAGTCCTACTCTGATGTGCGGCGTAGAGACTTGAAATTTAATGTAGATGATTAAGTATTCCTTAAAGTGTCTCCGGTGAAAAGAGTGATGAGATTTGTCAAGAAATACAAGCTTAGCCCTAGATTTATTAGACCATATTGCATTCTCCGAAGGATAGGCCGAGTGGCATATGAATTAGTGTTGCCTTCAGAGTTAGAGTCTATTCACCCAGTATTTCACGTGTCTATGTTGTGAAAGTGTATAGGGGACCCGTCTCGAGTTGTGTCAGTTGAAAACGTTCAAGTTACTGAGGAGTTAGCCTACAAAGAAATCTCAGTTGCAATATTAGATAGATAGGTTCGTAGATTGAGAACTAAAGACGTCGCCTCTGTTAAAGTACTATGGTGGAATAGAAATAAAGAAGAAATGACCTGGGAAGCTGAGGATGACATGAGATCTAGATATCCTCACTTGTTCCAGGATTGATTCAGATTATACAGTTAAGGAGATATTGTTATTCAGTTGCTATTTTACTGCTTATGTTATCAGTGCGGCCTAGTTAGCTACCTCTTTATGGTGAAATAACTGTTTATAGCATCCTGTGAGGCGTTTGTGTTGGACTTTTATGCATTTTAGATTTTCGGATAGTCCATATTACAGAGGAGACTCTGCGAAAAGTTTTCTAAGTATTAACTAAAAGAGTTAACTCCTGTAAGTATAAAGATGATATTCGAGGACGAATGTTCCTAAAGGGAGGAGGATGTTACACCCCATAAAATGCTATCGGTTAGTAGGCGTATGAGTGGACTTGTGACGAATAAATAGAGCTTGACATGTGTAGGAAAGCCTCAAAAGCGGGGTCAGACGGGACCAGCGCACACAGGGCCAGCGTGACGCGCCAGCCAGCAGTGCACTGGTCAGCGCGGCATGCCAGACCTGTTGGCGCCTTGAGAGGCGCAGCGCGGCAGGGTGTTGGCGCAATGGGCGGTGCGGGGAGCCACTCCTGCCACCGCCCATGTGTATATATGTAATCCTTGGTTCATTTCACTTCATTCTCAATTTATTCCCATGGCTAAAGTAAGGAGAGCATGCAACTTTCAACCAAATTTCACCCGATTACTCTACTAAACACCGTTCAAACGCAAATTAACTTTGGGTAACAAGTTCTAGGCCTACAAGGAGAATTAATATAGAGTTATTTCTTGAAAATTCGCTTGGAAAACTGGAGCTCCACCAGTAAAAGTTTTCAGAATTATTTCAAACTGAATCCTAATCGGCCACAGGTATTAGGTAAGCACTTCTCCCTTCTGAGCTCTCGAAAAATTATAGGTTTTCGGCCGAGTTACTCAAAGTGAATTATAGTTGCTATTGTTATTGAAAGTTATCGTTATTTATTGAAATTGGACCTATTCTCTCAGTATCAGGGCTTCAGTTGGATAAAACCATCGGTTACAAGTTGAAACTCGCCAGTTAAATAGAAGGTCGGCACTTGAGGTATGTAAGGCTATTCTTTTCGGCAAGTTATGTTCGACGTAAAGATAGTACGACTTGTATATCTATAGTACTTCAGAGTAATCCTATTATAGTCAGTTGTTATGAATTGAATTGAGACGATAGCAATGATAGAGTAACCCTTGTCAGAGTTAACCCTAGCCAGCTTGGTTGTCGTATATGATATTTGGGGTTTGGATGCTATTACCTATAGGGTAATGCTGGCAGGACCAGTGTGATGTATGGAGGGATCAGAGTGAGGCCGTGAGGGTCGTATTCAGTTTTTAGAGCTTCTATCATGACCCATAGTCGAGCCAAAGCTCGGGGTCTAGCTACAGTAGTTATGTTATGGCCCATAGTCAGGACAAGGCTCGGGGCTCAATTACAACAGCTAAAGTATGATCCACAGTCGAGCTAAGGCTCGGGATCCAGTAACAGAAGTCATATTATGACCCATAGTTGGGTCAAGGCCCGTGGTCCAGTTATCAGAAACTACATTATGGCCCATAGTCGAGCTAAGGCTCGAGGTCCAGTTACACAGCCCAGACATCTCAAACACAAATACAGCTAGAAGAGCCTATCTGGCTCAAATACAGTTTCAGAGAATGAGTATTCCTGAGTTACTGCATATTTATGAACCTTCAGTAGCCAGACAGTAGAGTGTACATTGTTTGCACTTGTTAGGGCTTATGGAGGCCCGTTACTTATTCTGTGTTGGTTGTATCTTCTAGGTTTATAGAGGCCCACTTAGGTTCTTTCTTGTGTATGTATACTTGTTTGTTAGATTTTTTGGATGGTAAGATCGCTCAGGTTAAACCCTTACCCTTCTTCAAGATTAATTCAGTCTTATCAGCTTTCGTTCAGTTATCATTTTACTGCCTTATATATTCAGTACATATTGTACTTACTCCCATCCTTGGGGCGCTACATTACTTGTCTGCAGGTGCGGATAGACGCGGTTCAGGACCCTCTTAGTCCTCAATTGGAGTTAACAGTTTCTTCAGCTCTCTTCCTCCAGAGTTGGTAGTTAGAAAAGGTTTGTTCTTTTGTTGTACAGTTTATGGATAGGTCGAGGCCCTGTCTCGGTCATTATTCCACTCTTAGAGGCTTGCAGGCTACAGATTTCTAGCAGTTATCTTTTGTTGTTGGCCGTGTGGGGCCTATGTATGTTTTATTTCATGTGATGGACATGTGGGGTCTTGTTTAGATGTTAGTTAGTGGCCTTGTTGGCTATAGCGTAGTTTAGTTTCTTGATTTCATTTCAGTTATAACTAGACAACATGGTGGTCTTGTCGCCCCACATAGGATCCCGGTTTTGTGTTGTTGGTGGTTAGTTGTCTTCTTTTACAGGTGGCTTTATCAGCCAGAGGCTGTATTTATAGCCAAGATATAGCTCATAATTTTCTTGAATCAAGTTACAGTCGTGCATCAGTAGTGCACCAGGCCAGTCAGGTTAGTCTAGATCCCAGTGTGTCACTAGGTACCAGTCATGCCTCCCTAGGTGGGGCATGACAATATGTTCACAATCTAAGATGAAAATTGGACAAATTCATCGGTACGATTGTTGCAAATGATTAAATATAATTTATTTTTATTATGGGAATAGTATATTTCAACTTCTTGTGCTAGTACATTTTGTATGTATTGAACGGACCAAGTAGAGATAAGTATTTTATCTGACTTAATAAAAATAAATTCTTTGGATCATTAAATGTACTTATACTCTTAATCTTGATATAATTATTATGATCAATGTAATTTGTTCGTTGTTTTGATCTATCAAAGGGTGAAACTTTTTTTTGAGTTAAAATGTCCTCGATAGGTTGGATGATGACAAATGACATTAGTGAAATGATAATTAGTTGATGGAATCCATGTCTCGACCTTGAGATTGATGATACCCCTTTATTATTGCTTATAAGTTTTCATGTGAAATCCTGCAGGTAGATTTTGTATCCGTCACACGAAATAAGTTAAATGTTTGAATAAAAAATTAAATGAATCAATTAATTAAATAGTTAAAAATTTAATTCGATTGGTTGGTATCTGTAATCTTAACATGGGGAGTTAATAAGATTTAATGAACGATTTTAAAATTATATCGAGGAGTGTAATTACGGATTTTTAGTGAAATAATATGTAATTGAATATGATAGGTTAATTCATTCATTTTGTGAATTAATACCATAATTGGAAGACTCACTAATTAAATATGTGGTCCCTGTTATGCCTGATTAATTAATAAACTTGAAAATGGAAGAAATCAATTTTCTAGAAGCAGTAAAATTCTACAAGATTTTGGTAAAAATAAACTGGTCTTCTATAAGGAAAGTTCTCCAATTACTTGAAAATAAAGAATCCTATACGTTTTGAGACGAGGGGTTACACCCTAAAACGTGGTTATAAATAGGATTTTCTTCCTCTATGGAATATGACTTTGACCTTTCTGAGAAGCAGTACTTGCCCACACAAATATTCCCTACTCAGAGATTCTTTAAGTTATAGCAGAAGCTTGCAGACCTAGAGAACGCATTGAACAATTTATGCAATAGCTTCAAGAGGATTGATTCGCGGTCATGCTTCAAGAGGATTGATTCGTGGTCACGCTTCAAGAGATAAGTATCAATTTTATGTTTGATTAAAATTTATGTTTATACGTTGCATATATATATATGCCCGCAATTATATATATGACTCATGTTTTGATATAAAATAAGATTTAAAAAATTATTATTATGCTGCTTTGCAAGTGATGGCTGGGCAAGAACCAATTTCGAGGCTCAAAGGTCAAGAATCGATAAAACTGTTTGGTCACCAAAATTGGATGATCATATCCTTGTTTTGGTAGCAACAGCACAACAGCGGCGTCATGCGTTGCAAAGTGGTGTTAAACTTTGTTTTATTGCAAACATGTTTTTCTGTTTAGAATAAATAAGAAAGAAACTCTTAAAGAACCAATATCAATCGAAATTATTATATGGCAGAAATTTTTTTTATGCATGTAGATTCTGTGCCTTTGTTATATGGCAGAATCAATTTCACTTGAATTTGTTATGTGTGTTCTTGGAGTGTGGATTTTCTTGCAAATTTATTTGACTTAATTGTAACCATGAAGAACTAATCTCAATTAAGTGATATAGAAACAACATGTGAAATTATATCGGTATATGAATCCAGAGTGATGATTAATAAATAGAATTAAATAATGTAATCTATTTATTTTTGATTTATTAGAATATCCTCAATGTATCATGTATAAATTATTTTGAATCAGTGTATGCTAGTGGTAGAGTGTTATCTATTAAAAAAATATGTATCCTTTAGATACTAGTATCGCGTAATTAATTCATGAGAAGAGATATAGAGATTTTCACTAGTTCGAAAGGGAGAAACATAATATTTTGGATTCTCAGGTTCATTAATTGAGAGAACAATTTGTTGTAAGGTGGTGTTGTATGTCTTACCAAAGGAAGAAAGCACACATTGTATACCTTTCACTCATGAAATAATTATAAGGAGAATGAAAACCAAAATCATATTCATTTTAATCTGTAACTATGACTAGAATAGTTATTTTCAAGTTTGGTCATAGTTTGGTGGTCATGAATTTCATGATCTCCGATTGATCTAAAATTTGATGAGACCATAAAAAATGACCTGGTGAACAATGCTCACGACTTTGTAGTATCAATGTCTTTTTCGTCATTATGAGGTTGTATGTTTAGATGGGTTTTAGGTAGTTTGTTAGGTTAAAATTTGATGAAGTCTAAAAACACTATTCTTTATATCATTTTTATTTGTGTTAAATCTGGCACATTCTTACACATGATTATTTAACATTAATTGAAATATGATAAGAATATAAATCAGATTATTTTTTTCTTAAATCGCCTGAATTGGCTGTTTTTCGAATTTGGTCATAGATTTGGAGATCGAAAATTTTAAGAACTCTGACTGGCCTGAAATTTGGTAGGTTCATCGGAAATGACCCATTAAACAATACTCACTTTTTTGCTGTGATTAACATCATTTTTTGGCCATTCGAAGTCGTTTTGATGGTGTTTTGTGTATTTTTCTATTTTTTGAAAAATTAAAAATTATGAAAAAATTATTTTCTTTCAACTAATGGCGTAGAGTTCAATCTCTATGGTCTCCATTGACATATAACAGTAATATAATGAGTTTACATATTGACATTAGTCTTCTTTCCCCATCAGATAGATTCATTACGGTTAATTACTATATTTTAATCTCTAATTAGTGATAACTTGTATTAACTCTCCATCTGAGTTACATGTTGGATCGATGGAACTAAGGATGATAATAATGATATTCATTTGGCTTAAATTAATAATATATTCTGCATCTGAATTAACTTTATTTTTAATTTATTAGAGTGAGTAATCTGACATCACATAAGTGTGTTGCATAAGTAGTTCTTTTTCCATCGAAATCTACTATTCAAGATGCATGAATATATATGTGGTGTGTTTTGAATTTTAATATTCGAGGATACATTACTTTAACTTATTTCACATGCATGTTATATTATTTGAATAAGAATTCATGATTAATAAATAGTTTCTGCTAAAGTGGTCGATTTATTTGGGATCTTTAAAGAATTTTATTTTATTTTTATGTGAAATTATATTATGCATGGATTGAGAATTATGATTAACAAAGAGCTTCCATCAAGCGATTTATTTGATTAAGTCATTGATAGTCTCAATGTACCATGTATAGATTGTTCGTGTTCAAGTGGTGATAGGAATCAATTTTTTTAATATCCACGTTAATTACAAGTGAGATAATAAATCTATGCATTGACTTTAGGTCTTCCTCTATATCGGATAAATGTATTACAAGTTCACTAGGTAAAATATTTAGTAATTGATAGTATCTGAGTTTATATGTTGGGTCAATTTTGAAATTTTAACATGGACATGTAAAGTGGTGATCGATATTAATTCATATGGAAAGTGAAATAATAAATTTACGTGTTGATTTTAGTTCTTCCTTCATATCAGATAAATTTATTATGGGTTGCCACTAAATAAAATCACTAGTTATTAATAACCTGTATTAACTCTCCAACTGAGTTACATGTTCGATCACTGGAACTAGTGTTCAATAATTATATACAAATGATTAAAATGTAACAATTTACTCTCTAACTGAGTTGGTTTTATTTCTTTTTGAAGTGTTTTAATCTTGCATAATTTATATACATTACATGAGTAGTATTTTTTCCCCATCATTATTCATGTTATCAGCTTATTATAGTTTATTTAATATGTTATGTCTCAAATTTTCAATTGACTTTATCTGATCCACTTTCTACTATTCAAAAAAATATAATTTTCTCAAAGATAAGACATTAATTTAAAGAATGCATTGTATATATACCTTTTATTAGAAAGAATTCAATTTTAGTTTCTAAACAATTAAGAGATGGATATTCAATTTATTCTTCTTATAACTTTTGTGTTATTGAACTTGATAAAAATTTTATCTCTTGTGGTACATAAATACGTGGACTCTTTATTATTAATATCTCTCTTGAACTGAGTAGTATTAGTGTGTCCCATAAGAGAAAATATTCTTTAATATTGAATGAAACTTATCTGGTCAACTAGCTTTTAAGTCATTTATTTTGGTTAGGACTGCGAGGTTGGTTAACTGATGGACTTAAAGGTTCATTGGAAGTGAAGACACTACCAACTTTTAAGTCCTATTTAGAAGGGAAAAAATGAACTAAAGTATATTCCTTTTGAAAGGAAAGAAAACTTGTGATATGTTTGAATTAATCCGTTCCGATTTGTGTGGTCAAATGAGCATCCAAGAAAAAGGTGATTTTGAGTATTCTTTTTCGCTCACAGAAGTTTACTACGGATATGAATATATTTATTTGATGCTCCATAAGTTTGAATTCTTGAAAATAGTCAAGGTATTTACAACGAATGAAAAAGCGACATGAGAAATAGATTAAGCCGCTGTGATTTGATCATAGTGGCAAGTACCTCTTTAGAGAGTTCATTAATCACTTATCACATAGAGGGATTGTGATTCAATTGCCTACATCAGGTACTCTACTATAGGTTGGTGTAGAAGAGGAAAAAAATAGGGCTCCTATGTAAATGATAAGATTAATGATTGACATATTCGATTTTGTTTTTTTTTTCATTTTGGGATATTTCTTAAAAACTCAAATTACATTCTTAATTTAATTCCTTTCAAGTCAGTACCTTTGACACTTATATTTTTACATCTAAGCGTTAGGGACACTGCATTATCCTAAGTTGAAGGCGGGGCATCTCTCAAATGCCATGATATTTTTATGTGTGATATGTGTAAGTTTAATTCTAGAAGTAGCTAATAGTAGTGTCATAGAGTTCTCTCGGATTTTCTTAGCCATGATTTTTTTCTAGGAGATTTAATTTTTATAGAATCTGGCAAAGTAGGTAAAAGAATTATAGTGACTGGTGTTGATGATATATTGCTAGGTGACATTATTAAATGAACTAATCTAAGTTCATGTCATTCTAGGATGAATAAAGTGATTTTGACTTAGGTGGTGGTGACTGATCATCTTAAAGAATGTATATATACTATCTATGAATAAACACCCCCTAAGAAAATTTCCACAACTATTTAGTATTGACATTTAAGACTTTGTTTTTGACATCTACATTCAAAACTGTAGCATAGACTACCTAGTTGGAAGAAAGAATAAATAGTCTATTTGATATCCATATATCAATATAGGGTGAGAAATCTTGTAATGTTCACTTGTCATTATTACACTCTAGAACTTGACTAGTTAGCCATGTCTTAGCGTAGGAAATATTGGATTGTAGAGATGAACTTAGGCCTTCGTTGTGAGTGGAAAACACTGTTAGCCTAAATGAGACTACCAGATGATGAATATATCCCTAGTCTCCCTCCTTGAGCCTATTGCCCTTTTTCTTAATCAGCCGTAATTAAACCCAAATCCATTTTAACTGATCCCATTCTAACACATCCTCTTTTATATTAGGAAAGAATTTGAGATACAAAGAGTTAATGTGGATGCGAATAAAAGAAAAAAAAAGAAAATCAAGTGCGAAAATGAGTATGTAAACCACTTTCTGAAGCATAATAAGCAAAAAACATTGAAGAGCAAGCAGAAAAAAAAAAGTAGAATTGAAAGAAAAAGAAAAGCAAAATAATAAAGGAAAAAGATCACAAAAGTACTTCAAGTCATGATCCATTTGAAGAAGTGGAGGGGAGAGAAAGAAAAAGATAGGAATAAAAATGTAACAGAAAAAGTTATGTATTGTTCAAGGAGGGATAAAAGCCATAAATTCATATATTAATCCTACCCATACCTAAGCCAACATTAAAAACTTAAAAAATTTCTCATGTAATCTCAACTCAATTTTTAAAAAGTAAAGGCATTTGAAAATAAAGGCAAGCCTATTGTAGTCGCAACATGACTTGTGAACATCTTTCTAAAGAATGTGCGTTTTCACTTCTCTTTTCATCTATTACCTTTATCTTAAATATGAGAGTATTATAAAAATGGACACTTTGGTCTTAAGTGAGGGTACATGGATAGAAATGGCTAAATATGATTGCTTTTCAATTTAGGTGTCTTGCATAAATCAATGGTCCAATTGGATATAATGTACAGAATAGTGATTGCATGGTTAGTAATGACAGTGATAAGAACTTTTGTTTTTAATGTGGTAGAGGGGTGGTTGACTTGTTAATGAATGTTGGTAGTTATCTGTTAAAACCATCATAGACATTGTACTTTGTGAGACCGAAACATTAGTTTAGAGCAAAGATTCTTATTTTAGTTATTTGAGGACAACTAAAGACTTTAAGTTGGGTTCTTGATGTGTCAGGATTTTACAATATATTTGTACCTTTTTCATATATTTTTGAATGCCTTTAGGTGCTTTAATAAGTTATTTCTAATGTTATTTTATTGAGTTTCAGGAATCCGAAACAAAACGAAGAAAACAAGACAAAACAAGAAAATCTGCTGAAAATTTAGCAATATATAGACCGTAGATGGATTCTGCAGTCCTTCTCAAGCAATTTGCATAATGGTTGTACAATTTTTGAAAAGTCCTTTATGAATCGTCTGTAGAATCTTGCATGTCCTACAAAGCTTCTGACCCTTTTTATGGAAATAGGGGGTGGAAGACCAGCTATAACTTCAAATTTTGCCTTGTCCACCTCAATCCCTTTTCCCGAGATTTTATGACCCAACACTATTCCTTCCTTGACCATAAAATGACATTTTTCCCAATTTAGGACCAGATTAGTTTCTTCACGTCTTTTCAATACTTTTCCCAAGTGGTTGAGGCAAGATTCGAATGAGTCACCTACAACAGAGAAGTCATCCATAAATACTTTAATGGTGTCCTCCACCATCTCTGAGAATATAGACATCATGCAACACTGGAATGTGGTCAGTGCATTGCACAACCAAAATTGCATTCTTCTGAAAGAGAATGTTCCATACTGACAAGTGAAGGTTGTCTTTTCTTGGTCTTCTAAAGCAATAGTAATCTGATTATATCCCGAATATCTGTCAAGAAAATAGTACCAACCTCTACCTGCCAGTCTGTCAGGAATCTGATCCAAGAAAGATATTGGAAATTGGTCCCTTTGGGTCTAGTGGTTGAGTTTCCTGTAATCCATGCATACACGCCACCCTGTTACTGGTCGTGTCGGTATCAGCTCATTCTTCTCATTGGATACCATTGTGATCCCACCTTTTTTTGATACACACTGTACCGGGCTCACCACTTACTATCTGCGATGATAGATTACACCATCATCCAGCCACTTGATGATCTCCTTCTTTACTACTTCTTGCATTGGGGGGTTCAGGTGGCGCTGATGTTCTATACTTGGTTTGCAATTTGGCTCGAGTTGGATCTTGTGAGTACATATGCCTGGAGGGATTCCGATGGTATCAGCTATGGTCTAGCCAATCGCCTTTTTGTACCTTTTTATTATGTTGACCAAAGCTCCCACTTGCTCATCCAATAGATCTGCTGCGATTATTACTGGTAGAGTATTGTTTTCACTAAGGAATGCATACTTGAGATGGGGAGTTAGTGCTTTTAATTCAAGGACTGGTGGTACCTCCACAGATGGCTTAGCCGGTGGTGTTGAACGATTCTTAAGATCCAGGTCTAACTTCTTTGGGATGAAGTTATATGACCCCATTCCATTTAAAGCTTTCACCATCTCCATGTATTACAGTATCCCATCTCCCTCATAATTCATCGTGACAGCTACCAATGTGTCAATAGTCATCGTCTCCTCCACAGGCATTGTCAGCTTCTCATATTCCACCTCGGTGTTTGAAAAAGGAATCGTTCCCTTGATATGTCCTGACAGAATTACAAAACAAAAACAAAGAAAACATAAATAGGGAAATAACAACCAAAAGACAAATACTAGCAATTAATCTAGTGTTAGTTGTATTCCCCGTCAATAGCGTCACTTTTTTATAACGCTTAAAATCACACTTTCTGACAAAGTATGAAGCGGACGTTGTCAATAAAGAACACAAAAAAGAGGTTGGGGTCGAATCCACAGGGAATAATCTAGACTAATGACGGTAAGTGAACTCATTGGTTAGTACTCCAATTGGAGGGTTTTAAGAAAATAATATTTAAAATAAAGATTGAAATTGTGATGTAAATCAAGATTGAAGAATAACTAGGGTTTGTGTTCCCCATGGGTTCATAATTGCTTCGGCTATACATACGTGATCAACACCAATGCTTACTTGTATAAATGATAACTAGGGTTCATCCAAACGACTGGTTCGTCCCTATTGGATGACCAATCACCGAGTTAGGTCTCATGAACGGTTTCAAACTATCCATTATCAATATATTTCAAATTTAACTATCCTGCGACCATAGGTCAAGTTAATACAATGATCATCAAGATCAATACTTTGTTATAATTCTCTTTTCCTAATCTCTACCTCTCTAGGCTCAAAAAAGTAAAGAATTTGGGCAAGTCTTAACGTTGTACACCGTTAAGAAATATTTAAGCATGAATAGAATACAATACAAATGTTTTGCATTGATTTTGAATCACGTTTGTGTATCCCTAGATTATTAATCCATCATGGTTCTCACAACCCTAGCTATGGAGGTTTTAGCCTCTCATAGTTGCAAGGTTGTGATATGCACTCATCATTAAACACATAATTCAATACTTACAATCGTAGATGAGAGAAAAGCTTCTTTGATTATATCATAAATAACTCAAGAACAATTCACAAAGATCAATAAAAAAATCAAGAAAAGGTTGATCACAAGTCAATCAACTCAATTCTATGTTTTTCCTCAAAATCACTTCTCTAACTATCTCCAGCTACGTCTACTGTAAATAAAACATAAAAAGTATTTATACAGACATAAGAATCCTTTTTCTAAGCTAACAGGGTAAATTTCCATAACTTTCGTCGCCTGAGCCACGATTGGTCATATGACCCATAGCAGGATTGTACGGGTCGTACCTGCTGTTCATAATTCCTTGGCTTGCTAAAATTTGGCTAAGTGTTGGGCCTTGGTATGAGTCATACCTGCTTCCTATGAGTCGTACTTTGCTTCCGCGGCCTGGCTTTGAGAACTCTAAATTTCTCTGAAGTTTTTCACAAGTGTGATGGTACAACTCGTACCTCTCCACTACAACTCGTACTGTCCATCTGTATGAGCAGTCTGCCTTTGTGCAATTCTTCTGAATATTTCCACGACTCCTAGTTACAACTCGTACCAGTGTTATATGGCTTGTACTGAGAGTCGTAGGTTACATTCTTCACAATCCAGCCATCTGAAACTTTTCACGGTTCTCAGTACGGCACGTACCAACATCATACGGCTCGTACTGAGACTAGACTTTAGCTCATTTTCTGCACTTTTAGACTTTTTTTGCACGTTCTTGCTCCAATGCTTATTTTCCTTGAAAATAAAGTAAAAGCACCTCATATCCATATAAACATACCTAAGTCCATGCTATTTTCTTAGTTTTGAGTGTCGAAAATGTTGTAAACTCATAGCACATCAACACCCTCAACTTAAGACTTTTGCATGTCCTCGGGAAAAGAAAGAAAAACTAAACATGATGCTCAACTAGAAAATAAACCTAGGATACTATAGCCAATACCCAACAAAATTTTGCACTATAAATCCAACAACTCTTGACCCTTCTTTCATGAACCAATATCAGCTATTGTACTACAAGCAACCACAAAATATGATAAGCAGGGATCAAGAGATGTCATCTAGCTATCAACGGGCAATCAAGTCATCATCGATGCTTTTCACATAGACCACTAGTAAAATAAAACATAAACCATGTACCCTCAGAGCAAATGAAGTCCCCACTCACAAATATAGTAATAGATATGATATGGGACTAACAAGTGAGACTTTCACTCTCTCAATGAAATTTTAAATGATGTGTATCAGATACCATAGGCTTGCTCTTATTTTCTCTACTTCAATCTATCAGATGGTCAGATTAGGATCACTATATAACTTGATATGGCTTTTAATGTAGGCTTTAGGGCTGGACATGATAAATATGGGATCTTTGTAAGTGACTAACCCTTCCTTGACACTACATATATTGGTTCCATCTTTCACCTTTTTCACCCCTGTTCTGCTTTTCCTTCCTTTTCTTCCCTTTTCACCCCCTTTGTGTGCATTTGTATGAGTGTGGTGTGTTTTCAATCTTTTTCAAGCATTATTTTTTAATTTTCTTTGTTCAAAATTTTCATCTCTTTTTTTCTTCTCATTTGTCACACCACACCTCATTTTTCACCTTTTCTCTTTTTCTCTCCCTTTTCCTCGTTTCCACTATTTATGCACCCCTACTCCAGCCACCCTCAACTTAGGCATTTTTTCTATGTTGAGGTTCACAATGTCCAGGGAGGAACTAGGGCCAAAACAAGTTCATTATAAAAAATGGGTACAGTTCATCGGTTAATCAAAGAAAAATGATTTATTAAAGGCTTAAAATTAGGATCAAGGGAATCACATGATTTTGGTAGGGTCATTTAGGCTAATAGCGGGCTCAACAAAAATAGCCTATGATCATATCCTAACCAACCATCCTTAACCTATGCAAAGACCAACCAAGTAAGTTTTAGATCTTAAACACAGTATTGAACTAAGTATCAAACCTCACTCACTCATGGCACATGACTTATACTCACTCTACCTTGTCTGGCTTATACATGGTTTAACAAGACTACTCATGCTAATACACTAAATACCATCAAAAGATCCACATAAATCATACATGCAATCACAAGTACACAGCTAATTTATCAAAAAAAAATTAAACAGGGTCAATTTTTTCAACATTCCATAACTAGTGCATTCTTATTGGCTGAATACTCCTAAGCTACTTTCTAATTAAACAAAAATCACAAAATAAGAAAATAATATCATAAACATGTCATTTCTACTAGATAGTATGCCCGAGTAAAAAGAAACATGAAAAGAAAAACCTTCAGACGAATCCAAAAACCCAAAAAGATACAAGTACACCCCCTCCCCTTTTTTGAAAAGTGTGCTTCATCTCCGAAGCATGAATTACAAGAACCGAGGAAGGAACATACCTGTAGCTACTCATACTTCACCATTCATGGGTTGCCTTCCATGCAGCGCCTGATTTAACGTAGCAGCACGACGTGACTCTTGTAACTCTTCAGTCATCATCAAGGTATACTACTTCTATCCCTCTTAATTCCTCCACATCTCCCAGATACAACTTTATTCTTTGCCCATTCACTTTGAACCTTTTTACTTCTTTATTCTCAAGTTCCATTGTACTGTATGGGGATACATGTACCACTTTGTAGGGTCCCATCCATCTAGATTACAATTTTTCAGGGTGCAACCGGAGCCTTGAGTTGAAAAGTAGGACCAAATCACCTGTGCTAAACTCCCTTTTTTCAATCTTCTTATCATGGTAAATCTTCATCCTTTCTTTATAAATGACCTCACTCTCGTAAGTTCTGAGTCAGAACTCATCCAACTCATTAAGCTGGTTAAGTCTCAGCTTGGCTGCTTCATTGTAGTAAATATTCAGCTTTTTCAGAGCCCATAGTGCTTTATGCTCTAATTCCACCGGTAAATGACATGATTTGACAAAAATCAGTTGGTACAGATATGAACCAATGGGGGTATTATAAGTTGTTCGGTAAGCCCATAGCGCATCATCGATCTTCCTGACCAATCTGTCCAGCTAGTATTCACTGTTTTGGACAGAATGGTCTTGATCTCCCTGTTTGAAACTTCCACATGTCCACTTTACTAAGGATAGTAAGGTGTGGCCACCTTATGCTTGACACTATATTTTTCCAATAGGATTCTAAAGAGGCGGTTACAAAAGTGGGATCCACCATCACTAATAATAGCTCTGGGAGTACCAAATCTGGCAAAGATGTGCTTCCAAAGAAATGTTGTAACACTTTTGCCTTCATTGTTTGGTGATGCAATGGCCTCCACCCATTTGGAGACATAGTCCACTGCCACCAAAATGTATTTTATCTTATATAAGCTAACAAATAGGCCCATGAAGTCTATACCCCACACATCAAACAACTCAACTTCCAGGATGGGGGTCAATGGCAACTCATGTTTACGGATAATACCGCCCTGCCTTTGGCATTGATCACAGGACTTGGCCTAATCATATGCATCTTGGTGAATGAAGGGCCAGTAATATCCGCATTGTAAGATTTTATGTGCAATTCGGATACCACTATGATGACCTCTAACTGGGGATGAATGACAGGCCTCTAGAATGCTCAACATCTCTATTGCAGGCACATACCTACGAATGATCCAATCTACACAAATGCGAAATAAATATGGCTCATCCCAGTAATATCTTCAGGCATCGAATAAGAATTTTTTCTTTTGCTGAGGAGCCAGATCTGCTGGTACATATCGCTAACCAAGTAATTTGCAAAGTCGACAAACCAGGGAATCAAATCCTGAGATGCAGCTAGCACCTATTCGTCTGGGAAAGCATTATCAACATCAATCTCCTCTCTCTCCCTAGCTTCAGACTCTAGCTTGGATAGATGATCAGCTACTTGATTTTTCGTTCCCTTCCGATCATTAACCTTAAACTCAAATTCTTGGATCAAGAGCACCCACTGGATCAATATGGTTTTAGCATCCTTTTTGGATATAAGGTACTTCAAAGCGGCATGGTCTATATGAATGATCACCTTGGTTCCAAGCAAGTATGCTTGAAATTTTTCAAATGCAAAAACCACCACTAATAGCTCCTGTTCTGTGACCGTGTAATTCTTCTAGGTTGTGTTGAGTGTTTTACTAGCATAGTAGATAGAATGAAAAATATTTTCTCTTATTTGGCCCAAAACAGCACAAAAGAGCAACCCCAATAGCATAACACATTACCTCAAATAGAAGAGACCAATCCGGAGCTATGATGATAGGAGCAGTGGTGAGTTTAACTTTCAAGCACTCAAAAGCCATCAGACATGCCTCACCAAAAATGAACTTAATCTCCTTCTCAAACAATTTGCACAATGGTTGTACAATTTTTAAAAAGTCCTTGATGAATCGTCTGCAGAATCCTGCATGTCCTAGAAAGCTACTGACCCTTTTTATGGAAATAGGAGGTGACAGACCAACTATAACCTCAATTTTTGCCTTGTCCACCTCAATACCTTTTCCCGAGATTTTATGACCCAACACTATTCCTTCCTTGACCATAAAATGACATTTTTCCCAATTTAGGACTAGATTAGTTTCTTTACATCTTTTCAATACTTTGCCCAAGTGGTTGAGGCAAGATACGAATGAGTCACCTGCAACAGAGAAGTCATCCATAAATACTTCAATGGTGTCCTCCACCATCTCCGAGAATATAGACATCATGCAACGGTGGAATGTGGCCAGTGCAATATACAACCCAAATGGGATTCTTCTAAAAGAGAACGTTCCATACGGAAAAGTGAAGGTCGTCTTTTCTTAGTCTTTTGGAGCGATGGTAATTTGATTATATCTTGAATATCTGTCAACAAAATAGAACCAACCTCTACCTGCCAGTCTATTAAGCATCTAATCCAAGAATGGCATTAGAAAGTGGTCCTTTTGGGTCCATTGGTTGAGTTTCCTGTAACCCATGCATACACGCCACCCTATGACTGGTCGTGTTGGTATCATCTCGTTCTTCTCATTGGGTACCACTGTGATCCCACCTTTCTTTGGTACACATTTTACCGGACTCACCCACTTGCTATCTGCGATGGGATAGATTACATCAACATCCATCCACTTGATGATCTCCTTATTTACTACTTCTTGCATTGGGGGGTTCAGGTGGCGCTAATGTTCTATACTTGGTTTGCAATTTGGATCGAGTTGGATCTTGTGAGTACATATGCCTGGAGGGATTTCGGTGATATCAGTTATGGTCTAGCCAATTGCCTTTTTATACCTTTTTAGTATGTTGCCCAAAGCTCCCACTTGCTCGTCCAAAAGATCTGCTGCAATTATTATTGGTAAAGTATTGTTTTCACCAAGAAATGCATACTTGAGATGGGGAGGTAGTGCTTTCAGTTCAAGGACCGGTGGTACCTCCAAAGATAGCTTAGCCGGTGGCGTTGAACGATTCTTTAGATCCAGTTCTAACTTCTTTGGGCTGAAGTTATATGACCCCACTCTATTTAAGGCGTTCACCGTCTCCGTGTATTCTGGTATCCCGTCTCCCTCATAAGTCATCATGACAGATGCTAATATGTCAACAATCATCATCTCCTCCACAGGCATTGACAGCTTCTCATATTCCATATGTGTGTTTGAAAAAGGGATCGTTCCCTTGATGTGTCCTAAGAATCACAAAAGAAAAACAAAGAAAACATAAATAGGGAAATAATAACCAAAAGTCAAACACTAGCAATTAATCTAGTCTTAGTCGTATTCCTCGAAAATGGTGTCATTTTTTGATAACGCTCAAGCTCACACTTGCTAACAAAGTATGAAGCGGACGTTGTCAATAAAGAACCCAACAAAGAGGTTGGAGTCGAACCCACAGGGAATATGAAAGATCTAGACTAATGTCGGTAAGTGAACTTGTTGGTTAGTTATTCCAATTGAGGGGTCTTAAGAAAATAATATTTAAAACAATGATTGAAATTGTGATGTAAATAAAGATTGAAGAATAACTAGGGTTTGTGTTTCCCAATGGGTTCATAACTACTTTGAGTATACACACGTAATCAATATCAATGCTTACTTGTAGAAATGATAACTAGGGTTCATCCAAACGACTGGTTCATCCCTATTGGATGACTATACTCAATCACCGGGTCAGGTCTCATGAGCGATTTCAAACTATCCGTTGTTAATATGTTCTAAATTTAACTATCCTGCGACCATAGGTCAAGTTAATACAATGATCATCAAGATCAAGACTTTGTTATAATTCTCTTTTCCTAATCTCTACCTCTCTAGGCTCAAGCAAGTAAATAACTTGGGCAAGTCCTAACGTTGTACACCGTTAAGAAATATTTAAGCATGAATAGAATACAATACAAGCATTTTGTATTGGTTTTGAATCACTTTTGTGTATCCCTGACTCCTTAATCCATCATGGTTCTCACAACCCTAGCTATGGAGGTTTTAGCCTCTCATAGTTGCAAGATTGTGATATGCATTCATCATTAAACACATAATTCAATACTTACAATCGTAGATGAGAGAAAAGCGTCTTTGATTATATCAGAAATAACTCAAGAACAATTCACAAAGATCAAGAAAGAAATCAAGAAAAGGTTGATCACAAGTCAATCAACTCAATTCTATGTTTTCCCTCAAAATCTCTTCTCTAACTATCTCCAGCTATATCTACTGAAAATAAAACATAAAAAGTATTTATACAGACATAAGAATCCTTTTTCTAAGCTAACAGGGTAAATTTCCATAACTGTCACCTCCTGAGCCACGATTGATCATACGACCCGTAGCAGGATTGTACGAGTCGTACCTGCTGTCGATAATTCCTTGGCTTGCTAAAATTGCGCTAAGTGTTGGTCCTTGGTACGACTCATACCTGCTTCCTACGAGTCATGGTTTGCTTCCGTGCCCTGACTCTAAGAACTCTAAATTTCTCTGAAGTTTGTCACGAGTGTGATGGTACGACTCGTACCTCTCCGCCGCGACTTGTACTGTCCATCCATATCAGGAGTTTTTCTTTGTGCAATTCTACTAAATATTTCCATGAATCCAAGTTACGACTCATACCAGTGTTATACAGCTCGTACTAAGAGTAGTAGGCTACATTCTTCACAATCCAACCATCTAAAACTTTTCATGGTTCTTAGTACGGCTCGTACCAACCATATACGGCTCGTACTGAGATTATGACTTTAGCTCATTTTCTGCACTTTTAGGCTTCCTTTGTACATTCTTACTCCAATACTTATTTTCCCTGAAAACAAAGTAAAAATACCTCATATCCATATAAACATACATAAGCCCACGTCGAAAGTGCTATAAGCTCACAGCACATCATAGATAAGAGTCATAGAATCAATCTACAAATTGTATGTGTCACGCTCCACCTTTGGATGTGTAACTGGTACCTAATGCCACACTGGACTCTGAGCTGACCTGGTTGGACACATGCACTTCTGGTGCATGCCAGCAACACATAACAAGGAAACAAACGGCTATATCTCAGTTGTAAGGGTCGACTAGGCCGCAACATATAAACTGCATAAGACAATTAACCCAGCAATCACAATAATAAAAGGATCCTTTGCGGGCTGATAAGACCACCATGATGTCCAAGTCATAACAAAAGGAAGGCAGGCAGTTCTATATAAACTACAACCGACAAAGCTGCTAACAGATAGCTAAACTAGGCCACACACGGCCAACATACAAAGCATAACATATATAGGCCCCACACGGCCAACAATGCACAACTAGCTAGGAACTGAAGACTATAGTCTGCAAGCCTTTAAGAGTGAAATATTGGTTAGGACAGGGCCCCGGCCTACCCAAAAACTATATAACAAAGGACAGGCAAACCTCTACTATTTGGAAACTCTAAATGAAAGGAGTTGACCAATATACTGACGTTGAATAGCTGCTAAGGAGGTCCCAAAACCTGTCTGTCTAAACTTGCAGGCAAGTACGTAGCGCCCCATGTATGGGTGTCAGTATAATATGTACCGAATATCTAAGGAAATAATAATAACATAATAGAAGTTGATAAAGAACTGAAAGTAATCAGCAAAAAGGGATAGAAGTTAACCTGCATGTGTTCATAACCATAGCCTGCATCTAGTAGATAACTATACAAATAAGAGCTTAAGTTGTACGATTATACATTCATAAGCTACATCTAGCAAACAAGTATACAAACAAGAACCTAACTTGAACCCCATAAGCCAAAAAGCTGCAAGAAACAAAGAGATAACCTGCCTGGGCCCCTATAAGCCTTGGCAAGTACAGTTCAAACTATATACCACTAACCGGGTCACAATGGTTTCACAAGTAACTATAACTAAAACCTATCCGGCCTCTAGGACTGCAACTGAGCCCATGGGCTCCTGTAACTGTATATGAGCCCTCTAGGCTTCTGTAACTGCACCCTAGGCTTGCAAGGCTTCACTGAGGGTCAGTAATGCTATTATGGCATAAAGGAAGTCCATACACGAATGGACTTTGATACGGCCTTGTAGGACTGAATATAGTCCTTTCAGATGTCACATAGCTCATCTGAGCAATCTGTAGCCCCGTAGGTAATGATACAGTTAGCAATCCTGAGGTTGTTTAACGGGAGACCAAGTAAGAAGGTCAATCCCTACAGGGGTACTATGCTATAGCCTCAATCTAGTCACTTAATAGGTGTACCTAAACCTCAGGCCTAACACAACTGCTACTCGCCCCTAAAACAGTCTATATAGCTGCCAACATGCACACCTTATGTGCCTACACCTGACCAAAGAGTCATGGCAACAATTACAACCTCTGTCGGCTTAGACAGAATAGGGCGAGGTCCGGGATAACCTAAGCAACACTCTGAAGGTCATACTAGGACAATGGTAGTTCATAAGCGAATAGTAAGGTCATAAGTGACCATCTATATGGTCCTTCGCCTAGAATGACTTCAAGGCTGCTACTAACCGGACATGCTCCTAAGTAATCAGCCTTAACTTCCCACAAGTAGCTTACTATAATTCTTAGCCTGAAGGTAATACTATAATACTATGGTTCTGTTCCCCTAGACATCAACCTAGTCTGTCCAGACAACATATAGCTCCTCTAAGCAATTCATAGCCCCGTAGGCAGGTATATCTGTATTTAACCCTTCGCAGTAATATATATGTGGGCGTCTGCAAGAGTATCTTGGGGCGTTGGCCCCACGTCTAATCCCTGACAAGGTTCCCCTAAGAGTATTACTTAGTCTATCAAATTTCTAACAACTGGGATGGTTTCCTAAGCGACCTATACGACAAGCAATAAGTCGGCTGAAGCTAACCGTTACTGACAATAGCCAATCACATGGCAAGCTATTGCTCAGTTTATTAGGAAACTCTGGTGCCACTGGCTTGAAGGTAAGACCACCTTATCAAGATTCTGGCCCTGGAAGCGTCAAGGTACGCCAATGGCTTGTGGGCGAGCTTTACCATCTATATAGGCGTCAAACAGAAAGTTATATCCGCCTGTTGCACCCTATGTTGTCCAACCCTACCAGGTTTGGCCCAACAGATAACTACAAGCTTCTAAGGCCTTAGTATGATAGCGAGACATCAAAATCCCTCTAAACTATAAACAAATGACCATGGAAATCTCTAAAACACTCCTAGCATTTATCACACTGTGTACTCTTTTCCAACGGGGAATACTATGATATAACCTCAACTCGCCTCGTAGCAGCTGACCACAATATATAATCATTATCTACTTGCAGTAGCTAATCACAACATAATTACATTCAACTTACAAAGGTATAGGTCATATCACTATACGACGAGAATACTTGCCGAAAGAGATTAGCCTTAACAGACCTGAATTGCCGATTTCTACTAGCCCAATCCTGTTTCATCCTAGAACAAGTAATTCCTCCAACTCATAGCCTTTACATGGATGTATACTTCTGTTCTTAGTAGATGAAAAAAGCTAGCAACATTCAACAATATTCACAACGACCACCATTTGTGATCCACTCAAATTCAACCGAAAACTAACAAATTTTTGAGCGTTTAGAAGACAGAAATACTTACTTATCACTTAGACTCTTAGGTCTTGATTAGAAGTGATTTATACAACTTCTACTCGTAGGGACTCCGTCAAATCGGGCCAATTTCAAAGAAATAACTCCGTCGATATGTTCTTCGTAGGCCTAGGAATTACCTGAGAAGAATTGAGGTTTGGAGGGATTTGACGGCGTAATTCGGCTTCTAAAAGTGAAAAACCTCGTGAACTTATCGCCCCTATTTGATGCTCTCTCTTTGGAAATGTTTGAAATGAAAGAACATTTCACTCACTTAACATATATACATATTGAGGCGGTGGTAGGGAGGCACGGTGCGCCACCCATCACGCCAACACACGGGCGCAACACGCTGACCATAGCATTGGGTGGGTTCCGCGGCACGGCGCCTGGTGTGCCCTGCCTCTGGCCCCGACCTTCCGCTCTCTCGATTATGTGCTCGCGCGATCCTCCCTCGAGCCTTCTCCCACACGTGTCATGCTCTAAACATTCTCAAAAGCACACTCACACGTCCGCTAATCAATAACAACTTATGGGGTGTAATAGTGAGTGTGCATCATAAGTCATATTTAGAGACTTTCCAAGTTGGACTTTAATAGACAAACAGCGGATATGAGCCGCAAAACATAAATACAGACTGCTGAATAAAGTACGGTGGAAAGGTTCTGAAGCCAGAAGTGATCTACAAAAAGAGTCTATGGACTGTATCTTGATTTTACGATCCGCAGATCATCTATGACCAAGGAGCAGACTAAAGAGAAGACCATCTATGGACAATTCTATGGATCATACTTTGATTATACGATCCGTAACTGACACCTAGACAGTTCCGATTAGGGTTAGACTTTAGGTTCCTAGCTTAACTTAAATAGCTTTTGTAGGCCCTTTTAAAGTGTGGTTCAACATTATAGTACAGAAGACAGTTGATAGATAATATAGAATAGTTTGTAGAGTTTCTTAAACGCAATTTCTTGGAATATTCATAGAGTAATTCGGTCTTCTTTCTTACACAATTCCTCAAGATTCGTGTAAGTATTTTTATTATTAATTAATCTTTTGGTTTTTATTTTTAATTATGAGTAGCTAAATTATTTACTAAGATTGTGAACCCAATAAGGTTGTAAAACCTATAATTCTCATCTTGATCACCGATGGTGAATTTAAATATATTTGATTAATCCTCATTTTTCATTAAAAGATTGGTGGCTGCAAACATCAATTTATGCCAATAAATTTTGATTATGCTTAAAAAAGTTAATTAGTATTTGAAAGAATTAATTAATAAGAACTCAAAGCATTAACCCTTGTTTAATAGATTCACTTAGGAATAAGTTGAATTTACTTGACAAAAAATAATCAGTTTTATTTAAGTCTGATTTATTTGAAAAAATTAATTAAGAGAAGCATTCTTAACTGTTAGGAATTGTTAAGTGATCATTTAGATATTATCTATATATAAATACAAAGTCGCTATCAGTGTCTTGATTGAGAAACTTAGGTGGAGCAATCCGTAACAGGAACACAACGTTATTTTTTTTTATGGACTTACTACAAACAAATAAATTTAAGAATATTATTTAATATAATTTCATTACATTTCAACTTTAACGAAGTAGAATCTTAAGATTAATAATAAAATATTTACTCACACCAGTAACCATTTCATGCTTTTTCTGTGTGGAATTTGACTCTAACCTTATTGAGTTACTATATTTGCATACAATCGCTTTACATCATATTTAGATGTAATATTGAGCGTATCATTTAACTTGAGTCAATAATATGTTGGCTGGAAGCTCAACAGAAAATGTGTATAGAGTAGAATGTCCATTGGGCTCGGCAAAGAGAGTTTGATAAAGGAACTTAACACAGAGAGTTTAACACTGCCTTCAATGTTAATACAGAAAATTTAGTTCACACTTATTCAGTGACTTAAACTTTTGACATGACATTATTGTGTGTGTGTTGGGGGGGGGGGGGGGGGGGTTACAAATTGAAACTCAAGAATGTTTAAGAAAATATTATTTTTATCCAAGGAAGACCAAAGTCGGGTTAATTTTCTTGAAATACAAAGTGAATTGAACCCACTATCAATTTACTGATTTGTTGAAATTTCATGACACATTTGTATTTTTCTTTTAGGGTTCTGCGTGATTTTAAGTGCTAATTTAAGTTAATACTAACATATTTTGCTATGTTTCAAGAGTCCCATGAGTTGATAGAAGGAGGCACAAAACAACACAAGTTTTTCAGAATATGAGAACAGACGGACCACAAATTCAAGATGCGGTCCGTACTTCGAATCATATTCTAGACCATAGAGGACTGACAACCAATCAGCAATGCAAGACTCAAGATATGGATCGTATATTCAAAATGTAAATCATAAATTGAACCGCAAGATCACAAAGTATCAGTCTGGTGAAGCAATTTACAGAAGGAAGTATGGACCGTACTTTTAATATAAGGTTCGTTAGTTGAAATGAAAGACATTAGATCGAATGAAAACTTTAGTTTATACATCAAGATATGGATCGTACCTTCAATCTATGGTCCGTTTCTGCAACCTGGGTTCTCCGAATTTAAATTAGACTTGGGGTGTTGGGCTTTAGTATAAATAGTTTCTTTTCACATATTTGTGAAAGTTTTACCAAGTTCCAGTAAGATTGATAGTTTTAGAGTACAAGAACAATTTTTAGAAAGCATAAATTGAAATCAATTCAAGTTTCTATTTCATTTTATTTCTTTGTAAATGATCATGTCTCAATTAATGTTTTCTTCTTCTTCTTTCTTTATGAGTAGCTAAATGCAGATATAGAATTTTGAACCCAATGAGTTTGTAAACCTTAATAATCTCAATTGGAATAAATTGATTATAGGCTTGTAAATATTTTATTTTTAGAATTTAAGAAAAGAGCAAGACATAGATTAATTCTAAGTGAGCTTTAAGCGTATTAGTACTCATATTAAAATTTGAATACAAATTCTAATTACTTTACACATCCCATATTTCCAAAGGAAAATTAAACTCCGAAATATAAAAAATGGACGTGTTGAAATTCAACACACATATCAGTTAGCCAAAGTAATAATGGTCTTAAGATCAAACTTTGTTAAGAATGAAACATAAGATAAAGCAAAAGATCATTTAACTGGATCACAAATCCCACCCAAACTCAAACCCCATCTCAAGTTGTTAACTAAATGAAGATTCAAAGACCTAAAGCTATATACCAGTTTTAAGAGGGTAATCATAATTGCTAAAATGCAGACTTCCAAGTTTTTAAAAAAAGTGTCAAAGGAAGATTGAAATACTACTCATCTCTATCTAAAATCATTCACATATGTTTCTATAAACTGATGTCTCCTCAATATTGATATTTAGTCCAAAATTGAAATTTCAATCCCCTTAACCCTCAAGTAGTATCTCAGAACACAGCTTAGCTCAGGTATTAAAGCTTAGAACTCTGAATTAAAGTAAGGCACGTGTTAACAAATCAACTCATGCTCCAACACCTATGCTAAAGGAAATCAAAGGCAGAGTAGTAATCTGTCTATCCGGATTCAGACCATGATATAATTAATTGATCACACAAAAATACATTCTCATATTCAGAAACCAACAAAATGGCAATTCATTATTTTTCCATATCACATATTCAATACTGAACTTATATAAAGCAAACTAAAATTTTTAATTAAAAACTAGTCTTGGTTTAATATGTGATCATATAGTTTTCCAAGAGTAGTAAAGATTTCATTTGCTATGCTTGATGTGGAGAGCAACCTTTATGGCTGACCTTTCATGTGTTATGCTTGATGGGGAAGACCTCGTGTGTTATGAAACTTACGAGACAAATTTCATATGCTAATATGGCCTTCGCGGCTCACTTGTTCATCTTGAATCTATATAAGATACAACTATCCAAATAAAATCATGTATCATCTGCTCAAGTGTATAGTGAACAACTTAAAAGATATGTGTATAATGTATTAAGAATTGTAAGACATGGTCATGATTTTATAAGAAGTTTCTAGTATTCATATTCTTTGACTTCCTCATACTTTTCATTCAATTCTTTTGAGCATCCTTACTTGTCACCTATTTTTCTGTCTGCTTTATATATGAGTACATGTTGTATATGTACTCATGTTCCAATTATTAGGGGCGCTACTTTTCCCATATGCAAGATCAGACATATAGCGTAGTAGACAACCTCACTAGGCATCTGTTGTACATTTAATTGAGCAGTTAGTGAGCTCCACTTCTACCTAGAGCTAGGCTATCTTTAGTATTCTTTTATTGTACATATTTTTATGACATGGGTATGTCGGGTCCCTGTCCCAACCATATGATAGTTGTATAGTTTCATGTTCCATTAGAGGCTTCATAGACGTTGTTGTAATATTCATATATATTCACTTGTTACACTGGACATTGGTTTTAGTAGGCCAGTCGACCCTTATACACACACACACACACACGTACATACATACCTGAGAAAGAGCCGAGCCTGCTCAGAGCTCGGCTTAGCTCGCATGTATTTAGCTCAGTTTAACTTGGTTTCAATTAAATTTTGGCTCAGCTCGGCTCGATCAAAACTCAAATGATTGAGCTGGCTTGGCTTGGGTTGGTTGGCTCGATTTAAGAAATAATATCCTTTCATTAAGCTCAATAACTAAGTACATTAAAATTTTAACCTAAAATACTATGTTAATTTAACTATAATGTAACTTAATCCTGCTGTATGAGTATGGGTATTCATAGTTTGATTAGGGTTGATTTTTAATTAAAATTAAAATTAAATCAAGTTTTCAATTATTATAATCAAGTCAAATCAAATATAATATATTCATCTATTTGGTTGTTGTCGGATGTGGTTCAGTTTTTTAATTCTAAAAGAATCTAGTGCTATTTATCTCTTTATATTTCTTTCTACAATTATAATTTTCTTTTTATTATTTATCAAATTATAATCCTTTGATATCCTTTATTATGGTGGATATAATTTTCTTTGTGGACTTACTCTTCTTTTGTGAGCTGGGTATGTTATTTCTTGTTGTTGTAGTCATATATATATCTATCTCTGGATCTCCGTAATTATTTTGTAGTGTGTCCCAGATTTATTTAGTTGTGATGTTGGAGGAGACTTTGTAGAATTCATTAAGATTAAGGCTACACATGAGAATCTTTCTTGCTCTATCATTCAGTTGGGCATCTTTATGAAGGTTTTTTTTTTGACCCTTTTGAATGACGCTCCAGAGTTTGGGATTTTACCCAATGATGAAATCTTTCATTTTGACCTTCCATCAGTCATAGTGTTTGTCATTAAAACATGGTGTTCTTGTGACTAATTGACCTTCTTGAAATTCTAATGATGTATCCATGCTCAATCTTTTAAAGTGCTAGCTTTTATTGAAAGATCTGACTCTAATACCAATTGTTAGTATGGTTATAACTTATGAACTCAAAGAATTAGGTTCTTTGAACAACTATAGGCACAAAGGTAAGCCAATCTCAATGGAAAAAAAGAGAGAAATACAATTATATCTCCTTGTTTTGCCACACTGAAAATTTGATAGGGAGGACACGAAATATCGTATTATTCATCGAAATGTAAATCAAAAATAAATATTTTTATGTGGAAAACTCCTTGTTCAAGGGAGTCAAAAACCACAACCTACCTCTGTGTGACTTTTCTCCAAACTCTTCTACTAAACTCCAGCCCAAACTCCAAATTAGTTTACAACACTCCTTGTAACACCTAAAACTATTACCAACAATTCTTTCTCTACCCTTTTATCTCTTTTCATCAATGATTATACCCGGTCAATGAAGTATTTTACTATAAACAGGACAATACCTACTACAATCTAAGAAAACTAGCTACTATAATATAGCAGCAACTTCTTCATCGAGACTCTTCATGTAGAATTAGTAACACTCTAAGGTCTCTATCTTTAGGTATGTTCGAACTCCAAAGGTTGAATGTCGTGTTGTGTATATAGGAGTATGTAGTTGCCTTTCAGCTCTCCAATCCAAACAAGAATTAGTTCAAGACTTCTAAAAATCTAATCCTAATTTGACTTGGTCTTCTTCTTGTTGACGCGTATGGACTTCTTGATCTCCTAAACTGAAACTAATTTCATGTGCAACTATATGGTAACTTTATTTTATAGATTTCATGTTCCTTGTTGAATTGAATTCTCCCATATTGTATTTCTCCAAGGAATCTTGGTGCACACGTGAATAACTTCAATCTTCTATCTTAACAGTCTCCTTCTCTATTTAGAGGAACGGGTTCTCAAATGAGTTCCTATAGTAGTGTTACTTGTATATTCACTTCATTTTTGGAGATCTGTGAGGATCTAGTTGTTGATACTTCTTCCTTGATTCTTCAGTATGTTGTTATCACTTGCACACAATTTGTCAATTATCAATATATCACATGATCTTGAATGTGGATCCATACGTTATTATGCTTCAAAAGTTTGTATGTATGGGAAGAACGCAAAAA
This sequence comes from Datura wrightii, assembly GCA_035772735.1. Taxonomy (NCBI): domain Eukaryota; kingdom Viridiplantae; phylum Streptophyta; class Magnoliopsida; order Solanales; family Solanaceae; genus Datura; species Datura wrightii. The sequence continues at coordinate 108,456,183 of JASDFA010000020.1, read as the reverse complement.
AGCATTCACAAGAAAAATTCTAACACTAGATCAAAGACCAACGCAAGGAAGCAAAAAGACTTTGAGTGCGGTGAGAAAGGTTACTTTACGAGAGAGTCCTAAGCTGACGGAGAAAAAGGAGAAGCAAAAAGTAAAAAAAATTGCAAATATTATTGACACTTGAAATAATTCAGATGGTAAGATAATATAAGAAAAGTCTATGCCATGCTTTCAAGTCATGGGTAGAATTCCTGGATTTTTTTAAAATTTGCTACCTTTATAGATGTTTCCACACAAGATTTATTTTGCAACTTATAAGAAGATAATTGGAATTTCTACTTGGAAGATGATAATTCATTATCTGTAGAGGGGATATAGATTGGGTAGAGGAGACATCGATTGGTAATTGAGAATATTTGATAGAATTATTAGAAATATTAGATATTCAATCGTGTGTTCCTTAGGATGAAGAGGAATTTGTTTCTCTTTAGACTTTGAATGATCAAGGATTTAATTCCACTCAAAGAATGAAATACTTAAAGTGTGTAAAATCTTCATAAAACTCATGAAGGGTAAGCTACATTCTGAACTATATTGTCTTTATAGTAGTGTAGTTAAAGGGGAAGTTTGTTGTAGCTTCTGAAAACAGTGGCCTGAAGCAATATCAATTGTGGCAGTTGCGACTGTCATATGAGTGGCAATAGATAGTCTTTTATTAAACAAGCAGATTTTTCTGAGTGGTTACAAAAAAAGCTTTCAATTTTTATGAGAACTGTGTGATTGGTAAGCTGATAAGGATGAAGTTCAGCAAGATGGTAGAGCACAACAGTGGAGACAAGTTAAATTACATACATTCAAACTTATGGAGTCCAAATAGAGTTTTTTCCAAAAGTTGTGTCAGGTATAGTATGACTTAGGTTAATGATTAATCAAGAATGGTATGGGATAATTTTTGCCTATCTAATATTTATTAAATGGAAGATAATGTTTTGGAGATGGACATGCAATAAGAAAAGTTAAATGCGTTCATTCTTTCTAGTAGTGTCATCAACTGGAAAATGACTTTGCAACATGTTGTTACATTGTCTACCATAAAGACTGAGTATATGGAAATTAAGAAAGTTGTAAAAGAGGCTATTTAGTTATGAGGCTTGGTAAGTGAGCTTGGATTGACTTAAAAAGAAGATTTAAGTATTTTGTGATAGTTTGAGTTCCATTTATTTTACTAAGAATCATATGTTCCGTGTGCAGATGAAGCATACTGAAGTTAAATATCATTCTATACGAGACATCGTACCAAAAAAGATTGCTGGCATGATGAAAGTGTACACACGTGATAATCCAATTGATATAATAATCAAAGCATTCCCAACCAATAAATTTAAATATTGCCCAGATTTAATTGGCGTGTATAGTACTTATAGAGCCCCATACGAGGACTGAGGACAAATCAGATAGATGTCAAAGTAAAGTTTTTTGTTTATATCTGGAATTCTGTGAATACCAATTATGCTAGATTTTCTAGTAGGTTTGAAAACTCATTGTCCTTGTAAATTGATTTGGGAAACTCATTGTTCTTATAGGTTTGAAGAATTCATTTATCTTTGTAGGTTTGAAAATTATTTAGGAATCTATATAAAGGAATTGTAATTGGGGATCTCTTATAATGTTTCTTCTCATTCATCTATAAAAAACTCACTCAGATTTTACTTTAAGAAGATAAGTTTGATTGAACCTTGTTAAATTTTGTATTACGTCTTGTTTTCTATTTTCTTTCTATACGATTTTTGTGATAGTTAACATAATTCACGATGTTTCACAATGTCTTACTCCAATCTGACCCAGTGGATGAACAATCCCAATTTGCTACTAAGTACAAGACATTACACAAGCATATTTTTATGCGTTTTTTCTTCACCAAAGATAATTGGATGGAGCTAGGCTAATATTGATCATGAATCTGATTGAATTCATTAATTATGATGAAAAGCTTATATTTATTTAAAATTTAATAACTTAAAATAATCAAACTTTAAAATATGATTCCGCTTCTCCGCTCTTGAATGCAAGGATTAGTATTCACTCTTTGACGGATGTTAATCATCTGGTGTTAAGTTAGAAATTACGAAAGACAAGTGGAAAATGGGAAACAAATATATTGCAGCGGAGTAATATGGAAGATAACGTGATTACATGTGAATGTGAAGAATGAGTATAATTGACTGCACCTCTTCCACCTATTGCTCCTTCATTTTTGCCTAATTCCACTCGTTTTTACGATTTTCGAGATCAAACATACTCCTGCCTTTTTCTTTTTTTGAATGAATTATCATATATTCAGTGACCATTGTAAATGAATTTTTAAACAATAAATATATTTTAATATAAGGTAGAAGATTATTCGTTTTATTTTATAATTTACTATTTGCTTCATTTCAATTTTATTGTTTAAGTTTGATTGGTACGTACGAATTTAAGAAATTAAAGAAGACTTCTGAATTCTCTGGTCTTAAACTGATCGGTATATATAATGTATTATGTCTCAAAATATCCTTTAATCTTGTGGTATTAAATATGTTATATGAGATGTTGAAATTAAAAAAATATTAAATTTAAAAAGAGGCATTCTTCTAATACTGACTAAAAGAAGTAAGACAAACAAATCAAACAAGGAAAGGGGGAAAGGAGTCAGAATTTAATGGAGTACGTATTTCTTCAGAAATTATATAACGAGTATTTGAAGATTCTGCTTCTAATATCACAGCTGTAAGTGTCCGGTTACAAAGCAAAATGTTGTGTGTCATGTGACATATTATTGAATTCCATTTCTTGATTTCAAGATTCACACACAAGCTTCCCTATGAGAAAAGACACATGAAGCCAGATACCTAGAATTCTGGATATAAATTGAGATTTTGCTCAAGTAATATATTTGTGTTAACAAGTTCATTCAATATTTACAAATATTAAATTTAAAATCCACTTACTTTCACTTAAAATGATTGCTCTAAATTCTAAATCCATAAAATTGAAATTTTGGCTTTCTAGTGCTAAAATTGAAAATTTTAGTTAAATACTGTTGGAACCAATTTTGCTTTTTGTACTTGATCAAATAGAACATATTTCTTACAGCTCATATTATATTATGTTGATACTTAAGATATGATAAAATGATCTTAAACATTCAATATCACTTACAGACCTTAAAAACATTCAATATTATTTGGTGATCTTAAAAAATATGTATGCTTGATACAGTGAGAGTCATTTTCTGAAACCGTCGGTTGTTTGGTTGGAAGGTGGGAAGTATTTCAGGGGAATAACAAAAGTTTTTGTTAAACATTGATAATAATATTAACAAATCCAATTCTATTTTGATGAGTGTTGAAGTTATGATAATTGTGTGTAAATGATGGATAAAGTGTTGATATGAATTTAAAGATTAAAATGACCGTGGAGGGAAATGATTTCTACCTAAAGGTAATTTAATTTTGGTGAACATTTTTTCTGAAGACAAAATATATACCAGAAAATAGAACTTGTGTTGGTCACTATTTACTTGTACAAAAGGTAAGGTCGTTTTAAAAGATAATTTCTGCCCCAATTTCGGATTCTTTTCCAAGTATTTTGTCGATATAATGTGATTACTTCAAAAGGGTCCGTGTCTATCTTCGTCCCACAAAACCCGCTCAACAGTAATGAACTTTACACCATTAAGGCTCCATATTTTATTAGTTATATATATGGTTAAGGGAATGACAACTACCAAACTATTTTCCAATGGCATAAATATCCAATATTTTTGTAAACCTAACCCAAATATGATATGCATTTCATCTATAGTCAATTCATTGAAAGCACTTGAATTTATTATTATTTTTTTAAATGTATACATAAATTAAAGAGGTATCCCGGGTCAACCTCAACACGAGAACAATATGTTACAACATTATTTAGAGTTTACTTCAATTTACATGCACAGCCAAACCTTTTTATAACACCTCCATTTATTCTTATATTTTTTGGTTACTGTAGCAAAATATTATTATAAAGAATATGTGATTAAAATATTATAAGATATGTACATGATTCCAAAGCATGTACACTCATGTATAGAGTAAAAACACAGGAAAAATAATAAATCGACATACCTCCGGTGGGCGGGGCCGGCCTCCGGTGAGTCTTCTAAGCACTCGAAAATCCTCACTATAATAGTGCAGTAAATCAAAGGAAAGTCGTGTTTAGGATCCTTTAATGATGCTCTAACTTATATAATGTTCTATCATTAAAAATAGTTTCCGGGAATTAGCAGAATAGGCAGCAGTTTTCTAAGGGTTATAGACGTAGAGATGCGGAAGAAGCGGGTTTAAACTGCTCCAAAAATCACGGACCATCTCAAAAGTTCAAATTTTCAACTTCTAACAAACACAACATTGCTATGAAACTAGGTGTTAAGGTCACTGGGAAAATTAGAATTAACTCTGCAAGGCACTTGTCATATGTTGGCAGACTACAAGTCATACTCAATCCACAACTTTTGAGAATTTGTATTTATACTCCTTCAAAGTGTGATACATGCTGTGGATAAACAATGTATAGGATTTTTGTAGGGAAGTACTTAGGAGAAGAAGAAGAAGAAGATAGCTTAAGCAGCATTGGACAAGATATGCAAACCTAAGAAGCTTAGCTTGGTGGACTAAATGTGAAAGGGTGCATGCTGTGGAACATTGCATCTGTAGCAAATCTCATTTGGCAGGTGATGAAAAAGAAGGATGCAGTTTGGATGAAATGGGTACATGGCCTTTATATGAAAACTAATTATGATTTTTGAACTCATAATTCTACAGTCGATAGTAGCTGGGTACTGGAGAAAACACACATACATAAATTGGCATGGGAATGAGGGGTGGTTGGTATGACAATGCGAAGTATTGCTTAACAGATCGAGAATGGGAAATACTCAGTTTCCAAAAGGTATGAAAAGTGTTTAAGGGATCATGCAAAGTTAGACAGTGCAGAGTTAGATGAAATAGGCTGATTTTGGCCAAAAGACGGGTTAATAGTATGGATAGCTGCTCAGCTGAGACTACTAATAATTAAGGAGAGAATGCAGAGCTTTGGGATGTATGGTGAGGGATGGCCAGAAAATGCAATGCACCTTTTCTATGTCTACTCATGGATAGAATTATGACTCAATTGACAGGTATACAGATGTAACAGTCAGGACTATAGAAGCAGAAGAAAGTCCTGGATTAAATTCAAAAAGATTATTATGGCATGGGGATATATTTAACATGGCAGATTTGGAACTAAAAGCATTTCAAACATCAGACTGTACAAAGTAGTTTTGTCATCAAACAGATACAAAATATAGTCAAGGACATATTAAGCATGATAAGGTATACCACTAGAGCCACAAGAGCTTCTTTGTTTATTCAGCCAATATTTTCATTTGATTGTCAGTTTTAGTTTGAGGTTTAGGTTACTGGATAGAGTGGTCTGGTATCTAATGCTCTTTGAATGGTAAATATTGAATCTTGGTTGTATGGTAATATTTTTCACAATTTATTACCGAATAATAAATATAATAGAAAAAATTAGTGCTAAAATTTGAACGTGATACTGAAATGTTATTATAGAGGGTGATCGTTAAAGCGAGATCTGGATATTTATATTTGTTACATAAAAAGTGATTTTACACTATTATTTTAATTGTATTTAATAGTGAGAGAAAACTCGAGAGCCAAAAATTCTATACGAAATTAAGTTGTCTACCACCGAAAAATATGTTGGGATCAACATATTCCCTTATTCTTAGCTAGAATTCTCGAATTCAAGCTTGAGAGTAGAAATTTTAATTAATCAAACTTGTAGGTATCTGTTAGAGTTTATCCTAATTTTCTATTATAACTAGAATTACTTTCTTGATGGAAAAGATCTCTATCGTATTTAACTAATCTTTTGTTGGAGGAATAGTTTTGGACTACTATACGTAAAGAAATTCTTTTTTTTTCATACAAAAATATAATAACATTCATAGTCAAATTAGCTAAAAATATGATAAATAGAAGGAAAAAAAATTTAAAAGATAGGTGAACGATTTTACTATAGTATAGGTTGTACCAAAAAGTTGGTGGCTGCATGTGAATTCACTAATATAATTTTGTTTAGGGAGAGATTTTTTCTCTCTACAATATATATATATAGATTAATTGATCAAATTTTATTAAAAAATATACATTTTTTAGTATAATTCTCTTTATTGTTCTATTTATCAACATTTAAAATTTACAATTATTAAATTTTGCATATGATTCTCGTGTTATTCCGATGCCAACAAAATTGAAAAAAAAAAACAAAACCAAAAAAAAAAAAAGTTGCCTTGCGAACCACGTTTATTGTTAGGAAACCGCTATTTAGGGACTTGTATTCCTCCTCAGCAACACCTTTTTCCTCTCAACATCGCCTTTTTTTTATTACAACATTTTCTTTCCTCTTTATCTTCTTCTCTAAGTCCCACTTTCCAGCATATTCTCTAATTCAATCTCCATATAAGCATCCTTAATTTCCATCATCTAATTGTTACACTACTTCCTTTCCTTTTCTTTTTCCATATTTTATCAGTAATTCTTCTTCTTAGTAGTCCTATTTGAAGCAGTTGATTAATACAATTTGGAGCCAGAAGATGGAAAACTTGTGTAAATTTGGTGGATATGAAGAAGAAATGGGATTGCCACCTGGTTTTCGTTTTCACCCTACTGATGAAGAGCTTATCACACACTACTTATCCCCCAAAGTTCTTGATAGCAGCTACTGTGCTAAAGCTATTGGTGAAATAGATTTGAACAAGATCGAACCTTGGGATTTGCCATGTAAGTACTCTCTGTCTTCTTTGTTCAGTGGTAAATTCAAACAAGAGAATTCAAGAAAAAATTATTTTTATGTCAACGAAATTCAACAACTTATATCATGCTAAAAATTTCATTTTTATCCTATTTACATAGTATAAACTTTCAACAAATTGAACCCCCTTGCACCCCTTCCCCTCCGTCCTTGTATTAGCACGTCTAGTTTGGACTTTATATATGTTTGAAAAGAAATAAAAATAAGTGCATAAAAAGAACAAGAACACAATTACTAAATTATGAATTAGCCGCTGTTTTTGTTATATTGATTTTTGCAAGTGAATCTCCCTAAATACTCATTGTTTAACTCTGCAGGGAAGGCAAAAATGGGTGAAAAAGAGTGGTACTTCTTCTGTGTAAGGGATAGGAAATACCCAACCGGCTTAAGGACAAACAGAGCAACTGATGCAGGGTATTGGAAGGCAACCGGTAAGGATACGGAGATATTCAAGTTGAAAACACTTGTTGGTATGAAGAAAACTCTGGTGTTTTACAAAGGGAGAGCACCTAGAGGTGAAAAAACCAATTGGGTCATGCATGAATATAGATTAGATGGCAAATATTCAGTCCACAATCTTCCCAAAACTGCCAAGGTAAAAGAACAAATTGAAAGTTTTTCCCTGTTTCAGGTTGTTGCCACTCTTCCATGTGAAATTAACCATCTACATATATATATGTATTTATTTTTACACTATGGGTCATTCATAGCCTCGTTATTAGCAATCCATCTGGTATTTGTGGAGTTGATAAATTTTACGTGTTTGAAGTACCCAAATTTATCGTCTGCATTTGATTATAGTTTAAAGTTACATTTCAAGTTAGAGTTCGATTAAGGTTAAAGAGATATAAGGCGATTTGCTAATTACAGTAGTATGAAAGAAGGGTAAAATTAAGATATTTTATATAGTTGAAGGGTATTTCTAACATTTCCCTCTAAAAATTAAAGTGGACAAGTATACAAAATTCATATAACAAATCACAACTAGTTAGTAATTGAGGCGTATTTATTGTTGACCTACTGTTAAGTTCTTTTCTTTGTTGTGCAGAACGAATGGGTGATTTGTAGAATCTTCAAGAAGAGTGCAGGAGGGAAGAAGATACATATTTCAGGATTAATCAGAAACAACAACATCAATGAGAATTCACTGTCTTCAAATTTGCCTCCATTAATTGACATTTCATCATATCGCAGTCAAATTAAAACAAAATCCACATCGTACTCTCATGTGACCTGCTTCTCCAATTCAATAGAGGACCAGAAACCTGAAACTAACTTGGCTGATGATTTGAGCACAAATAATTATCCTTATGTGGAGAATTTCCAGTATGGGGATTTTGGTTTAATGCAAGCGAGACAGAATTACGAGATTGGCACGAGGGCTAATGAGGATCATGATTTCCCAATCACTTCATTTGGGCCAGTGGATCTTGATTGTCTTTGGAATTATTGAAGTTGACAGAATAGGCTTGCCTCCGGCTCTACATGTGCAAATTCAATATCAATGAAGCCAGTGATTTTCGATATATCAAATGGAGTAAATTAAATATAGGGACGTAAATGCGTGATTGTTCTCGAAAGTTGTTATAATTTGGTTATTTTTCTTTTAGAATTTCAGGGTGCGCTCGTAAATAGGTAAAGGGTAAGTGAATATAATAATGACACGTGTATTAACTAAGATTCGAACCCTATAACATTGAGGGTTAGAGTAGAAATAGCAACAATTAGTTGCAGCTAAATGCCAAAGTTAGATTACAGTAGTAATACTGGTCTTGTGTATTGATATTTCTCAATATTTAGTACCACTATTTCTAGTTGCCAATAGGCACTTTTCACTGTTGTCTTTTTATTTTATTTTATTTATTATCAAATATCAGTTGTGATGATACATAGATATATATGTAAACGATTAGTTAGGTAATTAAAAGGGTAAGATGATTTATTGAAGTTTCGAGGCGTATGCTATATCCATTAAAAATCAGTTCCAGAAGCATCCTTGAGCTACACTAATATTGTTTAATCCTTTTTCAAATCTAGCTTGGAGATCGTTACAAACTCTATCTGTGAATTTATTCAAGAGCCACTAGAAAGATAGTCCTTTTGTTATTTCTAATTTTAGATCTATCGTCTTTAAAATTTTGATGAAGGTCCTCACTAGTAGATTGTTGGGTAAAAATCGGAACAACACAGTGCGGAATAATACAAGAATGGTTACAAACAAAATCAAAAGGGGACAAAAATAGAAAGACAATGATACCAAGAATTTTTACGTGGAAACCCTTCTGAATAAGGGAAAAACCACGGGCCAAGAGCAGCAAAATGATATCACTATAGTAAGGAATTTTACACTGTATGGTTCACGAGTACAACACTCAAAGTAACCACTACACATACTTCAAAAGAGATAACCTTCTTTTTACTCACACCTCACTATAATATCACTCAAGAAAAAAACCTCACTCTTTATATATTTTTTCTTTTCTCTTTGTTGGTGTATCTTTACAAATGAGCAAGGGGCTCCTTTTATAGGAAAAATTTGGACCAACATTCAAAGTTCACCAATCGTTGAATGCCCAATCTTTTAAAGTTCACCAACCTTTGAATGTGTGCAACAAAAGTTGAATTGGGGCTGGACCCCACAAATCTCCCCCTCCAGTCTCATGCATCTGAAGGAGGTATCTCCATTTTCTCAGAGAGAGCTTGTTATACCCCGTAGAATTTCCGGCACCTAGACGACCTATTCGCACGTTGGTTAAGTATATTTGAAGGCCATACGTGCTAGAGAAAGGCCGGGAAAAAGATCGGACGAGAAACCCGTCGAACCATCGCGGGAGGAGCCGAGGCAGAGCCCCTTCGCGATGGCAGCGTGTCACGGAGGTGAGGCCTCCGCGATGGCTCCGTGACACGTTGCCCAGGTTCAGGCTCAAGTATATAAGCCCCCCTTCGGTTTAATTTCATTTTAATCAAAGGAAATTTCAGAAAACAGAGGTTACACGCAGAGAAAAAGGGGGAACGAAGGAAATTAAGTAATTTTCGTCCGATTACGCTGCTAAACGTTACCCAAACTCAAATTAATCCCAGATACCGAAGTATTTAGCAGCAGAGAGCATTCCTGCGGAATTAGTTTCGTGAAATACGACCGACGAATCGTCGAGCCACCGAACTAAGGTGAGTAGAATTGCTCTAAATTAATGTCTATGTGTTCCCAGCTGAGAAGTGAATATTTCTCCCTTCTGGACCGCTGAAAAATAGCGAGTTTTCAATCGTCTTTCGATAAGCCTAAGTTTAGGCTATACATTATATCGAAAGTAACGTTGCTCTTTACAATAAAGCTGTATTTAGTATTAATTGACGTATTTATGAATGCAGTTGGGAGAAAATAGTTGAAGTACCGGCCGAGTCTCGTCCGACGGACGAATAGTTCAGGAATAAGGTATGTAAAGCTAGTTCCCTCGGCAAGTTAAGTAATATCGGTACAGTATAGTGATTTACAGGCCAGTAGAATGTTCAGAAGTCAAATGTTACGTTTATTGTGAATGTTGATACGATATGAGAAGCATTGGGTTGTAACTTGCGTGAAACTTACTAGTACGACATAGATTCTAACACAAGTGTTAGAAACTGCCCAGTATGCTCAGTATGTGATGTAATATGAAATGTTAAGATATTATTGTATTTAGTTGAAACCCCGTAAAGTGATGCAATATCCGTAAAGCACTTCAGAAATAGAATGGCAGGCTAAAACAAAGTTTAGAACGCATGTTAGGAATAGTAAATCATGTTAATACAGAAACTCAGTAAACAGCATAGTTTTCAGCAGAAACACTATCTTGTATAGCATTTGCCCCAGTACAGTTTGGCAGGAGACTATATTCATATATATATATATTTACCAGCCTCAGCACGTATTAAATACGTACAGATTACTATCATTAGTTCAGCATGTAATATATACGATACTTTACCCCTATTAGCCTCAGCATGTGAGATATGCAGACAGTATTACTAGTTGAGACCGTTGTATTGTTTGGGGTTGGACTACCTAGCATCCATGACCGCCCCAGGGTTAATAGCTGTATCGACTCGTCCGCCAGAGGACGAGGATACGTCGCTCTACGGAGTGGCATGCCGTCCCCCAGGGGACGAAGATGGGATGCCAGTTTCCCCATATTTTGCCTTGGTCGGCTTTTATACACCCCCGTCGAGCGGATACGCCCGGGTGTTGATTCAGGAGTCCTCCGGACTCAGGTACAGTTATAGTCAGGGGCTTAGGGAGCCCAAGTGCATACCCAGGGGACCGGCAGGATGCTTACAGCCATTATAGGAGATAGGATGACCGGGGTAGGGGTGTAGATTCTGTGCTGGTTGCACCTCCCGGCTTATGGGGGCCGGGTAAGGTTTGTGTGTGCCATGTTGTGCTATTTCATGTTATGCCATGTTACGTTAGATACGAGTAGATCAGCAGTAGAGGGATACGTCTCCAGGTATGACTCCTATTTCCTTCCAGTATAAATGAGAAAAGGTATGACTTACAGTATCAGGCAGTTAATCTAATTCTTCCTACTTCAGTTCATCAGTTACATTGTTGTTTTCAGACTTTGCTTTCAGTTATTGCTTTACATACTCAGTACCAGCGGTACTGACGCCCGGTGGGGCGCTGCATTACTTGCCTGCAGGTACTCATAGACGAGCAAGCGATACTACGTGATTTCCTGTCAGCGGTCGAGTATTCAGCTCCTGTCATCCGGAGGCTGAATTTTAGAGGTGTATTTCAGTTCCTTTTTGTTGTATAGTACGGGTAGGTCGGGGCCCTGTCCCGATTATTTCTATTGCTATTCCTAGAGGCTTGCAGTCTGTTTATATTTCCCTGTGATCAGATGAGCCGGTCGTGTGAGGCCGTGCAGTTGTATAGCTGTCAGTACTCTTTCTTTCTTTTATATTGGCCGTGTGGGGCCATAGTTTGCTAGTAGTGGTGACCTTGCCGGTCACGTAGCTTTCTAGTACTTCATGATTGAGTTATAGATAACTAGACAGCATGGTGGCCTTGTCGGCCCGCATAGGTTTCCCTTAATTGATGTGTTCTGGTCAGCTGTTAGTACAGGTACAGGAGGCTATAGGCCAATGGGCCGAGGGCTGTGTTTACAACCGTTATATAGCCCTTTGTTTCCAGAAATATGGGTTAGAGCCAGCCAGGCATTAGATGTGCCCAGGCTTAGCAGTTCAGCAGTTCAGGTCCCAGTAGGGCACCAGGTGCCAGTCATGCCCCCCAAGGCGGGGTGTGACAAACTTGGTATCAGAGCAGGTCGTATCCCAGGGAGTCTGCAAGCTGTGCTAAGCAGAGTCTTGTCCATGGATGTGTTGTGCACCACATACTATGGATAGGAGGCTGCAAGGCATGATAGGATGGTTGTCTTTTATTCTTATTCAGTCGTGCTATAGAGCGGTACAATATAGGGTTGAGTCCCTAAAAGCTTACTATATTCTTTAGTTACAGATAATGTCAGACCAGCAACATCCTATCACAGGTCGGAGCTTAGATATTGCAGCAGGAGAAGGCACCAGCAGGATGCATCCCCCTCGTTTAGAAACAGCCCGATCAGAGGGCACTACAGAGGCATTATCCCAGCCTCCTCAGCAGTCTCCACCACGTCGGGAGCCACTTGGGGCGACAATACCTTCAGTAGTCCCTATACCGACACCTTCCGACCAGGAGGTTAGGAGTGCTGTAGTTATGTTAGCACAGATGATGGCTGCTCAGCGTCAGCCAATCTCGTCTACAGTTGCAGAATCATCAGGAGGGACCGGTAGTTCGAGGGTCCGAGAGTTCTTAGCCCTGAATCCCCCACAGTTTACAGGTACGGATCGGGCAGAGGACCCTCAGGATTTTCTGGATCAAATGCAGAGAATCTTCAGGGTTATGCATGCCACGCCTACCGAATCAGTTGAATTAGCAGCATTTCGGTTACGGGATATTGCGGTGTTATGGTATGAAAGCTGGGAAAGGTCCCGAGGGAGAGATGTTTCCCCTCCCACCTGGTACAGCTTTTCAGGGGCTTTTCTGGATCACTATCTGCCGCGGGAGATTCGACAGGCCCGGGTAGACCAGTTCCTACATCTGGAGCAGGGGGCCATGAGTGTTCGGGAATATTCCTTGCGGTTTGATTCCTTAGCCCGGTATGCACCGGCCTTTGTTGATACCATGGCATCCAGAGTACATCGCTTCATCATGGGGTTGAATCCAGAATATGTTGAGACTTGTATTACAGCCACACTGCAAGAGGACATGGACATTGCTCGGGTTCAGGCATTTGCCCAAAATATTGAGGGCATCAGACAGCGACAACGGGAGATCAGAAGGGTCAGTCAGGAACAGCGTCGCCGGGACAGGCTAGTTGAGTTACAGAGGGAGGCCCGGGGAGGACCCAGGCCACGATTGTTAGATAGGCCACCCAGGCCCCCGCCTCCGCCGCAGTCCCAGGGGGGTAGATTCAGCCGCAGGGGGCAGTCAGAGACTGGTAGGGGCTCGCAGATGGCAGATTCACCATTACAGAGGAGGGCGGAGCAGAGTAGGTATACCCTACCACTTTGCCCTATATGCAGTCGACGCCATCCTGGAGCATGCAGATATGGCTCCACCGCATGTTATATTTGTGGCCAAGAAGGCCATTTGATGAAAGATTGCCCAGCCAGAGGTCGAGAGGACCGGGATAGACAGGATAGGGCATCAGCAGGGTCACGAGCCACAGCATCCTCGACTGGGCGCAGGCCCTCAATTTCAGCAGGCAGGGGTCGGGGCAGATCAGGGACCTCCAGTACAGGTGCGGGTCCAAGCCGCACATATGCCTTACTAGGGAGGCAAGATTCAGAAGCATCGCCTCATGTTGTGACAGGTATGTTAACTATCTGCTCACACCCTTCTTATGTGTTGATTGATCCAGGGTCTACTTTGTCCTACATTACTCCATTTGTGGCACGAAAGTTTAGTATTGTACCAGAATCATTACAGCAGCCTTTCTTAGTATCCACGCCCGTCGGTGACTCTATCACAGCTAGTCGAATCTACCGTGGGTGTACAGTAGAGGTTGCTGACCGTCAGACCACAGTAGATCTGGTCGAGTTAGAAATGATAGACTTCGATGCCATAATGGGTATGGATTGGTTAGTACCGTGCTTTGCCAACGTTGAATGTTGGACCAAAACGGTCCGATTCCACTTCCCAGGAGAAGCAGTGCGGGAGTGGAAGGGCAGCACCGTTACGCCAAAAGGTAGGTTTATTTCCTACCTTCAGGCGAGAAAGTTAATATCTAAGGGATGTATTTACCATCTAGTCAGTGTTCAGGATGTCCAAACAGAATCTCCGACACTCCAGTCTGTTCCAGTGGTGAATGAATTCCCTGATGTGTTTCCTGATGAGTTACCTGGTATTCCCCCAGAAAGGGAAATAGACTTTGCTATCGACTTGTTACCAGGCACTCAGCCAATATCAATACCTCCCTATCGTATGGCTCCTGCAGAACTCGGAGAATTAAAGGAGTAATTGAAAGATTTATTGGATAAAGGTTTTATCAGGCCGAGTACTTCACCGTGGGGTGCGCCGGTCTTGTTTGTGAGGAAGAAAGATGGCTCGCTCCGAATGTGCATAGATTACCGGCAACTAAATAAAGTTACAGTAAAGAACAAGTACCCGCTCCCCAGAATTGATGACTTATTGGATCAGTTGCAGGGGGCCAGATACTTTTCTAAGATTGACTTGCGGTTCGGATATCACCAGGTCCGAGTACGTGAGAGAGATATTCCTAAGACAGCGTTCAGGACCCGATATGGACATTTTGAATTTCTAGTTATGTCCTTCGGATTAACGAATGCCCCAGCAGTCTTTATGGACCTGATGAACAGTATTTTCAGACCTTTCCTGGACTTGTTCGTGATAGTATTCATTGATGACATTCTGGTGTATTCTCGCTCTGAAGCAGATCACCGGACTCATTTGTGGACAGTGCTCCAGATCCTCAGGGACCGTCAGTTGTATGCTAAATTTTCTAAGTGTGAATTCTGGCTTAGCTCAGTGGCCTTTTTAGGGCATATCGTCTTAGACGCTGGTATACAGGTGGACAAGCAGAAGATAGAAGCAGTTAAGTCATGGCCTAGGCCTACTACCCCGACTGAAGTTCGTAGCTTCCTAGGATTGGCAGGATATTACAGGAGGTTCGTTGAAGGGTTCTCGACCATTGCAGCACCTCTAACTAAATTGACACAGAAAGCAGCAAAGTTTCAATGGACAGAGACATGCGAGCAGAGCTTCCAGGAATTGAAAGACAGATTAACCTCCGTTCCAGTGTTAGCATTGCCGGAAGGCACAGAGGGTTATTCAGTCTATTGTGACGCGTCAGGTGTTGGGTTAGGTTGTGTGTTGATGCAGCATGGTAGAGTGATTGCATATGCTTCCAGACAGCTGAGGAAACACGAAAAGAATTATCCTACCCATGACCTGGAATTGGCCGCAGTAATTCACGCCTTAAAAATGTGGAGGCATTACTTGTACGGCGTCCATGTTGATATTTACACAGATCATAAGAGCTTACAGTACATTTTCACTCAGAGGGAGTTGAATCTGCGGCAACGCCGCTGGTTGGAGCTGTTAAAAGATTATGATATGAATATTTTATACCACCCCGGAAAAGCTAATGTTGTAGCAGATGCCCTGAGCCGAAAGTCAATGGGGAGTTTGGCGTATTTGCGACCTGAGAAATAGAAGTTAGCCAAAGAAATTCATCAGTTAGCTGGTCTAGCCGTTTGAGTAATGGAAACAGAAAATAATAGAGCAGTAATTCAGAATTCTGCGGTGTCATCATTAGTTACAGAGGTAAAAGAACGACAGTACGAGGATCCCGATTTAGTTCAGCTCAGAGATAGAATTCAGAAAAGTAAGGAGCCAGACTTTCAGATAACCGAGGATGAGGTGCTACGCTGTAAGGGCCGCCTCTGTGTCCCGAATGTTTCAGGACTTCGTGGGCAGA
Organism: Datura wrightii; assembly: GCA_035772735.1. Taxonomy (NCBI): domain Eukaryota; kingdom Viridiplantae; phylum Streptophyta; class Magnoliopsida; order Solanales; family Solanaceae; genus Datura; species Datura wrightii. Next base: position 108,440,284 of record JASDFA010000020.1, on the reverse strand, counting down.
TCATGCATGAGGTACATTACGCTCGCTATTCCCTCCATCTAGGAGAGACCAAAATGTACCACGATATCAGAGACATCTATTGGTGGCCAGGTATGAAAGCTGAGATAGCCGAATTTGTATCTAGATGTTCTAACTGTCAGCAGGTGAAAGCAGAGCACTAGAAACCGGGCGGTTTGACGCAAGATATAACGGTACCTATGTGGAAATGGGAAGCGATAAACATGGATTTTGTAACAGGGTTACCCCGTACTAGACGCAGAAATGATTCCATTTGGGTAATAGTTGACAGGCTGACAAAATCAGCTCATTTCCTGCCAGTGAGGGCTACCTTCTCAGCTGAGGATTATGCCGAATTATATATCAGAGAAATAGTTAGATTGCATGGAGTGCCACTATCCATCATTTCAGATAGAGGAGCACAATTCACAGCTAGATTCTGGCAGTCGTTTCAGAAAGGTTTGGGAACACAGATTAACTTGAGCACAGCATTCCATCCTCAAACAGATGGGCAGGCTGAACGTACAATTCAGACGCTCGTATGCTACGAGCGTGTGTGTTAGATTTTGGGGGTAGCTGGGATGAGCATCTTTCGTTAATTGAATTTGCTTATAATAACAGTTATCATTCAGCTATCCAGATGACGCCTTTCGAGGCATTATACGGGCGAAAATGTAGATCTCCGGTGGGCTGGTTTGAAATAGGAGAATCAGCATTGGTTGGCCCAGACATTGTTCGGCAGTCAGAGGAAAAGATAAAGCTTATCCGAGAACGTTTACTGACCGCTTAGAGCCGCCAGAAGTCTTATGCAGATATGCGGCGCAGAAATCTAGAATTTGCGGTGAATGACTGGGTATATCTGAAAGTGTCCCCGATGAAAGGGGTAATGAGGTTTGGCAAGAAAGGCAAGCTTAGCCCGAGATTCATTGGGCCATATCAGATTCGGCGAAGAATAGGCCGAGTTGCATACGAATTGAGCTTGCCTCCAGAGTTAGCATCTGTTCACCCAGTCTTCCATGTCTCTATGTTGAGGAAGTTCGTAGGGGACCCTTCTACAGTGGTTCCAATTCAAGATGTCCAGGTCACAGAAGAGTTATCATATGAAGAGGTTCCCGTAGCTATCTTAGACAGACAGATTCGCAGATTGAGGACTAAAGATGTTGCATCTGTCAAAGTATTGTGGCGTAACAGAAATCGTGAGGAGATGACATGGGAAGCTGAAGAAGATATGAAAGCCAGATACCCTCACCTATTTCAGGCCTAGTCAGGCGACAAGTATGTCCGTATTATTACTTATGCAGTACCTTACGGTTGTATGTCTGTAAATGATAAAGAAATATTGATATCCAATTATCCAGTGAATCCTAGAATATTATGTGCAGTGCCTGTGTTGGACTTTTCTGCATTTCAGGTTTTTGCTATAGTCCATATTACAGGGGAAACTCTGCCAAAATTTTTCTAGAAAGTAAGTAAGTAGTCCTCTAGATAACAGTGTACATTCGAGGACGAATGTTCTTAAGGGGGGGGGGGAGAATATTATACTCCATAGAATTCCCGGCACCTAGACGACCTATTTGCACGTTGGTTAAGTATATTTGAAGGCCATACGTGCTAGAGAAAGGCCGGGAAAAAGATCGGATGAGAAACCCGTCGAACCATCGCGGGAGGAGCCGAGGTAGAGCCCCTCCGCGATGGCAGCGTGTCACGGAGGTGAGGCCTCCGCGATGGCTCCGTGACACGTTGCCCAGGTTCAGGCTCAAGTATATAAGCCCCCCTTCGGTTTAATTTCATTTTAATCAAAGGAAATTTCAGAAAACAGAGGTTACACGCAGAGAAAAAGGGGGAACGAAGGAAATTAAGTAATTTTCGTCCGATTACGCTGCTAAACGTTACCCAAACTCAAATTAATCCCAGATACCGAAATATTTAGCAGCAGAGAGCATTCCTGCGGAATTAGTTTCGTGAAATACGGCCGACGAATCGGCGAGCCACCGAACTAAGGTGAGTAGAATTGCTCTAAATTAATGTCTATGTGTTCCCAGCTGAGAAGTGAATATTTCTCCCTTCTGGACCGCTGAAAAATAGCGAGTTTTCAATCGTCTTTCGATAAGCCTAATTTTAGGCTATACATTATATCGAAAGTAACGTTGCTCTTTACAATAAAGCTGTATTTAGTATTAATTGACGTATTTATGAATGCAGTTGGGAGAAAATAGTTGAAGTACCGGCCGAGTCTCGTCCGACGGACGAATAGTTCGGGAATAAGGTATATAAAGCTAGTTCCCTCGGCAAGTTAAGTAATATCGGTACAGTATAGTGATTTACAGGCTAGTAGAATGTTCAGAAGTCAAATGTTACGTTTATTGTGAATGTTGATACGATATGAGAAGCATTGGGTTGTAACTTGCGTGAAACTTACTAGTACGACATAGATTCTAACACAAGTGTTAGAAACTGCCCAGTATGCTCAGTATGTGATGTAATATGAAATGTTAAGATATTATTGTATTTAGTTGAAACCCCGTAAAGTGATGCAATATCCGTAAAGCACTTCAGAAATAGAATGGCAGGCTAAAACAAAGTTTAGAACGCATGTTAGGAATAGTAAATCATGTTAATACAGAAACTCAGTAAACAGCATAGTTTTCAGCAGAAACACTATCTTGTATAGCATTTGCCCCAGTACAGTTTGGCAGGAGACTATATTCATATATATATATATATTTACCAGCCTCAGCACGTATTAAATACGTACAGATTACTATCATTAGTTCAGCATGTAATATATACGATACTTTACCCCTATTAGCCTCAGCATGTGAGATATGCAGACAGTATTACTAGTTGAGACCGTTGTATTGTTTGGGGTTGGACTACCTAGCATCCATGACCGCCCCAGGGTTAATAGCGGTATCGACTCGTCCGCCAGAGGATGAGGATACGTCGCTCTACGGAGTGGCATGCCGTCCCCCAGGGGACGAAGATGGGATGCCAGTTTCCCCATATTTTGCCTTGGTCGGCTTTTATACACCCCCGTCGAGCGGATACGCCCGGGTGTTGATTCAGGAGTCCTCCAGACTCAGGTACAGTTATAGTTAGGGGCTCAGCGAGCCCAAGTGCATACCCAGGGGACCGGCAGGATGCTTATAGTCATTATAGGAGATGGGATGACCGGGGTAGGGGTGTAGATTCTGTGCTGGTTGCACCTCCCGGCTTATGGGGGCCGGGTAAGGTTTGTGTGTGCCATGTTGTGCTATTTCATGTTATGCCATGTTACGTTAGATACGAGTAGATCAGCAGTAGCAGGATATGTCTCCAGGTATGACTCCTATTTCCTTCCAGTATAAATGAGAAAAGGTATGACTTACAGTATCAGGCAGTTAATCTAATTCTTCCTACTTCAGTTCATCAGTTACATTGTTGTTTTCAGACTTTGCTTTCAGTTATTGCTTTACATACTCAGTACCAGCGGTACTGACGCCCGGTGGGGCGCTGCATTACTTGCTTGCAGGTACTCATAGACGAGCAGGCGATACTACGTGATTTCCTGTCAGCGGTCGAGTATTCAGCTCCTGTCATCCGGAGGCTGAATTTCAGAGGTGTATTTCAGTTCCTTTTTGTTGTATAGTACGGGTAGGTCGGGGCCCTGTCCCGATCATTTCTATTGCTATTCCTAGAGGCTTGTAGCCTGTTTATATTTCCCTGTGGTCAGATGAGCTGGTCGTGTGAGGCCGTGCAGTTGTATAGCTGTCAGTACTCTTTCTTTCTTTTATATTGGCCGTGTGGGGCCATAGTTTGCCAGTAGTGGTGACCTTGCCGGTCACGTAGCTTTCTAGTACTTCATGATTGAGTTATAGATAACTAGACAGCATGGTGGCCTTGTCGGCCCGCATAGGTTTCCCTGAATTGATGTGTTCTGGTCATCTGTTAGTACGGGTACAGGAGGCTATAGGCCAATGGGCCGAGGGCTGTGTTTACAGCCGTTATATAGCCCTTTGTTTCCAGAAATATGGGTTAGAGCCAGCCAGGCACTAGATGTGCCCAGGCTTAGCAGTTCAGCAGTTCAGGTCCCAGTAGGGCACCAGGTGCCAGTCATGCCCCCCAAGGCGGGGTGTGACAGAGCTCATCCCAACAAGTTCTCTACACAGATCAAACTTGTCTTTTGGTATCACCTTGGTCAGCTTATCTGCAGGATTTTCGCTTGTGTGAATCTTTTTGATATGAAACGATTCACTCTCCACTTGTCCATGAATCCAATGGTATCTGACGTCGATGTGTTTTGTCCTTGCATGGTACATGGAGTTCTTGCTCAAGTCTATTGCATTCTGACATTCGCAATAGACAACATACTCCATCTGCTGTAATCCAAGTTCTTAAAGGAACCGCTTGAGCCATATCATCTCCTTGCCAGCTTCATTAGCCGCAATATATTCTGCTTTAGTTGTAGACAGTGCGACACACTTCTGCAACTTCGATTGCCATGATATAGCTCCCCCTGAAAATGTAAACAAATGTCCAGTAGTGGATTTTCTGTTATCAAGGTCACCTGCCATATCAGCATCCGTATAACCCTTCAAGATTGGATTAGATCCTCCAAAACACAAGCAACTACTTGTAGTGCCTCTCAGGTACCTCAGGATCCATTTGAAAGCTTTCGAATGTTCTTTTCCTGGATTTTCAAGAAATCTGCTAACCACACCAACTGCGTGAGAAATGTCGGGTCTTGTACAAATCATTGCATACATCAGACTTTCGACCACGGAGGAGTATGGAACCTTGGCCATGCTCTCTTTCTTCTCCCTTGTTGTAGGGCACATCTTCTTGCTTAACTTCATGTGACCAGCAAGAGGTGTGCTAACAACTTAGCGCTCTTCATATTGAAGCGCTCCAGTACCCGTTCAAGGTACTTCTCTTGTGATAAATAAAGCTTCCTTTTATTTTTGAGACGAGTGATTCTCATGCCCAAAATCTACTTAGCATGACCCAAGTCTTTCATGGCAAAAGACTTAAACAATTGTTTCTTCAACTCGTCAATCCTGGAAACATTCTTGCCCACAATCAACATATCATCCACATACAGCAAGAGGATGATAAAATCTTCGTCAGAAATTTTTTGTACAAACACACAGTGATCTGAAGAAGTCTTCTTGTAACCTTGCTCCCCCATAACAGATTCAAACTTCTTGTACCACTGTCTAGGAGCTTGTTTCAAGCCATAAAGACTCTTCTTAAGTTTGCACACAAAATTTTCTTTACCCTTCACCTTGAAGCCTTCAGGTTGTTCCATATAAATTTCCTCCTCTAGCTCACCGTGAAGAAAAGCCGTCTTCACATCCATCTGCTCAATCTCTAAATCAAGACTAGCAGCCAAACCTAGAACTGTACGAATGGAGGTCATTTTCACAACAGGTGAAAATATTTCATCAAAGTCAATACCCTTTCTTTGACTAAATCCCTTAACAACCAATCTAGCTTTGTATCTGGGCTTCAAGTTGTGTTCTTCAATTTTAACTTTGAACATCCACTTATTCTTCAGAGCTCTCATGCCCTTAGGCAACTTTACCAGCTTGTAAGTGTTATTTTCATGCAAAGACTTCATCTCACTTTGCATGGCTTCAATCCGTTGGTCCTTGTGCTCATCTTCCAAGGCCTCCTCATAACATTCAGGTTCTCCCCCATCAGTGAGTAACACATACTCATCAGGAGAATATCGAGAGAAAGGAATATGCTGTCTTATAGACCTTCTAAGTGGAATATTTGATTCTTCCACAACTTTATTAGCTGGAGCATCGTCAGTGACAACATCATCAATAACAGTATCATCAACATGTTGATCCAAAGCACGATCCTGGGCATCACCATTGTCATCAAGTCCACCAACATCAGGGACTTGATCAAGATTAACCACACCATCAGAGCTTGAAGATTCCAGCTTCTCTTCTTTGTCAATATCTTCAATGTTCTGATTCTCCATGAAGACGATATCGTGGCTTCTCACAAGCTTCTTTTCCAATGTATCATATAGCCTGTAGCCAAACTCATCAAGGCCATAACCAGTGAAGATGCACTGCCTCGTCTTTGCATCTAACTTTGACCTCTCATCTTTAGGCACATGTACAAAAGCTTTGCATCCAAATACCCTCAAATGGTCATAGGAAATATCCTTCCCATACCAAACTTTATTTGGAACATCACTTTGCAAAGCAACAGCAGGGGATAGGCTTATAACACATGCAGCGGTCAGTAAAGCGTCCCCCCAAAAGGAGTTCGGCAACTTTGCTTCTGAAAGTAGACATCTGACTCTTTCCATCAAGGTTTTGTTCATCCTCTCAGCCAAACCATTAAGCTGAGGAGTCTTAGGAGGAGTCTTCTGGTGTCTGATACCTTGAAGCTTGCAGTATTCATCAAATGGTGCACAATATTCACCACCATTGTCAGTACGAATACACTTCAGCTTCTTTCCAGTTTATCTCTCAACCAAAGCCTGAAACTGCTTAAAGACACCCAACACTTGGTCTTTAGTCTTCAATGCATAGACCTAGAGTTTTCTTGAATAGTCATCAATAAAGGTGACAAAGTAAAGTGCACCGCCCAAAGTCCTTGTCTTCATAGGACCACATAAATCCGAATGCACCAACTCCAGCAACTCTGTCTTTCTTGAAGGAGGGTGGGACTTGAAAGAAACTCGATTTTGTTTTCCCGCCAAGCAGTGCTCACAATTTTGTAATTTAGAACTTTCTAAATCACCCAATAATTTCTTCTTGGCCAAAATATTAAGTCCTTTCTCACTAATGTGACTAAGCCTCTTATGCCATAGTGACGTTGAAGAGTTATTGTCCTCAACTGCATTCACCATGTTAGCACAAGTAGAAGCCGTAGTCCAGTATAAAGCACGACGCTTGTTACCACGAGCCACAACCAAGGAACCCTTAATGAGTTTCCATTTTCCATCACCATTGGTACTCACATATCCTTCATCATCCAGAACACCAACAGAAATTAGGTTCAAACAAACATCAGGTGCACGTTTTACATTGTTCAAAACTAGTTTAGTTTCGATACTAGTTTCCAAACAAATTGTACCAACTCCAACCACCCTGGATACAGTCTCATTACCCATACTCAAAGTTCCAAAATCACCAGGAGTATAGGATGAGAACAAATCTTTCCTTGATGTCACATGAGATGGACACCACTGTCCACAACCCAACTTGACTCATCGCAAGTAATATTTATCAGATTCTCATCAAGGACAGTAACAAGATCTTCAGTGGTGACGGTGGCTATGTTATTGTCATTGCCATTTTCTTTATTTTCCTCCTTGTCTTTTTCCTGCTTCTACTTTTGGCAAAACTTCTTTGTGTGCCCTTTCATCCCACAATGATAGCACTTTATATTTTTAAGTTTGCCTCTAGATTTGCTTCTATAATGTTCTCTATCTTGAGAACCACGACTCTTGCTTCTCCCCCTGGAGCTAGATACCAGGACATCCGTAGATGGAGAACCCTAAGACTTTCATCTCATTTCTTCATTCAAAATACTGCTCTTGGCAAGATCCATGGAGATCACACCATCTGGAGCAGAGTTTGAGAGTGAAGTTCTAAATGTTTCCCAAGAGTCTGGTAGGGAACCAAGTAGAAGCAAACCTTGGATTTCTTCATCAAACTTGATTCCCATAGAAAATAACTGGTTCATAATCCCCTGAAAGTTATTCAGGTGATCTGTAATCGGAGAACCATCGTTGTATTTCAAACTTAACATCTGCTTTATCAAGAACATTTTGTTATTACCAATCTTCCGAGCATATAAACTTTCTAAATGCTCCCATAGGGTTCGAGCATGCAGAAATATGGTTCAACACATTGTTATCAAGACACTGCCTAATAAATCCACAAACTTGTCTGTGCAACAGATTCCACTCTTCATCTGTTTTATTATCAGGCTTTACAGTGGAAAAAACTGGTTGATAAAAATTCTTGACATAAAGTAGATCTTCCATTTTTCCCTTCCAAATGGCATAATTAGTGCCATTCAAAGTAACCATTCTACTTGTGTTAGCTTCCATTGTTCACTCAAAAAATATGGATAACCAAAGAAATTCTTTTTTGATGTGGAAGATCAGACTGTGCTGCAACCACAGAGCATACTCAGACAGAACCTTGGCTCTGATACCAGATTGTTGGGTAAAAATCAGAGCAACACAATGCGGAATAATACAAGAATGGTTACAAACAAAATAAAAAGGGGACAAAAATGGAAAGACAATGATACCAAGAATTTTTACGTGAAAACCCTTCTGAATAAGGGAAAAACCACGGGCCAAGAGCAGCAAAATGATATTACTATAGTAAGGAATTTTATACCATATGGTTCACGAGTACAACACTCAAAGTAACCACTACACACACTTCAAAATAGATAACCCTCTTTTTACTCACACCTCACTATAATATCACTCAAGAAAAAAACCTCACTCTTTATATATTTTTTCTTTTCTCTTTGTTGGTGTATCTTTACAAATGAGCAAGAGGCTCCTTTTATAGGAAAAATTTGGACCAATATTCAAAGTTCACCAACCGTTGAATGCCCAACCTTTGAATGCCCAGCCTTTGAAAGTTCACCAATCTTTGAATGCCCAACCTTTTAAAGTTCACCAACCTTTGAATTCCCAACCTTTGAATGTGTGCGATAAAAATTGAATTGGGGCTGGACCCCACATAGATTGCAACTTTTGTCTCCCTACATTGATTAGTGGGAAGCAGACTAGCTAGCTTTGTTCATGAATGTCAAATTATTGATAACATCATTATTATTCTGAAAGTTGTTCACTCTATGCAGCGAAGGCAGAACAATAAGGAGTGCATAATGATTATGTTGATTTGGAAAAAACCTATGATCCTTTCTGTTGAGACTTTATTGATGACACACTTGTTGAGGTTGGGTTACCTAGTATCATGATTGATGTGATTGTTAAAATTTAAGCCACAAGTAATTCAAATATAAGTTAAAATGGCAAACTCCCGAAATCCTTTAAGCCTTCAAGAGGAGTTAGATAAGGTGACCCCCATTACCTTGGAAAAAGATCCGGTCAAGTATTATATGGTCAATTAATATTCAATAATTCTTTAGATTCATGTCAAGTGTACTATAAAATAATTTATGGTTAAGATCAATTTAAATTTACATACTCATCAAAAGAATAAAAAAATTGACAAAATAAACTAACGGGACGTTAACCTAGAAATAATTCAAGTTTCTTTTCTTTTTTAAAAGATATACTCTTTTATATTTAAACTGAAAATTAGGCAAAATTCATCATTGTACTTGAGAATCTTTTTCATATTCATAAAGGATTTCAATGGATGGCCTTTCCTTAAATTTTTGAAAATAAATTTTACAATAACACATTAGAATACAAAATATGTATTCATCTTTACTTTGTAGTTGACGTCAAATATTGTCAAGTTTCTACAACGATATTTTATTCAATCAATATAAATACACCTCATTTAAAGAAAGAAAAATAATAATAAATTTCCCATAAAAAATGTATTCCGTGCTATTTTTTTATAACTCAATTTTAGTAATATGATACTTTTTCCATGATTAACGAGTAATAATAATATGAGTTTTAGTAATATGTCTAATTTTCAGTTTAAACATAAGAAAGTATATCTTTTATAAAAGCAAAGAAACTTGAGTTATTTCTAGGTTAAAGGTACTGTTAGTTTATTTTGTCAATTTTTAATTCTTTTGATGAGTATGTAAATTTAAATGGATTGCAACCATAAATTATTTTATAGTACACTTGACATGAATCTAGAGGACTATTGAATATTACTTGACCGTCCGGAACTTGACCGAATCTTTTTCCATCACCTTACCTTTTCGTTCTTTGCATGAAAAGGTAGCAAATGATCTATATATGGTGTCCTATTCATTTGGGTAGACATAGGCACTGTTTATCTCATTTGTTCTTTATGGACGATCTTGTCCAGTTTGTGGAGGCCTTTGCATCAAATTATGGGTGTACTAGAAGACCTTTATACTTGTTTTGGTTACAAGATTATTGATAAGGGGTGTACAAAAACCGGTTTAATCGATAAATGAACTGATAAAATATTATTGATTTATCTATATCGGGTTATTGGGCTAATAATTTTTAAACGGTTTTGTAAAATTTTTTATTGGCCCATCAGTTTAAGATTTTAGTTAATGGTTAAATCGGTAACCCAATAAGATGACACTAAAATTATCTTTTTATCCCTACTTATAAAGTAGTAACTTTAGATTTTAAATACAAACCTTATTTTCTTTTGCATTTTATAGTTGGTCTTAGTACCGCTATTTTCTTTCTGAAGTAGTTGGCTTGGTGGGGTTCTATCCATTAATGTGACTGATCTCATTTTTTTTTTGAGATATTGGTATCGTGCTACTGCACCTAAATTGGCTACTTAACTAGAAAGAAAATAAATTAATTTTAGCAATAACTTATTTTAATTTGGTTCCGCAGCTTGTAATCGTGTAGACTTTTATGCATGAAAGTAGTGTATATAAACAAATAAAATTAGAGGAGCATTTTCTTATGAGTTAAACGGAAAAACGAACAGTTAAGACCCAAAAATCGATTAACCAAAAATTTTCTTATCAGTTTAGCATATTTACAAATCAAAAATCGACAAACACAACGGGTAATATCCATAACCAAATGAACAGACCGATAAGCACCCCACTCCTAAGTTTATTTCCAATCATCAACGAATCTTTGGAATTACACAATCTGATAATTCAGATCACTACTTAGTTATACCTATTCTTCATGGTTGAGATGGTTGCAAATATCTTAACAACTTGATAGATAAGAGTCAAAAGTCGTTTAAGTGCTTGGAAGTATCATTCCCTAAGTTTTCTGGGACATGTCACACTTGTCAATCCGGTACTCATGATAGCGTCTTCTTATTTCATGCAATCTTGTGTCATCTCTAAAGCTATTTGTTTCTAAATTGAAAGCTTGTGTAGCGATTTGGTTTAAAGAAGTAAGAAGGATTCTCGCAAACTGCATCTTCTTAATTGATATCATCTCCCTTGAAAAAGTATAAAGGAGGCCTTGACATTAAGAATTTAAGTAGATTTAATGGTGTTTTTATAGCCAAACTCTTTTGAGATCTATCTCAGAACCTCACACACTAATAGAGTCTAATTTTAGAAGAAAAACATGGGAGCAATAGTAAGTCACCTCCTTTGTCATTCCTTCTCCCCCTAGTATAACTTTATATGTTCAAGCATTTGGCCACTTGTCCGTCAAAATCTTTATTTGTCAACTGCTAATAGTAAAAGATGTTCCTTTAGGTGGGATAGTGGTAGATGAGTAAGCCTTCAATTGAAATAATAAATAAAAATTTAACTTAGATAGATAATTAATTTTCAAGGATACCGTATATTTCTCCTTCAAGGTAAGTTACTCCATCTGTTCTTTCATCTAGTACCCCTCTAAAATCCTAAAATCATTGAGGGTGACATTAATAGTGAATTGTTGGCTAAAACCCTAGAACTCATGAAAATTATGAGGAATTCAGTAGGTGATAAAAATAATTGCTTCCTATGCTTCTAAGTTATTAGTTAACACTTCCTAGAATGGAATTGAATGTTCTAATGCATAATATTGGTAATTTGGAGCCTAGGGTCGAATAAAAATGATACCTTTAGCATAAAAACTGCTATAAAGAGTGTTAAAGAGTAGAAATTCCATGATTTAGGTTGATGTGATCATTGGGGAACTAGACTATGGTGAATTAACTATTAGGTAATGATTTAAACCTTGATAATGGGTAGAATTAGGTGGGTTTTAATTTTCAAAAATATTATTTGAAGAGTAGATGATTAAATATTCTTGCATTGTCATTTCTAGACTTTGAGCATTCTAAGGCTTTGAGGAAATGAAAGGCTCACGTGAAGTAACTTGCTTGTTCAAGTTCTTCGGGTGAGGTATGTTATGATTTATTTGGAGTTAGGCTTTGATTATTCATTTGTATGTGTTATGAGTTGATAAAGAATGCATTCTTGGTCTGCGAACATAGACAGTGACTAAAAATTATTGATTTGACCATGCTTGTATGAATAAGCTATTAAATTATTGAAGCATGTTTGAATATAATTGGTGATTGTAGTGCGCAATTGTGATTATCAATGTTTACTTGTCACTATTATTTTGTGTGATGATGAAATAGAGAACATACTGAGATATGTTGATGATATTTTAGGAACACATAATTATTTTAAAGTGAGTGGCTCGTGTCCAATGTGAGTTTAAGGATGAGTGGGTACCACACCAATATGGATACTGGTAATGATATGAGTGGCTCGAATCTGATGTAAACTTATAGATGAGCGGTATTGAGTGGCTCGTGTCCGACGTAAGCTTACATATGAGCAATTCTGTGGGAGAAGGATACCATGCCAGTGGGATACATGGATACCTAGGGTCCCCTGTAGGTCATGGCTGTTGGATTAAAGACCCAATAGCATGTGTGTACAGATGAGTGATAGATGTGTGTTCAGATGTGGTATAGAGTGAGACCGATGAGATGTAAAGGCTATATAACTGTGATTCTGTATTGATATATTTCCATGATTGTGTTATGATTGCATCATACCTGCAAATTCTTGTGATGAATTCTTATGTCTGGTTTAGAGACTCATATATTCCGTGTTGATCGACATTGTTAGGCCTGAGATTTTGTGTATTTACTTGGGTGTCGTTAACTAACTAATTTCCTGAATAATTAATTATGTGTTATTATACCTGTTTATTGCTTTTATCGATTATATGATGTATACTTGTTACTAATCTGAGTTGGCCTATGATGCCTATCAGTACACAACGTTTGTGCTGATGTTACTCCTGTACTTTTTTTAAGCGCAGATGTGTTTCAGAGACTTCTTCATGACCTCGTATCTAGCATCGACAATCGACTAATCTGAGGGTGAGATGTTCTTATCCAAGCTATCATGGATCTTCCTTTAGAAAGATATCTATTCTATTTCAGTTATTATTTATGTTTTCTTTTGCTTTACTATTCTTAAACATTTCTAGTTAGAGTCTATGTACGATGACTTTTGGGTTTTGAGATTTGTAATAGTTAGACTTTCATTGATTGTCTTACACTTATTTAAACCTTTATTATTTATCTTTCTAATACTTTGCATCTTTAACTATTGGGTAAGTTGTTAAGTTATGGTTCTCACATCGGAGGGTTAGTGTGGGTGCCAATCACGATAGTTGGATTGTGACAAAAGTTAGTAGTAGAGTGTTAGGTTCGTCAATTTCATTGTACAAGGATATGTCTAGTAGAGTCTTGCGGAATGGTATGAAGACGTCTATACTTCTCTTCGAGAGGCTACAAGACTTTAGAAAAATTTAATTCTTTCTTTCTTTCGTACTATTACTTGATTCCAATTGGCATCTGGTGATCTTAATTGATATCTAACTCTTTTCACTCTTTTTTCTCATAGATGACGAGGACAAGTTCAGGAGGAACTAGAGGAGCGGCACCTGAGACGGTTGCTAGGACTGTAGCTCGCAGTAGAGGACGAGCCAGAGGAGGTGGTCGCGGTAGAGGACGGAGAGCAGCACTAGCTAGAGGCAGGGCTGAGGCTGCTGCCCAAGCTCGAGAGAGTCCGAGTCCCCGCACCTCCAGGGGTCCAAGATGGGGCAGCAGAGGAGGCAACAATGTTAGTTCAAGAAGGTGTTGCTCCTTCTTCGGCTTCACCAGAGGTGTTAGCCCAGGTGTTGAATTTGTTGAGTGAATTGGTAGGAAAGGGGGCAGCTCTGGCAGGTCAGTATCCAAGAGTTCAGCATACTGCTCTCATGGCCCCACGAATGCATGAGGCTTTAGAGATGGTAGTGTTCCCAAGAATGATGGCTGGACTTGTGATGATTAGCGATGAACACAATCTTCTTTGGAGGTTCACTAAAATGAAGCCTCCAGACCTCTATGGTACTGAATCAGAAGATGCATATGAATTCATCATTGACTGTCACTAGAGGCTCCATAAGATGGGGGAGAGAAAGAGGTATGGTGTTGAGTTTGTTACCTTTCAGTTGTTGGGAGATGCTAAGTTGTGGTGGTGAGCTTTTGTAGAGTGTAGGCTAGCTTTTGCGCAGGGTAATTCATTGGTTGCAGCATATAAAGCTCATTTTCACTCAATATCCAGGTATGGTTTACTATTGTTATCCATTAAGGAGGATAGGATTAGGCGGTTTGTAAAGGGGTTGAATGTGGGGCTTCAATCGTAAACTTTTCAAATCATGTCTTTAGGGAATATTATATAGGAGATAGTTGAGTATGCTCGGAGTGTTGAGGGGGTTAAGAAGGATCACTATGCTACGTATGCAGAGAAGAAGGCCCACAATGACGGTAGTTATAGTGGCTCCATCTTTAAGGGTCCAATTTTTGAGGGTTACTGGGGATGCCTCATTCAGTCCACTATACAGGTTTCAGCTGGGGGTCCACCAGGGGCCAGCAAGTACTCTTCAGGTTATCTAGAGAGTGCATCGCCGGTCATTTAGATTATGGTGGTTACTTTGCCTCTTCAGCTTCAGCTTTGCGGCCTACCTTAGATAAGGTCTGTCATGAGTGCGGTGAGGTCGGGCATATCCATAGGTGGTTACCCAGCTTCAGACCGAATGGTCAGATAGTTCAGCAGTAGGCTCCCCGAGCTCCAGCTCCAGTAGGTAGGGGAGCTGGTTCGTATAATAGAAATTGTCCTCAACTTGAGCGGGGTAGCCACATAGCAGGTAGAGGTGGGGCCCAAGCTAACCGAAGTGGTGGTTAGACTGGTAGGGGTGATACTCAACCTAATAGGGGCAGAGCACAGGCAGACGGAACACACTTTTATGCATTTCGGATAGACCTGAGGAAGAAGTGTCTGATACAATTATTAGAGGTACTGTTCTAGTTTATGATTGGATGGATATAGCCTTAATCCATTAGTGTTCCACTTTCTCTTATGTGTCTACATACTTTATTGTTGGTTTCAATATGGTGTGTGATTCACTTGATATTCCTATCCATGTTTCCATTCCTATTGGTGTCGGTGGTTGTAAATAGATTCTACTTTTCATGTATTGAAACATTCATGGGGCATTAAACTTGGGTAGACTTAGTGATTTTAGATAGGATCGACTTTGATATTATTCTTGGGATGAGTTGGTTGCCTCAATATTATGCAATTTTAGACTGTCACGTTAAGACGGTTACTATAGCTATGTCGGGTATGTCTAGGCTTGAGTGGAAGGTGATTGCAGCCCTGCTCCTAAGAAGATAATATCTTTTATTCGTTTCAAGAAGTTAGTAGATAGGGGGTGTATGGTGTTTTTAGCACACATTCGAGATACTAGTATAGATGTTCCACCCATTGAGTCAGTTCTTGTAGTGTGTGCATTCTTGGAAGTGTTTCCCGCGGATTTTTCTGGCATGCCACCAGACCGCAATGTTGGTTTCTATATTTACTTAGAGCAAGGAACTGACCCTATTTCTATTCTACTATGTTATATGACACTGAATGAGTTAAGGGAGTTGAAAATACAGTTGCAGAATCTCCTTAGTAAGGGGTTTATCTGTTCGAGTGCCTCCCCGTGGGGTACTCTTGTGTTATTTGTAAAGAAGAAGAACAATGTTACTATCCAGAAATAAATATCCTCTTCCCCATATAGATGACTTGCTTGATCGACTTCAGGGTTCTTCATTCTTCTCTAAGATTGACTTGAGGTCAGGATATCATTAGTTGAAGATTCAGGCTGAGGATATTCCCATGAAAACTTTCTAGACCAGGTATGGTACCATGAGTTGTTAGTTATGTTTTTTGGGCTTATTAATACTCCAGTTTCTTTCATGAGTTTGATGAATGGTAAATTTAAGCAATACTTGGATTTGTTTGTGATTTCTTTTATTGATGATATACTGGTGTATTCGAGAAGTAAGGAGGAGCATGACAATCATTGGAGAATTATTCTAGGGTTGTTGAGAGAAAAGAAATTATATGCCAAGTCTTATAAATGTGAGTTTTGGTTGGCATCCATGACCTTCTTAGGGTATATGTTCTATAAAGAAGGAATTATGGTCAATCCACAAAAGGTGGATGCGGTTAAGAGTTGGGCTACACCCTCTTTTGTGATGGAGATCCGTAGTTTTCTGGGGTTGGCTAGTTAATATCGCCAGTTTGTGAAGGGGTTTGCTTTTATTGCTTCTCAGTTAGCCTGGTTGACTTAGATGGACGTGTCATTTAAGTGGTTCGATGAGTGTCAGTAGAGATTTCAAAAGCTTAAGACTCTGTTAATCACAACCCTTATCCTAGCATTGCCAGTAGAGGGTAAGGATTTTGTAATTTATGATGATGCTTCGCATTCTAGTTTGGGTGCTATTTTGATGCAGGATAAAAAGATCATTAAGTATGCTTCTAGACAACTGAAAGTGCATGAAAAGAACTATCTTGCACATGACTTGGAGTTGGCAACAGTGGTGTTTGCTCTAAGATTTGGAGGCACTATCTTTATGGTGTCTTTGTGAGGTGTTTACTAATCATCTCAATTTGCAGCATATGTTTACTTAGAGAGATCTTAACTTGAGGCAGCGGAGATGGATGGAGCTGCTCAAGGATTATGATGCCACTAGTTTATACCATCCGGCTAAGAAAAATATGGTAGCTGATGCTGTGAGTAGGAAGTCTAGAAGTATGTTTAGTCTGGCTTATTTGGAGGCTACGAAGCATCTTCTGACTAGAGAGGTTCAAACTCTAGCTAACAGTCTTATGAGACTTGATGTGTCCGAATATAATGGACTATTGTCTTGTGTGGAAGTATGATCTTTGTTTCTAGAGCAGATTAAGGGCAAACAGTTCAAGGACACCAAGTTGAGCAAGAACCATGATAAAGTCTTGCGAGGAGAGGCCAGGAGGCCATGATTGATACTGAGGGTTTCCTAAGGATCAAGAGGCGTGTATGTGTTCCTCGTGTTTGATGATCTAGTTAAGACTATCCTGTTAGAGGTTCACAATTTGAGATATTCTATACATCCTGGTGCCCCCAAGATATACCGTGATCTGAGGCAACACTATTGGTGGGGTAGGATGAAGCGTGATATCGCATAACTTATTGCTCAATGTTTGAATTATCAATAGATGAAGTATGAGCAATTGAGACCTGGAGGAACATGCCTATTCCTAAATGAAAGTGGGAAAGGAACGCTGAATTGTTTGGTTGGTCTTCCGAAGACCTTGGGGAAATTTGATTCCATATGGGTTATTATTAATAATTTGACTAAGTCTGCACATTTTGTACTAGTTCAAGTGAAAGTTAGCCAAATTGTACATCCAAGAGGTTTTTCGGTTGCATGGGTTTCGATTTCTATTATCTTAGATAGAGGTACGCAGTTTATATATAATTTTTGAAAAACATTGCATGCTAAGTGAGGTACTAGGTTGGATCTTAATATACTATTTCACCCTCAGGCCAATAGGCAGTCCGAGCGGAAGATTTAAGTCTTGGAGGATATGCTTCAAGCTTATGTGATAGATTTTGGTGGTCATTGGGATCGATTTTTGCCATTGGCAGAGTTTGCCTATAATTATAGTTATCATTCGAGCATTGATATGGCTCAATTTGATGCTTTGTATAGGACGAGATGTAGATCTCCTATTCTTTGGTTTGATTCCTTTGAGGTAAGACCATGGGGTATTGATCTTTTGAAGGAGTCATTGGAGAAGGTCAAAGTAATTCAGGATAAGCTCTTGGCATCCCAAAGTCGGAAGAAAGAGTATGTAAATCGAAAAGTTGAGGATATGGAATTCATGGTAGGAGAGCAAGTTTTGGTCAAGGTCTCACCCATGAAGGGTGTGATGAGGTTTGAAAAGCGAGGTAAGCTTAGTCCGAGATATATTGGTCCATTTTACATCCTTAAACTGATGGAGGAGGTGGCCTATGAATTGGCCTTGCTTCTAGGTTTGTTCAAAGTTCACTCGGTGTTTCATGTTCCGATGCTGAAAAAGTATCACGATGATGATACCTATATCATACCCTGGGATACAGTCCTGTTTGATGAGAAATTGTCTTATGAAGAGGAGCTTGTGGCTATCTTAGACATGAATGGTTGTACTAAGATTAACTTGTGTCCCCAAATCCTTCTAAAAGATTTGAATGTCCAAAGAAGAATAAACTCTACTCATAATAAGATTTTTACAAAAGGATTTCATAAAAAGGAAAATTTTCAAGTTACCCAAATATTTAAAATCCATTGGGACCCACATTTTGTGAAAATTCTTAAGTGCCTAACACCTTCTTAAGAATTTATCTTGAACCTTTACTCAATATCTAGTTTTTAAATAAAAGATTTTTATTATTAATTATCTTTTAACAAGGTTTATTAGTTTTTCAAAATTAAGTGGTGACTCCATTTTTTAAAATAAAAGAGTCCAAAGTTATGAAAGATTTTTGGACTCAAGTTCAAAAATCGACTGCAATAGAAATGACGACTCTGCTGGGGATTTATCTAGGTTCTAACCCAACATATTTATTTGTTTGGATTATAATTATTTGTATTAATTTGTTAAATTATACAATTATGTGTTTAAATTATATTTTTCATTGCACTCATGTCATAAATTCTGCCAAATAGAACAACACACACTCACAGAGCACAAAATGATTAAGCAGGTCATAACTATATTCTATACAAAACTAAAATTTTTGGAACACCCAGATGGGTAGATGGTTCACAAGATGGAAAAATAGTCATCATGATTTTACCCAAATTGTGTGTACTGGAGGGATCTTTCTATATCTCTAACTTTCTTATGTTTATAGAAAGAGAACCAGAATTTACATTGATACTAATATCACTTCTCATAATATGGCACTATTGGTCACTAGGACTATATAATCATTTTTCTATAACATTTTTTATCCCTCACAAGATTCGCACTTTAACTTGGAATTATTTTCTATGTACATACTTAATCTATGCTATTCAATTAGCGATCTACTATATTTCAAATGTAACCATAACTATTTTTAAATAATTAAACTACTATGCCTTTTGTTCTTCTGAATACTCTGATAAATCTTAAGTTATCAAACTCACCAAGGTATCTTGATCCCTTGTCTAAGTCTCTATGTGGCAATTGTTTATTAGTTGAAGTTTTCCATTTTGGAAATACTGGTATTGGTCCTTTGGCCTGATCTTAAGATGTCTTTAACAAGTAGAATCTATATGAAAATTAAGTAGAGTGTGAATCAAAAGTAACTTTTTGTGACATAGCTCTGTTGTATGGTCTAGATCATGACAGAAGGTTATAATTTCTAAATGCCCAAGAAGCTCCCCATTATAAATGTGGTTCATAACACATCTATAAGTAATGATCTACTAGACACGACTTCACAGACCCTCTGAGACACTTGAACCTTGGGCTTTGATACCAAGTTTGTCATGCCTCTAGCCCAACAGGGCAGACAAGGGGTCGTTTGAGCACCTGTTATACATATAATATATAACTCATGGTAAATATGTAGAACCATAAGAAGCATAACAATAATAAGATTTGTATACATATATTAAAGGGCCTTTTAAGCAAAAAATTTACAACATCAACATGTCTACAAAGCCTTTAAGGATTTTGTAACTATACAACTGATAACTGGTCGAGACAGGGCCCCAACATTCCCAACTATATCATATACCTAGCAAAAAGAATAGGTTCAAGATATCTTATAGCTATATATAGAGATGGAGCTCACCAAAAATCATCTATAGATAAAAATTGGACCTACTAAGGATGTCTACTATCCTGTAAACCCGACCCAACATTTATAAATGAATTTGATACCTGAGATGAGCAGTTATGGGCATATGAACATCACAAGTACAATATGAAACTATAATCGGTAATCAACCTCGATGATTTCTCATATAACATCTGCGAGTTATTAATTTTAAATGAATGATACCTAACAATTTTCCTAGGTAATGTTCCACTTGAATCTATAGTTCAAGTGTACAAGTAATCCTATGTAGTCACAAGACGACCTCTATAGGCAGTTCGTAAATGCATGTAAGGAATATATTGCCAAAACCCACAAATCTGTATATCTCAAATAATTGTATCTCAAGATCCTCTATATAGTGCTCCCTCCTTGGCCTCATTATAAGGGTCTACCTACAGACTTGAATTCCATATCTTGGCTAAGTAAGAGGAACCAGTGCATGACTCCTGATGATAGCCAAACCTCAAATCATATGTTCAGAAATTATGAAGCACCCTAATACTAACCAAACAAGTCATCAATGCGTGGTACAACATACTTGTTTTTGATGGTAGCTTGTTCAACTGCCTATAGTTGATGCACATCCTGATACTGCATCCTTCTTCACAAATAACACTAGAGTGTCCTATGGGGAAACCTTCGGTCTAATAAAGTTCTTGCTCAAAATATGTAATACGTCGTACTGTCGTGTTCTATGGGTGTGGTTAAAATCACCCTAGAAATATTTTGATGAATGTTTAGTGTTTGGAGGAGTTAATCATGAGTTATAATGTGTTATAAAAGTTTTGGTTAGAAATTGAAAAGATTAATTTTTATGACTTCTGCCAAGAATGGGTAAAAGTCCAAACTATAGAATCAACCTATAGACCACACATTGGGTAATACAGACTGTATATAGAAAGTACAAGGCGTATGTGAGAAGGTACAAAGGTGTAATGAGAAATATGAAGCCATATTGACGGGCATAAGGTACAACCGTAGAATTGACATACAAACCGTACCTGTCATTGTGAATAAGAAGGGAGACTTGGGAGCTACTGTTTTCTCGTTATAGAGCCATATATAGACCTTATATGGAAATTACAGGTCGTATGTTGGCTGTATATGTGAAGGGAGGCATGTACTAAGAGAAATGCCAAGAGTATATAAAGTTTACGGGTAAGGGCCAACTTTATACGATCATATCTCCTAATCTAAGAAGTTCTTAGAATTCTACCCATCAAATGAAATCCCTAAGAATATAGTATCCAACATATACAACCATTCAACAATCAAAGTTCATATTTAAAAAGTTATGGGCCTTTTACTAAGGCATTGTCAAGCAGTTGAGATCAACGACATGTGAATCATGAAAGAATTCTATAGATTGAAAAATTATGATATGCGTGTAGCTGACATATTTTGATTGTAAGTCACTAAACAATGACTGGCCAATGGAGGGGGGAGACTTACGGTGCCATTTTGTGGCCCTCAAGTGAAATTTGCAGGCTGCATATGGCTATTTTTGGCCACAGAATGTGATTTCTCAAAGTTAATTCAAGATGCAAGGGCAAGAGTAGAAGTAAAAAATGACGACGAGTCAAGAAACCAAGATAGAAATGCCTATCAAATTGCTATTTGTGTCACTAGCCGTGTCACGGTTAGACTATATGGCAATGTAATTTGTGGCTAGGAACAAGATGTGGTACTCGGTTTGTAATAGCTAGTAAGCTCTGTGCATATGTGGTTAAGCTCTGTTCCTAGGGTGTACTGTTGCTTGTGATTATTTTTTATGTTAATGTTTTTGATTATTTTTCATGCTTTGGGTTTCTCGGCTTTTGTTTTCGGTGATTTTCCCGAGGATAGCCTCCGTGTCATGGAGGGGTATCAAAAACTTATTGTCGCCCAAACGCACGCAAGTGCACGTGGTCGTACAAGTAATATAGTGGCTCTTTCAAGCCGGATATCGAACCCACAAGGACTATAACTTAGTGATTTTTCCTATTTTAGTATTCACAATTACTCTATGCAAGTATGTAAATAACACAATGAATTAAGAGTTTGATAAATAGTAATATATAAAGTAATACTAAGTGAATCTAAGAATGTTGATTAAAACAATAGAAAGAACAGTCTAAGGTTAAGGAATAAAATGCAATCATGTATAACTTGTTTCTTCAGCTACCTTCTCTTTCAGGTTGATGGCTGGGAAAAATTAGAGTCTGACTATGGTCTCTCGAACCTCTAGCCAATTACCCAATTATGAACCTTGCAACTACACATTTCTGTGATGCAATGACTCATCCTAGGGCTAGTAAAAATTTGTTCCCCTTGTTAACTGAATATGGCGTTGCAGGTATATTTCTATCCCGCAAGCGAATCTTACCTTCGATTTACAGCAAAGATATGAACATATTCCCCTATTCCTAGTTCTACCCTAATAATCTTCCTTTCAGAGTCAAATTAGGACTATAAATTTATCTTAATGTTGGCCAAACATTAAAACAACAAAAATCAAGAATAGAAGAATAACCATTCCTAAGAGAAGAAAATTCAGCTGAAAATAATATGAAATTATAATCATGCAAATAGCCTCAACCTTAGAATGAGGTAATTTAGCCACTTATTTGTTGATTAAACATCTCCAAAAAAGTTTTTATCATGAGAACAATTGAAATTTAGAAGAAAAGAAAAGAGAAAGAACCCTAGAATTTTCTTCATCTCAATTGTTGTTTCCCACATTCTTGCCAAAATGTCAGATAATGCAAAATAAAAGTCTAAGTGTTTTATTTATACAAGTGTAAAATTTCACAGTGATAAACTAGCTCCGTGGCACGGAGCTCATCGCAGTGAAATAGCTCCATGACATGGAGCTATCCCGGAGGTGCACTGGAATTGGGATGAGGCTGGAAATCCTTGCTCCGTGTCACGGCACTGAACGCGTGATATTTGGTCTGTGACACAGAGCTATCGCTTACCGTCACTGGAATTTGACATTTTTGAATTATTAAGCTCCGTGTCATGGAGCTCAACGCGGCCTATCTCCTCCGTGACACAGACTTGACTTCCCAAATCATTTTTAAAGCTCTCCGAGAGTTCCATACTTCAAGTAAAAGGTTCATCCACCACTTCACCATTAATTTATTTTCGTATCCACCTGCAAACAGTCACATTGCACTTATTAGGACAAAAACAAAATTAACCCAAAACATGCACGCATACATCAATATTGTCCTCAACAGGCTCCCACATGGAGTGAAAATATGAAACTTGGTCGTATAAATTCGCCCAAGATCACTACCCCACAATTATAACTTTGTTCGTCCTCGGACAATTCTTTAGTATCCTAGCATGATTTCAACAACATTACCATCATTATTGGACCCAGATAGCTCACACCTAGTTGTGCTAAACACTTTAATCATGGAATACAATTCATTAAATCAAGCATGGTCTTCACTAACCATATTCATAAGCAGAATCACACAAGCCTCAATGAATAACTTTTCAACCGAAAATTCGGCCAACATGTTTGAATCATAATAACGATCATTAACTTCACCAAGGAGTTACTATCCTGTGCCCTCACTTACATGCAATGTCTCTACTTTAATGAGATCACTATGATCACACTTAAGCACAGTCTATAATTGATTCCCTCATGCTCCAAATATTATTTCAAGCAAATCTACGACACCATAAATTTGCCTATAGTGTACTACTCAACCGAGCATAACATCACTTGTAGGATCAAAAGGGCTTTTTCCGGGTTGTAATTTCAGCTAAGAGACTGGTAGGATTATTTAGGTTGTAGTGACTCTTGTCCCTATGCACTTTAAGACAATTACACATTTTGCTTTTCAGCGCCTTACTTCTCGCCTTTCACTCCACCTCCTTTCAAAGTGTCATCATAGATGTAAGGAGTGTGTACCCTTGGCTTAAACTCATCAATATACTATATATATACACATGTGTATAAGTATATACATCATATAAATACTTTATTTTTTTATATGTGTATATATATATAGCTTATGACTAACAAATGAAGTACACACACCACTTCTTCCCCCCTTCACTCTTCCCAAGTTCTTTTGATAATCTCCTTTAAAATTTTGTCTCTATAAAGTGCAATAGGATCTATTTGGATCAAAGTGACATTGAGGCCATTTGAACAAATGGGGTAAGGCTCCTTAGTGAGGTTGTTCCAATAAAATTAGGCTTAAAGGCTCAAACGGGGCTCACTAGGGACAATCATCAAGGTCAGGGACAGTGAATGAGATGGTTCAACTAACTCGGTTCGCAAAGAAGTGCCTTAATCATATCCGCTAAGCTTAATGCCAGTTTCAGCTTTTCGTACATGCAAGGCAAATTCTAGACATTATTTTACAAGAAATACAACTAGTTCTCACCACACATGGCACAGAGGCTCACCTTTGGTTAGATTAGACCCCTTTTATGATTTTATCCATATTGAGTGACAAGCACAATTAAGCCTATAATTTTGCAATTTAGATTAAACACCACGACCTATGTGATCCTGCCATTTTATCCTCACTAATTGATTGTTCAAATGTATATTCCATGAAGTCTAACATCAAACCAAGTGAAGTGCCTTAGCCCATTGGTGATGGTTTTATTTTCTATTTCCTAAACGTGACTAAATTCCTTTAAGACGGTCGTCATCCATCCATCATAGGGAACAATCTCTACCTATGACTAAAAAAAAATTTTTGTTAGGTTCAAAGGGACTATCCTCAGGAAAAGCACCAAAAATAAAAGTCGAGAAACCCAAAGCATGAAAAATAGTCAAAACAAATTAACATGAAAAATAATCACAAGCAACAGTACACCCTAGGAATAGAGCTTAACCACATAGACATAGAGCTTACTACCTATTATAGACTGAGTACCACATCTTGTTCCTAGCCACAAATTACATTGCCACATAGTCTAATTGTTAACAGTTTATACATGGCACAGTCATAGAACCACATAAATAAACAGACACAAAATAACCACCCCACACTTAAACTGAGCACTGTCCTTAGTGCTTGCAACAAATCAATGTAAAAATAGAGTTAGGGTGGCAAAGACTCCCTGATAAAATAATTGGTTCAATTTCCTCATCCGGTGAAAAGGCCTTATCACCGAGGTCAGAGTCATCTCCGTTATCCTCATCTGACTCAATGTCTGAGTCCTCCCGGTGCCTCTCCTCATCGGTGGGTACATCATCGTCCACCGACTCTACAAATGTTGGTCCAATCCTGCACATGGCTCAAGCATGCTTGTTCATCAGGTAGTCCCTTTCCACTTACCACAGCTCATCATCTGTTGTGGGCTATTCCTCAATGTGCAGCTGGAGCATTTGTAATCCAAACATCTGGGCTGCATAGCTGTCATCTCGAGCGTCGCTCGACTAGTGTGAGACCTGGCCCGTATGTGGTTTCTGGCACCTTAGTCTTGGTCACATCCACATCGCGCCATTCTATCCTCGGTCTGTAGTCTAGAGCCTCCTCTTCAATGTCATGACTTCTGAGATAGGTGGTGAGTAGACCTCCAAACCCATACCTGTGCCCCTGATGCAGCCTTGCCTTTTTCATGGCTGATATGATCACCGCCCCAATATTAATCTCCAAATTTTTCATCAAGGCGTACACCAGGAAGACCCCGTCTCAGGTGACATAAGTCATATGCACCCCGCGAATGAAGCAGGTGCAGACAATCTTCAACCAAACTCGGGCCTCCCTATTCATATGTGAATAGGGCAATGTTTGGTGGTACCCTTTCTCTTTGTTGTGCTTCCACCTAGCTGTTGATTGTTCGTCGCATAATGTGTGTCGGATATCAGCATATGGTAGGCTGATGTTCAGCTGGCAGAGTGGATATGGGTCTGTGTCGGGTGTCCTTAAGATGGCATTTAAGTGATGTGATTCAAAGGAAATGACCTGCCCCCGGATCTTGATTGTGTGGCTGCAAAGAGTGGGGTCCCAATTCGTGTAGAATTCCTGCACCATGTGTAAATTAAACTCCCTGGGTGCCTTAAAGATATAGTCCATGTCCAAGGTGTGTATCCTTTGCAGTATTCGGGGGAACTCTTGTGCCAAACTATCCCGATCAATTTGCTCCTCCGGGAAGTATTTTGACTCCTTATTCTTTGCATACCACTTTTTACCTTCATCCACCACCCATCTAGTACCGAACTGCCTTTTCTGTCCCCTAGGAACTGGTGGGGATGCTGGCACAGCTGCGCCCAGCTGGTGACTTTTTCAGCCTGTGCCGGAGGCCGAGATACCTTTTCCTTTGTCCTGTCTAGTCGACATTCTTCCTGTTCAGCCAAAACCATACACCAAATTCTTCAGTAATTAACATGGCTAGCCAACACTAAGGCAGGGCTTCGGTTGGTTACCCCACACTTAGTTGCTAGTGTGATTTCACTAGTCATAGTCATTTGGGTACTCAGACTTCCCTGTCTATACACTTCAATGACTAGCTTCTCCCACCATTCAACATAATCAACACATTGACAAGATTGAGAAAACACACAGTATACAACATTTTCACTGAAGGCGCTTTGCATTAAAATATTAAACTTGGCAATTATTGTGTGCTATTCAGACTTCGCACACTTAACTAACTCAGACTCAGGATGCAAGCATTAACATGGTGTTACTACTACTTTACTCAGACTTCAAGCAGTTGGGAACTTACAATCAGGACCTTACAATTTTTAAATGCCCACATTTACTCGATAATGTACAATACCCATGTTACAGCCCACAGTGCTATCCTCTCCTAATGTTCATAGCTAAATACTCATTGAAAAACTAATTCAGG
The DNA here is from genome assembly GCA_035772735.1 of Datura wrightii. Lineage (NCBI taxonomy): Eukaryota > Viridiplantae > Streptophyta > Magnoliopsida > Solanales > Solanaceae > Datura > Datura wrightii. The sequence continues at coordinate 108,413,655 of JASDFA010000020.1, read as the reverse complement.
AACCAAAGCATGAATTTCCCAATTTATGTTTTTCACTCCCCTTTTGCTTCGTCTCTCACACTTCAATCACCCCACACTTAATTTCTATGCCAAATTCTAGAACACATGTTATTATCAAGTGCAAGCATCAATTGTCATCTGATAATGGCATGATTAACCACCAAAAAGAAACTTAATTCTACCTATTGCACATGCCCTAGGGTTTAAGTGAACCCGTCGCGAAATACACCTCAACGTGGCATGGAGGCTATCGCGGAGCTTCCTCTCTGTGTCACGGGGCCATCGCGCAGGCCCACTGGTTCTTGGTGCCGGGTATTTTTATACCCCTCCATGGCACGGAGGCTATCACGGAGCTTCATCTCTGTGCCACGGGGCCATCTCACAGGCTCACTATTTTGAGCCTTATTTTTCCCAACACTTACCTTTGCAAGTCCATCCTTAAATTTTGTTTTAGCTCTTTAACATCCTGAAAATTATCCAAAAACACCAATGAGTTAGTAAATAATGGGCTTCCTCCCACCCAGCGCCGTAGTTTTAGTCGTGGAACTACTTTTTTTTTTCAAAAGTAAATCCTAACTATTACATTACATTCACGGGTTGCCTCCCGCGCAATGCCTGATTTACCGTCGCGGCATGACCCAGCTCACCTTCATTCATCAGATAAGGTGATAGACGTATTCTCTCGATTTACGCCCTCACCCAGTAGTGCTTACACCTCTAACCATTAACCAAGAATGTGGCACTTTTATCTTCCTGCCATAATTCAACCGCCCCGTACGGGGTCATCTTCGCTACCTCAAATGGTCCAGACCACTTAGACCTCAACTTCCCTAGGAATAACTTCAACTTGGAGTTGAATAGCAACACCATCTGTCCAGGGTCGAAGATTCGAGGCACTATATTCTTGTCATGTCACCTCTTAGTTTTTTCTTTGTACAGCTTAGCATTCTCATATGCATGCCAACGGAACTCATCTAGCTCATACAATTGCGACAACCGCTTTTTCTCAGCTAACTCGGGATCCATGTTCAGCTTCCGCACGGCCCAATATGTTTGATGTTCAAGCTCCACAGGCAAGTGAAAGGCCTTCCCATAAACTAACCAATAAGGTGAAGTCCTAATTGGCGTCTTATAGGCAGTCCTATACGCCCACAAAGCATCATCTAATTTGCTTGCCCAATCCTTTCATTGAGCATTCATAGTTTTCTGTTGAATCTGCTTGACTTCCCTATTTGATACTTCTACCTGCCCGCTACTTTGAGGGTGATATGCTGTAGCCACCTTATGCCAAACTCCATATTTAGCAAATAAATTTCAAAACCAGGTATTAACAAAGTGTGAACCTCCATCACTAATAATAGCTCGTGGGGTTCCAAACTTGGTAAAAAATTGCTTCTTCACAAACTTAGCCACTACCTTGGCATCATTAGTGAGAAAAGTTGCGGCCTCAACCCATTTGGAAACATAATATACCACTACCAATATTGATTAACAAACGACGGTGGAAAGGGCCCCATGAAATCTATCCCCCACACGTAGAACACCTCGACTTCCAAGATGTTATGCAGCGACATCTCATGTTTTCTACTGATTGTCCCCATTCTCTGGCATTGATCACAAGACTTGGCATATGCTGCTGCATCCTTGAATAAAGTTGGCCAAAAGAAACTGGACTGGAGCACTTTATGAGCAGTGCGCTCTCCTCCATGATGACCGCCAAACGGCGAGGAATGACAACTTCTCAACACTTCAACTACCTGACTCTCTGGGAATGCATAGTCTCATCACTTGATCTAGCTCTTGCTTAAATAGATATGGCTCATCCCACATATAGTATCGGCACTCATGCTTCAGCTTCTTTCTTTGTTGAGCGGTTGCCTCTGGTGGGTACACTCCACTTACTATCAGGTTTACTATATCTGCGTACCAAGGAAATTCCGCCTCACTCAGTGCCAAGAGTTGTTCATCAGGGAGCTCTTCTTGGATGCGCCCAACATCATTCACATGTGACCTATCCTCTAGTCGTGACAGATGATCTGCTACTTGATTCTTATTGCCCTTCCTATCTCAGATTTCCAAGTCAAACTCTTGCAACAATAATATCCACCTAATTAACCTGGTCTTTGCATCTTTCTTATTGAATAAGTACCGAATTGTAGCATGATCCGTGTGTACCACCACCTTTGTCCCAACTAGATAGGACCTGATCTTGTCAAATGCATAAACAAGTGCCAGCATCTCCTTCTCCGTGACTGTATAATTTGCCTGAGCAACATCTAGCAGTTTACTTGCATAGTATATGTAGTGAAAAATCTTTTCCCTCCTCTGCCCCAATACTGCACCCACAACCATATCACTGGCATCGCACATCATCTCAAATGGGTGTTCCCAGTCAGGAGCAATGAGAATGGGAGCTTCCACCAGCTTCTTCTTTAGCTCCTCAAAAGATTTAACACATTCTGCCCCAAACTCAAGCTTCACATCTTTTTCTAGTAGTCGGCACACCGGTCTAGAGATCTTTGAGAAATCCTGAATGAACCGCCTATAAAACCTAGCATGTCCCAGGAAACTGCGGACACCCTTAACAAACACTGGTGGTGGCAACTTCTCAATCACCTCAACCTTTGGACGATCAACCTCCAAGCTGCTTTGTGACACTTTGTTCCCAATAACAATGCCTTCCTTGACTAAAAGTGACACTTCTCCCAATTTAGCACCAGGTTTGTATCATCACACCTAGCTAAGACCCTGTCCAAATTCTGCAAACATACTGCAAATGAGTTACCAAAAATATAGAAATCATCCATAAATACCTCAACATGGTCTTCCACCATTTCATGAAATATAGCTATCGTGCATCATTGGAAGGTGGTTGGTGCATTGCATAACCCAAAGGGCAAATGCTTGAAGGCGTATGTCTCATAGGGATAGGTAAATATGGTGTTCCCCTGATCTTTTGGGGCTATAGCTATTTGATTATAGCCAGAATAGCCGTCCATAAAGCAATAATACTCCTGGCCTGTAAGTCTATCCAACATTTGGTCGATGAATGGTATGGGATAGTGATCCTTCTGGGTGGCCTCATTTAATTTCCTATAATCTATGCAAATCCTCCAACCTGTGACTGTGCGAGTTGGAATCAACTCATTCTTCTCATTAGTAATAACGGTCATGCCCCCTTTCTTTGGGACACATTAAATCGGGCTGACCCACTCTCTGTTAGAGATTGGGTATACCGCTCCGGTATCTAGAAACTTAATCACCTCCTTCCTCACTACATCTTTCATTACCGAGTTCAACCTCCTTTGATGTTGTACAATTGGCTTGGATCCTTCCTCCATTAATATCTTGTGCATGTAGAAAGCCGGACTGATTCCACGGATGTTTGGCATTTTCCATCCAATGGCTCTCTTTCTCCTTTTCAGAATCACTAATGCTTCTTGAACATATGAATCTGTTAGTTCTGATGAAATAATGACTGGAAATGTGTCGGCTTCTCCAAAAAATGCATATTGAAGGTGTGCAGGCAATGTTTTCAGCTCCAGTTTAGGCGCCTCCTCGATTAATGGCTTGGGTGGAGGCTCTAAGGACCGCTGCAAGGGCTCGAGCTCCTGCTTTCGAAAGAACATTTTGGCCTCATCCAAAGCTTGCACCATTTCATGCGTTGCAACATCCCCAAACTGATCATGTCCCACCAATGCCCTTTCCAAGAAATCATTTGGACCAATAAGCTGAAGTGCAGACTCTTGGTCAACAACAGTGATAGATGACAACTCTTCATAAATAGCAGGTAGCTTCATGGCTTTGTGGACATCAAATACTTCTATCTTATCATGAGTTCTCATGGTTAGCTATCCCGCAACTACATCTATTAGAGCTTGTCTGGTTACCAAAAAAGGATGTCCCAAAATAAATGGGACTTCCGAGTCTGGATCAAAATCAAGGATTATGAAATCTACTGGAAAAATAAGGGAGCCCACTTGCACTAGCACATCCTCCACAATTCCATCTGGCCTCGCCAATGATTGATCAACTAGCTACAAAATTACCGTGGTGGGTCTTGGACTACCCAAACCCAACTTCTTGAATACAAATGTGGGCATCAAATTAATACTTGCCTCAAGATCACATAAACCACGATCTCCAATAGATTGCCCAATAGTGATCTGGATAGTAAAGCTTTTGGGATCTTTGAGCTTTGTAGGCAATCTATTCTGTATTCGAGAGGTGCACTACTCAGTAAGTGCAACTGTGGCATATTCTATCAGTCTGCTCTTGTTTTCCACGATATCCTTTATGTACTTGGAATACTTAGGAATTCCCTGCAAAACATCTAACAAAGGAAGATTAATGTGTACCTGCTTCAATACTTCTATAAATTTCTTGAAGCATGCTTCTTCCTTATGCTTCCTCAATCTCTACGGGAATGGGGGTGGTGGTGGTGACTTCTCAGTTTCTGTTGGCTTCCCACCCTCCACTTCTTTATCATTCTCTTCAGCCTCCTCTGTTGTTTCATCTTGGTGTGCTGACTTTACAGGAACCAACTCCTTCAGTTGTTTTCCACTCCTGGTGGTGTCAACATTTACCTGCTTGGGGTTGGTGTCTGTATCACTTGGCAACCCATCCCGGGGTCTGGTATTCTGTGCTCCAGCTAACTGTCCCAGCTGAATCTCCAAAGCCTTTGTAGCCAATTGTTGATTTTTCATGTCAACTGTCAATTTTACTTGGTCAGCCTGCATTTGAGCTTGGTTGTCTATAATGGTCTTCAACATATCCTCAATGTTGTCGAACTGAGTAGGTGAATTATTCCCTCTGAATTGAGGCTAGAAATTCTGATGAGCCTCTTGGTTTCTGTGCAAACCCTTATTTGAGCTTTGCCCTTTGTGACTATTACCGCGCCATGAAAAATTTGGATGGTTCCTCCAGGTGGGGTTGTAATTGTTGCCATACTGCTAATTGGTGCCCCTTTGCACATTCCCAACAAAGTAAATTAAGTCTGGATTAGTACCACATGTATTAGCTGAGTGCTCACTGCTACCACAAACTTCACACCACACTTGTTGGACTGCATTGACTGGAGCTTGTGGCTGCCCCAAGCTCATGTTACTAAAATGAGTGTTAATATGATTCTGTAATGCAGCTATCTGTGCAGCAATAGCTGTGTGTCCGTCCACCTCCAAGACACCTACCGCTTTCTTCACCACACCTCGAGTTGTGTCAGCATTCCATTCTGGGTTGCCTTGTGAAATACGGTTCAATAGTGTATACAACTCCTCATACATCTTTTCCAAAGCTTGCCCACCAACTATAGAGTCTAAAAGGATTTTGGTATGAGGTTTCAAGCCTTCTATAAAAGTATGCACCAACAAATCATTTGACTGGTGGTGGTGAGGATAATATCTCAACATCGACTTGAATCTCTCCCATGCTTGGTACAGGTTCTCACCATCTCTCTGTTTGAAACTTAGAATGTGACTTCTAAGCCTTGCTGTCTTCCCCGAAGGAAAGAACCTGATTAAGAATTTCTTTGCCAGATCATTCCATGCGGTAATAGAGTTAGGTGGTTCCGCCTTTAGCCACCTCTTCGCTTCCCCCAGCAAGGAAAATAGGAACAATGTAAGCCTCACATAATCTGATGATACCCCTGTGGGTATATATATGTCACTGATTTCCAGAAAATTTTGTAGGTGCTGGTCTTCATGAGGGAGACCTGTGAATTGTCCTCTAGTATGCTGAAGCTGCACCATGTTCTGTTTCAGCTTCAATCTACCTCCTGGTTTCGGCTTGGGGATGCTAGAGGTCACATTATTCGCGTGTGGGATTGCCACCTCGCGTACTGGTCCTGCTGCCATCACTTCAGGAACTAACTCCACCTGCCCAACTGGTGGATGCTGTTGCTGTTCCACAATTTCCCTCTGTAATAACTACAACTTCCTTTCTAGAGCTTCTCTCCTTTGTAAATGAAATTGTCTTTGTGGCTCCAAAAATGGGTCCACCAATTTCTTTTTCCTTGCCAGTGTTCAGAAATTGCTCTGTACCTACAAGAGTAGCAGCTAAGATCAAGTTGTCAACACTTGCACAAAACTTGCAAAAACTAAAACTCAAAAATTTCACTAATTTCGCCAGTCCCCAACAACGGCGCCAAAAACTTGTCGTCGTCCAAACGCACGCAAGTGCACGTGGTCGTACAAGTAATATAGTGGCTCTTTCAATCCGGATATCGAACCCATAGGGAATATAACTTAGTGATTTTTCCTATTTTAGTATTCAAAATTACTCTATGCAAGTATGTAAATAACACAATGAATTATGAGTTTGATAAATAGTAATATATAAAGTAATACTAAGTGAATCTAAGAATGTTGATTAAAACAATAGCAAGAATAGTCTAAGGTTAAGGCATGAAATGCAATCATGTGTAACTTGTCTTATTCTTCAGCTACCTTCTCTTTCAGGTTGATGTTTGGGAAAGATTAGAGTCTGACTATGGTCTCTCAGACCTCTAGCCAATTACCCAATTATGAACCTTGCAACTACACATTTTTGTGATGCAATGAATCATCCTAGGGCTAGTCAAAATTTGTTCCCCTTGTTAACCGAATTTGGCATTGCAGGTATATTTCTATCCCGCACATGAATCTTACCTTCGATTTACAGCAAAGATAAGAACATATTTTCCTGTTCCTAGTTCTACCCTAATAAATTTCCTTTCAGAGTCAAATTAGGATTATAAATTTATCTTAATGTTGGCCAAACATTAAAACAACGAAAATCAAGAATAGATTAACAACCATTCCTAAGAGAAGAAAATTCAGCTGAAAATAATATGAAATTATAAAATCATGCAAATAGCCTCAACCTCAGAATGAGGTAATTTAGCCACTCATTTGTTGATTAAACATCTCCAAACAAGTTTTTATCATGAGAACAATTGTAATTTAGAAGAAAAGAAAAGAGAAACAACCCTAGAATTTTCTTTAGCTCAACTGCTGTTTCCCACGTTCTTTCCAAAATGTCAGATAATGCAAAATAAAAGTCTAAGTGTTCTATTTATATAGGTGTAAGATTTCACAGTGATAAACTAGCTCCATGGCATGGAGCTCATCGCCGTGAAATAGCTCCATGACACGGAGCTATTGCGGAGGTGCACTAGAACTGGAATGAGGCTAGAATCCTTGCTCCGTGTCACGACGCTGAACGCGTGATAGTTCGTGACATGGAGCTGTAGCGGACCTTCACTGGAATTTGACATTTTTGATAAGTTCCGTGTCATGGAGCTCAACGTGGCCTATCTCCTCCGTGACACGGACTTGACTTCCCAAATCATTTTTAAAGCTCTCCGAGAGTTTCATACTTCAAGTACAAGATTCATCCGCCACTTCACCATGAATTTACTTTCGTATCCACCTACAAACAATCACTTCGCACTTATTAGGACAAAAACATAATTAACCCAAAACATGCATGCATACATCAATATTGTCCTCAACTAAGCTCCCGCATGGAGTGAAAATACGGAACATGGTCGTATAAATATGCCCAAGATCAGTAGTGTAAATTGATAACCTGAGAAGAATAAATAAATGTCCTGTTGTTACATAATTCTACCTTATTTCATTCATTTTTCAAGAATACCCATTATTTTTTATGCTTTGATTCACAAAGTTGGTGTAAATATTGAGATTTTAGCCCTATGATTAAAAAAATAAATTTTGAGGCTTTCAAGGTCGATTTGAAGTTATTTTGGGCTAAAGTGTTAGATGTTTATTCCCTAAGGAATGGGTAAACCTATTGTGAAATTAAATTTCAATTTTAATCTCGGAGGCTTAGAGTCGCCTTTTTGAGTCGATTCTTGACTTGGAATTTTATACAGTAATATAATGTTAATAGACTCGTATACTCAAATAATGTATGTTTCTGATAGTTTGGGAGCATTCCAAAGTGATTTAGAAGTGGAAATCACTTTTTGCTTAGCATTTGAGGTAGGTTATGACTTACTTTCTAGATTATGCTTGAGGGATTATTTATTATATGAAGAAGTTATAGGATTTGAGCGTGTTGGGGGTCATTGAACTCATGAATATGATAAGGGATTGTAAAGGTACCTGGGTATTGTGAAGGGTAAATTATCATCAATATATTAAAAGAAAGAACCAATCCCAATGGCCTCCAAAATTGATCACATATGCCTATAGCATATACTCATGAAACTGGATTGTCCACTCTGACTGACCATCTATTTGTGAGTGAAATTTTGTGCTAAGCTCAATCTGGGTACCCAATTCCTTCAATATCAATCTCTAGAAACAACATGTGAATTGGGTACCCTTGTTTGATATGATGGAAATAGGCATCCCGTGCAAATGAACTATCACTCAGATGTAGATAATGGTATATCTATCCAAACTATAAGTATTTTTAACTGGCACAAAATGAGCGTATTTGTTCAGTCTATCCACAATGAACTAAATGACATCCAATTTCCTCAAAATCTATGGTAAACCTACCATGAAGTCCATAACTTCTGCTCCCACTCAGGTAGAGGCATCCTCTGAGTCATCCCACCTTGTCTTTGATGTTCATACTTCACTTACTGGTAATTCAAGCATCGAGATACATAATCCATGATGTCCCTCTTTATCCTACACCATCAATAGTGTTTCTTCAAATCATGGTGCATATTTACTGCTCCTAGATGGATAGAATACTTAGAACTGTGAGCCTCCTTCATAGTCAATTTAGCCAAATCACTCGCTCTAGGAATACAAACATGACCCTTGATACCTAAAACACCTTTTGGACATAAGATTGCCCCTTTAGCTTCACTTTTTAGCACTTTGTCTAGAATAATCCTCAAACTACTAAGTCTTAATATGTTCCAATAGCAAAGATTGAGCCTCCACATAACAAAGAACCCTACCTAGCTCACAAATGTCAAGTCTCACAAATTTATTAGCCAAAGACAAAATGTCTATCACAAAAGGATGCTCCTCTGCTAGTGATGAAGGGCGTACCTACGCACTTCTTAGACATAATTTTGCCCATACTTTACTATGTTTTGAGAACAAATTATGTGTGTTGGCATGTGTTTATGTTATATATTTGTGAAATTAGATAACACACATGATTAGATGCTTTTAGGGCTAATAATGATAGATTTGGGTGCATTTGAGGCTTTTGAAACACATTTGAAGAAGATGGAATAAACGAAGAAGGATTAAAGTCAAAACAGTGCACTGCCAGCACTACCGCGCGACCATAGGCGCGAGGTACCAACACTCTAGCACTACAGCAGGCGCGAGGCGCCCTTCTTTTAGCGTTATCAGGGGCGCGACGTGACACTAGTCCAGTGCTACAACAGGCGCAACGCAACAAAACTTCAGCGTGATGGCATGCGTGAGGCGCAGCTCATCCAACGATGCCCTGCGTGGCACACCAAGCTTGTTAAAATGGCCAGCAGTCAAATCACTTCAACTAGGAAAACGAGATTCAAATCCCAAATCAAATCCGCGAAGGAATAAAGAAGGAAAAAAACTATTATAAATACCCTTTATTCTTTGTGAAAAAAAGCCAAGTTTTAAGAGAAGTTTTGACAAGTCTTGGACTTAGAAGTTTTATTTCACAAAATACATTGAGACTTTGTTGTTGAATCGTTCTTCCATGTTTTTGCAATAATCAAGTGAGTTTCTTCCTATCATCGTTGTAAGTATTAATTTATTCTTTTGTCTATGAATGCTATAAATTTACTTATAATTATGAGAGGCTAAAACCTCCACAACTAGAGTTGTGGGAACCATGATGAATTAACATACATAAGTAAAAATACTTAGTGCTTCTTGAATGGGGTTTATGCATGTATTGTTTTTCTCTTCGTTTTAATTATTTCTTAACAGTTGCAAACATTGGAATTTGCCTTCTTCTTACTCACCGGATCAAGGGAGTAATGAATGGGAAAAGGAATTAATAATGGAGATTTGAGGCTATCAATCCTCATCTAATAGCTCGACCTTGTCAGGGAATAGCTAATCCGATATCAAGGGTAAGGGTTAATTAAGTATACATCTGCATACGGACCAAGTTGCGTGGTGATATTCATCTAAATAGAGGACCAACCATTTAGGTGAAGCTAACTTACCGATATTGCATGCTAAGTACCAGAATAGATCACTAGTATAAAATGCCTTGTGGTTATAAAGTCATGGGGAACACTCACCCTAGTTAGTTGCATTAATTTGTAATTAACTTTCACTTTCTCTTAACATTATTGCTTGTTACTTTTAAAAATTCCCCCCTTTTAGGAGATAATTGACTCAAAAGCATAAATACTAGCATTCTTCTATATCCTTCCATATTCCCTATTAGATCGACCCCAACCTTTGTTGGGTTCTATATTTTACATCAACCGCTTTATATCTCATTATGAGGTGTAGTTTGGGAGACATCAAATTTTGGCGCCATTTTCGGGAATACGGTTTAGGATTAGATTAATTGCTTGTGTTTAACTTTTAGTCTTTATTTTCTATTTTTCATTTTTCTTTTATTTTCTGATGTGTCACAAGGAAGCGTGGTGAAACAAGCGGGCCAAGATGTGACCATGGTCTTAACAAGTATGTTGATGAAGTCTGAGTAATCAAGATACCTGTGTCGTGCGCAACGTTAAATCAGGCGCTACTTGGGAGGCAACCCAAGATAATTTTTTTATGTGTTTTTTCAAGTGTGTAGGTGATAGGTCATGATTTTCAAACAAAATGAGCTTAAACATTGAAAACGTGGAGCAAAATAGCTAAACATGCACATCGGGCATCGCTCAGGCCAAGCAGCACAAGGCCTGGTGCGAGGTACATGCATAATTTTTGCACCGCCTGGCGCGATGCACAGGAAGGACAGTGCACAGAAGGATGTGACATGCATAAAGGTTGACGCGTTCAGGCCCGCGACGCGCAGCAGTTCTGGCGCTTTTAGCGCTGCGACGCGGAGCAGGGGTTCAGGTGAAAAAAGATTTAAGGGAAAAAATGAAATTTCCAGCTTTAAGGAGTACTTTAAAAGGCCTAGACCTAAATATTCTGCTCAAACTCAAGGAAGCCGCGTCGCTCCCCTCTAATTTCCCAAGCAAGCTCTCTCAAAACTTCATTTCTTCATCAAACTCTTCCAAATTGTTTTCACACCAAACACAAAGTTTAACATTTTTTTTGAGATACTTCCATCAATGGCACCAAAAGTAAATAAAGGGGAAGGAGTGGCTTCTTCAAGCCATGGGTCAAAAAGAGCAAGGAGACCTAGTGAAAAGGATCATGAAGATGTGAGGATGGCACCACCACCATTGAGGCGATATGGTCTCCATTGGGTCACGGAGAAAGAAGGTAAAAAATGGTTCAAGGAACATAGGGAATCTAAATACTCACATGATATGTTTATTTATAGAAATTGCTTGTCACTAGTTTTCCCTCACATGGTAGATAGAATACTCACCCTTGGTCTTGGTTTTGTGTTTGATGCGATTGTAATTTGAATATGGTGAGGGAATTCCTTGCAAATTGGATGCCAAAGGAGAGGTCGAACCAACTTAAACTTAGGGGTCAAATTATTGAGTTTGCTCCTATGGCTTTGAATAGATTACTTGGGACACCTCATGTTGACCCACAACCCTTTGTTGACAGAGTGAAAGAACCCTCATATAGGAATATTAGACATACTCTGTGTGGCCCTAACTCTGTTGCACGGTGGACTACCCACCAACAATTTGGGTATCCTGTTTTGCTTCCATATGCTCACTTGAGTAGAGAGGCACAAGTTTGGTTAAGAATAGTATGTGCTTGTTTAGTGCCTGGAAAGCATGTAACCCATGTGACCACGGAAAGAGTGTGTCTTATATATACGTTAATGACGGGAATGCCAATTAATGTGGGGGTGCTCATTAACAATGTGTTGAAAAGAGCAAGGGTAAAAAAGGGTCAAAACTTCGGATTTGGGGGTCTCTTGGCCCGATTTCTATATGGGCATGACATTGAGGAGGAGGAGGTGGACTATAGACCTGCTTATGATCCTACGGGGATTGACGTGACTAAAACAAAGGAACCCGAGGGTATAAATAGTCCAGTCCTTTTTGTCAATAAGCGCAATGCGTGAATTGACAACATGTTGAGCCACTTTTATGGTATGCAAATGCTCCAGCTGAGGATGAATGGTGTGACCGAGGAGCAGCTACAGTAGCTTAACATAGACTACCCTCTGAGCGAGCACTTGCGAGCCCTTTGCATTGTTGGTCCTGGATATGAGGAGCCTCTTGATGATGATGTGGCCACGGAGGACGAGATGGCGAGAGTAGACTCGGACCTAGAGTCTGGTGATGATAATGAGGAAGATTCTGAGATGGGGGAAGCTGCTCTTGTCCCCACAGACGATGAAGAGTAGAGGCCCAGGATGTTCTTCTTTCACTCTTTTACTTTATGCTTTATTATTTTAGTACTGGGGACAGTGTTACTAATTAAGTGTGGGGTGGGAGAAGTGAACTTCATATTACCATGCATGCCTTGATTGTTAAATTTACACATGGTAGGCTTAGTGTTTTTTGGGATTTATGATTTATCTTGCATGCTTGATTGGTTTGTAGTAGTTTTTTTTCTAGTTTTATTTTATTTTGGGTTCCTCCGATTTTTATTTTTGGTACTTTTTTGGTGGATAGTTCAATTAGAGAGTCTAGATTTTTTGATTTTTTTTATTGTTAGTCATTGAGTCATGACTTTGCCCGATGATGGATGGATGACGACCGTCTTAAGGGTAAATTGGTCATTAGGAAGAACAAGAACTTGGATCCTATGAATGTTAGGTGCTTCACTCTAGGTATTATTGAGACTTTATTTAATTCACTCAAAAATGCATGAAAAAGGTAGAAACACTTAGTTTTTTTGGGAACTTGACTCATGTGCTTGAAAAGAAAAAAAGGGCTTAATTATGTTATGCATGCAATAAAATATATGTGTTTATGTGATCTTGATTTTCATTGTTAAATCATTTTGTGCCAATGTGTGAGGAATTTTTGATATACTCCATGCTTGCAAATTGATGTCTAGAACTTGCCTGGTGTGTTTGAAAAATAAAAAAGAATGATAGATTTAGGAAGTGATATAGACATTTCTTTGGTAGCCATTTTTTTATCCTATTTTACCTACCTTGATTGTAATTATCCTAGTTAGCTATGTTTGAGCCTTAGCCTATTCTTTTGATAGCCATGTTACAAGCTTAATCCCTTTTTGTTCTATAGACTTGTATTTGATCCTAATGACTCCTAGAGAACTTTAATGAAAACTCTTTCTTGAAAGGAGCTTAAGTGAAAAAGTGAAGGGAAAAGCTAAAAAAATATGGAAATTAGAAGAAAAGAAAGGGGTAAAAATTGCTAAACAAGGAGGATGATGTTAGTGGGAAAAAAGAAGAAGAAGAAAGAGCTTTTAAAAATGATAATGAAAAAAGTTATGAATGAAGCTCAATAATTAAAAAAATCTCCACTAATCACCTAAGTTGAAAAAAATTGAAAAATAAAAGGAGGTATAAGGAGAAAATTTGGAAATTGAAGAAAGTGCTAAAAATCAAAGCGTTGTGAAGTATTAAAAGTGCTTAGGGAGATTAGTCACTATCTTGGCCAAATAGTTCCTACCCATCCCTTATCTTACATTACAACCAAATTTAAGTCCTAATTGATCATTGATTCAAAATTCTATATTAGTGGAGTACTACACCAAGGGCAAGCCTATGGGTCGTCTTTTACATGTATGTTGAGTTCTTTGGGAGAGTGAGCGGATTGTGTGATATTTTTGCCTAAGTTAATATTGTTTTATATCTTGTGTGATTGGTCCAAAATAAGTCTTGATGAGTTAGCTTTCAAAAACATAAGTGATTTCGAACTTTGACATTTTAATGTTGATCCTATATGCATGTGAGTGAATTGTTTGAGCTTCATTGATTTGTCTCATGATCTTAAGTGCAAGTAGACCTGTTCGTAGGATGAATTTTGTGCCTAAATGAGAGAAGGGAAGTAGTAGAATGTTCGGGACGAACAATAGTTTAAGTGTGGGATATTGATGAAGGGCGTACCTACGCACTTCTTAGACATAATTTTGCCCATACTTTACTATGTTTTGAGGACAAATTATGTGTGTAGACATGTATTTATGTTATATATTTGTGAAATTAGTTAACGCACATGATTAGATGCTTTCATGGCTAATAATGATAGATTTGGGTGTATTTGAGGCTTTTGGAACACATGTGAGGAAGATGGAATAAACGAAGCAGGATTAAAGTCAAAACAGTGCACTGCCAACACTGTCGCACGACTAGAGGCACGAGGCGCAAGCACTCAAGCACTACAACAGGCGCGACCCGACACAGCTTCAGCGTGATAGCATGCGCGAGGCGTAGCTTATCCAGCGCGATGCCCTGCGTGGCATGCCAAGATTGTTCAAATGGCCAACAGTCAAATCCTACTTCAACTAGGAAAATGAGCTTCAAATCCCAGATCAAATCCACAAAGGAATAAAGAAGGAAGAAATCTATTATAAATACCCATTATTTCTTTGTAAAAAAAAAGCCAAGTTTTAAGACAAGTTTTGACAAGTCTTGGACTTTGAAGTTTTATTTTAAAAAATACATTGAGACAGTTGTTGTTGAATCATTCTTCCTTGTTTTTGCAATAATCAAGTGAGTTTCTTTCTATCATCGTTGTAAGTGTTAATTCATGCTTTTATCTATGAATGCTATGAATTTACTTATAGTTATGAGAGGCTAAAACCTCCACAACTAGAGTTGTGGGAACCATGGTGAATTAACATACATAGGTAAAAATACTTAATGATTCTTGAACAGGATTTATGCATGTATTATTTTTCCCTGTTTTAATTATTTCTTAATGGTTGCAAACGTCGGAATTTATCTTCTTCTTACTCATCAGATCAAGGGAGTAATGAATGGAAAAAGGGATTAACAACGGATATATGAGGCTATCAATCCTCAACTAATAGCTTGAACTTTTCCAGGAATAGCTAATCCGATATCAAGGGTAAGGGTTAATTAAGTATACATCCGCATACGGACCAAGTTGTGTCACGACCCGCATGTACACCCGGGTCGTAGACATGAGACAAGGGACCCCGAGAGACCCCAAGTCGACCCATGGTACATGCATACAAATAATATCATTCAAATAAGCAGAATGATAATCATAAAAAACATAGCGGAAACATAATTATAGCATAACATCAGGAAATACTGGACATATACATAGCTGAGCACTACATACTTGTCTGAAAGCCTCTAATACATAAGATGGGTTGATGGGACAACATCCTAAACTAACCTGAAAAATACTGAAACATAAATAACATGAAAGTCTGTCACACGACCCTTAGAACATGAGGACTCACCAATAAGCTAAAAGCGTGAGCTGAGATGGACTAAGGGTGAGGATGAGCCTGAGATTCGGACCCTGTATCATGAAACAATACATCATAGAAAGTATGCGGCCATTACATGAAATGTATCGAGTATGCAGGGTAAGTAAAATGGACATTTTAGAGTAAATAAAACTCATAAATAAATATAAGAGAATGACATCATGCTTACATCAAATCTTCATAATAAAACATAAGGCTCAAGACTTTCAAATCATTCATAGTCATTCATTTTTCATAATCATAAGTAAACTTTATCAAAATATTACTTGAGCCAATAACATAAACATAACAATGCATAAAACATGCGGGACAATGGGAGGGCTCGTCATAACTGACACCATCATGATATAGCCTTTCATGATGCCCCACTATCTCGCTCAAGTAGACAGAGCTGATGCTGGCTTGCCAAGAGAGGGTCGTGCATTAGGTGAGATATCACATTTGAGGGGATCATTATCAATACATCATATCATTTAGAAACCCACGGTGGCACGTGGTTATGAGACACCAACATAGTCCTTTGAACGCCAGGCTGCTCGGTGCTAGACACGGCTCCCAAAAACATGCATGTAGGCTCATACATAAATCAATAACATTATTCATTAAGATTCATTGGCTAGAATATAATATTTATCATCATGGATCCCCTTTATAACATGCTTATCCAAGAATCATAGACCCTTTTCATCGGCCAACATCATAAATCGATAAATCATGTAATTCACTTGATAAATCACAAATCATCTTCAACATGTGGGCATTGCCTAATACTTCATCATATTCAATTCTTTCAAAATATGCTCATAAACATGGGAGTTTGGAATCATGCTTTTCCATTATCAATAAACTCAAAAATATAAAGTATTTATCTTAAGTCATAACTTCCATGAACTCTCATCAAATTGGCATTTTCGTTTTAAAAGATTGAAACATGATTTTTAAGGAAAGTAATGTAAAACCTGCCCATCATTCATAATTCAATAATTAAAACTCAATTAAGTCGAACCCATAAAGAGAAATTACATTTTCATGCATTTGGGTAAAATCCCATAGACTTGGATAGAAGGATCCATGATTTAAATTGAATTTTGGGCATGGGTGAGGAAGAATTTCACCAATTCTAAAACCCTACATTTCCTGGAATGGATTGATTTTGAGGTTCCTTGAATACCCACAAAGAAATTGATGGAAATTTGGAGAAGAAGATATTGAATCTCCCAAAAAAATCTTTCTAAGCTTTTGCATGAGAATGGGCATGCATAAAGGACTTAACTCATCTTATCCCACTCAGAAAAATACACAAAACAACATAGTTTGGGGTCTCAAAGCATGGAAAATTCAGAAATGCCCTTAATAAAATTTCCCTGAAAACTACTCCAGGTGGACCAATGACCGATCCAATGGGTCGTTGCTCGACATCATGACTCGTGGTATCGGGTCGTTGGGTCCAGTGCCTCATGACCTGTCTTAGGTCCTTCCCACGACTCGTCAGGATGAGTCGTTACATCAAACGATGGGTTGTTGAATCGACCGTCGTCAACTCCTTGACCAATTTGACTTTCCTTTCCATGAGCCTCACCACGACTCGTGGTGCCTTCCAATGAGTCGTGGTCTCCATCCGTTGAATGCATTGAAATCTTCAACCCTCAAACAATGACTAGAAACTACGGGCCATTGCTTCTCACCACAAATCGTGGGATGGCTCATTGTTCCCCCCTCATCCTAAGCTCAATCCCTCCAATGACTGGTAACAACGACTCGTTGTTCCTAACAGGGAACCCCTCATTCCACGACTGCTTTGGACGATTCGTGGTATGGGTCGCCCGTCCTGTGATGTTTTTTCCAATTTTCTGCACTTTTCAAATTAAACTCTTGGGTCTATTCTTAGGCCTCTCTGGGGTATTAAAATATCTCCCGCTTGGAAACATTCATCCTCGAATGTAGGAAACAAGCAGAAAATAGAAACATACAATTTATCATAACCATATACTGATCATTTTAATCGAAATTCTCATAGAATGACTCCTTCCAATAAAACCCCATAGCTGAAATGATATTATACTTCACATACACATTCATGCCCATAAAAGAAACTTTCACACATAACTGAACATAAAAAACTAGACAGAGTCTTAGGGAAAAAACTGGTACCTCAAGTCAGAACTAAGTCGGTAGTGAACAAATGTGGATATCTAGCCATCATATCCGCTTTGACTTCCCATGTAGCTCCCTCAACATGCTGATTTCTCCATAATACTTTAATTGAAGCTACTTCTTTATTCCTTAGCTTACGAACTTGACGATCTAAGATTTTCACCGGAATTTCTTCATAGCTGAGGCTATCCTTTACACCAACGCTGTCTACCGGGACTACTAAAGCTGGATCACCCAAGCCCTTTTTCAAGAGCGATACATAAGCACGGGATGAACTGAAGCTAACTTTGAAGGAAAGTCCAACTCATACGCTACCTTACCAACTCTCCTCATAACTTGGCAAGGACCAACATATCGAGGAGTGAGTTTCCCTTTCTTTTCGAACCGCATGACCCCCTTCATGGGAGATACCTTTAGAAATATCCAGTCATCCTCATTAAACTCCAGATCCCTTCTCCTCACATCAACATATGATTTCTGACGACTCTGAGCGATTTTTAACCGGTCCCTTATCAACTGAACCTTCATCTGGTCCTATCATAGCTGCCTCACCAACCTCAAACCATCCAATGGGAGATCTACACCTTCGCCCGTAAAGAGCCTTGAGCGGTGCCATCGGGATACCGGAGTGATAATTGTTATTATAGGCAAACTCAATTAATGGTAAATGGTCGCCCCAACCTCCTTTGAAATCCATAACACATGCCCTCAACATATCCTCGGGGGTCTGAATGGTTCGTTCTACTTGGCCGTCTATTTGAGGATGGAAGGTTGTACTAAGCTTAACTTGCATCCCAAGTCCTTTTTGAAAAGAACGGTAGAATTGAGAGGTAAACTGAGTACCTCGGTCTGAAATAATAGACAAGGGCACTCCATGAAGTCTAACCAACTCCCGAATATACAACTTGGCATAATTATCCACTGAATCCATGGTCTTGACCGGTAGGAAGTGTGCGGCCTTAGTTAACCTGTCTACCACCACCCAAATGGAGTTATATTGTCGTTGAGTACAAGGTAGGCCTGTAACAAAATCCATATTTATTTCCTCCCACTTCTAAGTGGGAATGCTAATATCCTAAATTACACTTCCCGGCCTTTGATGCTTGACCTTCACTTGTTGACAGTTTGGACATTTAGCTACGAACTCCGCAATATCCTTCTTCATACCATCACACCAATAAATTTCTTTCAAGTCCCGATACATCTTCGTGGATCCCGGGTGGACAGAATATCTAGTACCATGTGCCTCATGAAATATCCGAACTCTCAAATTATCAACATCTGGAACACATAGTTGACTCTGGTATCATAGCACACCATCTCCCCCTTGGGAGAAAACCTCCACCTTTTGACTCCGCACTGCTTCTTTCAGCTTTCTCAAAGTAGGATCCTCATCTTGCTTAGATTTGAGATCAACCACTAAGGATGATTCTAACCCATTCCTCATAATAACATCGCCATCAGTCGAGTCGATCAATCAAACTCCCAATCTTGCAAGTCGGTGTACATCCTTCGCCAACTCCTTCTTTCCCTTATCCACGTGGGACACACTCTCCATAGAGAGCCTACTAAGTGCATCCGCAACCACATTGGCCTTGTCCGGGTGGTAAAGGACACTCATGTCATAGTCCTTAAGTAACTCCACCCACCTTCTCTATCGAAGATTTAGATATTTCTGTGTGAACACATATTGCAAGCTCTTGTGATCTATAAATACATTCACGTGGACCCCATATAAGTAATGCCGCCATATCTTCAATACAAACACCACCGCGGCCAACTCAAGATTATGGGTCGGGTAATTATTTTCATGAACTTTCAGTTTCTCGAGGCATATGCTATTACCTTCCCACGCTGCATCAACACACATCCCAGTCCGACTTCCGAAGCATCGCAATACACTACAAAGCCATTAGTGCCCTCGGGTAAAGTCAACACTAGTGCTGAAGTGAGTCGGGTCTTCAACTCTTGGAAGCTTTTCTCACACGCATACGACCATTGGAACTTCACCTTTTTCTGAGTCAACCTGGTCAGTGCTGATGCAATTGATGAAAAGCCCTCAACAAATCTTCGGTAGTAGCCAGCTAGACCTAAGAAACTCCGAATTTCTAAAGGATTCATCAGTCTGGGCCAATTCTTCACCGCCTCAATCTTCTGGGAATCTACCCTTATGCCTTCGCTTGATACCACATGACCCAAAAATGCCACCGAGTTTAGACAAAATTCACATTTGCTAAACTTTGCGTAAAACTGCCGATCCTTGAGGGTTTGCAACACTATTCTCAAATAAGTGGCATGCTCCTCCTCACTCCGGGAGTATATAAGAATGTCATCGATGAACACGATGATGAACATATCTAGATATACCTTGAACACCCTATTCATTAAATCCATAAAGCTGCAGGGGCATTGGTTAGTCTGAAAGACATAAGAACAAATTCGTAGTGACCATACCGAGTCCTGAAAGTGGTCTTCGGGATGTCACTCTCCCGAACTCTGAGCTGGTGATACCTGGACCTAAGATCAATCTTGGAGAAGCACTTGGAACCCTGAAACTGGTCAAACAAATCATCAATCCTGGGTAAGGGGTACCTGTTCTTGATGGTAACGTTGCTCAACTGCCGATAGTCAATACACATGTGAAGGGAACCGTCCTTCTTTTAAAAAAATAGAACTGGTGCACCCCATGGAGACTGGCTCGATCTAATGAAGCCTTTATCCAATAGATCCTTTAACTGATCCTTCAATTCCTTTAGTTTGGCTGGGCCTATCCTGTAGGGAGGAATAGAGATAGGCTGCGTATCGAGTAATAGATCAATACCAAAATTAATTTCCCTCTTCGGAGGAACACCGAGAAAATCATCAGGAAACACCTCCAGATATTCGCACACCACCGGAACTGACTGAATAGTCGGGGTCTCGGTCTCCACATCCTTAACCCTAACTAGGTGGTACATGCAACCTTTAGAGATCATCTTTCTGGCCTTAAGATAGGAAATAAACTGACCTGCTAGTACTGCCGAATTACCTTTCCACTCCAACACTGACTCACTTGAAAAATGAAATTCCACCGTACGGGTCCTATAATTAATCAAAGCGTAACATGCGAACAACCAATCAATGCTAATAATAATGTCAAAGTTAGTCATGGCTAACTTTACAAGGTCTGTGGAGGTAACCTTGTACAACACAATGACCGGGCATTTTCTATATATTCGTCTAGCTATGACTGAATCACCAACAGGGGTCGAAACTGAAAACGGTTCTGACAAGGTCTCGGGACTAACTCCAACGCTACTAGCAATGTAAGGAGTCACGAAAGACAAGGTAGATACCGAATCTAACAAAGCATAGACATCAATATGAAAGACACGTAACATATCGGTGACCACGTCTGGCAAAGTCTCCTGCTCCTGGCACG
This sequence comes from Datura wrightii, assembly GCA_035772735.1. NCBI lineage: Eukaryota > Viridiplantae > Streptophyta > Magnoliopsida > Solanales > Solanaceae > Datura > Datura wrightii. The sequence goes on along the minus strand of JASDFA010000020.1, from coordinate 108,392,634 downwards.
AGGGAAGGGTATAGAATCGGTTTTGGCACTATCCACCACCTCTACTAGTCGATGCTCCCTGCGGAGCGAAACGGGATGGAGCTGCCGCTGTCCTGGTGGACTGTGCACAACCCCTATCATCACTCTGTCTAGCATATGGGAATGCTTGGTGCATGTGCCCAGATCTACCACACCCATAACAAATATCTAAACTGAGCAAGCACTCCCTGGCATGACTCTTGCCGTATTTCACACAGGCTGGAGAGGTATACTCTAACTGGGTGCCCCTCTGATCCCTCAACCCTGAAGCCCTGCTCCTCTGATCACTCTTGGGCCTTGATGGAACACTAGCTGATGATGGTGCTGGGGCTAGTGACCTCTGCTGAAACTGTGGAGGGTAGCACTGTCGGACCTCTAATATGAAAACCCACGACTGTCCATATTATCCCTCTTTGCCTCCCTCTCCCTCGCATGAGCCGCATCCATTTGCTGGGCATACAACACTATGCGAGGAAAGTCCATATCCTGATGGAGCATAGAAGTCCCACAATCCTTATCTAAATAACCAGCCACAACATGAACGAATCGGCTCACCCGCGCCCTCTGATACATCACTAACTCTGGGGCATACCTTGACAAATGAGTGAACTCAAGCGAATACTCCATCACTATCATCTTTCCCTGCTTGAGGTTCATAAACTCAGTTGCTTTCAACTCCCTCATCTCTCAAGGGAAGAACCTATCGAGAAAGGCCATGTGGAACTCATCCCAGCTCCACTGCCCCGCTGTCCTTCCATTGTTTGTACCAAATATGAGAGACCTATTTTAGTTGATAAGAGGCCAAGTACACACTCCCCATTTGTCACCCCCATAACCTGAGTGGCCTTCAAGATCCCTTCAATAAACTCGTGTGGATCCTCGTCCACCTTTGACCCCGTAAAATCAGGAGGGTTCATCCTCAAGAAGTCTCTAATCTGACCTTCCATTGCATTGCCATTTTGTAGGACCTGCGCAATAGCCTTCTGGATGACCTGAACGGTCAAGGTCTACGCCAATATTTGAATAGCCGCCCAAAACTCAACGTGGGCAGCTGGCTCTGATGCCTGGGCTCCTGAACAGGTGGGGCTTGCTGATGCCCATGGTCATTGCCATCTCCGTGGCCTTCATTTCCATTCCTTCTTCGGTTCATTCTTCTAGGAGCCATAATTCTGCAATCGCGAATCACATGAATTAGAAGGATGGAAAGGCTTTTCATCGCACGGCATAGAAAATGAAAGAAGGGAACATTTCCTAAACGTCTAGTAGCCTCTTTGTCATAAGTATGGCGCGCTTCACACCCATGAAAAAGACTCTACTTAACGCGAATTTTAGACACCCTAGGACACTTCAAACCTATTGCTTTGATAACAAGTTTGTCACGACCCAAACGTACACCCGGATCATAGACATGAGACAAGGGACCCCGAGAGACCCAAAGTCGACCCATGGCACATGCATACAACTAATCTCATTCAAATAAGCAGAATGATAATCATAAAAAACATAGCAGAAACTTAATTATAGCATAACATCAGGAAATACTAGACATATACAGAGCTGAGCATTACATACTTGTCTGAAAGCCTCTAATACATAAGATGGGTTGATGGGAAAACTTCCCCAACTAACCTTACTAATACTGAAACATTTATAACATGAAAGACTATCAAATGACCCTTGGAACATGAGGACTCACCAATAAGATGAAAGCGTAAGATGAGATGGACTAAGGGTGAGGATGAGCCTGAGATCTGGACCCTGTATCATGAAATGATACAACATAGAAAGTATGCGGTCAATACGTGAAATATACCGAGTATGCAGGGTAAGTAAAACGGACATTTTAGAGTAAATAAAACTCATAAATAAATATAAGAGAAGGACATTATGCTTACATCAAATCTTCATAATAAAACATAAGGCTCAAGACTTTCAAATCAATCATAATCATTCATTTTCGTAATCTTAAGTAAACTTTATCAAAACATAACTTGAGCTAAAAACATAAACATAACAATGCATAAAACATGAGGAACAATGTGAGGACTCATCATAACCGAAACCATCATGGTAGAGCCTTTCATGATGCCCCACTATCTCCCTATAAGTGGGCAGAGCTGACCTGGCTTGCCAGGCGAGGGTCATGCATTAGGAGAGATATCACATTTGAGGGGATCATTATCAATACATCATATCATTTAGACACTCATTGTGGCACGTGGTTATTAGACACCGGCATAGTCCTTTGAATGTCGGGCTGCTCAGTGCTAGACATGGCTCCAAAAAACATGCATATAGGCTCATACATAAATCAATATCATCATGCATTAAGATTCATTGGCTAGAATATAACATTTATCATCATGGGTTCCCTTTAAAACATGCTTAGCCAAGAATCATAGGCCCTTTTCATTGGCCAACATAATAAATCAATAAATCATGTAATTTACTTGATAAATCACAAATCATCTTCAACATGTGGGAATTTCACAATACTTCATCATATTTAATACTTTCAAAATATGCTCATAAACGTGAGAGTTTGGAATCATGCTTTTACATCATCAATAAACTAAAAAATATAGAGTATTCATCATAAATCATAACTTCCATGAACTTTCATCAAATGAGCATTTTCGATTTAAAAGATTGAAGCATGATTTTTAAGGAAAATAATGTAAAATCTTCCCATCATTCATAATTCAATAATTAAAACTCAATTAAATCAAATCCATAAAGAGAAATCACATTTTCATGCATTTCAGTAAAACCTCATAGACTTTGATAGAAGGATTCATGATTTAAATTGAATTTTGGGCATGGGTGAGGAAGAATTTCACCCATTTTAAAACCCTACATACCTGGGAATGGATTGATTTTGAGGTTCCTTGAATACCCACAAAGAAATTGATGGAAATTTGGGGAAGAAGACCTTGAATCTCCCAAAGAAATCTTTCTAAGCTTTTGCATGAGAATGGGCATGCATAAAGGACTTAACTCATCTTATCCAACTCAAAAAAAATACACAAGATGACATAGTTTAGGGTCTCAAAGCATGGAAAAGTTGGAAATACCCTTAATAAAATTTCCTGAAAACTGCTTCGGGCGGACCAATGACCAATCCAACGGGTCGTTGCTCGACACCATGACTCGTGGTATTGAGTCTTTGGGTCCATTGCCTCATGACCTGTCTTAGGTCCTTCCCACGACTCATCAGGATGAGTCATTAAATCAAACAACGGGTCGCTGAATCGACCGTCGTCAACTCCTTAACCAATCTGAGTTTCCTTTCCACGAGCCTCACCACGACTCGTAGTGCCTTCCAACAAGTCGTGGTCTCTATCCGTTGAATGCACTGAAATTTTCGACCCTCAAACAACGACTAGAAACAATGGGCCATTAATTCTCACCACGAATCGTGGGATATCCCATTGTTCCTCCCCCAGCCTAAGCTCAGTCCTTCCAACGACTGGTAAAAATGACTCGTTGTTCCTGACAACAAATCATTACACCGTCTGTTGTCACCACTATTTCCCTGAACCCCCCATTCCATGACTGCTTTCGAGGACTTGTGGTATCCAACCATGAGTCATTGGGTCGCCCGTTCTGTGATGTTTTTGCCAGTTTTCTACACTTTCTAAATTAAACTCCCAGGTCTATTCTTAGGTCTCTACGGGGTATTACAAGTTGCATGGTGATATTCATCTAAATAGGGGACTAACCATTTAGGTGAAGCTAACTTACTGATATTGCATACTAAGCACTGGAATAAATCACTAATATAAAATGCTTTGTGGTTATGAAGTCATGATGAACACTCACCCTAGTTAGTTACATTAATTTGGAATTAACTTTCACTTTCTCTCAAAAATATTTCTTGTTACTTTTACAAATTCCCCATTTTTAGGAGATAATTGACTCAAAATCATAAATACTAGCGTTCTTCTACATCCTTCCATATTCCCTGTGGGATCGACCCCCAACCTTTGTTGGGTTCTATATTTGACATCAATCGCTTTATATCTCATCACGAGGTGTAGTTTTTCCGACATCAGCTAATAGAGATGCAAGGTTACCCATATTCATTTCATTCTAATGAGTAGTCGCACTCCTTCTAGTATATTTTTCTTGTGTCTAGTTGCATAGCATTTGGATTGACTATTATCAGAGAACATTGAATACATTGTTCAAATATAGAGCGACCACCTGAACAATGATCCTATTGGATATCAAGTGAAAATGTTAAACAATTTCCTTTTTTTTCCTTCTCCCTCAAAAGTTGAGTTCTTCTAACTCTTTGTTTACAAAATGACCCTTCTGAATTTTAGGGTTACAGGCAGTCAATAGTTTCATTTTCTAAGGTTGTAGCATTGTTGAAGCAGCTAAATGAAAGAGTGGTGCAGATAAGTCTCACAAATTCAATATACTGGAATTCCCACATATTTGCATTGACAGAATCTAGTAAGCTTTATGCATTTCCTAGGCGATAAAGGGAAACTAAGTGTGGAGCTAAGTGCCAACCAAACCAAAAGGGCAATAGCTAAGCAAGTTTACATTGATCTTAGTTAAACATAGATTTTTCCTGTTCTTTAACATATTTATGCATTGCTAGTTTATCATTCTCATTAACCTAATCATCTTCCATCTGTGTCAGCTTGTGTAAAGGCCTTTTGATTTCTAGATTAAGTGGCACCAAGGGGTTGAACAAACCTCATTCTTAAAACTCTGGGCATGGGCTAGCTCATTAAAATAAACTAGTGCTTCTATTGTTGAATTTGTGGAGCATGAAGTACTTTATGGAGTGAGGAATAACTCATCTTCTTCATCCATTTTGTTTTCTTCATGTTCGTGGGCACAAACTTAGTTCGTTGCACGAACTATCAACAATTTCTTCTCTTGTTCTTCTTCAACTCTCAATCTTCAATTCACCTCTGATTTTTCTAAATTTACTCCATTTTTTTATCTTATATCATCCTCGAATACTCCTTTACCTGAAATACAACAAAATATGTTAGTTTAGGATATTGATTATCCTTAAGGAAGCATAAAGCACAAGAAAAAGAATGAATAAGTTGGTGATTTACCAACTTATCAGAACCCTCAAGCTTGAACTTTTGCTTTTTCTCAAACAAAACAAAATAACCCAAAACTCTCAAATTGAGCATTAAAATCTCATGATATTGTTTGGTATAATCAATTAATCTAATATACACATAACTATCTTCAAAACTTCCATTCATCAATTTCAACACAAGAGCGTGAGCTAGCATCTAAATGGCAGCCCTAAACTCTGAATGGGCCACCTGCTCGGGCTCATGATCCTCGGGGGCTGGTGGAGCTTGCTGGTGCCCATCCCCATTACCATTCTCGTGGTCGTTTCTATTTCTTCTTCCGTTAACTTAGTGAGGAGGCCTGATTCTACAAACATGTATAGCACTAGTTAGAAGGATAGAAAGAAATGTCATCGCATGACATAGATCATGAAAGAAGGAAACATTTGCAATAACATTTCATAGCCTCTTCGTCATAAGTATGACACTCTTCACACCTATGAAAAAGACTCTACCTAACGCGGCTTTCAGACACCCTAGGAAACTTCAAAACCTAATGCTCTGATACTAAGTTTGTAACGATCTGAACATTGTCCTGAATTGAGATATGGGACAAAGAAATCCGAGAGGCTCCAAGTTGACCCATGGCATGAACATGACATCTAAAATCAACATAATAATGTGAAGGTATAACATATATAAAATAGCGGAAGTCTGGAAATCTGATAACATCAAATATTTTGAATACATAATAGCGATCTGAAATTAAAAATATACCATATCTGATAAGCCTCTACATACTAACGAGTTGAAGGGACAAGACACCAACTAACTCAATAAAGACTGAACTAAACATACTGAATACAATTGATAAAAAAAGGGCCCTTGAAGGATAAGGACTCATCAACTCTGGATGGAGGTGCTACTATGAGGATCTGGTTAATGGTGGGACTGAACCTGAATATCGGGCCTGTATCATGAAAAGATACAATGTAGAGTATACGGTCAGTACGTGAAATGTACCAAGTATGCAAGGTAATTAAATCTCTAAGTAAGTAAAATTAGAGATCACGCATATCATAAAATATTTCATTATAAGAGTCTGAGAGTTGGGCTTGCATGCTATCATCTGAATACATGATTTAAATATAACTGAATATCATAACTGAATCGAATGACCCAAAGCTAAAACTGATTATTCATAAGAAATCGAATATTGGGTCAAACGTACTGAAAACATAATATCATGACTAATGAACATGCATAACTGAAATCATGAGGAACAATGGGAGACTCGTCATATAACCGACATTACCACAATAGAGATTACGTGGTCCCGACTATTATACTCAAGTGGGAAGAGCCATCCAAAGCCTTGCTAGGGCTAAGGACGCTACCATGGTATCGATATCAAGCTGAAGGCCCTATGGAGCAGGGGAAGCTCACAAGGGAGGTCCCAAATTATCTGATCATACCTATGTTGGCGTGTCGTTCTGAGGCACAAGGTTGACTGACCCTTAGCCTACTCGATGCTACTTGATTTTGTTTTATCTAGTTCACTAATACTGGATCTTACGGAGCCTGCTCATGTACACACAACTCCCAAAAACATGCATATACGTTCCATCGTGTTTCCATGAAGATGAACCATCGTCTAGTGATGAAGCTGAATCATAACATGATATAAAAAATCTGAAAACATAACATGAGGAGCCTTGGTCCAAACTATACCACAAGATGAAAAGGGGGAGCCTAGACTCCAGAATCCATGTGGTAAGCTAACAACATGAACTTGAGATAAATCATGAGACATACTTGATCGTATGGGCTTGCCTAATCTTAAACATACTTGAAATAGACTTTGATATAAAAACATGAATATAGTCATGGGTAATTCGAATCATACTTGTACCATAAACATCTCATTATACTTAGAAACATATATCATGATCTCATCTTTTCATGAACTTTCATAATTGGCCATCATAATTTGTAAAACTTTGAAAACATGAATTGTAATTGAAAACATTATAAAATTACCCATTAAACATAATTCAACATTAGAAACATGAATAGAGTATACCCATGATAGATAATTAGAGAATTCACAAGTTGGGTTAAAACCCCATAGATTCATCAACTTGGAATTTCCATGACTTTGAGAAGGAATCGTGTATGGGAGTTGGTGGATACACCCATTCATAACCCTAAATACCTGGGTACTTATGATTTCCTGACCTTCTTGAATTCCCAAAAGAAATTGGAGAAGACTTGATAAATTTCTAAGCTTGATCACCCTTAGGAACTTCTAGGCTTGCATGCATGGAGAGGGATAGGTTTAGAATGAGCTAAACCCTATTAAAAAACACTTATATGAGCTTAAAATGACGTAGTTTAGGTCTTAAGTACTTAGGAATTATGGAAAAGCCCTTAATAGATTCACAAGGAAAAACACACTGCCAGTCCTAATGAGGGACTGGATGACTCGTCGCTTGAGGGACGACTCGTGGTGATGAGTCATTTGATTCACTGCCCAAAATTTCCATCTTCAACCCAACTCCTGACCAAGGCTGACTCCACGACCCGTTACCCTGACCATGAGCCATGGCTTGTATCGTGATCAGCTTTCAAAAATCCAACCAACTTTTCTTCACCCCACGAGTCACCTAACAACTCGTGGTGCACCTCACGGGTCACTGGACGACTCGTCTTGTGACTTGGTGTAGAAATTCCTGTTTCCTCTATTTCAACCCTTGGGCCTGAGCTTAGGGCTTTCGGGGTATTACAACCCCATACAAGTAGTGTCTCCAAATCTTCAATGTGAACACCACTGCTGCCAACTCTAAGTCATGCTTTGGGTAATTCTTCTCATGAGCCTTACGTTGTCTAGAGGCATACATAATGACCTTACCATGCTGCATCCACACACAACCAAGACTAACCCTAGACGCATCACAATACACAACGAATCCATCCATTTCCTCAAGTAGAGTCAATACTGGGGCTAAAGTGAGTCGAGTCTTTAACTCCTAAAAACTCTTCTCACGGGTATCTGACAACTAAAATTTTATTTTCTGTTGCGTCAACTTAGTAAATGGTGCTACAATGGACAAAAATCCTTCAATGAATCCCCTATAGTAGCCAGCTAAACCCAAGAAGCTCCTGATATCTAAAGGATTAACTGGTCTTGGACAATTCTTCACCTCCTTTATATTTTGATAGTCTACCTACACATCCTCGCTTGACACCACATGACCCAAAAAAGCTACTGAGTTCAACCAAAGTCACACTTTCTGAATTTAGGAAATAACTGGCAATCCTTGATAGTATGTAGCACAATCCTTAAATGAGCAGCATACTCCTCCTCCCTCCGTGAGTATATGAGAATATCATCTATGAAAACAATCACAAACATATCTAAAAACAACTTGAACACCCTGTTCATCAAATCTATAAAAGCTATAGAAGCATTCGTTAGTCCAAAAGACATAACTAGGAACTCATAGTGACCATATTGAGTCCTGAAAGTTGTCTTCAGAATGTCACTCTCTCTAACTCTGAGCTGATGATATCCGAATTTGAGGTCTATCTTTGAGAAGCACTTAGTATCCTGAAGTTTTTCAAACAAGTCATCAATCCTGGGGAGGGCATCCTTTTTCTTAATTGTGACCTTGTTCAAGTACCGATAATCAATGTACATTCTGAGAGATCCATCCTTCTTTCAAACAAAGAGAACCGGTGCACCCCAAGGGGATTTACTAGGCCATATGAAACCCTTATCTAGGAGATATTTCAACCGCTCTTTCAACTCCTTTAGGTCAGATGGAGCCATTATTTAAGGAGGAATGGACATAGGCTGTGTATCAAGGATACGGTCGATACCAAAGTCAAATCCCGCTTGGGAAGGACACCTGGTAGATCATCAAGAAACACCTCGGGATACTCACATATTATAGGAACTAACTAAAGAGTTGGGGTCCCGGATGTTGCATCCTTAACTCAAACTAGATGGTACATGCAGCCTTTGGAAGTCATCTTCCTGGCCTTAAGATAGGTAACAAAGCGACCTACAGGCACGAATGAACTACCTTTCCATTCTAGAACTAGCTCACTAGGGAATTGGAACTCTACCATATGGATTCTACAATTTACCGAGGCATAACCTGCATGGAACCAATCCATACCGAAGATAACATCAAAATTGGTCATGTATAACTCTACTAGATCGGCTGAGGTGACTTTCTGAAGTATTGTGATAGGAAAATTTAGGTATACCCATTGAGCTATAACTGAGTGACCGAATGGAGTAGAGACTGAGAAGGGTTCTGATAGTATTTTGGGACTGACTCCAAAACTAATAGCAATATAGGGAGTCATAAAAGATAAGGTAACCCCTAGATCTAAAAATGCATATACATTAAGATGGAATACTCATAACAAACCAGTGACCACATCTGGAGAGACCTCCTGCTCCCGATGAGATGAGAGGGCACAAAATCTGTTCTGACGCTGGCCACCACCTACACTAGTGGATGCACCCGCTGAGCTGAGCGTGCTGGTAGAGCTACTGAACTGGTGGTTGGGTCACAGCCTCTACTTCGACCCTGTCTGGTTGAAGGGCAGTATCTAAGCCAGTGTCCAGGCTTCCCACACCCGAAACATGCACCTAAACCTGCTTAAAATTCTTTAGTGTGCCTCCTATCACACCTGTCACAAATTGGAATGCTGGGCTCTATTGACATGCTCCCCTAATCTTTGGAGCTTGATGCTCTACCCCGCTGATCATGCCTAGATCTGGACGGAACACTTGCTAATGATGGCACTGGGGCTGATGACCTTTAGTGAGACTGCTGACGGTGTCCTTCACTGGACCTCTACTGAAACTGTCTGTAACTCCCTGTCCTGACCCTCAGGGCCTCTCTCTCCTTCTCCTTTATCTGATCTGCCTCTATCTGATGGGCGTATATAATATCGTGAGATGTCTAGATTACTGTTCAATATAGCAGTCCTGCACTCTTTAACCAATAAGCCTGATATTTCATTCACAAACCTACTCATACGATCCCTCTGATCCATAACCATCTCTGGTGCATACTTGGACAGCCGGGTAAACTCCAAGGTATACTCTTGGATAGTCCTGTGGTACTGCTTCAAGTTGACCAATTTCGCGGCCTTCACCTCCCTCAACTTCCTAGGGAAGAACCTATTTAAAAAGGTAGTCACGAACTCATCCCAACTCACGAGAACTGCCTTCACTGCCCTATCATCCTTCCATTGGCGGCACCATATGTAAGCAACCCCCTTTAGCTGGTAGGAGGCTAAATCCACACTCTTCTATCCAGTCACCCCCATAATCTAGGTGATCTTCTGTAGCTCCTCAATATACTCATGTCCTCATCCATTTTCGACCCCAGAAACTCAGGTGGATTCATCCTGATAAAGTCTCAATATCTAGCCATTGTTGCGTTCCCATTTTGAGGAACATGAGCCACCGCTGCCTGATTGGCCTAAGAGGTCATCGCCTGTGCCAATATCTAAAATGACACTCTAAACTCGGCATGAGTGACCTGCTCGGGCATAGGATCAGTTGGTGTTGGTGGGGCTTGCTAATGCCCATTTCCATTGCCATTGTCGTGGCTATTTCCATTGCCATTCCTTCTTCCATTCACTCAGCATGGAGGCATATTTCTGCAATCGCATATAGCCCGAGTTAGAAGGATAGAGAGATACTTCATCGCACGACTTAGATCATGAAAGAAGGGAAATTTCCTAAAATATCTGGTAGCCTCTCCCCTGTAAGTGTGGCGTGCTTCACAACCATGGAAAAAGACTCTACTAAATGTGGATTTCTGACACCCTAGGACACTCTAAACCTTTTCTCTAATATCACATTTTTCACGACCCGAGCTGGATCCTAGATCGGGACATGGGACCTAGAACCATGAATGGCTCCAAGTCAATCTATGGAATGAATATAATAACTAAAGAACATACATTAAATGGAATCTGATAAATGAAACATGAATAAGAGGAAGTTCGAATGACGTAACAACATAATATAGAGTCAATACTCGACAAAGCTGATAGTCTACATAATGTCTGATAAGCCTCTAGTAATGTCTGACGAGCTGATGGGATAATATCCCCAACTAGCTCGCTAAAGTCTGAAAACTAAGATAACATAATCAAGTACTAAGCTGAAGGTCCCCAGAAAAATGAGGACTCACCATAGTGGGAACTGAACTGGACTGGGGGGAAGCTGAGCTAATGGTGGAACTGAGTCTGATCACTTGGACCTGTATCATGAAATAACACAACATAGAGTATGCAATCATTACTTGAAATATATTGAGTATGCAAGGTAAGTAAATATGCTGAGTAACTGTTAACTGAAATCATGTATATAAATATAAATCATAAGATCATGAGAGTAGGGACTGCATGCTGAAATCTGAATCTAAATCATGTAAAATCATAAGATGAATATCATATCTGAATAGAATGATCCAAAGCTAAAATAATAATCATATGAATTTTCATAGTTGAAATCATAATGAAATCTTTTAATATGATCATTGGGTCAAACCTGCTATAAAACATAATATCACAAGTAATAAACATGAACAACTAAAATTATGAGGAATAATGGGAGACTCACCATAACCGACACCATCATGATAGATCTTATATAATACCCCAACTATCACACTCAAGTGGCCAGAGCCATCCAAAACCTTTTCAGGGCTAAGGACACTACCATGATACTGATATCAAGCTGAAGGCCCTCCGTCGGGTAGGAAAAACTCTCTTGAGATGTCTCAAATATAAATATACCTACGTTGGGTAGTTTTGAGACTTGGGAACCTTGGAACACCAAGCCTACTTTCTGCTAGACACTACTTCCAAAAATATGGATAATGCTCCCATCATTTTCAATAAAGCTGAAACCATAATTTACTTGTATAGTCTGAAATTTGAACATGGAGAGTCCTAGCTCCGAACATATCATAAGATGATATAGGGAGTATTGAATCCAAACCTATATGGTAAGCTAATCACATAAATTTGAACTAAAGCATGAAATATATGTAATTTGTGTTGGCTTGCTCAAATCATAAAATCATGCATACTTGAAATAGACTTCATAAGTCAAAATCATAGATTCCACATGGGTAATTTTTAAGCATTCATTCATGTAATATATCTCATCATACTTTAAATCATGGATCATAAACATGACTATTCATGAAACTTGGATAATTAGGCATAACTTTTTTAAAACTTGAAATCATGAATTTCTAATTAATTTGTATATAAAATCTTCCCTTGAATCTTAAAACATGCTTTGAAAAATGAAGGTAATTGACCCATAAAAAAATTATAGAGAATTTTGTAAAAATGGGTTAAAACCCCGTAATATCATAACTTTGAATTAAGACTTGAATTCATGAACTTGAGGAGAAATTTGGGCGTGAAAATGAAAGAAAACTTTCATTCATAGCCCTACATACCTGGATAAGTTGAATCTCAACTTGACTTTGAAAGCCCATGAAATTTGGAATAGAATTTGAGGGATTTCTGGCTTGATCTTCAAAGGGGAACTTCTAAACTTGCATGCATGGGTGTTGAATGAATTGTAATAGGTTCCCCTTAATACACTTCTTTCAGAGCTTAAAATGACATAGTTTAGAACTTAGGAACTTAGGAATTATGAAAATACCCTTACTAATTTCACAGGAACAATCACACTGCCAAGTACCACGACTCATACAATGAGTCGTCCTTCGTTGCCACAACTCGTTGCATCGCTCGTTGCAACCCTCCACTTTTCCCCCAATCTTTGATCTTTAAACCATGACTAGATTGGACAAGTCTTTACCCATCACAATGACATGTTACTTCCACCCATCATTACTACTATCCATATATACTTAGCCTATGGAATTTCCCCCAATAGGTCTATACCCCAAGTTGTTACTCATTCTAATGGGTCATAGTACCCTTCCGTTGCCACTGAATCAAATGTTGAACTTTTTTGAACTTTACTTAATGACTCATCAGGATGATTCAACACTTGATGTGATGAGCCGTTACTTGACTCATTGGTTTTGGGAAAACTGGAATGTTGTCTCACGATGTGGAACTTAATAGGTCGTTCTTCCCCATAACTAATCATTCCTTGAGTCATCCTTTGGCCAAGATTTCTACTGATTGCTTACATGAGTCTTACCACAACTCGTGGTAACTTCTAACGAGTCGTTTTATGACTTGTTCAGAGGCAAAATTTCCCACTTTTCTGCCAATCACATTTTCAATCCCGAGTCTAGTCTTAGGGAATTTTGGGGTATTACAGTATGCTTGCATGAGCTTGGGAGACATGAATAAAATCAGCTAGTTGAGGGAGCTACATGGGAATACAAAGAGGATATGATGTCTAGATACCGACATCTTTTCCCTTCTAGCTCAATTCCAGCATGAGGTAGCGGTTTCCTCCTTAGTACTCTATTCCGTTTCATGTCAAGTTCATGTCTTTCAGTTCCTTTCATGTCTTAGCATGCGTGTATGTTTCATGAATTCAGTTCATGAATTCATAATATCTTTACATGGGCTAGTTTAAATCATGAATCCATAAGCATAGGTTTTGCATGGACTAGTTTAAATCATAATCATTAAGCATAGGTTTTACATGGGTTAGTTTAAATCATGAATTTATAATATCTTTACATACTTAAAATAGACATGACAACAATGTCAATGAACGACCATGATACCTAAACTTGGGATTCATAAAAAATCATGCATACTTGAATAAATAGCCATATCTTGAAAAAATAGATTCATAAGATTGAAATCCATAAATTCATACGTAACTGAGAAAAATCATCATAGCTTGAAAATATAGATTCATGAGAAATTCTTGTAGAAAACATGTAGCATAACCATAAAACATCATTTGAATCATAAGGAATTTGAAATCATAATAGGATCATGGAGTTTCATTCAATTTGGTTCTAACCCTAGAAATTTCCAATTTGAAACTTGAAGAATGGAGATCATGGAATTTAGCTTGAAAAGGGCATGGGAGTGGAAGGAATCCCCCATTCATAACCCTACATACCTGGGTACATGATTCCCTATCTTATTTTGAAGACCCTAGAGATGAAGGAGATGATGAACCCTAGCTTGACTTGAGAGAGAATCTTAAACCTACAGATGTTTGAAGGGAATGGGGATTTAGGCTAAGTTAAACCCTTTAATCTAACCATAAACAAGCATAAAACGACGTCACATAGGAGTTTGAAGCATAGGATTTTTCCAAAATACCCCCGAACTACCGAAATAAAACTTGAACCTGGCAGAACCAACAACCAAAAGGACGGGTCATTAGTTGTTTAGTCCACTGTATACACATGCCAAAGGGTCTTATTTCTGCCCTTCTAGTTATTATCTGCATGGGACTCTAGAAACCCATGTCTTATACTGGCATGGTACCCGCTCCCACTCATCTGCTTGTCCAGATGCTTACCTTAGACACAAGCCACTCATCTCCAAGTATATATATATGCTCGACCAATTTCATTCACGCTCGATTGGATACTCACTTCAGATCCGAGCCACTTATCTCAGGATAAGAACTTATTATCCATCATTCATTAACATCCAATATTCTTATAAAATCAGTCAACTCATATGACAACTTAGAGGGATATATCAACCAACATTTATCAGCATAACTTATCATGCATTTCATTTAGTCAACTGATATGACAATTCAAAAAGATATATAAATAAAAGACCATCAATATAATTCAACATGTTATTAATTTAGTCAATACATATAACGCCTCATAAGTTCACATTGATTATTACAATTGCACTTAAATTTCACAACAACAACCAACATTTATTTATCTCAGAGTTCATTCACATTACATAACTAAATCATCATTACCTCTATCAAAATAAGCATCCGAAAGACAAACTAATCATATTTAGCGATTCATCACTTGTATAAATTCTCAATTAGAGTTGACTCCTCATAACCATAACCTGTTATCTTTCTAGTTATATATTAATTAGCCAAGTCTCGCATCATCTATCACAATAATAAAGTGGACAAGGTAACCTTCACAATTCCACGGTTCAACCTTTCCGACCCTCTCACATAAGGATCTATCAGATAATCAGGTTCTTTCAATATTGATCAACATATTGTTTATATTAGTCCCATTCCAAGACAACTTACTCGGGCCAATCATTATCCCTATAACATATTCATTCACCAAGAAAGTTTGTTAACGCATAATAATCATTTCAACACCACCTAGATTTAATTACTCAACCTTGCTACTATGGGCTCTCACAAATACCCATACATTCGTTACCTCAAATTCATTTTAAGCTAGTTAATTTTTATTACTAGCTTATATTTTTTTTCATAACAAATTAAATTGCTACATCAAGCTCATATAACCCAAACTAAGTTTGATCACCTCACTTCTCTCCTTTATTCATACTATTATGATCATCTATCCAAGATTATACAACCAAGATTAAACCATCAAAAAATACAATCAATAACATCACATCAAGAGTATTTTATCAAGAACATCGCATCAAGAGTATTTTATTAAGAACGTCACATCAAGAGTGCACCCCACTATTAATTATAAACTAGGTTTCACTTCCCACATGTTCTCATACTTAAGATTAATTCTCCAATATTATAGTAATGTCACTACAGTTATTTTATCACATTATCATATTTATGACCCCTCTACCCTCATCCAATGTAAATCAATAGTACAAACGTATACGATTCACTAATTATAGTCTAACACAAAGGTAAGCCATAATCTACTTCAATCACAGAACTAGAATATCCAGCTAATCTGCAGGAGCTTTGACTTTTCTCAATGCCTTCGAATATTCAAAGTCTAGAAATAAGACATTAAGGAACCAATCAACAATGTACTTCTTCGATTCAAGGATTTGGGAACTCAACCCACAACATTCTACTCGTTATTTACATGTCTAATTAGACAATCACAGGCTAAATTATCATAACCCAAATCTACGATGATCATTACAACCTAGTTCATGGAGTTTTTACTCCTCTAACCCTCTTAAATAAGTTTTTAAGGTTAAGGGTTCCAAATTCACCAAATTCTGGCTCCCAAGCTATCACAAAAACAATGTTCTACAATCATATTCACCCTAGAAAGTGTTAATTTATTATTTTTTAGGCTTAGGTATCTACACCAAATCATTCCCATAATCCTATCCTTAATTTTCACAAGCCTAGGTTCTTAGCTAGGAATTCACCATTAGTGACTACTCTTCGATTCTGGGGTGTTAGGGATTCGAATGTGGGAGAGAAAACCTAGAACTCATTAGAAGGAGAAATTTCTTAGCCCTTAGAAAATCTCCCTTCATCTCTCAAAGTTCATGCCTCAAAATAATGGGGTAGAAACCCTAAAATTCTGACTTAAATTGACTTTCTACCTGGCGTCGTCTGCTGTAGCGGTACATTTCTACTGCAGCAATCCCGCTGCGGTGAAGGATCATTCGTCATGGCAGTCCAGCCTCTTGGGCCAACCAATTTTTTTCTACCCATTATGTCAATTAATAAAATAATCTCTTATTCTGAGAAAATAATCTAGACCCAAAAAATAAATCCTTACGCCAATGTCATCGAGGCTCTATAACGATCGATGGGTCATTACATCATATACCAATTAAATAACCGTTCATGCCCAAATGGCTTCACAAGATATGTAGGGGCTTTCTATCGCATCATAGTCCAAATCCATATGGGATCATAATTATGGTTATACCCTTTCTACCACGGTCTTATCGCCATCATTGTTGGATTTAACTGAAACTTTACCAGACCCCCTTTTTGAGGTCCTACAATGCTAATAGGAGTACTACATAGACATGTTGCACGAATTTAATTCTCCTATCCTCGCATTCACAACTAGGAAAGAGTCCCACATACGCCGCTTCTACTAGCTATTTTCACACTCGAATCGACCGGTTTAATCCTGGGTCTCCCACATTCCTTAACTGTAACCCACAATCGCATACTTATTGCTCATAAAACCCCCATGTTATCACCATCCTCCATAAAGCTCCCTTTATCAGGTACTCGGGATATTTTCTAACCCTCGTAGGAATTTGCACCCTCAGATATATCACTGCAATGGACCTACCCACTGCAGTGGTGCCTTTTTACCGCAACGGTAGCAATTAAAATCTATCCACTGCAGTGAAACCGAGATTATAGATTAAGAAGTAGAAAGGACAATTTTTGGTTCATTCTCACATTTTCATTCCAACTTTTCCCCAAATCCTCCCCGATTCATTCGCGATTCCCTTCGATTTCATAGGTAATTCTTATCCCCACAACTTTATTGTTTTACTTACTCTACAATGCTTGTGCATGCCTTTCTGCATGGATTAGAGTTGAATTATGGGGCGGGAAAGATTCTTTTTTTTTGCTCTTAATAGGGGTAGATTATTGAATCATGTTACTAGTACTTATGTTTATTCAAGTGATCATAATCATTATCTGCGTGCTATAGACTTTTCTTTCATGAGGTTTTGCACTAGAAGTGGTAGGGTGGTGGTCTAAATTTTTTTGATCCCAGAGTGAGGCGAATCTTCTATTTCCCTCTCTCATCATTATGCTTTGTCGGTAGGCTGGTGTGCGCAAGGAGGTAAAGGACTACATGCTGGGGTGTGATGCGCCCTTCAATCCCTTGAGGGTGAAAGATGTGCCTAAAAGGGGCAGGAAGAAGAGGAAAGTTGACTCAGAGGATGATAGTGATGTCCCTGGCGATTATGGGGCTGGTTCCACCAGGCTCACTAGACCCTTCCAATGGATATAAGCTGATCTATGTGGGAGTTACTGGGTGGGTTACCCAGATTGCAAACTCGAGAGGTGCATTATCTAGTGATGTTGTGGACTCCGAGGTCTTATAAGGAGTTGTTGCCTCATTAGCCCAAGTCCATATTAGGCTCTCCAAGGATCTGGAGAAGGAGAAGAATAAAATGCGATCATGTGACAAGCTTTTTGTCCGCATGTGGAAGGGGGTGAAGAAGATTTGTTGCATCCTTCCAAGCCTCAAGGTTCCCTAGTTGTCCTCGATAGATGTCCCAGAGTACTCCTTCTTCAGTGGTGGCAAGGACGAAAGGTCAATGACCCTGATACAACAGTGATGAGGCTTCAAGCTAGTTAGGGCCATAATGCATCTACCTTATGTTTTCCTCCATTAGCTCAGATATTTCCTTAGTCTTAATGGGCCAAATGTTGAAAAATTTCTCTTTTTGCTCATTGTTGGATTATTTTCTATTTTTCTCTATTTTTGGTAAATGGGTTCCTGTTGGGGCATTTGAATGACATTGACCATGTTTTGTCCCCATGGTTATATAAATACCAGTTTTCATATACACATATGCTCGATTAACCACCTTTGACATAATTGAAATTTTTTTCAAAACAGGGGAATTGGATTCTTACTAGGAGCACAACGGTCATTTTTCCACTACAGCGGA
Organism: Datura wrightii; assembly: GCA_035772735.1. NCBI lineage: Eukaryota > Viridiplantae > Streptophyta > Magnoliopsida > Solanales > Solanaceae > Datura > Datura wrightii. The sequence goes on along the minus strand of JASDFA010000020.1, from coordinate 108,374,005 downwards.
CCCATTATAGTGGTCCCTTCTCGCTACATCAAAACACACCTTGTTGCAGTGAAACTCACTAAGCAGAACTCATATAGGGATATTTGTCGACCCAGTCAACATTGATCTCCTTTTTCCACCAATATTTTTACACCACTAACATTTCACACTTCATTATCAATTCACACGTCAACATGGCTACACTACCAGATACTAACTTGAATCTTATAGATACCAATTGAGCCCGTCAAAATATCAATTGGGATTTTTCAGATACCAATTGGACTTAACATAGTAGGATAACATACTCAGTCAGCATGATTGGAAAGAATTAAAGCGACAACTTCCTAAATGCCTCATAGCTCCCCCAAGATTAGATGCGGACATTTACATACTAATCCACAAGACTCTACTTGACATTGCTCTTGTACTTGTGATATCGGTAACCTAGACGCTCTGATACAAACTTGGCACAACCCAAATGGGTGGGTCATGGGGGCACCTACATTGACTCTAGCTCGATAGGAGAATCCCATTTTGAACAACATATCAAAATATCGAGAATTTCTGATTAGCTTACATAAATCAACAATGTTTTAAATCTCACAGTAAAATCCCTCAAGAACCCATGACTCTCCCAGGATCTAATCTAGAAAGATACAAGAGCTCTATTCAAATTACTAGAAAATAAAAAGAAGACGCAACTTCACTTGCAAAGAGAATGAAGAAGTTGATGGTGAGTATCGTCACGCGAATCATGAGACTGCAAATCACCTTCCACAACCTACACCCAAAAAGGTTAGAAAGGTAGTATCAATACACCACGTGTACTTCTACCATCATCGACTTATTGAATTAGTTATTGCAATAGCATGAAATTAATATGCAATCAATAAATCAGTTTTTAACATGCAACTTCAAAATTAATCCAACAAATAACTTAATCTCTAATTAACCCAGTCATTTAGCACTACATCCCTTTTTCACTACTGAGGTTATCCATAAGGGCTAGCCTAAATTCTGTCTAGGCCATGTGGTAGTGGTAACTTGATAGTTGCAACAGTCGTGCCGCAACAAAAATCCCACCGCTGCAGCGGTACTACTCTAGACACTAGCTCGACTTTGTTGGCAACCTCTATTTTTCAGAACTTCATCAATTAAACAAGTTCTAATATAATTCAAAAGCTATAGCAATCTACACTCGAGTAAATATACATATTTTCATTTTTAATCTTATCACAATTATTAGTTTCATTCCCACAGTCAGGATCAACCCAGAAATAGCAAATAAACACATTAACTAACAAAGTTGAATACAACCATTTTTCCTTGAACAAATAAATTCATCAAACATCAAGGCTTACAATATAGGAAGACACAAATAAGAAACAAATCAAATGCACACTGGACACACGGTGTCATCTTAAAATTCATATCATCGAATGTTTGTACAGATATCAGTATAATACTTGTCATAGATCTCTGTCACGCAGTCGTATGTATATCATAATATAGCTATACCAATCTATGTCACACAACAGTATGTATATCTTAATATACATGTACTAATCACTGTCACACAATTGTATACATATCATAACATACCTATACAGATATCTGTCACACAGGATTGAACACATCTAAATGACACACACTGTACACATATGTTAGAGGGTCTTATTTCTGCCCTACCAGTCATGAAATGTAGAGGACTCTATAAATCCATGTACTGTATCGGCATGGTACCCGCTCCCACTCATATGCTCATCCAAATGATCACCTCGGACATGTAACACTCCAAAAGTCCCTAAGATCTTACCCGGGGGTTGAATCAAATAAAATGAGAAAATCTGCACCAGGTCACAGAACGACTCATCAGGTGACTTGTTAAGTCACTTTACGGATTGTTAGGTGACCTCTTAAATTGTGATAATTTGTAGAAGAAGTTATTTTTTCGGAAGACAGGACGGATGGGATGATGAGTCATCATTTCACACCATAAGTCATGTTGTGACCCACTAAATGTGTAGTTTTGAAGAAAGGATTGATTTTTCAGTGTTTATAACGGATTGAGGGAATAGGTTGTGTGTCCCTAATGACTCGTTAAGTTACTCATTAGTGGAAAAGATAAAAAAGTTGGAATTACGGCTAGTGGTGACAAGAAGACCGTACAAGCCATCAACTGACCCAACGAGTCGTCTAGTCCCTCATTGGGACTGGAAGGGTCATTTTTTTAGTCGGTTTATTAAGGGTGTTTTTATAATTCCCTAACTTCCTAACTCCTAATGATGTTGTTTTGAGCCTTAAAATAAGTGTTTTAAGAGGGTTTAGCCTAGTCTAATTCAGTAGGCTCCCTTGCATGTATTGTATTGAAGTTCTCTTCCAAGATCAAAGTAAAATCCTCAATTCTTTTGGGCTTTCAAGACTAGTTTGGAAATCAGTTTTACCTAGGTATGTAGGGCTATGAATGGGGGATTGTTTTCCACCCTCATGCCCAAATTTCCCCTCTAATTCATAAATTCAAGTTTCTAATTAAGTGTACTGATTTTTAGAGTTTTAACCCAATTTTATGAAATTATCTATGCTATGTTTATGAATCTAATTCCCTAATGTTTTAATGTACGATTTAAGTCTAATTGGAAGATTTTACACTCAATTTGATTATAAATTCATGATTTCATGTTTTTAGAAATTACGCCCTATTATGTAAGTTTTATGAAAATTCAAGTTTATGACCCATAATTTCTAGCATGATGAGATATGTAGTATACATGAATGTGTATAAACTCTCAACTTATGAATCCATGATTTTGACTTATGAATTCTATTTCAAGTATGCATGATTTTATGATTTAGGAAAGTCTATGTAAGTTAACCGTGCTTGTTATGATTTTAGCCAAGGCTAACAAGATTAGTTTATGATATGATTTGGAGTCAAGACTCCAAATGCAGTTTATGGTATGACTTAGAGTCAAGACTCCTAATGTTCAGATTTAAGTTATGCTTTGAGAATATGATTATATGAGAAATATGCATATTTTGGGAGTAATTTCTAGCACCGAGTAGGCCAAGGGTTTCGAGGTTCCAAGGTCTGATAAACTATGCGCCAATGTAGGTATATATTTGGGACCTCTCAAGAGAGTGCTTCCTCTACTCAAGGGAACACTGTGATATCACACCTTATTCATCGTTTGCCTTGGCAAGGCTTAGGATGGCTCTCTTCCACATGGGCAAGACGTGGGATCATCATGCGCTCATACATGGTGGTTTTTGATTATGACGAGTCTCCTATTATTTCTCAAAATTTCAGTTACTCATGTTCATGACTTATGATATTACGTTTTATAGCATGTTTGACTCAATGATCAGTTATGGGCTTTTACTTATGATTTTAAGCATGAAAAGTCATATTAGTTTTATTTTTAAATCTTGGGTCATTATGTTCAGTTATGATAACTAGCTTATGATTATGTATATCTCAGATATGGCCTTTAACATGCAGTCTTTACTCTCATGATCTATTTAATTATATGCATGATTTGACATAACATTTTACTAAGCATGTTTTACTCACCTTACATACTCAGTACATACAAAGTACTGAGCGCATGCACTATGCTATACCGTTTCATGATATAGGTTTAGGTGATCCGGCTCAGTCTTGCCGATAGCTTGCTCCCATATCAGTCTAGTTCAGCCTATGCTTTGGGTGATTCCTCATCATCTGAGGACATCTATTATTTTAGACTTGTTATGTCAGTTTAGTGTCAAACTTGGAGTTAGCTGGGGGCTTGTCCCAATATCTCATTAGATAGTAGAGGCTTTTCAAACATAGACTTAGTATGTTAAGCTTATAACTCAGCATTGTTATATTATCCTTTTATTTATGCCTCATGACATTCAATCATTTGCTTATTCATGCTTATGTTGATTTCTAATCAATTATGCTATTCAGTAATGCTATGTATGTACCATGGGTTAGCTTGGAGAAATTCGTGGTTCTAGGTTCCGAGTCTCGATTCAGGTCTCAACTCAGGTCGTGACAAATTTTGTATTAGAGCAAAGTTTTAGGTGTTTCCTACGGTGTTTGAAAGCTTCTTTAAGTAGAGTCTTTTCTATGGGTGTGAAGCACGCCACACTTATGGGGAAGAGGCTACAAGTCGTTTTAGGTAATTTCCCTTCTTTCATGATCTATGTCGTGCAATGAACTACCTCTATATTCCTATAACTTGTGCTACATGCGTTTGTAGAAATATGCCTCCACACCGAGTAAGTAGTAAAAAACTGCCAATGGGAATGTCCATGGCAATGGCAACGGAGATGGGCATCAACAAGCCCCACCAGCTCTAGAAAATCCCTTGCCCGAATAAGTTACTCATGCCGAGTTCAGGGCAGTATTTCAGAAGTTGGCATAGGTCATGATCGCTCAGGTCAACCAGCAAGCGGTGGCCCATGTTCTCAGTATAGGAACGCAGAAGCATCGAGAGTGCGAGACTTTCTCAGGATGAACAATCTAAATTTCTTTGGTCGAAAGTGGATGAGGACCCACAAGGTTCCTTGAGGAGGTGTAGAAGATCACCCAAATTATGGGGGTGACAGGAGATGAGAGTGAAGACTTAGCCTTCTATCAGCTAAAGGGGGTTGCTTACATTTGGTTCCACCAGTGGAAGGATAGTAGGGGAGTTGGAGAAGTTCCTATGGGTTGGGATGAGTTTGTGATTCCTTTCTTGGATAGGTTCTTCCCTAGGGAGTTGAGAGAGGCAAATGCGGTGGAGTTCGTCAACTTGAAGCCAAACAATAGGACTCTCTAGGAGTATGCTTTGGAGTTTACCCGGTTGTCCAAATATGCACCGGAGATGGTTGTTGATCCTAGGGCTCGGGGAGCAAGTTTGTGAATGGAGTGGCAGATTCCTTGGTCAAGGAGTGCAAGACCACCATGTAGATCAATGACATAGATTTCTCCCAGTTGGTCATATATGCCAGAAGATAGAGGCAGAGCAGATGAAGGAGAAGGAGAGAAAGGCCAAGAAGGCTAGGATAGGGAGTCATGCGCACTTTCATTAAAGGTTCGATGGTGGACATCAACCTCAATTCCACCAGGGGTTGTCAGCCTTTGCTCCTTTATCACCTAGTGTTCCATCTAGGCCCCGGGGAGATCAGAGAGGTAGAGCGTCAGGCTCTAGGGCTTAGAGGAGCATGACAGGAGAGCACACTTTTCTAGCTTGTAGAAAGTGTGGCAGGAAGCACCATGGTAAGGGCTTGGTTGGTTTAAATATTTGCTTTGGGTATGGGAAGCCCAGGCATATGTGCAGAGATTGTCTGGCTAGGCAAGGAAATAATGAAGGTCGTGCCCCAGCCACCAGTTCAGTAGCTCTAGTAGCTCGCCCATCTCAGCAGGGTGTCTCTTCTAGTGCAGGTGGCAGTTAGCGCTAGAATAGGTTCTATTCCCTAGCTTCTCATTTAGAGCAGGAGCTCTCTCCCAATGTAGTCACTGGTATGTTATGAGTATTCACTCTTGATGTGTATGTGTTTTTAGATCAAGGGGCTAACTTATATTTTGTGACTCCTTATGTTTCTGTTAGTTTCAGAGTGAGTCCCAAAATCCTGTCAAAACCCTTCTCAGTCTCAACTCCTATTGGTGAGTCAGTTTTAGCTTGATGGGTGTATAGAAATTGCCCTGTCACGATTCTTCAGAAAGTCCACTCAGACGACCTAGTGAAGTTAGATATGATCGATTCTGATTTTATTTCAGTAGTGGTTTGGTTGCACGCATGTTATGCTTCAGCCAATTCAAAATAATATAATATGGAATTTTGTTGAAAAGAATCTTCTCTTCCTCTACAAAAGGTGTGCCCATTAGCAAAAGTCTACTCCTTTTTTCTTGTGCATTTTCTTCCCATTTTTCCCTCAGCAGCCTCTAAAATGTCTTAGAGTTAAATCTGGACCATTTTACCCTCATCAATGCGGCCTTACTTGTGAGGAACCTACATTTCACAATGCTCATCCACGGGGCACAAGTGTCTCGTTTATCTGGACTAGAACTCCTGATAGGATCCTGCATTTACAACCTGCATTTCGCAGGTGCTGACCTACGTTTCACAGGTACTCTTTCAACCTCAGACTAGTGCATTCTACATTTAGCCTGCTTTCACAGGTGTCATCCTGTGAAGTGCAGGCCCTCTTCTTCCAACATCATGCTTTTCATTCAATTCTTTTTCTCTGCCTATTTAAGTTCAATACCTGCACAAACCAAAGACAAGGGGCATAAAATCCTCCTAAATAAATTGATTACCAAGTAGAAGCTCATGCTAAAAACCCTAATGAGTTGGTAAATTACCAACTCATAAAACCCCCAAACTTGAATCATTCCTTTTCCTCAAGCATGGCATTTCTTCACAGTTGTAAAAATTGAATTAAGCATGCCACACCATAAAATTTGTACACAAGGGACCACTATGACTAGGACAACCCCAAAATCACACATCAATGACAAGAAAAGACTCAACAATTTTGCACATGCTCCAAGAGGTAACCACAAATGATTGACGTGACTGAAAAGTGTTTATTTCATTCAAAACAAGGGGTATGGTTGATCAAAGCATGCTGAAGTCACAACTTAAGTCATTGAAAGTTCACACTCCAAGATTGCCTTAAAGTTCATGTTGCATGATTGTTATGGTTGCATGCATGTTATGCTTCAATCAATTGTAGAACCCATACGGTATAGTGTTAGTTTCCGAGTGAGCCAGTCCTAGAGTGGAAAGGTAGTTCAGCTTTGCCTGTAAGTTGCTTTATTTCCTATCTCAAGGCCAGGAAGATGATCTCTAAGTGTTGTGTATACCATCTAGATCAGGTCAAGGATTCTATGTCCTAGACCCCAACTCTTTATTCTATCCTTGTTGTACGTGAATATCCGGAGGTGTTCCCAGATGATCTACCAAGAGTCCCTCTTGAGTGGGAGATTTACTTTGGTATTGACCTTCTTTCTGATATGCAACTATATCAATTCCTCCTTATAGATTGGCCCCAACCGAACTAAAAGTGTTGAAAGAGTAGTTGAAAGATCTCCTAGATAAGTGTTTCATCAGGCCTAGTAAATCCCTATGGGGTGCTCTAGTTCTCTATGTTTGAAAGAAGGATGGTTTCTTTAAGATGCTCATTGATTATCGATAGTTAAAGAAGGTCACAATTAAGAATAAGTATCCCCTCCGCAGGATTGATGACTTGTTTGACCAGCTTCAGGGTGCTAAGTGCTTCTCAAAGATATACCTCAGATCTAGATATCATCAGCTCAGAGTTAGGGAGAGTGACATTCTGAAGACAACCATCAGGACTTGATATGGTCACTATGAGTTCGTAGTTATGTCTTTTGGACCAACGAATGATCTTGCATCTTTTAGAGATTTGATGAACAAGGTGTTTTAGCGATATTTGGATGTGTTTGTGATTGTCGTCATAGATGATATTCTCATATACTCTTGGAGCAAGAAGGAGTATGCCACTCATTTAAGGATTCTGTTGCAGACTCTTAAGGATGACCAACTATTTGCTAAATTAGAAAGTGTGATTTTTGGCTGAACTCAGTAGAAATTTTAGGCCATGTAGTGTCTAGCGAGGGTGTGCAGGTAGACTCTCAGAAGATAGAAGCAGTGAAGAATTGGCCTAGATCAGTTTGTCCTTCGGATAATAGTTGGATACTACAGGAAGTTTGTAGAGGGATTTTCATCCATTTCAGCACCATTGACTAAGTTGACTCAGAAGAAGGTCAAATTTCAGTGGTTCGATGCGTGTGAGAAGAGTTATCAGGAGTGAAAGACCTGACTCACTTTAGCCCCAGTGTTGACCCTACCATAGGGCACAAATGGTTTTGTTGTGTATTGTGATGCCTCTTGAGTTAGTATTGGTTGTTTGTTGATACAACATGATAAGATCATTGCATACGCCTCTAGACAACTTAAGACCCATAAAAAAATTACCCAATGCATGACCTAGAGTTGGTAGCCGTGGTGTTTGCTTTGAATATTTGGATACACTATTTGTATAGGGTGCATGTGGATGTATTCACGAACCATAAGATCCTTCAATATGAGTTCACTCAGAAGGACCTGAATTTGCGGTAAAAGAGATGGCTAGAGCTTCTCAAGGACTATGACATGAGTGTAATTTAGTGGAGGATGCTCTTAGTAGGCTGTCCATGGAGGGTGTGTCTCATGCGAAGGATGGAAGGAAGGAGTTGGTGAAGGATGTCCACAGTCTTGCTCATTTAGGGGTTCACCTTACAAATTCTACGGATAGTGGTGTTATTGTTCAGAATAGGTGGAAATCTTCTTTTGGTGATGAAAGTCAAAGCTAGGCAAAATGAGGATCCTATCATAGGAATCTAAAGGAAACTGTCTAGAATCAGTAACTAGAGGTTTTCTCCCAAGGGGGAGATGGTATACTCAAATATCAGGGCCAATTGTGTGTGCCCATTATAGGTGACATGAGAGAGAAAATGTTGAGAGAGGCTCATAGCTCTCGGTACTCTATGCGTTCAGGTGCCACCAAGATGTACTGTGACCTACGAGAAGTCTATGGGTAGAATGGCACGAAAAAGGACATTGTAGAGTTTGTGGCTAAGTGTTCGAATTGCTAGCAGGGAAGGTTGAGCACCAGAGACCTGGAGGTATGCTTCAGGATGTTAGCATTCCTACTTGGAAGTGGGAGGAGATCAATATAGACTTCATTACAGGCTTGCCTCATACACGCCAACAATATGACTCTATATGGGTGATTGTAGACAGATTGACCAAATCAGCCCATTTCTTACTGGTCAAAACCACAGATTCAGCTGAGGATTATACTATTTTGTACATTCGGGAGTTATTTCGGTTGCATGGAGTTCCTTTGTCCATCATCTAATATAGGGGTTCTCAGTTTACCTCTTAGTTTTGGAGGTTATTTCAGAAGGGTCTTGGTACTCAGGTAAAGCTTAGCACAACTTTTCACCCGCAGAGAGATGGTCAGGCTGAGCGAACCATTCAAACTCTTGCGAACATGTTTAGAGCATATGTGATTGATTTTAAGGGTAGTTGGGATGATCACAAACCTCTCATTTAGTTTTCCTAGATTAACAATTATCACTCCAGCATTCAGATGGCTCCGTTTGAGGCTCTTTATGGGAAGAGGTGTAGATTACCTATTGGATGGTTTGAGGTAGGTGAGGCTACATTGATAGGGCTAGATTCATCTCATGAGGCGGTGCAGAAAGTTCAGCTTATTAGGGAAAGGCTGAAAACAACTCAAAGTCATTAGAAATTGTATGCGGATGTTAGGCGGAGAGAGCTTGAGTTTGATGTTGATGATTGGGTGTTTCTAAAAGTGTCGCCTATGAAGGGAGTGATGAGGTTCAGAATGAAAGGGAAGCTTAGTCCCCGATATGTTGGTCCTTATTGAATTCTGAGTCGAGTTGCAAGGTGGTATATGAGTTGGAGCTACCAGCGGAGTTAGCTTTAGTGCATTTGATTTTCCATGTATCTCTATTGAAGAAGTGCATTGGTGACCCAGCCTTAGTTTTTTCGGTGTAAAGCATGGGTGTGAAGGATAGCCTTACCTATGAGGAGGTTCTGGTTGAGATCCTTGATCGTCAGGTTCGGAAGTTGAGGAACAAGAAAGTAGCTTCATTAAAGGTGTTGTGGAGAAATCAGCTTATTGAGGGAGCTACGTGGGAAACGGGAGAAGATATGATGGTTAGATGCCCGCATCTTTTCCTTTCTGGATCAGTTCCAGCATGAGGTACCAGTTTCCTCCTTAGTACTCTATTAAGCTTCATATCAAGTTTAGTCCCTCAGTCTCTTTCATGTTATTGAATGCATTAGTTCAGTCATGTATATCAGTCCGGAGTCAATCACTCCATAAGTTTTTAATTATGTATGTTCAGTTTTGGGATTGCAGTTCTTTCCTTTACCTTTTAGCATGCTTATTTTATATTCGAGGATGAATGTTCCCAATGGGGAGATAATTTAACACCCCAAAAGTCCCTAAGATCGTACCCGAGTATTGAATCAGAGAAATTAAAAATATCTACACCAAGTCACAAAATTACTCGTCAGGTGACTCACTAAGTCACTTGACGAATTGTTAAGTGACCCATTAAGTGGTGATAATTTTGAGAAGAAGTTATTTCGGAAATATAGGATGGATGGGATGATGAGTCGTCATGTCACAGCACAAGTCATGGTGTGACGTGTTAAGTGTGTAGTGGTGAAGAATGAGTTGATTTTCTAGTGTTTAGAACAGATTGAGGGAACGATTCATCATGTCCCTAACCACTTGTTAAGTTACTCGTTAGTGGGAATGATCAAAAAGTTGGAATTATTGCCAGTGGTGATGAAAGACCTGACGAGTCATCAACCCAACAAGTCGTCCAGTCCCTCATTGGGACTGCCAGGGTCAATTTTCCAGTCAATTCATTAAGGGTGTTTTGTAATTTCCTAAATTCCTAACTCCTAATGAAGTCTTTTTGAGCCTTGAAATGTGTTTTTGAGAGGGTTTAGCCTAGTCTAAGTCATTTTTCTCCCATGCATGTATTGAATTGAAGTTCTCTTCCAAGATCAAACTACAATCCCTTCTCAATTCTTTTGGCCTTTCAAGACTAGTTTGGAAATCAGTTTACCCAGTTATGTAGAGCTATGAATGGGGGTATTTTTTTTCATCCTCATGCACAAATTTCCCCTCTAATTCATGAATTCAAATTTCTAACCACGTGTACTGATTTCTAGGGTTTTAATCCAATTCAATGAAACTATATACTATGTTTATTGGTCTAATTCCCTCATGTTCTAATTTACGATTTAAGTCTAATGGGAAGACTTTACACTCAATTTGATTATATATCATGATTTCAAGTTATTACAAATTATTCCCTATTAAGTAAGTTTTATGAATATTCAAGTTTATGATCCATGATTTCAAGCATGATGAGATATCAAGTATGCATGAATGTTTATGAATTCTCAACTTATGATTCCATGATTTGTATTATGAAGTCTATTTCAAGTATGCATGATTTTATGATTTGGGAAATACCATGCTAGTTAAGTATGCTTATTATTTTTTTGCCAAGGCTAATAAGATCACTTTATGATATGATTAGGATTCTAGACTCCTAATGCAGTTTATGGTATGACTTGGAGTCAAGATTCCCAATGTTCATATTTAAGCTATGATTTGAGAATATGATTATATGAGCAATATGCATATTTTGAGAGTAGTGTCTAGCACCGAGTAGGCCAAAGGGTTCAAGGTTTCCCGGTCTCATAAATTACTCACCAATATAGGTATATATTTGGGACCTCTCAAGAGAGTGCTTCCCCCACCCTAAAGCACACCGTGATATCACACCTTATTCATTGTTTGCCCTGGCAAGGCTTTGGATGGCTCTCCTTCACGTGGGCATGACGTGGGATCATCATGCACTCATATAGGGTGGTTGTGGATTATGATGAGTCTCCTATTGTTCCTCATGATTTTAGTTACTAATGTCACCAAAGCGCATGCTAGCATACGTGGTAGTCAAGTAATATAGGAATGGAAGTCTCGCTTATCGATCCCTCAGAGACTTGTCAGTTTAATCGTTTAATGTTGTTTCTTATTTTGCAATTCTATTAAACAGTTGAAATGGGGAATGGTTTGGAAAATTAACTACTAAAAACTTTTGATACAAAATTAACTAAAGATAGTTGCAAACTTGGTTTTACCTCAGATGATGATGAAAATCTAGGGAAATGAAACTTTTATTTTTAGGTTAAGTTTTCACGATGTGATTATACTAGAACAATTCTTCCTATGATTACTAGTTGCGATTTACTATCCCATTCCTTGCCACTCACCAGACCATCCAAGAACTATCTCGTAAACCCTAATACCTATATCCTTATGGTCATAGGAGAAACATGAAACGACGGTTATGCCTACTTGTATTTAAACTAAACAGGATTGAAGGGTATATTCCTATCCTCAACAACAACTTCTATCTTCTCACCAATGGGTTCAAGGGTCTTCGAATTCCTGCTCTATATTTACCTTTAATCCTTTCGGTTCCCTTTCCCAAGTTCAATCGAAAGCCAACAGATTTACTCACAAGTTGATCAGGATAATGAATAAGTAATTAAAACAAGTAAATATAAGCAACCATTAATAAAGAATTGAAACTAGTATAAAATTAGTCTATCAAACATTAACCATCCACCATGGCCAAAACCTTAAAGTATAAGTTTATCCACTCATAGACGAGTGGAAAAAAAATACTTAATCATCATCATTCAAAGTAAAATGATAAAGAAAAGAAGAAACCTAGTGTAGGACTTGTCCCCTCTTCCAAGTGGCTTACAACCCTTACAAAATGATATACGGAATGTAAAAGTGATCAAAAGATGCTAAATAAATGACCTAGAGGCTATACATACATACATACACACATACATACATACATACATATATATATATATATATATATATATATATATATATATATATATATATATATATTTATTTATTTATATAGTTGAGCCTTCAAATGTGGCTTCTACCCTCCAATATTTAGCTTTAAAATCAGCAATTTCTGCTTCGGAATAGGCCTGGCATGCCGCCCCACCTGTAGTCCCAAGTTGGGCTCAAGTTTCCTTTGATGTTCATCTCAAGGCTCTAATCCCCATCCGTAGCACCAAGGAGTTAGCCAAATTTCAACACCTCTGGATCATCGGGGCGCCCTGCACCACTCATAGCCTGTTATACCCCAGGAACCCAAGGATCAGACCAAGGAGTCAAAGGGGGAAAATTTGGGAAAATGTTGCAGCAGTGCAGGACGAGTCACTAGAGGACTCGTGAGGAGGCCCCACGAGTCGCTAGGTGGATTGGGGGAGTATGGAATGGCTGAGGAGCTGAGGTCCCCATGAGTGTGGGAATGACTCATGGCCAGCTACCAAAAGTCATCAGGTCTCCCGTGGGGTGAGATTGAGGGCTAACTAGGAGGTCTGACCAGTGCACCTAACGGATGGGACCCCATGAGTGGTGTCCAGTCCCAATGATTCGTGAGGTGGGTCGTGAGCAAGCCTGTGGAAATTTATTAAGGATGAAGTAGTGTACTTGATGGAAGGTTACCACGACTTGTGGTCACTTGTGATAAGTCGTTGAGTCACCATTTACGAGCCCAACTAAACTGGTATACGGTGTACATGACGGGCGACGTGATGTGTCATTGGCCGTCATAACGTGTCGTCAGGTCACCCATCAGGTTCACCTGGAAGTTATTTCTTGCGAATATAGTAAGGGCCTTTTCGTAATTTTCTACACTCCTAAGACCTAAACTACTTCGTTTTGAGGTCGGGACAAGGTATTTTAAGGGGAAATCATTCATGATCAACCTCATTTTATGCATGTAAGAGTAGAGAGGAAAGAGGAAAGAGATTCAAGTGTTCTTCAAATTCTCCAAGTTTCCATCTAGGGATTTTCAAGGGAGTTAAGAATCACGAAGTTTCAGGTATGTGGGGCTTTGAATGGGTGGTTTAATCCCTATCCATGCCCAATTTCTCCCTAATCCCATGTTTAAAATTACCAAATCTCTATGGGTCACAACCCAAATGCATGTTTTCTCAAAAATCGATATGAGCATGTTGTAGTATGTCCAAAATCATGGGTTTAAAAATTGGGTTGTTTTGACTTATTTCTATTCAATATTTGATGATATAATCCCTAAAAGCAGATATTCCCAAATCATAGGGTTTTTAGTGAAATTCATGGTTATGGTGATTTCACAAGCATGAACTTTTGAATTTTAAGCATTTTTTCAACTACTCATGTTAATATGATCATGTTTCCTATAAATTTAAGCACTCCATGTATGATTGAAATTATGGGCAACGCCCACATGTTGCTTATGATTTATGAACTATGATTTTGGCCGATCCACGAGCCCAACTCCATGGCGAGTATTTCAAATTCTCAAGCATGTTATGATTATCATGATTTAACTATCTATGCATGTCATGTATGAATTTCAATAAGCACGTTGCATGTTTTGGGAGTAGTACTTAACACCGAGTAGGTTCGGGGCCTAGGTTACGCCCCAAATCTCAGAACTACGTGCCACCGTAGGTTAAGTTTGGGACCTCCGTAGTGACTGTCCCTTTTTCCCTACGGGGGCTTCACGAGTGATATCACGCCTTTCATGGTTCATACCCTTGGCAAGGTATGAACGACCTCCCGACTAGGCTTACAGGTCGGGCTCCGTGTGTGCTCATATGGGGTCGGTTATAGAAATCTCCCACTGTTCCTCATTGTTTAATGAATGTATGATTATGTTCTTTTGGCTCAAGTTATCTTTTATGAAATTTTTTTCTCTCATGTTATGACTATGACAGGTTTACGAATATTTTGGAAATCTTGAGCCTTACATTATACTTATGATTTCAGTCTTTATGGTCATGATGTCCCCACTCCTATAACTTTTATGTTTTAAGTATTCGTTTGCACACCTCGCATACTTAGTACATTCCAAGTACTGACCCGCATATTTTCTATGTTGTACCGTTTTATGATACAGGATCCGATTTGCAGGTTCAGCATCACTCTTAGCTTGCTCTCAGTTCTTCTCTCTATTCTCAGTGGTGAGTCCTCATGATTCAGGGGCTTTATTTTTTGATTTTTGTCTGTCTTTTAGTTTTCAGAATGTTGGGGTTTGTTGGGGTCATGTCCCTTCAACCCATCTATTATGATTAGAGCCTTTCAGACCTAATTATAGTATTCAACTATTTACACTTGGATCATGTACTGTTGTTTCTTATATTTCATGTCACAGTTCTATTTAGGTCATGACTATTAAGCTAATTCTTCCACCTTCTATGAATGGTTTAGTTATATGCTCATGCCATGGGTTGACTTGGGGTCCCTCGGGGATCCTTGTCTCGTGTCTACGATTCGGATGTACTCTCGAGTCATGACAAACTTGGTATCAGAGCAATAGGTTCAGATGTGTCCTAGGAAGTCTGAAAGCCGTTCTAGTTAGAGTCTTTTTCATGGGTGTGAAGCGCACCACACTTACGACGAAGAGACTACTAAACATTTTAGGAAATGTTCCCTTCTTTTGTGATCCATGTCATGCAATGAAAAGTCTCTCCAACCTTCTAATTCGTGTTATTCGTGATTGCAAAAAATTATGGATCCTAGAGGAACAAACGGAAGGAGAAACAGAAATGATGAAGGCCACGAAGGTGGCAACGATCATGAGCGTCAGCAAGCCCCACCTATCCAGGAGCCCCAGGCACCAGAGCCAGTTTCCCACACTGAGTTTCGAGCAGCTATTCAGATGTTGGCATAGGCTTTGACCGCTCAGGTCAACGAGCAGGCTGTCCTACATGTCCCATAGAATGGTAACGCAGCAGCGGCTCGGATTAGAGACTTTTTGAGGATGAACCCTCCTGAGTTCACGTGATCAAAGGTGGATGAGGATCCACATGTGTTCATTGAAGGGATCTTGAAGGTCACCCAAGTTATGGGGGTGACAAATGAGGAGTGTATTGATTTGGCCTCTTATCAGCTAAAGGAGGTCTCTTATATTTGGTATAAGCAATGGAAGGATAGCAGGGCAGCGGAAGCAGGACCTATCAGTTGGGATGAGTTCCATATGGCCTTTCTTGACAGGTTCTTCCCTTGGGAGATGAGGGAATTGAAAGCAACTGAGTTTGTTAATCTCAAAAAGGGAAAGATGATGGTGTTAGAATATTCACTTGAGTTCACTCGCCTGTCCAAGTATGCCCCTAAATTAGTGATGGACCAGAGTGCGCGGGTGAGCAGATTCGTGCAGGGCGTAGCCTAGTATCTGGACAAGGACTGCAGAACAACCATGCTTCATTAAGATATGGACTACCCACGGATAGTCCTTTATGCCCAGCAGATGGAGGCAGCTTATATGAGGCAGAGAGAGGCCAAGAGGGCCAGAACTGACAGCTACAGGTTTTCCCGGCCGAGGCCGGGAGGTGGGCCTCACCATAAGTCCCAGCACAGATCTATTACACCAGCACCATCTTCAGCCAGTATCCCATCCAGGCCACGAGACGATCAGAGGAGCAGGGCCTTAGGTTTGAGGGGTCAAAATAGCATGCGCACAGAGTGCACATTCCCATCTTGTGCTAGTTGTGGCAAGAATCACCTAGTGAGGTATTTAGTGGGCTCAAATGCTTGTTTCGGGTGTGGAAAACCCAGACACAGGCTTAGGAATTGCCCCGAAGCCAGGTCAGAGGGTGGTGGAGCCCACACTATAGCAGCTAGTTTACCAGTTCCAGTGCCACGTCCTACTCAGCAGGGTACTTCGACTTGTCCAGCTGGCAGGCAGCTAGAACTAGTTTTATGCACTTGGCTCTCGACAGGAGCAGGAGACTTCTCCTGATGTAGTTACGAGTGTGTTGTGAGTCTTTCATATTGATGCTTATGCTTTGTTAGATTCGGCAGCTACATTGTCTTTTGTGACACCTTACATTGCTAGTAACTTTGGAGTTAGTCCTGAAATTTTTTCAGAACCGTTTTCTGTGTCTACACCGGTTGGGGATTCAATAGTAGTGAGGAGGGTATATAGAGGTTGCCCCATTACAGTATTGCATAAGTTTAGCTCTGCAGACTTAGTAGAATTGACTATGACTGATTTTGAAATTATTTTAGGCATGGATTGGCTGTTCGCATGTGGTGAACCAATCTTAGAATGGAGGGGTAGTTCAGCGGTACCTGTAGGCCGCTTTATCTCCTATCTCAAGGCTATGGAAATGATTTCTAAGGGTGGTATTTACCTTTTGGTTAGGGTTAAGGATGCCACGTCCATGACCCTAACCATTCAGTCATTCCCCGTGGTATGTGAGTATCTCGAGGTATTTCTAGATGTCCTACCAGGTGTTCCTCTCAAGAGGGAGATTGATTTTGAGATCAAACTTTTACCCGACACACATCCTATATCGATTCCTCCTGACGAATGGCCCCAGCTGAGCTAAAAGAGTTGAAGGAGCAGTTGAAGGATTTGCTAGATAAGGGTTTCATCAGACCGAGTAAGTCTCCATGGGCTGCCCCAGTGTTGTTCGTCCGGAAGAAAGATGGTTCCCTTAGGATGTGTATTGACTATAGGCAGTTGAACAAGGTCACCATCAAGAGTAGATACCCTTTACTCAGGATTGATGACCTATTTGATCAGCTTCAAGATGCCAAATGTTTCTCCAAGATAGACCTCAGGTCCGGGTACCACCAACTCAGGGTTCGGGAGAGCAACATCCCAAAGACTGCTTTTAGGACTCGGTATGACCATTATGAATTCGTTGTTATGTCTTTTGGACTAACCAATGCCCCTGCAGCTTTTATGGACCTGATGAACAGGGTATTCAAGGCATAGCTGGATATGTTCGTGATAGTGTTTATTAATGACATACTAATATACTCCAGGAGCGAGGAGGAGCATGCTGCACACTTGAGGGTAGCACTCCAGACCCTCAAGGATAACCAGCTATATGCCAAGTTCAGAAAATATGAGTTCTGGCTGAATTCAGTTGCATTCTTGGGACATGTAGTGTCAAGCGAAGGTATAAGGGTGGACTCCCAAAAAATAGAGGCAGTGAAGAACTGGCCAAGACTGGTAAACCCTTCAGAGATCAGGAGCTTTTTGGGCTTAGTAGGTTACTATCGGAGGTTCGTAGAAGGTTTCTCATCCATTGCAGCCCCATTGACTAGACTAACCAGAAAAAGGTGAATTTCCAATGGTCGGAGCTTGTGAGAAGAGCTTCCAGGAATTAAATGCTCGACTCACTTCAACACCGGTGTTGACTTTATCGAAGGGAACCGATGGCTTTGTTGTATATTGTGATGCTTCGAGAGTCAGACTGGGATGTGTGTTGAGCATGGGAAGGTAATAGCATATGCTTCCAGATAGCTGAAAATTCATGAGAAGAATTACCCAACCCATTATCTTGAGTTGACCACAGTGGTGTTTGCTTTGATGATATGGTGACACTACTTGTATGGGGTTCATGTAGATGTATTCACTGAAGACAAGAGCTTACAATATGTTTTCACGCAGAAGGATCTCAATCTTCGGTAACGGAGGTGGTTGGAGCTACTAAGGACTATGACATGAGTGTCCTTTACAACCAAGGTAAGGCCAACATGGTAGCGGATGCCCTTAGTAGATTCTCTATGGAGAGTGTGTCGCACGTGAGTGAAGACAGGAAGGAGCTGGTGAAGGAGGTACATCGACTTGTATGGTTGGGAGTTAGATTAGTTAGCTCGATCAATGGGGGTTTAGTTGTTCAGAATGGGTCAAAGACATCCTCGGTAATGGAGGTGAAGGCTAAGCAAGATGAAGATCCAATATTGGTAAAGTTGAAGGAAGCTATTCAAAATCAGAAGGTAGAAGTCTTCTCTAAATGGGGAGATGGTGTACTTCGGTACCAGGGTCACTTATGTGCTTCAAACATGGGTGATTTGAGGAGCCAGATGTTGCATGAGGCTCACTGATCCAGATATTCTATCCATCTAGGTGCCACCAAGATGTATCATGCTTTGTGGGAAATCTACTGGTGGAATGGCATGAAGAGGGATATTGCAGAATTTATAGCCAAGTGTCCGAACTGCCAACAAGTTAAAGTTGAGCATCATAGACCGCGAGGTGTACTTCAGGATATCAGTATTCCTACTTTGAAGTGGGAAGAAATCAACATGGACTTCATAACAGGTTTACCCTGCACTCGTAGGCAGAGCAACTCCATTTGGGTGATGGTAGACACGTTAACCAAGGCTACTCATTTTCTACTAATCAAAAGAACCGATTCAGCGGAAGTTTATGCCAAATTATACATCTGAGAGCTGGTTAGGTTGCACGGAGTGCCCTTGTCCATCATATCAGATAGAGGTACTCAGTTCACCTCTCAGTTTTGGAGATCTTTTCAGAAAGGGACTTGGTACCCAGGTCAAGCTTAGCACGACATTTCATTCGCAAATAGATGGCCAGGGGGAGCGGACTATCCAAACTCTGGAGGACATATTGAGAGATTGCGTTATTGATTTCAAGGGTAATTGGGATGAACATTTACCTCTTATTGAGTTTGCCTACAACAATAGCTATCACTCTAGCATCCGAATGGCACCATTTGAGGCTCTTTACGGACGAAGGTGTAGATCGCCCATTGGTTGGTTTGAGGTCAGTGAGGCTTCGTTAGTGGGTCCAGATTTAGTCCAAGAAGCTATGGAGAAAGTTCAGTTGATAAGAGAAAGGCTAAAAATGGCTCAAAGTCGCCAAAAGTCTTATGCGGATGTGAGGAGAAGAGAGCTTGAGTTCGAGATCTATGATTGGGTGTGTTTGAAGGTATCTCCTATGAAGGGAGTAATGAGACTCGGAAAGAAAGGAAAACTCAGCTCCCGCTATATTGGTCTATACCGAATTGTGAGACGAGTGGGTAAAGTAGCCTATGAGTTATAGTTACCTTCAGAGTTGGCTTTAGTTCATCCTATATTTCACGTATCGCTCTTGAAAAAGTGCTTAGGAGATCCAGCCTTAGTGGTTCCGGTGGAAAGTGTTGGTTTGAAGGATAGCCTCAGTTATGAGGAAATTCCTGTTGCAATCTTGGATCGTCAGGTTCGAAGGCTGATGAACAAGGGAGTAGCTTTAGTAAAGGTGTTATGGAGAAATCAGCATGTTGAGGGAGCTACATGGGAAGCTGAAGCAGATATGATAGCTAAAAACCCTCATTTGTTCCCTACCGGCTGAGTTTCAGTTTGAGGTATCGATTTTTTCCCTAAATATCTAATCAGTTTTTCCTGTTCCGTCCATGCGTGCAAGTTTTTTTTATGATATGATATATGTATGTGATATCTAAATTTAGTACAACTATGTAGTTCTTTTCGAGGGTAGTCATTCCGTCAGTTTTCAGCTTGAATGATCAGTATTTGCATATGCTGATTGGTTGTTCCTGAGTTTTCTGCATGTTTCTAACATTAGAGGATGAATGTTCATAAGGGGGAGATATTGTTATACCCCAGGAACCCAAGAATCGAACCCGGGAGTCAAACAATGAAAAGTTGGGAAAATGTTGCAGCAGTGCAGGACGAGTCACTTGACGACTCGTGAGGAGGCCCCATGAGTCGTCAGGTGGATCGTGGGGAGCCTGGAATGGGATAAGGAGCTGAGGTCCCCACGGGCATGGGAACGACTCATGGCCAGCTACCACAAGTCGTCAGGTCTCCCATGGGGTAAGATTTAGGGCTACTTGGGAGGTCTGACCAGTGCACCCAACGGATGGGACCCCATGGTTCATGGCCAGTCCCAACGATTCGTGAGGTGGGTCGTGAGCAAGCCTGTGGAAATTTATTAAGGATGAAGCATTGTACTTGACGGAAGGTGACCACGACCCGTGGTCACTTGTGACGAGTCATTGAGTGACCAGTTACGAGCCCAGCCGACCTGGTATCTAGTGTACTTGACGGGTGATGCGACGAGTCGCTGCCTGTCCTAACGTGTTGTTAGGTCACCCGTTAGGGTCACCTAGTAGTTATTTCCTGTGAATTAGTAAGGGCCTTCTCATAATTTCCTACACTCTTAAGCCTAAACTACGTCATTTTGAGGTCGGGACAAGGTCTTTTAAAGGGAAATCATTCATGATAAACCTCATTTGATGCATGTAAGAGTGGAGAGGAAAGAGGAAAGGGATTCAAGTGTTCTTCAAATTCTCCAAGTTTCCATCTTGGGCTTTTCATGGGAATTAAGAATAAAGAAGTTTCAGGTATGTGGGGTCTTGACTGGGTGGTTTAGTCCCTACCCATGCCCCAATTTCTCCCTAATCCCATGTTTAAAATTACCAAATCTCTATGGGTCATAACCCAAATGAATGTTTCCTCAAAAATCGATATGAGCATGTTGTAGTATGTCTAAAATCATGGGTTTTGAATTATTGGGCTGTTTTCACTTATTCTATTCAATATTTGATGATTTAATCTCTAAAAGCACATATTCTCAAATCATGGGGTTTTTAGTGAAATTCATGGTTATGGTGATTTGTCAAGCATAATATGAACTTTTGAATTTTAAGAATGTTTTCAACTACTCATGTTAATATGATCATGTTTCCTATAAATTTATGCATTTCAAGTATAATTGAAGTTATGGGCAATGCACACATGTCGCTTATGATTTATGAATTATGATTTTGGACGATCCAAGGGCCCAATTCCATGGCTAGTATTATGAATTCTCAAGCGTGTTATGATTATCACGATTTAACTAATCATGAATGTCATGTATGAATTTCAATGAGCACGTTGCATGTTTTGGGAGTAGTACTTAACACCGAGTAGGTTTGGGGCCTAGGTTACGCCCCAAATCTCAGAACTACGTACCACCGTAGGTTAAGTTTGGGACCTCCTCAGTGACTATCCCTTTTTCCCTACAGGGCCTTCACGAGTGATATCACGCCTTTCATGGTTCATACCCTTGGCAAGGTATGGACAGCCTCCCGACTAGACTTACAGGTCGGGCTCCATGTGTGCTCATATGGGGTATGTCGGTTATAGAAATCTCCCACTGTTCCTCATTGTTTAATGCATGTATGATTATGTTCTTTTGGCTCAAGTTATGTTTTATGAAATGTTTTTCTCTCATGTTATGACTATGACAGGTTTATGAATATTTTGGAAATCTTGAGCCTTACGTTATACTTATGATTTCAGTCTTCATGATCATGATGTCCACACTCCTATAACTTTTATATTTTAAGTGTTGGTTTGCATACCTCTCATACTCATTATATCCCAAGTACTGACCCACATATTTTCTATGTTGTATCATTTTATGATATAGGATCCGGTTCGCAGGTTCAGCATCGCTCTTAGCTTGCTCTCAGTTCTGCTCTCAGTTCTCAGTGGTGAGTCCTCATTATTCGGGGGCTTCATGTTCGGATTTTTGTCTGTCTTTTAGTTTTTAGAATGTTGGGGTTAGTTGGGGTCTTGTCCCTTCAACCCGTCTATTATGATTATAGGCTTTCAGACCTAATTGTAGTATTAAGCTATTTACACTTGGATCATGTACTGTTGTTTCTTATATTTCATGTCACGG
Source organism: Datura wrightii (assembly GCA_035772735.1). Lineage (NCBI taxonomy): Eukaryota > Viridiplantae > Streptophyta > Magnoliopsida > Solanales > Solanaceae > Datura > Datura wrightii. The sequence goes on along the minus strand of JASDFA010000020.1, from coordinate 108,351,912 downwards.
TTCTATTTAGTTCATGACTATTAAGCTAATTCTTCCGCTTTCTGTGAATGGTTTAGTTATATGCTCATGCCATGGGTTGACTTGGAGTCCCTTGGGGCTCCTTGTCCCGTGTCTATGATTCGAGTGTACTCTCGAGTCGTGACATAGCCCCTGAGTGTTGGTCAAATTTCTTGGCTCTAGAACTTCTCTGGTGCCTAGCCCCATCCATAGCACTAGAACTTTGGAAAATTTCTCTAAGTCTAAAATACTTTGGGATTCTGTGCCTCCCGTCTCACCAAAGTGTTGAATGAAACATCTTTGAAGTTTGGGACCTGGTCCTGGGCGTCAGCCATAGCACCAAATTTAATGCACATTCTGCTGATGTATGGGACCTGGCGATGGGCGCCAGCCATAGCCCCAGGTCCTTCTTCTCAGCTTCTCAAATTTTCAACCTTGAGCTAATTTGGGTCCTTTTCCTTGGTTTCCTGCTCAAAACATCTCAAATCATTTTTTAGTATACAAAACACACAAACACATGAATTTATGCATTTCATAAGGATTATAAACTGAAAAAAGGTAAAAGTTGGGCAAAAATGAGGCAAATGGGCATAGAATATGCCCAACATCACCACCCCACACATAAACCATTGTTCATCCTCGAACAATACTTAATACACATATAAACTCATCTTTTACCATCACACTTGGTACCTTTGTCAATTCATACTCAACCAACTAGCATAGAGCACAGATCAAGTGGTTCATCAACATACAACAATTCTCATCAACCACATATAAAGGTTTCAAAATCAAGACCACACAACCTCTATTCCTTCCCCTCGCAAAAATTGGGTCAAGAGACTGTTGCAATGATATTTCCACCTGCAATTGTCCCTAGATCTCCTCATATTATCTCGAAGCGCTGCACCAAAGTTGATTGGTATCCCTTTCATAAGCATGTATACCGGCACAACCTGCTCTCAAGTGATGTCCGTCATGTGTGTCCTAGGGAGAAACACGACATAAACTATCTTCATCCAAACTTTTATTCTCCTTGTTCATGTTGGAGAACACAAGTGTGAAGTGAGTGTGTCACGACCCGAACATAGGCCGAATAGAGACACAGGACAAGCGACCCCGATAGGCTCCAATTCGACCCATGGCATGATCATAGCGGCTAAGAGCATACACCAAGCGAAAACTGAAATAATAAAACATGATTAAGTGGAAGGCTGCATACATATCAAGCTAAAACAAAGTCAACACTAACAAGTTGATATTCTATATATTGTCTGAAAAGTCTTTAACATAACTGATGAGTTAATGGGACAACATGCTCAACTAGCTCGACAAAAGTCTGGAACTGAAATAACATAACAATGGATAACTGAATGCCCTCGAAGGATAAGGACCCAACAATACTAGCTAAAATAGGTCTGAGGGGAAAGTAGGACTAATGATGCGGCTGAGATCGATTCCTCGGCCTTGTATCATGAAACGATATAGCATAGAGTATGCGGTTAGTACTTGGAATGTGCTGAGTATGCAAGGTAAGTAAATATGAAAAGTTTAAATACATAAGAGTTCATAAGAGTATGATAGAATGATCATGAAGTAAACATCATAATATAAACATGAGAGCTCAAGGTTTTGAAGCCATTCATAATCTAGTCATAATCATAGTCATAAAATATACCTTATAAAACATAACTTGAGCCAAATTAACATAAACATGACAATGGATAAATCATGAGGAACAATGGGAGAACTCATCTTAACCGACACCATGATAATAGAGCTTACACGATGCCTCAACATTTTGCTCAAGTGGGTAGAGTCGTCCCAGGATTTACATGAAAGGGACATGCATGATATGATATCATAGGGGATCCAAAAATATATGTATATATCTACAGTTGCACGTAGTTCTACGACCACGGGGTTTACCTGAACGCCGGGTCGACTCGATGCAAGACACTACTCTCAAAATTATGCACATGAGGCTCATATCATAATTGTGAAATCATTCATGAAGTTCATGGCCAAATAAATCATAACATACTTGATCATACTTGAAATACATGATTAGCCATGAATAAGGGCCCGTGAATCGGCCAAGAGTCATAAATTCATAAATCATGAAGAACATGCATAATTGTAGAAAATTCATATATTTGACATTCATAAATCCATGAAGAGTACTTGAAGAGAAATCATATCGTAAATCCTAATTTCATAATTTAGGGTTAGGAAGATCAAAATCATAGTAGAATCATAAGTTGAATTTTCATGAAAACCTTACATAATTAGGCATAGATTGACTTAAATTTAAAATCATAAAAATTATGATCAATTTAAATATACAATCTGCCCATAGATCTTAAAATAACATTTAGAACATGAAGAGAATTAACCCATAATCAAGTCAAAGAGAATTCCATAAATTTGGGCTTAAAACCCCCATAAGATCATCAAATTACTTTACTACTTGAATTCATAAACATAGAGGGGAATTGGGGCATGAGATCGAAGAGGAACTCTCTTTCACAACCCTACATACCTGGGTAATATGACGTTACACTCTCCCTTGAAAGCCGAAAGGAATTGGAGAAGAATTTGGGGAGTTCTAGGCTTGATCTTCCCTTAGAAATCCTCTAGTTTGCATGCATGGGAGGGAATGGGTTAGAATAGGTTAAGCACCCTTAAAATCCTCCTAACTGAGCTTAAACTGATGTAGTTTAGGAACTTACAACTTAGGAATTACGAAAATGCCCTTAATAGGAAATCTGAAAAATAGGCACTGCCAGTGACCACGACACATACTATGAGTTCCCACGACTCGTGGTCACCATCCGTTACTTACTTCCAAGATTTCCTCAGTTCTCAGACCTTGGAACCACAACTCGACATGATGAGTTGTTACTCGACACAACGACCCGTTGTGTCCTCTCTTAATCACCGCTAACTCCATAAGTATAATTTCTGAAACTTCCACCATGAGTCAACCAACGAATCGTACCTCCAAATCATGGGTCGTTGGACCTTCCGTTTCCTATGTGCTAATTTTCACTACAGCATCTCAGGACTGCTTACCATGACCCGTTGTTCCTTACAACGAGTCGTATGAAGACTCATACCATCCAAGATAGACGACGACCTCGAACCACGATGCATTACATCACCCAACAGGTCATCCCTGGACTCGTTGCTACTAAGCCTCCTGCTATAGAGTGTGATTATGAGTGGTTCCTATGGGTCGTTACTCCTTCCCGCGACTCGTAGCACTAGTCATTTTGAGTAAAATCTTAGATTTTTCTGTTGTTCCCATTTCAAATTCCCGAGTCTAGTCTTAGGAACTTCTGGGTATTAGAATATCTCCCCCTTGGGAACATTCATCCTCGAATGTGGGGTAAACATACTAAATCACTGGACCTGTCATCCCAAATACTGAACATCTAGAGCTAAAAACTGACAGAGTGACTGACTCCGAACTGAAACATACGATTGAGCTGAATTCACGAATCACATATACATATATTGACATGAAAGAAACTAGGAAACATGAACTGAACATGAAGATGAATAGAGTCTAAAGAGGAATCTAATACCTCAAGCTGGAACTGAATCAGAAGGGTATAGATGCGGGTATTTTCCATCAAATCTGCTTCGGCTTCCCACATAGCTCCCTCAGCATTTTGATTCCTCCACAAAACCTTTACTAAAGATACTTCTTTGTTTCTTAACTTTCCCACTTGACGATCAAGTAATTCAACCGGAACCTCTTCGTAGCTACGACTATCCTTCACACCTACGCTCTCCACCGGAATAACCAAAGCCGGATTACTCATGCACTTCTTTAAAAGTGACACATTGAAAACTGGATGTACTAAAGACAATTCTAAGGGCAACTCTAATTCGTAAGCTACCTTGCCAACACTTCTCACAATCCTGTACGGGCCTACATACCAGGGACTAAGTTTCCCCTTCTTTCCGAACCTCATCACTACCTTCATGGGAGACACCTTCACAAACATCCAATCTTCAACTTCAAACTAAAGTTCTCTCCTCCTCACATCCGCGTAAGACTTTTAGTGACTGAATTGTTCTCAACCTTTCCCTTATAAGCTGAACTATATCCATAGCCTCATGAACTGAACCTAGTCCTATTAAAGTAGCTTCATGAATTTCGAACCAGCCAATAGGCGATCTGCACCTTCACCCATAAAGAGCCTCAAACGGAGACATCTGAATGCTAGAATAGTAACTGTTGTTATAGGTGAATTCAGTGAGAGGCAAATGATCATCCCAACTACCCTTAAAATCAATCACACACGCTCTCAACATATTCTCAAGAGTCTGAATGGTCTGTTCATCCTGACTATCTATTTGTGGGTGAAAAGTTGTACTAAGCTTGAACTATGTACCGAGTCCCTTATGAAACGATCTCCAAATCTGGGAGGTAAACTGAATACCTCTATCTAATATGATGGACAAGGGCACTCCATGCAGCTGAACTAGCTCCCGAGTATACAACTTAGCATAATCCTCCACTGAATCAATATTTTGACCGATAGCAAATGAGCTACTTTAGTTAACCTGTCTATAACAACCCAAATATAATCATACTGTCAAAGAGTGTGAGGCAATCTTGTAAACCTGTCGATATTGATTTCCTCCCTCTTTAAAGTAGGTATACTAATATGTTGAAGCACACCTCTAGGTCTTTGATGCTCAACTTTTACCTGTTGAAAATTTGAACACCTTGGCACAAACTCTGCTATGTCCTTCTTCATGCCATTCCACCAACAGACTTTTCGTAGGTAACGGTTCATCTTGGTGGCACCTGGATGTATGGAATATCTATAACCATGAGCCTCATGCAACATCTGCTCACTCAAGTCATCAACACCCGGTAAACACAATTGGCCTCCTCCTTGGGAGAAAACCTCCACCTTCTGATTCTGAATAGCTTCCTTCAACTTTACCAAAAATAGGATCCTCGTCTTTCCTAGCCTTGACTTTGGTCTCCAAGGAAGATTCTGATCTATTCTGAACAATGACACCACCATCTGATGAGTCAACAAGATGAACTGCTAGTTATGCAAGATGATGCACATCCTTCACTCTCCATAGAACACCCGCTAAGAGCATTTGCCACTATATTAGTCTTGCTCGGATGATAAAGGACACTCATATCGTAATACTTAAGAAGCTCTAACCACCTTCTTTTATGTAGATTTAGATCCTTCTAGGTAAACATGTACTGTAGGCTTTTGTGGTCCGTAAACACATCCACATGGACCCTGTACAGATAGTGTCTCCAAATCATCAAAACAAATACTGTCGCTGCCAACTTGAGGTCATCAGCTGGATAGTTCCTCTCATGGACTTTCAGCTCCCTAGAAACATAGGCTATAACCTTATCGCACTGCATTAATACAAAACCAAGGTCGATCCTTGGGGCATCACAATATACCATAAACCCATCGGTATCCTCAGGTAGAGTCAATACTGGTGCTGAGGTGAGTCGAGTCTTCAACTCCTGAAAGATCTTCTCACAAGCCTCCGACCATTGAAACTTCACTTTCTTCTGGGTTAACTTAGTCCATGGTGCTGCAATGGATGAAAATCCTTCCACGAACCTCCTGCAGTAACCAGCTAAGCCCAAAAAACACCTGATATCTGAAGGACTCACTAGTCTAGGACAATTCTTCACAGCTTCTATCTTTTGAGAGTCCACCTTTACACCCTCATTTGACACCACATGACCCAAAAATGCTACTGAGTTTAACCAAAACTTACACTTGTTGAATTTATCATACAGCCATGCAATCCTTAAGAGTCTGCAGCACCACCTGCAAATGAGTGGCATGCTCCTCCTTGCTCCCAGAGTAAATGAGAATTTCATCTATGAACATAATTATGAACATGTACAAATATGGCTTGAACACCCTGTTCATAAAATCCATAAAAGCTGCAGGAGCATTTGTTAGTCCAAAAGAGATAACTACAAAATAATAGTGACCATACCGAGTCCTTAAGGTTGTCTTCGGGATGTCACTCTCTCTAACCCTTAGCTGATGATATCCACATTTGAGGTCTATCTTTGAAAACCACTTGGCACCCTGAAGCTGGTCAAATAAGTCATCAATTCTGTGGAGGGGATACCTATTCTTGACGGTGACCTTGTTCAACTGTCGATAGTTAATGCACATTTGGAGGGAACCATCCTTCTTTTGGACAAAGAGTACCGTTGCACCCATGGAGTTTTGCTAGGTCTGATAAAACCTTTGTCTAAGAGATCCTTCAACTGCTCCTTCAACTCCATTAGCTCAGATGGAGTCATTCTATAAGGAGGAATAGATATAGGTTGCGTATTGGCAAGAAGGTCAATACCAAAATCGATCTCTCACTCCAGAAGAATTCCCGATAGATCATTTGGAAAACACTTCTGGGTATTCGCACACTACAAAAATTGAATGGATAATTGGGGTTTCGGATGTATCATCCTTAACCTTAACTAGGTGGTACATTCAATCCTTAGAAATCATCTTTCTAGCCTTGAGGTAGGAAATGAAACAACCTACAGGCATAACTAAACCACACGTCCACTCTAGGATTGTCTCACTCGAAAATCAAAACTCTACTGCATGGGTTTTAAAATTTACTAAGGCATAACATGCATATAGCCAATCCATCGCAAAGATAACACCAAAATCTGTCATGGATAGCTCTACCAAATCTGCTGAGGTGACTTTCTACAGGACTATGACAGGGCAATTTCTATATACCCATTGAGCTATAACTGAATCACCAACTGGAATAGAGACTAAGAAGGGTTCTTATAGGATTTCGGGACTGACTCCGAAACTACTAGCAACATAGGGCAACATAAAAGATAAAGTAGCCCCTGGGTCTAACAACGCATATACATTAAAGTGGAACACTCATAACATACAAGTGACAACATCTAGTGAAGTCTCCTGCTCCTGATGAGATGCAAGGGCATAAAACCTGTTCTGGCGTTGACCACCACTTGCACTAGTGGACGCACCCTGCTGAGTTGAGCATGCTGGTGCTGCTGCTATACTGGTAGCCTGAGTAGGGCCTCTACCATCATCCTGCATAGACAATGGACACTCCCAGCGCTTGTTTCTAGGTATACCATACCCTAAACAGATATATGATCCAATCAAGCACTCCCCTATGTGATTCTTGCCTCAATTCCCGTAGACAAGAAAGGTACGCTCTACCTGCATGCTCCTCTGTCACGTTGAGCCTGATGCTCTGCTCCTATGGTCACCTTGAGATCTAGGTGGAGCATTGGCCAATGATGGCATTGGAGCTAATGACCTCTGATGGGACTGCTGACGATGTCCGCCTCCCGATCTCTGCTGGGAGAACCCATTACTATCTGTCTGGGCCCTCTTGGCCTCTCTCTGTCTCAAATGCATCACCTCTATTTGTTGGGCATACAAAACCAAGCAAGGAAAATTGATGTCCTAATGAAGCATAGGAGGTCCTACAATCCTTGACCAGGTAGTCCGTTACTCCATGCACAAACCTACTCACCCGAGCTCTCTGATCAGCCACCATTTCTGGTGCATATTTGGACAAGCGAGTGAACTCTAAATCATACACCTAGACTGTCATATTATTCTACCTCAGGTTCACAAACTCAACTGCTTTGATCTCCCTCATCTCACGGGGAAAGAATCGATCCAAGAATGCGGTAAAGAACTCATCCCAACCAATGGGACTCGCTCCGACTGCTCTGTTATCCTTCCACTGTCTGAACAAGATATGTTCAACCCCTTTCAACTGATAAGAGGCTAGGTCTGTGTACTACTCCCCTATCACCCCCATAATTTGGGTGATCTTCTGGATCTCAACAATAAACTTATGTGGATCCTCATCCACCTTCGATCCGAGAAACTCCGGGGGATTCATCCTAAGAAAGTACTTGGCTCTTGCTGCTAGCGCATTCCCATTCTAGGGAACATACGCTACCGCTTGACCTGGGCAGTCAATGCCTGTGCCAACATCTGGATGGCTGCCCTAAACTCCGTGTGGGCAACCTGCTCGGGCACATGATCTTCTGGGCAGGTGGGGCCTACTGGTGCCCATCCCAGTTTCCATTCTCATGGCTATTTCCATTTCCATTTCTCCTTCCATTAACTTGATGAGGAGTCATGATTCTGCAAATGCGTATAGCATGAGTTGGAAGGATAACCATTTTATTGCACGACATAGATCATGAAAGGAGGGAAGTTTTCCTAAAATGTTCTGTAGCCTCTTCATCATAATTGTGGCACGCTTCACGCCCATGAAAAAGACTACTTAACGTGGCTTTCAGACACCCTAGGACATTTCAAAACCTAATGCTCTAATACCGAGTTTTTCATGACCCGAACATAGGCCTGGATATAGACATAGGACATGGAACCCCGAGAGGCTCCAAGTCAACCCATCTCATGAACATAGCGGCTAAGAGAATACAACAAGAGGAAACTGAAATAATAAAACATGCTTAAGTGGAATTCTGCATATATATCAAGCTAAAACAGAGTCATCACTGACAAGCTGATATTCTACGTATTATCTGAAAAGCCTATAACATAACTGATGAGCTGATGGGACAGCATCCCCAACTAGCTCAACAAAAGTTTGGAACTAAAATAACATAAAAATGAATAACTGAATGTCCTTAAAGGATGAGGACTCACCAACACTGGCTAAACCAAGCCTGAGGGGAAAGCAAGACTAATGATGTGGCTAAGACTAATCCCTCAAACCTATATCATGAAATGATACAACATAGAGTATACGGTCAGTATTTGTAATGTACTGAGGATGCAAGGTAAGTAAAAATGGACAGTTAAAATACATAAGAGTTCATAAGAGTAGGACAACATGAACATGAAGTAAATATCATAATATAAACATGAGGGCTCAAGGTTTTCAAACCATTCATAATCTAGTCATAATCATAGCCATAAAAGATACCTTATATAGCATAACTCAAGCCAAATAACCATATACATGACAATGCATAAATCATGAGGAACAATGGGAGAACTCGTCTCAACCGACACAATCATGATAGCTTACATGATGGCCCAACTTTTTGCTCAAGTGGGAAGAGCTATCCTAGACTTGCCAAGAAAGGGACATGCATGATGTAATATCACAGGGGATGTACTTATGGTGGCACGTAGTTCTAAGACTAGAGTTTTACCTGAATGTCGGGTCTACTCGGTGCTAGACATTGCTCCTAAAAACATGCACATGAGGCTCATATCATAATCATGAAATCATTCATAAAGTTCATCGCCAAATAAATCATAACATACTTGATCATACTTGAAATACATTATTAGCCCTGAACAAGGGCCTTGAGTCGGCCAAAAGTCATAAATTCATAAATCATGAAAAACATGAATAATTGTAGAAAATTCATATATTTGACATTCATAAATCCATAAAGAGTACTTAAGAGAAATCATATCGTAAATCCTAATTTCACAACTTAGGGTTAGGAAGGTCAAAATCATAGTAAAGTCATAACTTGACTTCTCATGAAACTTTGCATAATTGGGTATAGATTGACTTAACTTTGAAATCATCAAAGTTATAATTAATTTAAATATACAATCTACCCATAGATCTTAAACAACATTTAAAACCTGAAGGGAATTGACCCATAATCAAATCAAAGAGAATTTCATAAATTTGGTCTTAAAACCCCATAAGATCATAAAATTACTTTAATACTTGAATTCATAAACATAGAGGGAAATTGGGGCATGAGAGTGAAGAGGAACTCTCATTCACAACCCTACATACCTGGGTAATATGATCTTACACTCTCCCTTAAAAGCCCAAACGAATTGGAGAAGAAATTGGGGAGTTCTAGGCTTGATCTTCCCTTAGAAATCCTCTAGTTTGCATGCATGGGGAGGGAATGAGTTAGAATAGGTTAACCACCCTTAAAACCCTCCTAACTGAGCTTAAAATGATGTAGTTTAGGACCATAGAGATTAGAAATTATGAAAATGTCCTTAATGAAAAATCAAGAAAATAGGCACTTCCAGTGACCACGGCTCATGCCACGAGTCATACCTCATTCCCACGACTCGTGGTCACCATCCATTATTTACTTCCAAGATTTCCTCAGTTCGCAGACCTTTGAAGGATGACTTGACAGGACGATTCATTACTTAACACAATGACCCATTGTGTCCTCTCATTGTCACCACTGACTCCATAAGTACAATTTCTGAAACTCTACCATGGGTCAACCAAAGAATCGTACCTCCAAACTGCGGGTTGTTGGACCCATCCGTTGCCTCTCTGCTAATTTTCACTACAGCTCTTCACGGGTTCTTACTACGACTTTTTGTTCCTTTCAATGACTCATACCAAGACTCGTACAATCCAAGACAGACGACGACCTCGAACTACAACCCTTTACAACACCTAATGGGTCATCCTTGGACTCGTTACTACGGAGCTTCCTACTATAGAGTCTGACTATGAGTGGTTCCTACTGGTCATTACTCCTTCCCACAACTCGTACCATGAGTCATTTTGAGTTAAAATCTCAAATTTTTGGCTCTTCTCATTTCAAATTTCCGAGCCTAGTTTTAGGCACTTCTGGGGTATTACAGAGTGCTCTTGTGGTCCCTTGCCCAACGAGCGAATGAGTGCTCACCAGATAAAGTGTGAAAAATATCACAGTAAGGAGGCTTCTCAATAAAGATAAACTACTCTAAATGGTCTACCTCAGGTGTGACAAAGAAATCATTAAACCTCTTATAAGTGAATCGCACCACCTAACCCCTAATCATCGCTTTAGTTCTCTCTCCAAATGATGTGTCCCAGTTTCCATAGAACTCCCTCACCAATGTGAGGTTTCACTCCTTCAGCTCAGCAAAGATGTATCAAACTCCCAACTCGTGTAGCTTGTCCTAGATAGTCAGGAACTCAAGAATAAGGCGGCTCTCGTCTATCTAGTTATCAAGAGCATACTTGGCCTCCTTCTGTGAGTTGGACCATGTAAGTCCATGAGGTTCTACAGCCTTTGCTCCAAATCTTCTAGCATGGCTAGCCTTGGCTGCTAATGAACTAGCTCCCATTGGGCCTTTTCAAAGCCTCTTGAGGCTTGGGTTAGCGATCACCCCTTCCTTTCCCTTTGATTCCATGGCTCCTGCCAATCAAAAAATCAAGGACTTTACACTATTAGTTCGTGAACAACAAAGGTAACGAATTAAGAGTTAAAGGTGCAAAATTGACCCCACACTTAATTTGCTAGCATGCTTGTGAGACTTATCAAATAGGGTACTCAAGACTTCCCCCATCATCATCCAATCTCAACTATACTAATTTATTCACCAACTCTAACTACAACAAAGTTCATAAATTTTTCAACTCTCCCTTACATTTAGCATTCCTCTTACTTTCCTCCTTCAATTCTTAATTCTAATAATTCATACATGAAAGTAGCTATATTTAATCATTCAACAACCCACATAGAATTTACTACCATCAATAATGAATTAGTCATGAGTTTCAACAACTCAAGAATTATTCACATTCAAGAATTTACTAACCATGTACTTTCTCTCTCTATAATTAATGCATCTTGATCTTGGGTATAATTGCATGCCCAAGTGCTACTTTATAACTCAATTTAGTCTTGTTTATCTACTTATTTATATACATTCTCATGTGATTTTATGTAGATGCGAATATATACTAACCAACATGATTAGTCCTTGTTTTTGAAGGTTAATAATGCATTTGAGGAACTAATTCATGATTTTGTGAAGTGGAGGAATGGAGTCAAGAGCAAAACGTGAAAGTCAACAAGAAAACATGCAATAATTGGCACTCTATGCGATAGAGGCCATGGCATGCTGCCAACGCGGCAACACTTGGCCAAAATTGCATTTTTTGGCACATTCCAGTGAGGGTACGTGTTACCTCCGTGTCACAGAGGTTAATTAGGGCGTTCAGCTCCGTGACGCGGAGTTGTTCCACCACAGGCTAAATTTTGCATTTTTTCAGCATAGTATAAATTGAACCCTTAGCTTCTAAAATCATTTAACACAGAATTTTCCGAAAAAGTGCGAAGGAGGCGCGAAGGAGACTTGAAGAACTCCTATTGGGTTCATCTTTTCTTGGTTTCTTTTCATCTATTCTTGTAAGTATATTACCCTAAACATGTTTTGAGTATTTGTACAAACATGAGTGGCTAGAACCCTCCATCTAGGGTTGAGGCCATGGATATGATTGTATTTGCTTAAATTCATTTTGGGTTGAGTTGTTAGTTGTTGCTTTATCTTACAATCTTTATTGTTGTTGTTTTTATGTTTGATCACCATGAAAACAAGTGGGTTAAGCATAGGTGAAAGCTTAGAAGAGCAAACCTAGGCAAGAACATAAGAATGTAGGAAGCAAGTTCTTGTCTTTTGATAAGATTTGTGGCTAGGATAGGAATATACCTAATTTACCTTGCTTAGTTGATAAAATGGGAAGATAGAAAGACACCAACTTAGAATTGTACTCCACCACTCGAAGGAGTAGTTGTGAAGCTAAGTTTGGTTAAATGGTTGGAGGTACGGAAGTCCCCAATCAAGGGCATAAACCCCATAAACCACATCCACGTAGTGAATTGCCCACGAACTAGAAATGACATCCTCGCTCAATGATGTAGTAGTGAGGCTAGTTTGTCGTGTTTAGAGGTTCGGAAGACCATGAACATGCAATTCCAATTATGTGAGACAACAATTGATAATTTCATACTTAACCCATTATGAATTGTAGCATTGCATGATTATCTGGCCTTAACTCTAGTTTTGTTTTGTATTGCTTCCAGATTATTTCATGCCACTACTAAGATTTAATTATATCAAAAACTTCTAAAACCGACTTCTTAACTAACACTTGAACTTGATAATTTGCTGAACCAGTCCCTGTGGGTTCGACATTCCAGCTCTTAAAAAGGGCCACTATATTACTTGTACGACCCGTACACTTGCGGGCCCGGCAAGTTTTTGGCGCCGTTGCCGGGGACTGGCATATTAGTGAATTAAAAACATTTTCTTGTGTTAGTTTAAATTCTTATAAACAAAAAAAAATTCTTGTTTTGTGTTAGTACCAATATTTTTTTAACTGTTGAAAATAAAAAAGATTTATATTTGTTTTAAATTTATTTTAAATTTTTATTTTTAATTTGATACCCTTCTTAACATGACATCATGGAATACAAATGGGTTAAATGGTGGATACTCTTATTTTGGTGAGTCTTGTCTGAAATGTGGAGAACCTTACTTGTGGCAACATTGTAATACTTGCAATATATGTGGTTGTCAAAATGGCTATTGGGATGGTTTCCCAAATGCAAACACTTGCAATATATGTGGTGGTCAAGATGGCCATTGGGATGGATGTCCAAATGCATACTCCCCTCCCCCAAGCCCCTACTATGATCCTTCTATTGTTTGAATATAGGAATGATGAAAATGAGGACTTGGAACGCCAAGCTCGGATACAAAACATGATAAAATAGGTCCTTGATCAAAGAAAAGCAACGAAGGAGGAGATGGAAGCATTGAGAATTCAGCAAGAAGAAAATGGAGAGGCCCTAGAAATGATGAGCGTCAAAATCACAGAGATGATGGCTGAGGCTGAAGCTTGTGGTAACTTGCAGGTAACGGTTTTAGGCGATACTCAAGGGAACTACAAGAAGAAGACAAGGGTGAATTTTTTGAAGAAGTCCAACAATTAGAATCTCTTGAGAGTCCCCGTGATAGTCTCACGCATATAGCCAATCCATTTATGAAAGAAGAGATAGAGTTCCAACCACTTGACATTTATGGGGAGATAGATGTTAATGTGGAGAAGGTGTATACAAGTAGGGAAGTCAAGCACAAAGCAGTTTCAAGATTGAGGTGCATTATACCTCACTCAAAGAATTTCTCGACATTAAGTTTGGTTGACAACCTAGAAATAGAGTCTTCCAGGCTCGTAGAGAAAGGTCTAGAGGAGGAATAAGCTTCATATATTCTGGAATTTGCTGATTCTAATAGACAAAGTGACTTCACTTACCTAAGGTCCAATAAAGGCAAGAGGTGACATCTACTGTTTGGTCCTTTAAATTTTTCACCACCACCCCTAGAGCATAAGAGGAAACTAGAAAAGAAATTAGGGGCGAGATTCATATCCTCAAAGTGGAGGGAAAGGTGGTAAAAGTTGATACGTCGTGCCGCAACGTAAAATTAGGCGCTGCTTGGGAGGTAACCCAAGGGTACCCCAGGTATAATTTTTTAATTTTGGTTTATGTTGATTTGATTTATTTTCATCTTGTGTTGTTTTTGGTGGAAAGTTAAGCACAGATGGAGGGGAAGTCTGAGTACCCTGCAAGGAGGAAGCTAAGAAGGATGAAAGAGGAAAAGTGTGGGGTCAAATACCCACTTGTGCAAATATGAAGAAAAACATGTTGTTAGCTAGGCCTAGAGGCTTCAGGGAGTATTTCTCACCCTTTTGATTTTGGATTAGATGCTTTGAGGACAAAGCATGATTTAATTGTGGGGTGAGGGAAATATAAAAATTTTGTGCTTAATGATTTTTGGTGAATGTAGTGCTTGATATATATTAGAAAGAATTTTGAGTTAAGCATGACTTCACCACCCGTTGGTTTTTCTTTTTGGTTCTTTTCCGACGGGGGGTCTTTGAACCGAAGAATAAAAAAATTTTCTTTGTCTGTATATATTTTTTTTAGTCATAGTCCGATGATGGATGGATGACGACCGTCTTGAGGAAAATTAGTCAATAGGTTTTGGTTTTTGAACTTGTAGCTAATTGATGGCTTGATGTTCTTGTTATGTGTTATACATGATTGTAAGATACAAGTGTGGTTAGTGTTGAAGCATGTAAGAAGTGTATAACTTTGTTTGAGACACCTAGGCTCTTGAATTTGACTGTATGCGCTGAAAGCTTAATTTTGCATCTTTGTGATTAGCTGAGTTAGGAGTCTGTTGAATGTGTCTTGAATTGAACATGTGCTATGTGCGTAAGATGTTTGAATATTCCATGCTATTGTGGAGTGTCTAGAACTTGCCCGGTGTGTATATAAAACGAAATGAAGGATGTAGAGTGTCGGAGATGATTTAGGAATTTCTTTGAATGAGCCAAATATCTAATCCTTGCCTTACCTACCTTGAATATTGAATCCTAGTTAGCCCCATTGAGTCTTAAGCCTATTCTTTGATAGCTACAACATAAGCTAAATCCTTTTTCTTTCATTAGCCTTGAAATTGATCCAAAACTCCTAAGTGCTTAAGTGAAAAATTCCAAAGAGTGAAGGAGTGAGAAGCATGAAAAAGAAGGAAAAGTAGCAGTTTTAAAAGTTGAGAAAGGTCAAGGGTGCACTTGTGCAAAAATGCCTGAGTATTAGTAGGGAGTAAGAAATAAATGGATAAAAAAAAGTTGCTTAAGTACCCCTTACTAATAAGCTAAGTGTGCTTAAAGAAATGGGAACAAGAAGAGAAAAATTAAAGAATAAAAAAAATAAGGAGGAAGTAAGAAAAGAGACGTCCTTAATGAAGGTTGAAGTTAGTAAAAGCGCTTGGGGAAGATAGCCACTATTACTGGCCAGAATAGTACCTACCCGTCCCTTATCCTACATTACAACCTAAAAAGTCCTACTTGATCTTACGTTCAAACATCCTTAATTAGTGGAGTAAAACACTAAGGGCAATCTTATGGGTCAGTACATGATGCATGTGAATTCTTTGTGAGAGTGAGCGTAATTCTATTCATTTACCCATACATGTTGTGATTTGAAAATTTGCGTGTGAAAATGGGTAACTCTCTTGTTGTGTGGGAACATGTTTAATGAAGGATATAATTCATGTTGGATTTCTTGATCAGTTGATTTGCATGAGTTTGTTAAGATTGAGAGTCAAGTCTTGAGGTTAGGAAGTCTTAACATAGTTAAAATTGATTTTAATGGTTAAATCTTGCATGGTCTATTTTTAGCTGGCTATCTTAAACAGTCATTGTAGCGGTAGCTTGAATTATCTTGCTAAATTATCTATGTGTGAGTCTTCATGTGCATGAGATGTAAAAGGTTTGTTTGAGGATGAACAAGGCTTTAAGTGTGGGGTTGTGATCTTGGGCATAATTGCATGCCCAAGTGCTACTTTATAACTCAATTTAGTCTTGTTTATCTACTTATTTATATACATTCTCATGTGATTTTATGTAGATGTGAATATATACTAACCAACATGATTAGTCCTTGTTTTTGAAGGTTAATAATGCATTTGAGGAACTAATTCATGATTTTGTGAAGTGGAGGAGTGGAATCAAGAGCAAAACGTGAAAGTCAACAAGAAAACATGCAATAACTGGCACCCTGCGCGATAGGGGCCGTGGCACGCTGCCAACGTGGCAACACTTGGCCGAAAATTGCATTTTTTTGGCACATTCCAGTGAGGGTACGCGTTACCTCCATGTCACGGAGGTCAATTAGGGCGTTCAGCTCCGTGACATGGAGCTGTTCCACCACAGGCCAAATTTTGCATTTTTTCAGCAATAGTATAAATTGAACCCTTAGCTTCTAATGTGGAGTACAATTCTAAGTTGGTGTCTTTCTATCTTCCCATTTTATCAACTAAGCAAGGTAAATTAGGTATATTCCTATCCTAGCCACAAATCTTATCAAAAGACAAGAACTTGCTTCCTACATTCTTATGTTCTTGCCTAGGTTTGCTCTTCCAAGCTTTCACCTATGCTTAACCCACTTGTTTTCATGGGGATCAAACATAAAAACAACAATAATATAGATGAAAAGAAACCAAGAAAAGATGAACCCAATAGGAGTTCTTCAAGTCTCCTTCGCGCCTCCTTCGCAGTTTTCCGGAAAATCCCGTGTTAAATGATTTTAGAAGCTAAGGGTTCAATTTATACTATGCTGAAAAAATGCAAAATTTGGCCTGTGGTGGAACAACTCCGTGTCACGGAGCTGAACGCCCTAATTGACGCGTACCCTCACTGGAATCTT
The DNA here is from genome assembly GCA_035772735.1 of Datura wrightii. Classification (NCBI taxonomy): domain Eukaryota; kingdom Viridiplantae; phylum Streptophyta; class Magnoliopsida; order Solanales; family Solanaceae; genus Datura; species Datura wrightii. The sequence continues at coordinate 108,334,862 of JASDFA010000020.1, read as the reverse complement.
CTAAAAAATGCAATTTTCGGCCAAGTGTTGCCGCGTTGGCAGCGTGCCACGGCCCCTATCACGCAGGGTGCCAGTTATTGCATGTTTTCTTGTTGACTTTCACGTTTTGCTCTTGATTCCATTCCTCCACTTCACAAAATCATGAATTAGTTCCTCAAATGCATTATTAACCTTCAAAAATAAGAACTAATCATGTTGGTTAGTATATATTCACATCTACATAAAATCACATGAGAATGTATATAAATAAGTAGATAAACAAGACTAAATTGAGTTATAAAGTATCACTTGGGTATGCAATTATGCCCAAGATCACATCTACTCACAAAATTCAAGAATTCAATTCACCATCGCCATTCATATCCACTATCTTCAATCACTATATTAAACCAAGAAATAAGTTACCTGACAAAATAACACATTATCATGGAAGAATATAAGAGATTAAAGTTCATGAAACCCACAATATAAAATGTAAGATTTTCACCAACCATGGTGATTTGGGTCTTTAATCTTGGGGAAGAAGGGTGTGGGAGCATGCTTTCAACATTATCTAAATAAAAGAGATGAGAAATACTTATTTGAGTAAAAGAGAGGAACTTCCCTAGAACATGGTGAAGACAACAATGGACGAGAATGAGGGGAAGGGAGTTATGGGTTAAGAGGGAGAGAAGGGAGAAATTTTGGATTTTTATTTTTCAACTTTTTAATGAAAAAGGATGAATTGGATTTTAACTAAAGGGGTGGGACATGGGTTTTTGGTAATATTAAGATATTTAGATCAGCATTGATCCAATTGACCAAAAAATTTTCAGTTAGAATGCCCCTGGAGCGCCGCCCCCTCCATAGCCCCATATACTTAGAAAAAAATTTTCTTTAGGGACTGGAGTTGGTACGACGCGCCACCCATAGCAGCAACCTGACAAAATTTTCTTCTAGAGTCTAACACATGCGCCCAAAACTAGGTATCTCACCCCATACTTAAGCCTTTCAAGCTTATTTTCCCAACTCTATTTTCCACCAAAGCTCTGCTCATCTCTACAAAACAAAGAAAGAAAGAAAATGTAAAAAATGTTAGAAAGATAGGTTGCCTTCCACTAATCGCCTTAGTTATAGTCATGGCACGACATTCATGGGTTGCCTCCCATGCAGCACCTAATTTAACATCGCGACACAACTATGGTCACTTTTAATCCTTGATCCGAATGAAAAAATGACCAAACTGACAATTTGATAAGCTCTCATGCAGCCCATGCTGCACAACTAACTGATTGCACCCTCCAGGCTCTATCGTCGGCTTAACTATGAAGTCCACAAAGTGAGGTGGCATCCTTGATGCTCTAAAAACCTCAAAAACTACCTTCTGACCATCCCCTCATAGACAACTAGCCTGTCTTTACTTGTATGACAGCATCTGGGGTGGCTAAAAATCCTCTCCCAACAATAAGGGGGACTACTGCATCTGCTTCGTAATCAAGGATTATGAAGTCAACCGATTGGATGAAAGGTCCTACCTTTATGAAGGCATCCTCTATTATTCCATCAAGATAGACAAAAGAATGGTAGCACCCTGAAACTTTCCTAGATCAAACTCAGACATTGTATGAAAAAACAAATGGAATCAAGAAAATTTTGTCTCAGGACGACTCAGACAACAAGTTATTGTCAGCACCAATGGACCGTTGTATGAGTCATTGTTTGAGCTGCAAGCTTCTCATTCGGGAACCCATGAGTCATGCAATGAACCAATACCAAGAGTAACGAGTTGTTCTGTGGAGTTGTGGTTACCCAGTACAAAAATCTACCAGACATCTTCCAGAAACAACAAGTGAAACCAACGACTTATTGTCACCTCTAACGAGTCATCGTTTCCACCCATCACCAAATTTTAGGTCCAAGTAGTGTTGACCACGAGCAGACATAATGGCCCTTTGGTTCTACCAATGAGTCATTGTGTGTTAGTCGGGTTCCCAAGTTTTGTTTAAAAATCCTATTAGTGACAACGAGAGGTACCTACGGCCCATTGGTCCATCCAAAGAGTCATGGTCCCCTTCATTGCCAAATTCTAGTACGCCTAGAATTCAGGCCCAGGACTAATGACTGGTCCCAACAAGTCATGGTATCAACCAATGACTCATTGTGTGACCCGTTGGTCCCTGTCGGGCACTTTTCCAGATTTTCTTCCAGGGTCATTTTAGTACTTCCTATCTTTTTAATCTCTAGACTGCATCGTTTTGATCACGTTTAGGAGAGAATTAAAGGAGTTGATTGATGTATTTCTCTCATTCCTTCTCTCAACTCTCAGACTCAATATGAAGAAGTTTCAAACAGACTCCTTAGGGCAAAGATAAGGCATTCAATCTTCTTCTCAGATTCTCAAGGATTTATTCTAGGATACTCTAAGTATGTGGGAATTCAACAAGGGAATTGTTCTTCCCTTGTATCCCAAAACCCTTCCATAATTTCTTATCAGTTCTATCCCTAAAGTTTTTAGTTAGGATAAAATTCGTAGCCAGTTCCAGATTAATACTTATGGGTTGTTGTCCCTATGTATTCATGCTATGTTTCCACTACATAGTGATCATGCTGCAATTTGCTTCCTATAGAATGGTTTTAGCTCTAACTCTATAAATGCAAAATTTTGGGTTTTGCATAGTTGATTAGATATTAATGTTGCTTGACTCTATTAGTGTTGGAATACCCATGTCATTACCATCATATGGATTCTCAGTCAGTTGCATGCTAGTTATGTCTTAGTCAAAATGTTAGTATCTTCTGTATCTTTTAGTTATATTAGCTGATCAGTTTGATTATAGTTAGTTTCTCGAGGTGTTAGTAATGCCTTTCAGTTATCAGTTATTAGTTATTAGTTGGTGTTTTAGACGGTTAGGACGCTTCCAGATAAGTAGCTCTGACCAGTCTTATAATTACCAGTACCAGTTTTAGTTTGTTCTTTAGATGGTTACCATGCTTCTAGATGAGCAGCTCTGGCCAGTCATAGAACACCAGTTTCAGTTATTCGACTCGATAAGACTCTCAGGGTACTTACAAATGAATACCACTAATCTAGTCTTAGGCCCCAGCTTCGACCTATTAGCTTAGTAGTCAGATTAGGACTATCCAATGGGAGCAGGACCTAGCACTGAGAGGATAGGGATTCGAGCGCATCCAGGTTCCCAAAACTATGTTGTCACTTTAGGTTATTAGCCCAAATGGGCTCAAACAGTAATCTCATAATTCATGCCTTTATACCCTGGCAAGGTATATTGGGTCCTATTGATGGTGCGTATACATCAAACTCCAAAACGTTTAGCTCATGTGCTTATATATCGGTGTATAGACTCCCCCAATTGTCCGTTTAGTTTAGTTCAACTCAGTTTAGCTCATCAGTCACTCAGTTCCATAACATGCTATAGACCACTAGTCAGGTTCATTATTGACCAAATCAACTATAACTCAGTTTATCAGTATTCAGTATCAGTTGGTCATTTAATTTTATTTTAGCTTAGTGATCTTGGACAAATTTATATGCCCAAGTGATACTCAAAAGTACCATTTTAACCTTGTTTATCTATCAATGTGTATACATTCTCATGTATTTGGTAATAAATTGTGAGTTTATACAAACCAACATGATTAGCATTGTTTTGCAGGTAAAATGTAATTTAGGGAAGCTAAAATGCATGTTGGATGATATCGGAGTTGGACTTGGATGCGAACAAGGGATAAAGCATTGGACAGCATGAATTAAAGGGGCTCCGCAATGGAGCCGTGTCACGCTGCCATCGCGGAGGCCTTATGCCTGGATAGGGAAATTTCGCCCAAATTCCAGTGGAGGTCCGCGTTTGCTCCGTGGCACGGTGGCTTGGCTCCGCGTTGCACGTCGTGCCACGTTGAGCTTTAATTCCTGGACCCCCAATTCCAGTGAGGGTCCGCGTCCGCAGCGTGTCACGGAGGTAGTGCTTCGCGATGCACTCCATGACACGTTGCTCGTTATTCCGGGAAAAATTCCTAGCAGTATAAATTCAACACTTAGGTTCATTTTTCAATATTCTGACTTGGTGGAGCAAGAACGTGGGTTACAGGAAGTTGAGGGACGAAAATATCAGGGTTTTTTCTCTCTTTCTTTCTTCTTTAATTCAATTGCTTGTATGATTAACACTCATTTTAAGATGTTTAATCCACAAATGAGTGGCTAATTCCTCTTCTCATCTACCAAATTCATGTAAGTATGTTAGTTTAGTAGTAGTTAGTGTAGTTTTACGAACATGAATGGCAAGAACCCTTCCTCTAGGGTTGAAGCCGTGAATTATGATTGTGATTTTATGAAATTGTTTTGGAATTAAGTTATTGATTGTTGTTTTCGTCTTGCATTCTGGATTGTTGGTTGTTTTTATGATTGATCACCATGAAAGCATATTTGTTAGCTTGAGTAATAGCTTGAGAAAGCATTACCTAGGTCAGGACATAAGAATGTGAGGAGCACGTTTGTATCTCGGGAGAGATTTTTGTGTCAGGATAGAAATATACCTAACACCGTGCTTGGTTGAGACACGGGGGTTATGAAAGACCAACTTGGGATGTCACATCACCACTCGAAGAAGTAGTTGTGAGGCTAAGTTGAGTTAAATGGTTAGACGCACGAAAGTCCCTAATCGTTTCCCCGTAAACCACAACATAATTGATTGCCCGCGACAAGAAATTAAACTCCTCGCTCACAATGATGCAGTGAGGCTAGATTGCCGTGTTTAGAGGCTCGAAAGACCATAAACATGCAATTCTACTTATGTGAAATAAAATTGATAGATCCATGCTTAACCCATTGCAAATCGTAGTATCGCGTGATTAATTGGTTTTAACTCTATGTTGCTCCTAGAGTAATTTCAAAATACTTCGTTGACCCAAACTTAGACTTAATTAATCTCAATCGAAAATGTCTATAACCAACACTTGAGGTATTTAAGATCACACTAGAAATGGATAGTTAGAGGAATGGGTCCAGTCCCTGTGGGTTCGACAATCCGGCTCTTAAAAAGAGCCACTATATTACTTGCACGACACGTACACTTGCGGATGCGCGAATCGGGCACGTCAAGTTTTTGGCGCCGTTGCCGGGGACTAGGTGAGATTTTGATAATTTATCTATTTTTGTGTGATTTTTGAATTTCCTAAAGTGTTGAAAAACTTGGTCTTAGTCTGTTTATTTGCAGGTGACAGGTTGCCCTGCCGAGCTGGCTAGAAATAGAGAGCTTGTGGAACCGTTGCTGGAACCTGAATGTCAAATCCATTTGCGAAGGAGAGTAGCTCTAGAGAAAAAGCTGAAGAGACTTCAAGAAAAGGTACAACAACAACCACCCGCGGGACAAGCACAATTGTCATCAGAAGCAATGGTAGCAAGACCAGTTCGCGAAGTGGCAATCCCACTAGCGACAAATGTGACCTCTAGTATCCGTAAACCGGAGTCTGGAGGGCACTTTGAGCTTAAATAGAACATGGTGCAGTTGTTACATTCTAGTGGTCAATTCACTGGGATGGCACATGAGGACCCGCAGCAGCACCTACAGAGCTTTTTAGAGATCAGTGAGATGTTTGTCCCCACCGGCGTGTAGATTATATCCGACTGACCCTCTTCCCATTTTCACTGTTGGGAGAGGCGAAAAAATGGCTGAAGGCTGAGCCACCGAACTCCATAACTTCATGGAATGACTTGGCTAGGAAGTTCCTTATCAGATTCTTTCCTTCAGGCAAGACTGCAAAGTTGAGAAGTGAAATACTCAGTTTTAAGCAGAGTCCTGATGAGAACTTGTATATGGTTTGGGAAAGATTCAAGTCATTGTTGAGAGACTGCCCCCATCACCAGCAATCAAATGAAGTGCTGGCTCATACCTTTGTAGAAAGTCTAGACCCACACACAAAAATATTACTAGACTCTACATCGGGTGGGCAAGCCTTGGATAAAACATATAATGAGTTGTACACTTTGTTGAACAGAATTGCACAAGGAAATCCAGAGTGGCACAGCGAGTCATCGAGGGGGGCAGGAAAGAGACCAGGGTTGATAGAAGTAGATGGTTTGAATGCCTTGGCAGCACAGTTAGCTTCGTTCCAACATCAAATGATGACTCAGTTCAATAAATTGAGTATGAACCAACACTAGGGCCAGGTTAATGCAGTTCAGCAAGCTCCGAGTTGGTGTGAAATTTGCGGTAATAATGGGCACAATGTAGAATATTGTAGAGCCAATCCGGAATCAGTCAATTTTGTTGGTAATGTGCATAGAAATCAGAATTTTGAGAATAACTCCAACAGAAATTGGCAGGGCCACCCGAATTTTTCTTCGGGTGGAAACCAAAAGAAGAATTATATGCAACCTCAACAACAGCAGTATCCGCAGAATAGGCAGAATGATGGGCAATTGAGTAGCAGCATTGAGGAAACACTGCAGAAAATTATGGAGACCCAGAAGCAGTTAGCGGAAAATCAGGCGAGGATGGCAACAGACTTAATGAATCAGCAAGTAGCCACCCGAAATCTTGAAAAACAAGTGGGTCAGATAGCAGCTGCTAAAAACATGAGGTCGCAGGGGGGATTACCAAGCGACACAGATCCTAACCCCTGGCAGATCAATGACATCAGTCTGAGAAGCGGTAAGCAATAATCTGATGCAGTGCCAAAAGAGCTGAGAAAGGAGGTGCAGCCGGAGTTGGTTAGACTAGGACCATCCATCAACATGGGAGATAATCAAAGTGCTGGACAACAAAATGCACAACTTTCATTGCAGCCAGCACAAAGACCACCACCACCATTCCCTCAGAAATTCAGAAAGAGCAAGGAGGAGGAATGCTTCAAAAAGTTCTTTGAGAGCTCAAAGAACTTCACATAAATTTGCCTCTTATTGATGTCTTGCAGGGAATGCCCAATTATGCTAAATACTTGAAGGACGTGATGGCGAACAAAGTTAGATTGGTGGATGTCCAGACTGTAGCACTGACTGAGGAGTGCAGTCACAGGGTATTGAGCAAAATGCCAAAGAAGCTCAAAGACCCAGGGAGTTTTACCCTCCCCATACAAATTGGTAAAGCTGAGGTGCTACGAGCTTTGTGTGACTTAGGGGCAGCAGTTAATCTAATGCCCCTATCCTTATTCAACACCCTGGGGTTGGGAGAACCGAGGCCGACAAGGTTGATACTGCAGCTGGCTGACAAGTCACGAGTGACACCTGATGGAATAATAGAGGACCTTCTCATCAAAGTAGGTAAGTTTATTATACCTGCTGATTTTATTGTTCTAGATTTTCAGGTTGATGACCAGGTACCCTTAATCTTGGGACGGCCATTCTTGGCCACTGGTGGAGTGGTGATTGATCTGAGATCCGGGACCCTGAAAATGAGGGTCGAAGATGAAGAAGAACTCTTCCGCGTTTACCAAGAAATGAACCCGTCCGCACACTACACTAACCTTTGTCAGGTTAGTGTGTTGGCAGAGGATGAGTGTGGGGTGGAGGATTCCACAGGTGCACGACCAAAGGTAAGGTCAAGTGTTCAGCCCGAGTCTGATAGAGGACTTCAAATTGAGAAGAAGTTGGAGAAAGAGAGGAACAGAGTGGAGGCTATTTCCTCTAAACAGCAAAAGAAAAGGAGATGGTTCTCGAAAGAGAACCCAGGTATTAGGATGTCCTGAAAAGGACAGTCCACGTCGTGCCACGACGTAAAATAAGGTGCTGCTTGGGAGGCAACCCAAGGGTACCTCAGGTACAATTTGTAATTTTGATTTTTGTGTTTCTTTTGTTATTTTCATTTTGTTTGTGTTTTTGGTGGAAAGTTAAGCACAGATGGAAGGGAAGTCTGAGTACCGAGATGGTGGAAGCTAAAGAGCATGGAAGAGAAGAAGTGTGGGGTTGAACACCCACCTCTGAATACTTGAAAGGAAAGCATGCTTTTAGCTTGGCATAGAGGCTCAGGGAGTATTTCTCATCCTTTAAATGTTAATTTGATGCTATGAGGACATAGCATGATTTAAGTGTGGGGTGAGGGAAATTTCAAGAAAATTTTAATTTTTTTGTACTTAACGATTTTTGGTGAATGTGATGCTTGTGTGAAATTTGGGAGAAATTTGAAAATTTTTTGTGAATTAAGCATGACTTCATCATCCGTTGGTTTTTCTTTTCGGTTCTTTTCCGACGGGGGGGTCTTTGAACCGAAGAATAAAAATTGTTTTCCTTTCTTTGTCTGTATATAATGTTTTAGTCATAGTTAGGGACTGTTTCCAACGATGGATGGATGACGACCATCTTGAGGAAAAATTAGTCGATAGGTTTTGGGGTTTTTGGAAACCATAACTAATTGATGGCTTGATGTTCTTGTTATGTGTTATGCGTGATTGTAAGATGCAAGTATGTTCGGTGTGAAGCATGCAGGTGTATAACTTTGTGTGAGACGCTTAGGCTCTTGAATTTGACTCAATATGATTGAAGCTTAATTCTGAATTCTTGTGATTAGCTGAGTAAGAGTCTGATGAATGTGTCTCGAATTGAGCATGTGCCATGAGTGTAAGGTTTTTGAGTATTCTGTGCTATTGTGGATTGTCTAGAACTTGCCTGGTGTGTTTATAAAACGAAATGAAGGTTGTGAAGTGTAGGAGATGATCTAGGCATTTCTTTGAATGAACCAATTTTTTATCCCTCATTTTACCTACCTTGAGAAATTAATCCTAGTTAGCCCCTTTGAGCCTTGAGCCTATTCTTTGACAGCTGCAACATAAGCTTAATCCTTTTTCTTTCATTAGCCTTGAATTTGATCCAAAACTCCTAAGCGCTTAAGGGAAAAATATGAAAGAGTAAAGGAGTGAAAAGAAAGGAAAAGTAGCAAGTTGTAGAAGTGGAGAAAAGGACAAAGGTGCACTTGTGTGAAAATGGTTGATTATTATTAAGGAGTTAGAAAACAAATTAATGAAATTTTTTTTTATAGAGCTCCTTACTAATAAGCTAAAAGTGCCTAAAGAAAGAGGGAACATAAGAGGAAAAAGAAAGCTGAAAGGAGAAAAAGGTGAAGTAAGGGAAGGGAAGTTCGTAATGAGGGCGTAATGTATTAAAAGCGCTTGGGAAAGTTAGTCACTATTATTGGCCAGAATAGTACCCGCCTGTCCCTTAGCTTACATTACAACCCATTAAGTCCTACTTGATCTTACATTCACACATCCTTAAATTAGTGGAATAAAACACTAAGGGCAAGCTTATGGGTCATTACATGATGCATGTAAATTCTTTGTGAGAGTGAGCGTAATTCTATTCATGTACCCACACATGTTGTGATTTAAAAAATTGTTTTTGCGTGTGATTGGGTAACTCTCTTTCCGTGAGGGGCACATGCTGAATGAAGGATATAATTCATGTCGGATATCTTGATCAGCTGATTTGCATGAGTTTGCCAATATCGAGAGTCGATTCTTAAAGTCTAGGAGGTCTTAATGTATTGAAGGTCATTGCATTAATAAGACCATGCATCTTTTCTTGATGATTTGTTGTATTGAATAATCGGTATGACCGTAGCCTAAATTGTCGAACCAAAGTAGCGAGGTTGGGGTGTAAATTGCATGAAGTGTAGGATTGTTGTTCGAGGACGAACAAGGATTTAAGTGTGGGGTAAGTGATCTTGGGCAAATTTATATGCCCAAATGATACTCAAAAGTACTATTTTAACCTTGTTTATCTATCAATGTGTATACATTCTCATGTAATTGGTAATAAATTGTGAATTTATACTAACCAACATGATTAGCATTGTTTTGCAGGTAAAATGTAATTTAGGGAAGCTAAAATACATGTTGGATGATATCGGAGTTGGACTTGGATGCGAGCAAGGGATAAAGCATTGGACAACATGAATTAAAGGGGCTCCGCGATGGAGTCGTGTCACACTGCCATCGCGGAGGCCTTCTGCCTGGATAGGGAAATTTCGCCCAAATTCCAGTGGAGGTCCGCGTTTGCTCCGTGGCACGGTGGCTTGGCTCCGCGTTGCACGTCGTGCCACGTTGAGCTTTAATTCCTGGACCCCCAATTCCAGTGAGGGTCCGCGTCCGCAGCGTGTCACGGAGGCAGTGCTCCGCGATGCACTCCGTGACACGTTGCTCGTTATTCCGGGAAAAATTCCCAGCAGTATAAATAGAACACTTAGGTTCATTTTTCAATATTCTGACTTGGTGGAGCAAGAACGTGGGTTACAGGCAGTTGAGGGAAGAAAATATCAGGGTTTTTTCTCTCTTTCTTTCTTATTTAATTCAATTGCTTGTATGATTAACACTCATTTTAAGATGTTTAATCCACAAATGAGTGGCTAATTCCTCTTCTTGCAGAGGTTATGAACAATTGTGATGAAATTTGGTCATTGATTCTTTGGTTTTTCATCTTTTCTTCCATGTTGTTCTATTAATTCTTGTTCTTACTGCATTAATATGTGGCCTACGTTAATGTACATCTAAAAAGTCCGATTTCACTCGAGAGAGCAAGAAATTGGAAAGTTGTGAATTAATAGGATATGTTCTTTACTTGGTTTGGGAAAGTTGAGTCTTGATTTGCTTTCAGGATAGAAATATACCTGAAAGTTGTATTAGTCAATTTAGGAACCGAAATTGTATGGCTAGAACATGAATTGCATTTGATCACAGAAATGTACACGGATGGTTCATGATTCTTAAGTGAGGTTAAATACGAGAGTTTTAATCTCTTGGCAAATGTTCTTGGCTAGCAACTGGAGGAAAAGATCAACCAACTTATGATGATAATTAATTTCATTACATGTTCGTTTAACCTCAGCATGCTCTCATTCATAGTTCAGATTCAAAGTAGATAATTATTTTTAGCTTTAGTATAAAAATTATAAAACAAACTATCAAACTTTTGGTTACACTGTTGTCTGCATTTTTAGAATTAAAATATAGTACACTTGAGCAAATTGCACTTCATCCAAGTCCCTGTGGGATCGATACTTGGCTTACTAAAGCCACTTACTACTTGTTTGACCACGTGCACTTGCGTGTCATTTGATATACCCACAAACACCCGAACAAGTTTTTGGCGCCATTGCCGGGGACTTGGCAATTGGTGAATTTGTTTTAAGTGTTAATTTACTGTATTTTTATTTTCTTAGTGTTGACAACTTGGTCTTAGCCTGTATTTTGCAGACTTAATTGCTGTTGAACGCTGGCAAGAGACAAGGAGATGGTGGAATCGTATATAGAGCCAGAAAGGATATTTCACAGTAAACGGAGAGAAGCTCTACAAAGAAAGCTGCAGTTGCTCAGACAGACGATCATGGAGCAACAACAGAATCCACCGGTAGTACGGGCAGTGTTAGTGCCCGAAGAAGTAGCAGCTCGGCCGATTCGCGAGGTGGCAATCCCACATGCCAATAATGTTACATCTAGTATCTGCAAACCTGAGCCAGGAGGGAGATTTGAACTTAAACAGAATATGGTGCAGTTGCTGCACACTAGCGGGCAGTTTACCGGTCTCCCTCATGAAGATCCACAGCAGCATCTCCAAAATTTTTTGGAGATAAGTGACACTTACATACCCGCTGGGGTGTCATTAGACTATGTCCGGCTTCCATTGTTCCCATTCTCATTATTGGGAGAAGCCAAGAGGTGGTTGAAAGCTGAGCCACCGAATTCTATTTCTACGTGGGATGATCTTGCACGAAAGTTTTTGATACGGTTTTTTCCCTCTGGTAAAACTGCAAGACTTAGAAGTCAGATTCTAAGTTTCAAACAGAGAGAGGGAGAAAATTTATATCAGGCCTGGGAGAGATTTAAATCCATGTTGCGGGATTGTCCTCATCATCATCATTCCAATGATGTGTTGGTGCACACATTTATAGAGAGTTTGGAACCCCACACCAAAATATTGCTAGACTCAGCAGCTGGAGGGAAAGTGCTGGAGAAAACTTATGAGGAGCTGTATACCTTGTTGAACCGTATTTCACAGGGCAATCCAGAATGGAATGCTGATTCATCAAGAGGTGGGACAAGGAAAGCAGTAGGAGTGCTAGAAGTGGATGGGTTTACAGTTATCGCTGCACAGATAGCTGCATTGCAAAATCAACTTAACACCCACTTCAGCAGCATGACATTGAACCAGCCTCAAGCCCCAGTTAATGCAGTACAGCAAATTTGGTGTGAAGTGTGTGGAAGCAGTGAGCACTCAGGTGAGTGTTGTGGAGCCAATCCTGACTCGGTAAACTTTGTGGGTAATGCGCAAAGGAACCACCAACAGTATAGTAGTAGCTACAACTCCAATTGGAGGAATCACCCTAATTTCTCATGGGGTAGCAACAACCATCAGGGCAAAAGTTCGGGTCAGGGTGTGCAAAGGAACTAAGGAGGGCAGCAGAATTATCAAGCACAATTCAGAAACAACAATGCACCTCCTCCACCACCATCACCTAGCATTGAGGAGATGTTCAAGACCATGATAGCTAATCAAGCTCAATTGCAGGCTGACTATGTGAAATTGGCAACCGAAGTGAAAAACAACCAGGTAGCTACCAAGGCGCTTGAATATCAATTTGGGCAATTTGCTAGTGCCCAAAACACAAGGCCTAGAGGAGGACTGCCGAGCAACACGGATCCCAATCCCAAGCAGGTAAATGCAGTGACCACAAGGAGTGGTTTGCATCTGAAAGAGGTGGAACCAGAAAGACCACCTCAACAGTCGGGAGCAGCAGAAGTTGAGAGGGAGCAAAGTACTGAAAGGGGGAAGACTAAGGAAGCTGAATCAGAAATACCTCCACCCCCGTTCCCTCAACGACTAAAGAAACACAAGGAGGAGGCGTGTTTCAAGAAATTCATGGAGGTTCTGAAACATGTACATATTAACTTACCTCTTGTTGATGTCTTGCAGGGAGTGCCGAAATATGCTAAGTATATAAAGGACATCATGGCAAACAAAAGTCGGTTGACTAAGTATGCTACGGTGGCTCTAACGGAGGAGTGCACTTCCCGGATTCAAAATAGACTGCCCACAAAGCTAAAAGACCCTGGGAGTTTTACTATCCAGATTACTATTGGGCAGAGCATACGAGCTCGTGGATTGTGTGATTTGGGGCGAGCATAAATTTGATGCCTTCATCGGTATTCAGAAAGTTGGGTTTAGGGAGTCCTAGACCCACAACGGTAATCTTGCAGTTGGCGGATCGATACTTAGCCAGACCTGATGGCATTGTAGAGGATGTTCTGGTGCAAGTTGGCTCCCTAATTTTTCCGGTAGATTTTGTCGTGTTGGACTTTGAACCAGACGCGGAAGTCCCATTTATTTTGGGACGTCCTTTCTTGGCAACCGAGAAAGCACTAATTGACGTAGCTGCGGGGCAGCTAACAATGCGAGCACATGACAAGGTGGAGGTGTTCAATGTGTACAAGGCACCCAAGCTCCCGATGGTGCATGAAGAACTCTCGGTGATCAATGTGATTGATCAAGGCGATGATGAGCAGAGGAAGGATTCACGGGAGTTAATGGGAAAACCACCGGAAAGGTGTAAGCACTACTGGGGGGAGGACGGTGATCGAGAGAAATCGTCCATCACCCTATAGGACAATTGAGCTTAACGACGTCGAGCCGCGACGGTAAACCAGGCGCTGCACGGGGGGCAACCCGTGAAAATTTTTTCTCTCTTTTTGTAAAGTGTAAATAGATTTTTCTTTTTCTTTTTCTTGATTTACTACAAAAAATTTTCATTTTAGTTTTTGTTTTATTTGTATTTAGAGTGAAACCTATAATTCTAACCAATTTTGTATAGTGAGATGAATTTCAGGTCAAACGGAGAAAAATATGCACGGAATCGCGAACGAAAAGTCGAGGTATGAAAAATTAATAAAAAGTGGCAAACAGTGAGCTGAGGCGACAGCTCCGTGTCACGGAGGTGGACCTCCGCGTTACCTCCGTGACACGTTGAGGTAGAATACGGAAATTGTAAAAATTTCCAGAACAGTCTCGCGATGGCTCCGTGTCACGGAGGCAGTGCACCGCGATGCACTCCATGACACGTTGCCTTATATATCGCGACGGGTCACACCGGGTCGCCGGGTGACCCGCGCGATTTCCTTACTTTTTAACCCCGAAAACCCTCCCTTTTCCCTCATTTTTAATCCCTCCACGACCAAACCCCCCAAAACCCATCCCCTATCAACGTGACACGGAGTAAGGCAAGAAATTCAATGATTTTTCTTCGATTCTTCAAGGACAAGGTATGTTTTCCGATTTCCTCTCAAATTCTTGTCGATTTTCTTCGATATTGAGCATGGGAGGTGAGCTAAATTGCCCTACGTAGTAATTAATCATGAATTCGAGTTAATTGTTGTTGATGAATGTTCGGAATGTCATTATGATTGCTTGAACTTGTCGATTACATAAATTAATCGAATTTGATTGATAATATCAATTCTAGGGCTTGTATGTTGAATTTGAAGTTGAAAATGTATTGAAATTGAGAATTTTATGCCGGGATAGAATTGTTGAATGAGGTGAGTCGAGGTACAAATTGTTAGGATGTTAATAGAACGACGGATTCTCGGGTTAAGGGAATGTTGAAATTTGTAAGAATTTGGTTAGTTGTATATGTTCTTGTAGATAAATTTTTGTTGTTGTTTTTGTTTCTTTGTTTTTCTTTGCTAAGTGTGATGGGTAAAATTTTAGCGATGGTAGTGATTGTGATTAGCTGTACGAAGTCTGAGTAGTACGCAGAAGATATACCGTCGAATTTTTCGAATGCACTAAGCATGATTGTATATTTGTTTATTGGGTGTAAATAAAGATAATCTTGCCGTACTGTTGTAGCTGTAGCTAAGGACTAAGTGTGGGGTAACCTAGCGTAACCCGTCCATAGCCGAAGTTAATATCCGTTAGCTTAACATTGATCTTGTTTACTTGGGTTGACAGGTAAAATGGCAAGCCGGCAAGAGAAAGGAAAAGGCGCATCAACTTCGGGCGCCAGAAGGAAGCGAATCAGACTGGGCACAGCCGTCCCAGCTGCACCAGCAGTTCAACGCGGCCAACGCCGCCAATACGGAACGAGATGGGTGACTGATTAGGGGAAAAAGTGGTACGCAAAGCACAAAGAAAACAAATATTTCCCCGAGGAGCACATAGCACGGGAACCATTGGCACAGGAGTTCCCTAAGATGGTCCACCGGATCGAGGCAGCTGGGCTCAATTTCATATTTGACGAGCCCAAGGAATGCAATTTGCACCTGGTTTGGGAGTTCTATGCCAATTGGAACCCGACGATCAGAAGTCACACCATCAAGATCAGAGGGCAAATAGTCACTTTGGAGCCCCACCACCTCAATGCCATCATAGGAGCGCGGGACACAGACGCCCACGTACTCCGACAGCTGAACATTACCCCACCGTATGCGGACATCAGAAGCACATTGTGTGGGACCCGATCGACAGCTAGATGGAGCAAACACAAAGAGAGGGGCTACCACCAGACTCTTCCATATTCACAAATGAACAGGGAAGCCCGAATCTGGCTGAAGATAGTCTGCTCATGCCTAATCCCGGGGGTACATATGACAGATGTAACCCGGGATCGTGTATGCCTGGTGTACGCCCTAATGAAAGGGCTGGAGATCAACGTGGGGGTGGTAATTATCTCCGCCATGAAGAGAGCCCGGTTGCACAAGGGGCACAGGTATGGATTTGGTGGACTACTCACCACCTTCCTCAGGGGCCTAGACGTCGAGGAGGAGGCCCTTGACTATATCCCGCAGATGGAGCGGCGGGCCTTAGATGTTACCAAAACTAAGGCTCCCGACACCATCCACGGGCCAGTGCTTACACTTGGCGAGCGACATGCTCGTGACGACAAATATATGGCTCGGATGTATGGGATGCAGATGCTCCAGCTGAGGATAGGCGGGAGGCCGGCGACAGAGGAGGAGCTATGGAAGCTCGAGCTAGACTACCCTTTCGGCGAAAACGCCAGGGCTCTATGCCGAGTGGGGCCAGCATTTGTAGAGCCCATAGATGATGATGTCCCCACAGACGAGGAGACACGTCGGGAGGACTCCGATGTGGAGTCCGATGATGACGACGGAGGCGACTCAGACATGGGAGATGAAGCAGCAGCACCCGACGAAGAAGTGGAATACTTTGACTGATTAGGGAGTTCCACCACCCGATTTTGTGTTATTTTAATTTTTGTACTTCATTTCAATGATCAAATCGTGCATGCTCTATCTTTAGCTTGTTATCTTACGTAATCATTGTAGCCGTAGCTTGAATATTCTTGCTAAATGAGTTATGGATGAGTCTCCATATGCATGAGATGTAATAGGTTGTTCGAGGACGAACAAGACTTTAAGTGTGGGGTAGGTGATCATGGGCAAAATAGCATGCCCAAGTGATACTTTATAACTTAGTTTTGCCTTGTTTATCTAAATAATTATATGCATTCTCATGTGATTTTATGTAAATGTGAATATATACTAACCAACATGATTAGTCCTTGTTTTTGAAGGTTAATAATGCATTTGAGGAACTAATTCATGATTTGGTGAAGTGGAGGAATGAAATCAAGAGCAAAACGTGAAAGTCAACAAGAAAACATGCAATAACTGGCACCCTGCGCGATAGGGGCCGTGGCACGCTGCCAACGCGGCAACACTTGGCCAAAAATTGCATTTTTTGGCACATTCTAGTGAGGGTACGCGTTACCAACGTGTCACGGAGTTCAAGTAGGGCGTTCAGCTCCGTGACACGTTGTTGTTCCAACACAGGCCAAATTTTGCAATTTTTCAGAATAGTATAAATTGAACCCTTAGCTCCTAAAATCATTTTGTCACGATTTTATTCTGGAAAACTACCCAGGAGTGAAGGGAGAAGTGGGAGAACTCATCTAGGGTTTGTCAAATTCCCTTCTCATCTAACAAATTCATGTAAGTATGTTAGTTTAGTAGTAGTTAGTGTAGTTTTACGAATATGAATGGCAAGAACCCTTCCTCTAGGGTTGAAGCCGTGAATTATGATTGTGCTTTTATGAAATTATTTTGGAATTAAGTTATTGATTGTTGTTTTCGTCTTGCATTCTGGATTGTTGGTTGTTTTTATGATTGATCACCATGAAAGCATATTTGTTAGCTTGAGTAATAGCTTGAGAAAGCATTACCTAGGTCAGGACATAAGAATGTGAGGAGCACGTTTGTATCTCGGGAGAGATTTTTGTGTCAGGATAGAAATATACCTAACACCGTGCTTGGTTGAGACACGGGGGTTATGAAAGACCAACTTGGGATGTCACATCACCACTCAAAGAAGTATTTGTGAGGCTAAGTTGAGTTAAATGGTTAGACGCACGAAAGTCCCTAATCGTTTCCCCGTAAATCACAACATAATTGATTGCCCGCGACTAGAAATTAAACTCCTCACTCACAATGATGCAGTGAGGCTAGATTGCCGTGTTTAGAGGCTCTAAAGACCATAAACATGCAATTCTAATTATGTGAAATAACAATTGATAGTTCCATGCTTAACCCATTGCAAATCGTAGTATCGCATGATTAATTGGTTTTAACTCTATGTTGCTCCTAGAGTAATTTCAGAATACTTCGTTGACCCAAACTTAGACTTAATTAATCTCAATCGAAAATGTCTATAACCAACACTTGAGGTATTTAAGATCACACTAGAAATGGATAGTTAGAGGAATGGGTCCAGTTCCTGTGGGTTCGACAATCCGGCTCTTAAAAAGAGCCATATTACTTGCATGACCCGTACACTTGCGGACGCGCGAATCGGTCATCATAGGAGCGCGGGACACAGACGCCCACGTACTCCGACAGCTGAACATTACCCCACTGTATGCGAACATCAGACGCACATTGTGTGGGACACGATCGACAGCTAGATGGAGCAGACATAAAGAGAGGGGCTACCACCAGACTCTGCCATATTCACAGATGAATAGGGAAGTCCGAATCTGGCTGAAGATAGTCTGCTCATGCCTAATCCCAGGGTTACATATGACAGATGTAACCCGGGATCGTGTATGCCTGGTGTACGCCCTGATGAAAGGGCTGGAGATCAACGTGGGGCGGTAATTATCTCCGCCATGAACATAGCCCGGTTGCACCAGGGGCACAAGTATGGCTTTGGTGGACTACTCACCACCTTCCTCAGGGGCCTAGACGTCGAGGAGGAGGCCCTTGACTATATCCCGCAGATGGAGCGGCGGGCCTTAGATGTTACCAAAACTAAGGCTCCCGACACCACCCACGGGCCAGTGCTTACACTTGGCGAGCGACATGCTCATGATGACCAATATATGGCTCGGATGTATGGGATGCAGATGCTCCAGCTGAGGATAGGCGGGAGGCCGGCGACAAAGGAGGAGCTATGGCAGCTCGAGCTAGACTACCCTTTCGGCGAAAACGCTAGGGCTCTATGCCGAGTGGGGCCAGTATTTGTAGAGCCCACAGATGATGATGTCCCCACAGACGAGGAGACACGTCGGGAGGACTCCGATGTGGAGTCCAATGATGACGACGGAGGCGACTCGGACATGGGAGATGAAGCAGCAGCACCCGATGAAGAAGTGGAATACTTTGACTGATCAGGGAGTTCCACCACCCAATTTTGTGCTATTTTAATTTTTGTGAACACTGGGGACAGTGTTCGAACTAAGTGTGGGGTGGGAGTAGTTAGGTGCTGGGCTGGGCTATTTTGTATGTATTCTCTATTTTGTTGTCGTGTATGTGAAAATTTGTTTGTCCCTGTGAGTTGTGAATTGTTAAGTGTTGTTCTGCATTTGTAAATGTTTGTTAAATTGATGTGTGTTGCTGAATGTTGCTAGCTGATTCTGATGCTGTACGTATTTTTTGTTATCGAAATGATCGATATTTTCAACATTTTTTAATTCTTGGGTTTCTCGGCGTTTGTTTTCGGTTCTTTTACCGAGAATAGTCCTGTTGAACTGAAGTCATAGTAGTGACCGTTCACTATGATGGATGGATGACGACCGTCTTAAGGGAAATGTAGTCGTTAGGAGCAGATTTTTTCAATTATTTTTCAGTTTTTTTCTTTGGTGGGTTGCATCCCAAAACGTGTAGTTACTGGATGGTTGCGAAATTCTGGTTGCGTGTTGTACATGATATTCAAAATGCAAAGGTGATTCGTATGAAAGCATGCAACTTTGTAAATATGTTGAGATACCTAGGCCATAGAGTTCGATTCAATGTGATTGAGTCTTAATGTTTGAATTCCTGTAATTAGCTGATTGAAGAGTCTGTGAATACATCTTAAATTGAGCATGTGCAAAAAGTGTGAAGTGAGGTGTTGTTATTCCATGCTATTGTGAAGTGTCTAGAACTTGCCTGGTGTGTGTACAAAACGAAATAAAGGAGGTGTATTGTAGGAAATGATGTAGGCATTTCTTTGTTTTAACCGAAAGTTTCTATTTTCCCTTGTTGTACCACCCTTGATTGTATACCCTAGTCAGCCCGTTGAGCCTTTAGCCTATTATTTTTTTCTTTTGTCATAAAGTGTAAACTGAGCTTAATTCCTTCTTTTCATTAGCCGTAAAGTCTATACAAAACTCTTAAGCGCTTAAGAAGAGAAAATCATTTTCCCGAAGTGTCAAAGAGTGAGAATGGTGAAAAGAAAAAGAAAAGCAGAGTGATAGAAGAAAAGAAAAGGTTGAAGGTGCACTTGCTATAAATAAACGATAATGAAGGTGCATGAATAATCTTTGTTGTTGTGTCAAGTGTGCTTAATGCAATGGGCCATACTAAAGAAAATCATCAAGAATGGGATGATGAAAAAAAAAAGAAACAATGTCCATGAGTTGATGGGATGTGTTGAAAAGGTGCTTAAGGATGCGAGTGGCTATTATTGGCTAACCCAATATTTACTAGTTCCGTAGCTTCCATTACAACCCGTTAAAGTCCTACGTGATCTTACATTGCACTTCTTTATATTAGTGGAGTAATACACTAAGGGCAAACTTATGGGTCATGACATGATGCATGTGAATTCTTTTGGGAGAGAGAGCGAAATTGTTTTTACATGCCACTGCTTGAATTCTTGTGAGTCATATGAGCAAAAAGGGGAAGATTCTCTTGTGTTGTGAGGGCACATGCTTGATGAAAGATTAATTTTTGTGTCGGATATCTTGATCAGCTGATTTGCATGAGTTTGCCAATATCGAGAGTCGATTCTTAAAGTCTAGGAGGTCTTAATGTATTGAAGGTCATTGCATTAATAAGACCATGCATGTTTTCTTAATGATTTGCTGTATTGAATAATCGGTATGACCGTAGCCTAAATTGTCGAACCAAAGTAATGAGGTTGGGGTGTAAATTTCATGAAGTGTAGGATTGTTGTTCGAGGACGAACAAGGATTTAAGTGTGGGGTAAGTGATCTTGGGCAAATTTATATGCCCAAGTGATACTTAAAAGTACCATTTTAACCTTGTTTATCTATCAATGTGTATACATTCTCATGTAATTGGTAATAAATTGTGAATTTATACTAACCAACATGATTAGCATTGTTTTGCAGGTAAAATGTAATTTAGGGAAGCTAAAATGCATGTTGGATGATATCGGAGTTGGACTTGGATGCGTGCAAGGGATAAAGCATTGGACAGCATGAATTAAAGGGGCTCTGCGATAGAGCCGTGTCACGCTGCCATCGCGGAGGCCTTCTGCCTGGATAGGGAAATTTCGCCCAAATTCCAGTGGAGGTCCGCGTTTGCTCCGTGGCACGGTGGCTTGGCTTCGCGTTGCACGCCGTGCCACGTTAAGCTTTAATTCCTGGACCCCCAATTCCAATGAGGGTCCGCGTCCGCAGCATGTCACGGAGGCAGTGCTCCGCGATGCACTCCGTGACACGTTGCTCGTTATTTCGGGAAAAATTCCCAGCAGTATAAATAGAACACTTAGGTTCATTTTGCAATATTCTGACTTGGTGGAGAAAGAACGTGGGTTACAGGCAGTTGAGGGACGAAAATATCAGGGTTTTTTCTCTCTTTCTTTCTTATTTAATTCAATTGCTTGTATGATTAACACTCATTTTAAGATGTTTAATCCACAAATGAGTGGCTAATTCCTCTTCTTGCAGAGGTTATGAACAATTGTGATGAAATTTGATCATTGATTCTTTGGTTTTTCATCTTTTCTTCCATGTTGTTCTATTAATTCTTGTTCTTACTGCATTAATGTGTGGCCTACGTTAATGTACATCTAAAAAGTCCTGTTTCACTCGAGAGGGCAAGAAATTGGAAAGTTGTGAATTAATAGGATATGTTCTTTACTTGGTTTGGGAAAATTGAGTCTTGATTTGCTTTCAGGATAGAAATATACCTGAAAGTCGTATTAGTCAATTTAGGAACCGGAATTGTATGGCTAGAACATGAATTGCATTTGATCACAGAAATGTAGACGGATGGTTCATGATTCTTAAGTGAGGTTAAATACGAGAGTTTTAATCTCTTGGCAAATGTTCTTGGCTAGCAACTAGAGGAAAAGATCAACCAACTTATGATGATAATTAATTTTATTACATGTTCGTTTAACCTCAGCATGCTCTCATTCATAGTTCAGATACAAAGTAGATAATTGTTTTTAGCTTTAGTATAGAAATTATAAAACAAACTATCAAACTTTTGGTTACACTGTTGTCTGCATTTTTAGAATTAAAATATAGTACACTTGAGCAAATTGCACTTCATCCAAGTCCCTGTGGGATCGATACTTGGCTTACTAAAGCCACTTACTACTTGTTCGACCACGTGCACTTGCGTGTCGTTTGATATACCCACGAACACCCGAACACTTAGTTGTTTATTTTCCATACATATCATATATCTCACTTACTCAGTACATTCAAAGTACTGACACATACTTTCTATATTGTATTGTGTTATGATATAGGTGTAGGTTCTCAATCCTAGCATCATTAGTAGTTTCTCTCGACGATCCTAACAGCAGCATTCCGTTTGGTGAGTCCTCATCTTCTGAGCAATTTATTTTCTTTTCAATTAGTTTCTTTTCAGTCAGACTTTAGAGTTAGCTGGGGGCTTGCCCCGACAACTCATCACCTAGTAGTGGCTTTTAGAAATAGTTGTTTAGAATTTTTTTCAGTGATGTGTTACACTTTGGGCAGTATTGATTTATAAATACTTCTTTTAAAGCTTCCTCTTATGTTTACTTAGTATACCAGTGCAAATTTTGGACCATGGGTTAGCTTGGTGTCACTTGTGGCACCAAGTACCGTGTGTCAACCAGGGTATAGACTTGGGTCATGACAAACTTTATATCAGAACACTAGGTTTAGAGTATCCTAGGATGTCTGAAAGCTATGTCAAATAAAGTCCATTTCATAGGTGTGAAGTGCGCCACAATTATTAAGTGGAGTCTATGAGACGTTATTAGGAAAACTCCCTTTTGTTCATACTGTTTATCATGCTTTGAAGTTGAATCCCGAAATGTCCTCCTAACTTTCGCTCTATTCATTTCAGTGAAACTATGCCTCCAAAATGGGGAAACAGAAGGAAGGCTGGCAATGCTAATCAACCTGCCTCACCAGCTCCTGCATCCATTCAAGATGACCCAGTGTCCTCAGCAGAATTCCGAGCGGCAATCCAGCTGCTGGCTAAAACAGTGACTAATCAAGTGAACCAGCAGGCAGTCCCAATGAATACAAATAGGTCTGCATCTACTGCTAGGGTTCGGGACTTCACCCAAATAAACCCTCCAGCTTTTCATGGATCCATGGTAGGAGAGGAACAGCAGGACATTGTAGATGAGGTGCGAAAGATCACCTAAATTATGGCTATTAGTTCCGTGGAGATTGTTGATCGGGCTGCCTACCAGTTGAAAGGGGTGACTCAGATTCGGTATGACTAATTGAAGTAAGGGAGGCCAGCAGCGGTAGGTCCATTAGAGTGGGAAAAGTTCACCACAACATTTCTAAGGAGATTTTTTCCCTCGGGAGTTGAGGGAGGCTAAGGTCGTAGAGTTCATGAATTTAAAGCATGGTAAGAGGACCACAGAGGAGTATGCATTGGAGTTCACTCAGTTGTCGAGGTATGCTCCAAACATGGTAGCTGAGCCAAGGGCTCGCATGCTCAAATTCATCAACAGTGTATCAAACCTGGTACTTAAGGAGTGCAAGACCGCTATGTTCATAAAGGACATTGACCTCTCCAGTGTTATCATTCATGACCAGAAGATTGAGGCAGAAAAGTTGAAAGATATGTAGTGGGAGAACAAGCAGCTGGAATGGGTCTATCAGATTATAGCCACCAGAGGTCCGACGGCAGTAGCGCACAGCAGCTGCAACAGAGGACTCCATCACCCACCTCAGCCAGCGCCCCTTCTTTTCGGTCTTGCAAGAATTGGAAGGGTGGAGCATTAGGCTCTCAATCCTAGAATTACAGTGCCAGCAACCATTACCTAGCTTTTCCTAAGTGTGGAAAGAACCATCTAGGTAAATGTCTCCTGGGCAAAGAGGGTTGCTTTAGATGTGGACAGTTGGGTCACAGGCTAAAGGAGCGTCCATCAGCAGGACGGGGGAAAGCACAGTTTACCACTTTAGCAGCCCCAGTAGGCTATCCAACTCAGCAGCGTGATACTTTAGGTATGGATAGTGGTCAGCGCCAAAACTTCTTTTATGCTTTTTCCTCCTATCGGGATTAGGAGAGCTCACGTGATGTTGTTACATCTTTTCCACCTAGACGTATATGACCTACTACATCGAGGAGCCACACTATCATTCATGACTCCTTATGTATCTTTTTAGTTTGAAATCAATCCAAAAGTCCTCTCAGAACCATTTTCAATCTCTACCCCAATTGGTGAGTCAGTTAGAGCCGGCCGGGTATATAGAAATTGCCCAGTCTCAGTGTTGAGTAAAATAAATCTAGATGATGTAGTAGAGCTAGATATGGTTGAATTTGACTTCATTCTTGGAATGGATTGGTTAAATTCTACTTATTCCTTAGTCCATTATAGAACTAGAGTCGTTAGATATCAATTTCCAAATGAGCCAGTATTAGAATTGATGGGTAGTGTTTCAGTGCCTAAGGTTCGGTTTATTTCCTACCTTAAGGCAAGGAAGCTCATTTCAAAAGGGTGCATCTATCACCTAGTTTGAGTCAAAGATTCTAGCTTTGAGACCCTAACTATCTAGTCAGTTCCAGTTGTCAGCAAATTCCTGGACGTATTTCCCAAGATCTTCCCGAAGTCCCTCCCGAGCAGAAAATAGACTTCAGCATAGACCTTCTTCCAGACACTCAGCCCATCTCTATTCCTCCTTATAGAATGGCTCCAACTGAGCTTAAGGAGTTGAAAGAACAACTAAAAGACCTTCTTGATAAGAGTTTCATCAGGCCCAACATCTCTCCATGGGGTGCTCCAGTGTTGTTTGTGTGGAAGAAGGATGGTACTCTCAGAATGTGTATCGACTACCATCAACTGAACAAGGTTACAGTTAAGAATAGGTATCCCCTACCTAGGATTGATGACTTGTTCGATCAGCTTCAGGAGCCATTTGTTTTTTCGAGGTAAATCTCAGGTCGGGGTATCACTAGCATAGGGTCAGGGAATGTGACATACCAAAAACATCTTTTAGAACTTAGTATGGTCACTATGAATTTGTGGTTATGTCCTTTGGACTAACTAATGCCCTTACAGCTTTCATGGACCTGATGAATAGGGTAGTTAAACAGTATTTGGATATGTTCATCATTGTGTTCATAAATGATATTTTGGTATACTCCAGAAATGAGGAGGAGCATGCTAACCATCCGAGGATAGTCTTACAGACTCTCAGAGACCGCTAGTTGTTCGCTAAATTCAGCAAATGTGAATTCTAGCTAAAGTTTGTGGCCTTCCTTGGTTATGTGGTCTTAGGTGAGGGTATTCAGGTGGATCCTCAAAAGATAGCAGCGGTGAAGGACTGTCCAAGACCTACTTCCCCAACAGATATCAGAAGTTTCCTGGGTCTAGCCGATTATTATCGGTAGTTCGTGGAAGAATTCTCTTCTATTGCGTCTCCTCTAACTAAATTAACTCAGAAAAGGGTGAAGTTCCAGCGGTTAGATGCATTTGAGAGGAGTTTCCAAGAGTTGAAAACTCGACTCACTACAGCTCTAGTTTTGACCTTACTAGAAGGAACATATAAGTTTGTAGTCTATTTTGATGCTTCTAGAGTTGGCCTCAGTTGTGTTTTGATGCAGCGGGGTAAGGTGAAAGCTTAGTCCTGCAGATAGCTCAAGGTTCATGAGAAGAACTATCTGACTCATGACCTTGAGTTGGCAGTGGTAGTGTTTGCTTTGAAGATATGGAGGCATTACCTTTGCGGGGTTCATGTGGATGTTTTCACCGACCATAAGAGCCTTCGGTACGTGTTCAGTCAAAAGGATTTGAATCTTCGTTAGAGAAGGTGGTTGGAGTTGTTGAAGGATTATGACTTGAGCATAATATATCACCCAAGAAAGGATAATGTGGTGGCAGATGCCTTGAGCAGAATGTCCATGGGAAGCGTTGCTCATGTTGAAGATGGCAGAAAGGAAGTAGTAAAGGATATTCACAAGTTAGCTTGGTTGGGAGTGCAGTTGGTGGATTCAGCTAAGGGCGGAGTAGGACTGCAGAGTGGGTAAGAATCCTCGTTAGTTGTTGAGGTTAAGTCAAAGAAGGATGAAGATCCCATACTTCTTAAGCTGAAAGAAGCAGTTCTAAGGAAAGAAGTGGAGGCTTTCTCCAAAGGGGGAGATAGTGTGCTTTGTTACCAGGGAATATGTGTTCTGGACATAGGTGACTTGAGACAGCAAATACTGCCAAAAGCACATAGCTCCAGATATTCTATCCATCCACGTTCCACTAAGATGTACCATGACCTACGGGAAATGTACTGGTGGAATGGCATGAATAGAGACATTACAGAATTTATGGCTAGGTGCCCGAACTGTCAACAGGCTAAAGTTGAACATTAGATACTTGGGGGTATGACCTAGGATATCAACACACCCACGTGGAAGTGGGAAGAAGTGAATATGGAATTTATTACAGATCTACCTTGTACTCGTCGGCAACATGATTCAATTTGGGCGATAGTCGATCGGATGACCAAGTCAGCACATTTTCTCCCACTTAAAACTACAAACTCAACTGAGGATTATGCTAGGTTGTACATCTGGGAGTTAGTTAGACTACATGGGGTGACCTTGTCCATCATTTCAGATAGAGTTACCCAGTTCACCTCGCATTTCTAAAAGTTCAAAAGGGACTTGGTACTCAGGTCAAGCTCAGCACAGCCTTTCACCCTCAGATAGATGGACAAGCTGAGTGGACTATTCAGAACTTAGAAGATATGCTGAGAGCTTTTGTGATTGACTTCAAGGGCATTGGGATGATCACTTACCTCTCATCGACTTTGCATACAACAACAGCTACCACTCCAGTATTTAGATGGCCTCGTTTGAGGCATTATATGGTGGAGGTGTAGGTCCCCTATAGGGTGGTTTGAAGTTGATGAAGCTACCTTGATAGGACCAGACTCAGTTCATGAAGCTATGCAAAAAGTTCAACTTATCAGGGAGAGGTTGAAAACAGCTTAGAGCTGGCAGAAATCATATACTGATGTGAGGAGGAGAGAGTTAGAATTTGTTGTAGATGATTGGGTTTACCTGAAAATTTCACCCATGAAGGGGGTGATGAGGTTTAGAAAGAAAGGGAAACTCAGTCCAAGGTATGCAGGACCCTATAGAATTTTGAGGCGGATCGGTAGTGTGGCCTATGAGTTAGAATTACCTTTAGAGTTAGCATCTATGCACCCAGTCTTCCATGTGTCACTATTGAAGAAGTGCATCGATGATCTGACCTCAGTTGTGACACTAGACAGTATGGGGATGAAGGATATTCTCTCTTATGAAGAAGTCCCAGTTTAGATCCTAGACCGTCAGGTTCATAAGTTAAGAAACAAGGATATTGCTTTAGTAAAGGTCTTGTGGAGGAACCAGGTAGTTAAGGGAGCCACATGGGAGGCCGAAGCAGACATGATGGCAAAATATCCCTATTTATTCCCTTCTAGTTCAGTTTCAGCATCAGGTATTAAATTCCTCCTCAGTACTCTATTCAATTCCATGCTTATTATATCTATACATGTTTTCAGTGTGCACTCTAGTTGTACCAACTCTGTTAGTATGTGTAAGTAAGTTCAGAGTTAGTCACTCCTTCAAAAACTAGCTTATAGCTTTAAATTGTGAATTTATGCTCTTTCGCCAGTTTTCCAGCAGTTTTAGCCTTCATTCGGGAATGAATGATCCCAAAGGGGAAATATTGTAACACCCTGAAACATTTCTAGACCAAACTCAGACATTGCATGAAAAACTAGAAGGAATCAGGAAAATTTTATCTCAGGATGACTCAGACAACGAGACCATTGTATGAGTCATTGTTTGAGCTGCAAGGTTCTCATCCGGGAACCCATGAGTCATGCAATAACCCGTACCAAGAGTAACAAGTCGTTCTATGGAGTCGTGGTTGCCCAGTACAGAAGTCTGCCAGACATCTTCCAGAAGCAACTAGTGGAACCAACGACTTGTTGTCACCTTTAATGAGTCATTGTTTCCACCCATATCCATGTTTTAGGTCCAAGCAGTGTTGACCACAAGCAGACACAATGATCCGTTGGTTCTACCAATGAGTCATTGTGTCTTCTGTTAGTGGGGTTCCCAAGTTTTGTCTAAAAATCCTACCAGTGACAATGAGAGGTACCAATGACCCATTGGTACATTCAATTAGTCGTTTTCCCCTTCATTGCCAAATTCCAGTAAGCCCAGAATTTAGGCCCAGGACCAACCACTGATCCCAATGACTCATTGTGTAACCCGTTGGTCTCCGTCGGGAAGTTTTTCAAATTTTCTTCCAGGATTATTTTAGTAACTTTCCATTTTTTTAATCTGTAAATTGCGTCGTTTTGGGCTCGTTTAGGAGAGAATTAAATTAGTTTCCATATATTCCTCTCATTCCTTCTCTCAACTCTCACTTAGTACGAAGAAGTTTCAAACGGACTCCTCGGGGCAAAGCTTGGGCATTCAATCTTCTTCTCAGCTTCTCAAGGATTTCTTCTAGGAAATTTTACTCCAGGTATGTGGGAATTAAACAAGGGAATTTTTCTTCCGTTGTTTCCCAAAACCCTTCCATAATTTCTTATCATTTCTAGCCCTGAAGATTTGAGTTAGGGTAAAATTCATAGCCAGATCCTGATTAATACTTATGAGTTGTTGTCCCTATATATTCAAGCTATGTTTCCACTACTTAGTGCTTATGTTGCTACTTGCTTCCTGTAAAATGGTTTTAGCCCTAACTCTATAAATGCAGAAATTTGGGTCTTGCATAGTTCATTAGATATTATGTTACTTGACTCTATTAGTGTTGGAATTACAATGTCATTACCATCATATGGGTTCTCAATCAGTTTCTTGGTAGTTCAGTCTTAGTCAGAATGTTAGTATTTTCTGTATCTTTCAGTAATGTCAGTTGATCAGTTAAACTATAGTTAGTTTCTCGAGGTGTTAGTAGTGCCTTTCAGTTATCAGTTATTAGTTATTAGTTGGTGTTTTAGACGGTTACGACGCTTCCAGATAAGCAACTCTGACCAGTCTTAGAATTACCAGTACCAGTTTTAGTTTGTTCTTTAGATGGTTACGATGCTTCTAGATGAGCAACTCTGGCCAGTCTTAGAACACCAGTTTCAGTCATTCGGTCCAATAAGACTCTCAGGGTACTTCCAGATGAGTACCCCTGATCTAGTCTTGGATCCCAGCTTCGAGCTATCAGCTTAGTAGTTAGATTAGGACTATCCAGTGGGAGTAGGACTTAGCACCGAAAGGACTGGGGTTCTAGCGCACCCAGGGTTCCAGAACTACGTTGCCATCGTAGATTATTAGCCTAAATGGGCCCAGATAGTAATAATCTCACAGTTCATGCCTTTATATCTTGGCAAGGTATATTGGGTCCTATTGATGGGGCATATACATCGAACATCACATTTAGCTCACGTGGTTATATGTTGGCTATAGACTCTCCCACTTGTCAGTTTAGTTTAATTCAGTTTAGTTCAGTTCAGCTCAATTTAGCTCAGTTTAGTCACTAAGTTCCAGGACATGTTATTGACCACCAGTCAGGGTCATTATTGACCATATTGGTTATAACTCAGTTTATCAGTATTCAGTATCAGTTGGTCATTTCATGTTATTTCAGCTCAATTGTTTATATTCCATACTTATTGTATATCTCACTTACTCAGTATATTCAAAGTACTGCTGCATACTTTTTATGTTGTATCATATTATGATACAGGTGCAGGTTCTCAGTCCCAGCATTATCAGTAGTTCCTCTCGACAATCCCAGCAGCAGTAGTCCATTCGGTGAGTCCTCATCTTCTGAGGACGTTATTTTCTTTTCAGTTAGTTTTCTTTCATTCAGAATTTAGAGTTAGCTAGGGGCTTGTCCCAGCTACTCATCATCTAGTAGTGGCTTTCAGACACAGTTGTTTAGAATTGTTTTCAGTGATGTGTTATACTTTTGGCAGTATTAATTTATAAATATTTATTTTAAAGCTTCCGCTTATGTTTACTTAGTATATCAGTGAAAATATTAGGGTCACTTGTGGCACCAAGTACTGTGTCTCAGCCAGGGTATAGACTGGGGTCGTGACAAGATCGGTTTGCAAGCTGCAAAGTTACTGTGGTAAGATGTGGTTCACCTAAACCCAAGGTTATGAACTAGGACACAAGCATCAGATTAATGCTTGTACCCAGATCGCATAGGGCCAAACCGACTTCCTTATTTCCAATCACCACTAGAAGGGTGAAGCTCTCGGGGTCCTTTAGCTTTTTGGGAATTTTGTTTTTGAATCCGAGAACTGCACTCTTTCGTGAGAACCACAGTTTTAAACTCTATTAACCTCCTCTTGTTGGCCACAATGTTCTTTAGGTACTTAACATATTTTGGAACATCCTGCAAAAGCTCCACCAATGGTATGTTAACATGTACCTATTTCAACACATCAAGAAAGTTCTAGAAGGCTAAGTCCTCCTTCTACTTCCTAAACCTCTAAGGAAATGGAGGCAGTGGTCTAGCATTACAACTTTTTGTTGTGAGTTGCTTGCCTCACCGACCTCACTCTTAGACTTCAAAACCTTCTCATCATCAACCTTCTTTTCTCTTGGGATCACCTCAGCCAACTCTTTACCACTGCATAAAGAGATTGCGTTGATAACGCTCAAACTCACACTCCTGATAAAGCATGAAACGGACGTTGTCAATAAAGAACACAACAAAGGTTGGGGTCGATCCCACAGGGAATATGGTAAGAACTAGGATAATGAAGGTATTTAAGCTTTTAGGTATGTTATCTCCAAATTGGGGGGTTTATAGAAAATAGTTGTAAAACAAGATGATAAATCAATTGTTATTTATCAAGATATGCAATTAACTCGGGTAAGTATTCCCCATTGGTTCATAACTACTTCGGATTTACACTCGTGCACTATCCCAATACTTACTTGTAGAATTGATAATAACTAGGGGTCATCCAAATGACTAGTTCGTCCTTATTGGATGACCATACTCAATCACCAGGTTAGGTCTCACGAGCGATTCAATTTAACCATTATCAATTTTTTCCAAATTAACTATCTTGCAAATGCAGCTCAAGTTATATAATGATCATAAAAATCCAGGCTTACTCTTTTTTCCTAATCTCTACTTCTCTATGTTCAAGCAAGTAATTGGGCAAGTCCTAACGTTGCACTTCATTAAGAAACATTAAAGATGAACATAACACAATATAAGCGATTAGCATTGGTTTCGAATCTCTTTGTGTAACCCTTGTTTGTTAATCCACCATGGCACCCATAACCCTAGTTATGGAGGTTTTAGCAACTTATGATTGTAAGATAAGAGTATTCATAGACAAACACAATAAATACTTACAATGATGATTGAAAGAAAACCTTCTTTGAATATTGCAAGAAAAAATGATGAACAAATTCAAAAATAATTTGAGAATATCAAAGTTAGGATCTCAAGAATTGCTCTTCAATATTGTCAAAAACTGATACAAACTGATAATGAACTCTCCTTTTACTAAAAGAAACCTAAAAAACATTTATACAAAAATCTAGCGCTGACACCTCATACGACTCCTCATACTACCCGTAACAGGATTGTACGGGGCATTCCTTGTCTCGTACATCCCTTGGCTTCTGCAAAATTTGGCTAAGGGTTAGCCTCTGGTACCACTCATACCACTCGTAACAGGATCCTACGAGTCGTACGATCAAGTCATGGTTTGATACAGAGAACTCATGCATCTTCTAAAGATTTCTACATATGTCTTGGTACGCCTCATACCTTGTCCTACAGTTCATAACAGCTTATCGTAACATGAGCTCTACCAAGCCCCAAAAATCTCTGAAGTTCTCCACAGCTCCTGGTACAGGTCGTAGGTAGATGCTACGATCCGTAATTGCTACCCGTATCAGGAGACTTTAGCTGTGCAAATTCTCTAAAGTTTTCTACGACTCAAGTTATGGCTCATACCAAGAGTCGTACTTTGCCTTTGCCTTGTACCAATCTTCTGGACTTTTCCACGAGTCTCAGTACAACTTATACAATCTGGGTACGGCTTGTACTAAGATCCGTACTTGGCCCAAAATCTATAACTTTATGCATCTTTTGCACATTTTCACTCCAACACCTGTTTTCCTTAAAATTATAGTAAAAGTGCATCATATCTATATAAACACACCTAATACTATGCTATTTTCCCAGTTTCAAGCATCGAAAGTGTTGTAATCTCACAGCACATCAACAAACCCAACATAATACTTTTGCATGTCCTCAGGCAAAGAAAGCAAAAACTAAAAATGATAGTTAACTAAAAAGTGAACCTAGAATACCCATAGCCAACACAACAAAGTTTGCACTATGAACCATAACCAGCTATTGACCCTTTTTCTGTCCAAACTAAGTCAGCTATGTACGCATGTAACCAAAATCAATGACATACTGGGATCAAGATATGGCATCCAACTATCAGCAGAGAATTGAGCTATCACTAATGTTATTCACACAGATAAATGGTAAAATACAACACAAACCTGGTACCCTCACAGCAAAAGAGGTCCCCAACACTCACAAATATAGAATACAATAAACTTGGGACTAAAAAAATGGGAATCTCACTCTCCCAAAGAAGTTTCAAATACTGCACATCGGATACCATATGCTTACCCTTATTTTTTCTACTTCAGCTCTTCGGACAGCTAAACTAGGATCACCATAGCATTTTTTTTGTCTTATAATGTAGGCTTCGGGCTAAATATGGTAAATATGAGATTTTAGTGACTAAGCCCTCCTTGGCACTTCATACTTGTGGTTTCACTTTACACCTTTTTACCCTATTTTCACTTTTTCAAATTTTTCTTGTCTTTTCACCATTTTTATGTAATATATGGGTGTGGTGTGTTTTCAACTTTTTCATTCATTTTTTCTCTTGTATTTTCTTTACAAATTTTTCTTTTTCAGCTTTTTTTTCTTTTCTTTTCACACCGCACCTCATTTTTAACCCTTTTTTCTTTCTTTTTCTTTTTTCACCTCCCCATAATATATGCACCCCTACTATAGCCACCCTCAACTTAGGCATTTTGCCGGAGTTGAGGTTCAGAATATCCAAGGAGGGACCAGGGCCAAGATAGATTCATTATAAAAAAATGGGTAAATTTAAAGGTTGATCAAACAAAAATAGTCAATTTAAGGCTCAAATTTGGGATCAAGGGATTCATCATCATTTGGTAGGGTATTTTAGGATAAAGTGACTCATCTATCAATAAAATCCTTTGATCATCTCCTAACCAATTATCCTAAAGCCTATGCAAAGAGCAATCGGGCAAGTTCTAGATCCTCTATGCAGTATTAAACTAGGTTATGACCTCACTCACTCATGGTACCTGTTTGCATTGAATCTAAATATCCAGTTCATGCACGACTAAACTACAACTACTCATGCTCATAATTCAAATGCCATACAAAGATCCATAAAAGTCATGCAATTTTAAGTAAACTATACAGCTAACATCAAAAAGTTTTAACAGGGTCAATTTATTTCAAAACATCAAACTAGTGCATTTATTGGATGAAAAGAAATTCCAAGCTACTTCTAATTAAAAAACAAAGTAACATGCATGTACTACTAAATAACATGCCCAAAGGAAAAGAAACACAGCATGAAAAACCCTCGGATGAATCAAAAGTCCCAAAAATACAAGTACACCCCCTCCCCTTTTGAAAAGCATGCTTCATCCCCGAAGCATAGAATATAAAAGCACAAGGGAAAGAAACATACTTGTGGCTACTTAGACTTCACCTTCCATGGGTTTCCTCCCATGTAGCGCCTGATTTAACTTCGCGGCACGATGTAACTTCCATGATCATTCAGTCGTCATCAAGGTATGCCACCTCAATTCTTCTTATCTCTTTGATGTCTCTGAGATACAGCTTTATCCTTTACCCATTCACCTTAAACCTCTGAACATCTTTTTTTCCAAGCTCCATTGCACCATATGGGGATACATTCACCACTCTATACGGTCCCATCCACCTGGATTTCAATTTTCTAGGATACAGATGGAGCCTTAAATCAAATAGTAAGACCAAATCACTAGTGTTGAACTCCCTCTTTGCAATCTTCCTATCATGATAGATCTTTATTCATTCTTTATAAATGTTCTCACTCTCATAAGCTCAAAGGTGATACCCATCTAACTCATTGAGCTAGTCGAGTCTCAACTTGACTACTTCATTCCAATTTAAGTTCAGCTTTTTCAGAGACCATAATGCCTTATGCTCTAACTCTATCAGCAGATGACATTACTTGCCATAGACTAGCTGATATGAAGATGAATCGATGGGGGTCTTATAAGCTGTTCAATATTCCCACAGCGCATCATCGAGCTTTCTCGATCAATATGTTCGGTTGGTATTCACCGTTTTGGCCAAAATAGACTTTATCTCCCTGTTAGGACCTTCTACCTGCCCACTTGATTGAGGATGGTAAGGTGTTTCCACCTTATGATTCACACCATATTTTCCCAGTAGATTTCTAAAGAGGAGGTTACAAAACTGTGATCCCCATTACTGATGATTTCTCTGGAAGTACCAAATCTAGCAAATATGTGCTTCCACATAAATGTTGTAACTCTTTTTCCTTCATTGTTAGGAAGTGCAATAGGCTCCACCCATTTGGATACATAGTCCACTACCACCGAAATGTATTTCATCCCATATGAGCTAACAAATGGGCCCATGAAGTCACTATCCCATACATCGAATAACTCTACTTCCTAGATAGGGGTAAATAGTAACTCATTTTTATGAGTAACTCCACCTTGTCTTTGGCACTTGATCACATGAATTGGCATAATCGTAAACATCTTGGTGGATAGGGGGCCAATAATACCTGCACTATAAAATTTTATATGTAGTTCTAATACCACTATGATGACCCCAACTAGGGACGAATGGCAAGCCTCTAGAATTCTCAACATCTCTAACTCTGGCACATACTGCCTAATCAACCCATCTGCACAAAGGCAGAATAAGTATGACTCATCCCAATAGTATCTTCAAGCATCAACCAAGAACTTCTTCCTTTGCTGGGTGTCATATCTGCTAGAATCATGTCACTAACCAAATAATTTACATAGTTAGCGAACCAAGATCAAGTCTTGAGATGCAACTAATACCTGTTCATCTGGGAAAGCATCATCGATGTCAATCTCCTCTTTTCCTGTAGCCTCATCTTCCAGTCTAGACAAGTGATCGGCTACTTGATTTTTTGTTCTTTTCCGATCGTTTACCTCAAACTTGAATTCTAATAGAAACAACACCCATCTAATCAACCTGGGTTTAACGTCCTTTTTAGACATTAGATACCTCAGAGCAGCATGGTCTATATGGATAATTACCTTAGTTCTAAATAAGTATGCCTAAAACTTTTCAAATGCAAAGACCACTACTAACAACTCATGTTTAGTGACTGTATAGTTCGTTTAGGCTGTGTTTAGTGTTTTATTGGCATAATGCATGTGGTGAAAACTCTTCGCTCTCTGTCGGCTTAGGAAAGCACCGAGGGCCACCGCACTAACATCACACATTACCTTAAATGGGAGAGACCAATCTGGAGCTATGATAATATGAGCGGTGGTGAGTTTCTCCTTCAGGCATTCGAGGGCCTTCAAATATGCCTCATCAAATACGAACTTCACCTCCTTCTTGAGCAGTTTGTGTAGTGGTTGTGCAATCATTGAAAAGTCCTTGATGAACCTCCTATAGAATCTTGTATGCCTAAAAAGCTTCTGACCTTTTTTACGAAAATAGGTGGTGGCAATCTAGCTATTGCTTCAATTTTAACCTCGTCCACCTCTATCCCCTTTATAGAGATTTTTTGTCCCAACATTATTCCTTATTTGACCATGAAGTGACAATTCTCCCAATTCAAGATCAAATTAGTTTACTTGCATATGTTCAACACTTCGCCCAAATGCTTGAGGCATGATTCAAATGATTATCCCATAATTGAGAAGTCGTCCATAAATACCTCAATGGTATCCTTTACCATATCTGAGAATATCAACATTATACAGCCTGGAATGTGGTTGGTGCATTGCAAAACCCAAAGGGAATTCTCCTAAAAGTAAGTGTTCCATACAGGCAAGTGAAGGTGCTCTTCTCTTGATCTTTTGGGGCTATAGAGTTCTGATTGTATCCCGAATATCCATCAAGAAAATAATACCAGCCTCTACCTGCCAACCTGTCAAGCATCTAATCCATGAATGGCATTGGAAAATGGTCCTTTTGTTGCTGAGGAATGAAGCTTTGTGTTTGTTTTTCTTCAAACCCCCAATCTGCTCCAGACCGTGCATCTGGAAAGCGCCGGTTCGAATCCGGTTCGTGACAATGCCTTGGTCCATACAGATGGGATCGCGACCTTTCCTTTCCCTCACCGATGTGGCTGTAGCTGGTCACACTCAGTTTAGACCTGATCATGCCTGCAGGGCGGGTGCTCCAACCCAAAGTATTAAACTGAGGGAAGTAAAGCGAAAGAGCAACTAGCGAAAGAAGGAACGAAGTAACTCGACCATTCATTTGTTGAGCTTTCGGTAATCCATACATACACGCCAACCTGTGACTAGTCTTACCCACTTGTTATCCTTCTTCACTACTTCTTGCATTGGTGGGTTCAGTCGTTGCTAGTGCTCTATACTTGGTACACAATTTGGCTCGAGATGGATTTTGTAGGTGCATATGCCTAGAGAGATCCCGATGATGTCGGCTATGGTCCATTCGATTGCCTTTTTGTGCTTTTTCAATACCATGACCAAAGATTCTACTTGCCAGTCTGTCAAGTCGACTGCAATAATTACTAGCAAAGTGTTGCTTTCCCCCAAAAATGCATATTTTAGGTTGGGAGGTAATGCCTTAAGTTCCAAAACTGTTGGTACCTCCATTGATGGTTTTGTTGGAGGAGTTACACGGTTCCTTAAGTAAAGGTCTAACTTCTTAGTTCTGAAGTTATACATCCCCATTCCTTCTAGATAATTTACCAATTTTGTGTACCCCCGTACTCCATCTCCCTCATAATTTATCAAGACAGCTGCTAGTGTATCAATATTCATCATCTCTCTCATGGACACTAGAAGCCTTTTGTCATCTATCTAGGTGCTCGTAGAGGTAGTTCTTGAGGTGAGGCTTCCTTGTTGTAACCTAAATGAATCAAATAAAACAAAGAAAACATAAATGAGGAAATAACAACTAAAAATTAAACACAAGCAATTAATCTAATCTTAAGTCGTATTCCCCGGCAATGACGCCACTTTTTGATAACGCTCAAACTCACTCTCTTGATAAAGCATGAAGCGGACGTTGTCAATGAAAAACCAAACAAATGTTGCGGTCGATCCCCTAGGAAATAAGTAATAACTAGACTAATGCAGGTATTTATGCTTTTAGGTAATTTATCACTAAATTGGGGGGGTTATAGAAAACAGTTGTAAAATAAGATAAAAAATCAGTTCTTATTTATCAAGATTTGCAATTAACTAGGATAAGTGTTCCCCATGGGTTCATAACTTCTTTGGGTTTACACTTGTGATCTATCCCAGTGCTTACTTGTAGAACTGATAACTAGGGTTTATCTAAATGACTGCTTCGTCCCTATTGGATGACTATAATCAATCACTGGGTGTCACGCCCTAAGTCAGGAATACCTATTTGGAAGTACCTTGAGAGTCTTATCAGACCGGATTTTGTAACTGGTGTTCTAAGACTAGTCAGAGTTGTTTATCTGGAAGCATCGTAACCGTCTAAAAGAACAAACTGTAATCTGAAGCTAGGGTCCTAAGGCTGGTCAGACTGCTTATCTAGAAGTGTCATGACCACCTAGAGAACCACTAAAATCTGATAACTGAGTCTAATACTGATAATTGGGAGGCACCACTGACACCTCAAGAATTAACTATAGTCAAACTTATCAGCTGACATTTCTGGACAACACTGAGTCTAATTTGACTGGGAATGGACAAGTAAATATCTTACTATAATTTCCACATACACTAATAATATGGGGATTTCAAATTTGTTAGAATCAAGCTACAGGGAAACTAGTCCAACACACAAGATCCTAAGTTCTACTGAACTGAAACTTAGGGATAAATTATTCCACAAGATACAATTCTTATAAATGTCTAGAAATAGGGAATAATAAGCAGTTAAAATCATGAGGAATATTCCACTTGAAATCTAAACGAAATTAATCTGACAATTTTTATACATTTCGAATCCACAGGGCTAAACTGATAGAGAAAATTAGAAAAAGCTTTTGGGGACACAAGGAAAGAACTATTCCCTGGTTGAATTCCCACATACCTGATGAAGAAATCTGAAGAAAATACCTTGAGAATCTGAGGGGAAGTTGACTGCCCTAGTTTCTTCTTGAGAGGAATAACTTGAGATCTACGAACATTCTTCTAAGAGTCTGAATGATGAATGAGGGATGAAAATAGTTCAACCCCTCTAAATTCATCAAAAAATATTCTTAAAACAACATAGTATAGGCCTTAGGATCATAGGAATTACAGAATATCCCTTACTATATTTGCTGGGAAAAGTTGACTGCCAATCCCCACGAGGGACTAGACGAGTCTTGCCTAGTGAGCACAACTTGTGGTCACAACTCATGAAGAACACTGCCAAAAACCCACTACTGGTCACCACAGGGGGACACCACGACTCATGGTGTACCCAATGAATCATGGTGACCAATCCGTTAGGCACTAATTTTCCCTAGTCTCCAATCAATTCTTTACCACAGATCACATCACGACTCATGGTGTTGACCACGACTTGTGGTCACCCCATTTTCAAATTTTTCTACCAAGTTCGTAGCCTTCCCAATGAGTCACTCCACGATCGTGGCCTACCCTAAAGGTCACAGGACGACTCGTTTTGTGACCTGGTGTAGAAAATCCTGTTTTATCCGTTCAACTCCAGGGTCTAATCTTAGGATTTTCGGAGTATTACAATATCTCCCCCTTAAGAACATTCATTCTCGAATGTTGAAAACACGCAGGAAAATAGAGAATTGCAATCATTATACTCAAATACTGATCATTAAAGCTGAAAACTAACAGAATGACTTCCTTCGAACTGAACTAAATTCATGAGTCACACTTATGCATATTGATATGAAAGAAATTGGGGCACATGAACTAAACACAAAACTGAATAGAATTGTAAGGAAAAAATTGATACCTTAAATTGAAATTGAGCCGAAAGCGAATAAATGTTGGTATCTAGCCATCATATCTGCTTTGGCTTCCCTCATAGCTCCCTCAACCTGTTGATTCCTCCACAAAACCTTGACTGAAGATACTTCTTTGTTTCTCAGCTTACGAACCTGACGGTCAAGGATCTGAACTGGGACCTCTTCATAAGAGAGACTATCTTTTATTCCCACACTCTATAGTGGCCCCACTAAAGTTGGATCATCAATGCACTTCTTCAATAGTGACACATGGAACACTGGGTGAACAAATGATAACTCTGAAGGCAATTCCATCTCATAGGCTACATTGCCAATTTGCCTTAGAATTCTGTAGGGTCTCATATTTCTCGGACTGAGTTTTCCTTTCTTCCCAAATTTCATCACCTTTCATGGGTGAAATTTTCAGATAAACCCAATCATCTACTGCAAACTCTAACTCTCTTCTCCTCACAATAGCATAGGATTTCTTTCGGCTCTGAGCTGTTTTCAACCTTTCTCGGATGAGTTGTACTTTCTGCATAGCTTCATGAACTAAGTCTGGTCCTATCAAGGTAGCTTCACCAACCTCAAACCACCCTATAGGAGATCTACACCTCCTACCATATAATGCCTCAAATGGGGTTATCTGAATACTAGCGTGGTAGCTGTTGTTGTACGCAAATTCGGTGAGAGGCAAGTGATCATCCCAACTACCCTTGAAACCGATCACACTAGCTCTCAGCATATAACTTCCAAGTATTGGATAGTCCGCTCAACCTGTCCATCAGTCTGCGGGTGAAAAGTTGTGCTGAGCTTGACCTAGGTATCATGTCCCTTCTGAAAGGACTTCCAAAAATGTGAGGTGAACTGGGTACCTCTATATGAGATAATGGATAAGGACACCCCATGTAATCTGACCAACTCTAGGATATAAATCCTAGCATAATCCTTAGTTAAGTCTGTAGTTTTAACTGGGAGGAAATATGTTGACTTAGTTATCGATCTACTATCACCCAAATAAAGTCATGTTGCCGACGAGTCCGAGGTAGACCTATAGTAAAATCCATATTCACTTCTTCCTACTTTCATGTAGGTATGCTAATATCCTGATCTATACCTCTCGATCTCTAGTGTTCCACCTTAACTTGCTGGCAGTTCGAGCACTTAGCTACAAATTTTGTGATGTCTCTCTTCATGTCGTTCCACCAGTAAATATCTCGTAAATCACGGTACATCTTAGTAGAACCTGGGTGGATGGAATATCTCGAACTATGTTCTTCAACCAGTATCTGCTGTCTTAAATCACCCACATCCAGTACGCACAACCTACCCTGGTAATGGAGTACACCATCTCCCCCTTAGGAGAAAGCCTCCACTTCTTTTCTGAGAACCGCCTCCTTCAGCTTAAGCAGTATGAGATCTTCATCCTACCTTGACTTAACTTCAACTACCAATGAGGAATCTAATCCACTCTGCACAACTACTCTGCCCTCAGTTGTATGAACCAACTACACTCCCAATCGAGCTAACCTGTGGATATCCTTTGCCAGTTCCTTTTTGCCCTCTTCAACATGAGCCACGCTCCCATAGACATCCTTCTTAGGGCATTAGCCACCACATTAGCGTTGCCCTTGTGATACAGCACACTCATGTAATAGTCATTCAGTAGCTCCAACCATCTTCTTTAACGAAGATTTAGATCTTTCTGACTGAACACAACTGAAGGCTCTTGTGATTGGTGAATACATCCACGTGATCTCCATAAAGTTAGTGCCTCCATATTTTCAACGCA
Organism: Datura wrightii; assembly: GCA_035772735.1. Lineage (NCBI taxonomy): Eukaryota > Viridiplantae > Streptophyta > Magnoliopsida > Solanales > Solanaceae > Datura > Datura wrightii. Next base: position 108,294,203 of record JASDFA010000020.1, on the reverse strand, counting down.
AACACTACCGCTGCCAACTCTATGCCATGAGTTGGATAGTTCTTCTCATGAACCTTGAGTTGTCTGGATGCGTAAGCTATCACCTTACTCTGCTGCATCAGAACACAACTAAGTCTAACTCTGGAGGCATCACAATACACCACAAACCCATCTGTTCCTTCTAGTACGGTCAAAACTAGAGCTGTAGTGAGTCGAGTCTTCAACTCCTATAAACTATTCTCACATGCATTTGACCACTGAAGTTGTACATTTTTCTGAGTCAACTTTGTTAGAGGATATGCAATAGAGGAAAAACCTTCCATAAAACATCAGTAATAACTGGCTAGACCCAAGAAACTTCTAATTTCGGTTGGGGAGATAGGTTTGGGCCAGTCTTTCACTGCTGCTATCTTTTGAGGATCCATCAGAATACCCTCATCCAAGACCACGTGACCAAGGAAAGTCATGGACTTCAACCAGAATTCATAGTTCCTGATCTTAGCGAACAATTTACTGTCTCTGAGTGTATGAAGCACTATCCTCAGGTGATTATCTTGTTCTTCCTCATTTCTAGAGTATACCAGAATGTCATCAATGAACACAATGACGTACATGTCTAGATACTCCTTGAAGACTCTGTTCATCAGGTCCATGAAAGCTTCAAGGGAATTAGTGAGTCCAAAGGACATAACCACGATCTCATGGTGACCATACCAAGTTTTGGAAGTTGTTTTCGGTATGTTAGATTCTCAAACTCTTAGTTGATGATACCATGACCTGAGATCTATCTTGGAGAAACAATTGGCTCCCTGAAGCCGATCGAACAAGTCGTTAATCCTAGGTAGGGATACCTATCCTTGACTGTGACCATGTTCAACTGACGGTAATCGATGTACATTCTGAGGCTACCATCTTTCTTTCGTACGAATAGTACTGGAGCACCCCAGGGAGAGATGTTGGGTATGATAAAACCTTTATCAAGAAGGTCCTTTAGTTTCTCCTTCAACTCATTAAGCTCAGATGGAGCCATTATGCAAGGAGGGATGGAGATGGGCTGAGTGTTTGAAAGAAGGTCTATGCTGAAGTCTATTTTCCGCTCAAGAGGAACTTTGGAAAGATCTTCGGGAAACACGTCAGGGAACTCACTGACAATTGGAACTGACTGGACAGTTGGGGTCTCAAAGATGGAATCTTTGTCCTGAACTAGATGATAAATACACCCTTTAGAAATAAGCTTTCTGGCCTTAATGTAGGAAATAAATCAACCCTTAGGTGCTGAACTACTACCCGTTCACTCTAAAGCTGGCTCATCAGGGAATTAAAATTTGACGACTTTAGTTCTACAGTCGACTGAGGCATAACCGGAGTGTAACCAATCCATTTCATGAATGAGGTCTAAGTTAATCATGTCTAACTCTACAAGATCAGTAGGAATGACCTTATCAAAAATTGAGACTGGACAGTTTCTATACACCCGGCTGGCTCTAACTGACTCGCCAGATGGGGTAAAGACTGAGAATAGTTATGAGAGGACTTCTGGACTGATATCAAACTTGACAGCTACATAGGTAGTCATGAACGAAATTGTGGCTCCTAGATCTAGTAGGGCATACACTTCTAGATGAAAAAGGAGTAACATACCGGTGACCATGTTAGGTGAGCTCCCCTTATCCTGACGAGAGGACAAAGCATAAAAACAATTTTGGCACTGGCCACCATCCGTACATTAAGTGTTGGCCTACTGAGCTGGTCGACATGCTGGAGCTGCTAAAGCGGTGGATTCTAATCTTCCTTGTCTTGCTAACGGGCATTTTTTGAGTTGATGATCTAGCTGTCCACACCTAAAACAACCCTCTTAGCCCTTAAGGCACTCTCCTGGATGGTTCTTGCCACACTTAGGGCAAGCTGGGCAGCTCTAGCAGTTGCTGGCGTTATGACTCTAGGACTGTGAGCCAGATGCTCCAACCCTCCGATCCTTACAAGATCGAAAAGTAGGGGCACAGGCTAAAATGGGTGTTGGAGCCTTCTGCTGCTGCTGCTGTGGGCAGGCACTATCCGCCAGATCTCTGGTGACCATAATTTGACTAGCCAGTTCTTACCCATTTGTTCTCCCGCTCCAAGTCTTTTAGTTTTTCTTCCTAAATTTGTTGGGCATGAACTATGAGGCTGGAGAGATCGATATCTTTTATAAGAATTGTAGTCCTGAACTCCTGAGGACCAAGTTCGATACTCCATTAATGAACTTCAGCATGTGAGCCTTGGCTCGACTACCATCTCTGGAGCATATTTAGACAACCTTGTAAACTCTAGTGCATACTCTTCCACCGTCCATTACCCTATTTCAGATTCATAATTTCAACCACCTTAGCCTCCTGGAGCTCCCATGGGAAGAATCTATCTTGGAAGGCTATGGTGAACTCCTCCCACTCCACCGGTTTTGCTCCCGTTGGTCTTCCTTCCTTCCACTGGTCGTACTAGATCTAAGCTACCTCTTTCAGTTGGTAGGCAGTGTAACACCCCATATAGATTAAGCAATAAATTTATACTTTGAGATAGGACTAAGAGTACTTAATAAGATATGAAGAAAGTTTTATGAGGTATTTGAGTCACTCTATGATAATATTTAATATTTTACATCGATCAAGTTGTAAAACGAAATTCGGCAAAAGTTATCTCAAAATTTCCTTCTTGAGATTCCTTGAAACTTAGGTCAAATGTCTAGAGTCTTTTCTCCCAATATATAAGGAATTAGGGGGTGTACGACCTATTAAATTAAAGTTCTATAAGTATAGTTTCCAACACATTAAACCATTCATCAATCTGACTTTGGAGTAGAGAGATATTCGCATTTTAGTGAGGCTACACAAGCAGACACGTCAAAAATAACTAAGGCGATGGAGGATTATTTAATCTCCTTTGGTCGGTTGTTGGACATCAAAATTCATTTTCCAGCAACATATTTCTTATGAAACCTCTCTCAAGTCCTCTCCATGGTTTTCTTTGGGTTTTGGAGCTAGAAGTCATAAGTCCAAGTGATTTTGGTGTCGGGGGGTTAGATTCTTTGAGTAGATCACGTCATTGAATTGTGTTTTTGGCAGTTTGGTGACTGCTTCGTGTTTCTGGTTGGTAAGTTCTTGTTTTTTTTGGTTCTTAGTATTCTTAGTATGCTTATGGAGTTGTTTATCTTGGTCGAATGTTATTTTATATTTCCTACCGCCGAATTCATGAAGAACTAGTCGGTAAACTTTCTTTTGTGTTGTTTCTCTTATTGGATCTTCTAGAAGTGTGTTGGTGGTTTGTTTTATGCTTTTAGGAAGTATCTTGGTGTACCTGGGGAATAGAGGTTCGGCTATCTTGGGTTCATCAACGTCCAAGGTATGTGTAGGCCGTTTGTTCCCTTTTTTGACAGGATTTTCGTAGACTGGTGTTAGTGTTATTGTCGTGCGTGTGGGCTGTCTAATGAAGCCGTGAATTCGTGATAGGTGTACCCTTGGTTGAGCTACTGGTTTTGTGGTGTTGTGGGTTAATGTTGTCACAAGGTTGGGTTAGAATCGTGTGCTAGTGGGCACATCGTCGAGTCGAACAACCCTTAGAATTAGTTTGTGTCGCTTGACGCCATCGTGAGTCGATTAGGGGCTGTTTAGGGTCCTTACTTGTGAAAATGTATTGTGAATGTTTGTGATTATGGTTGTATGTTCTAATTGAGGCCTTGGGGCTTGTGGATACCCAACGCATGAGAGTGCTTCCGGCTGAGGGGTTGAGCCCAAGGGTTGATCGACCTACGGGGTTGAGGATGATGTCCTACATAGTGTCAAATCAAGACATGATTCGAGAGTGGTCTGACATGTCTAAGCCTTCTTGGGATTGCATTGGTTTTCCTAGATGTATTGATCTTGCTAACTACACAGTCGAGAGATGGTTCGGCAATTCCTGATTGTTGATATATTTCACTTGTGTTATCTTTGTATTGATTGGTGGTGTTATATTGTTGTTCAGAGCTTTCTATATGTCCAGGTATGTGGATTTCTAGGATATATTTTTTTGAGGTTGTCGCTCTATGTTATGTCAGTTGTCTATTATCTCTAAACTCTTGTCTTATAGTCGCCTCTCATATTCGGTACATTGTGTACTGACACCCTAGTCAGGCGCTGCATTCATGCCTTTAGGTCCTAACCATCAGGTTGATCGAGGTTCCCAAGGTTGAGTTGAGTTCTATACAGGTGTGTTCGGAGATACCTTTTTGTGATTTTGTGTACATATTAGGTAGGTCGGGGCCCTGTCCTAATTAGTATAAACTTGTTAAACTCTTTAAAGGCTCATAGACGGTACCTATTAGGTTGTAAATGTTGTAGTAGGTCATGTGATTCCTTGTATATGTCTTTTTGCTGTATGTGGTCTTGACGACCCTAGTAGCGTAATACCTACTTGCCACGTTTTCTTGATTATTACTGTCAGTATGTTATTTTATGCTAAACCTCATCAGTTCTGACCTTCATTTTATATTTAGGCATCATGTATGCTCCTATCAGGGGTGGCACTAGGTGCCAGTCATGCTTCCTCGTGTTGGGGTGTGATAGACAGCCAGGTCGGCACTCTCCGAGGAGCTAACACCCATAATTCAGGTGATCTTCCTGATCTCATCCACAAACTCCTGTGGGTCCTCTCCCACCTTAGATCCATGAAAATCTATAGGGTTCATCTGGGTATAGTCCCGAACTCGAGCAGCTATTGTGGACCCATTAGTATTGACCGAAACCACCAGCTGGTTCATCTGGTTCATGACAGTCTGTGCGAGCAGTTGGATGGCCGCTCTAAACTCTACATAGGACACTGGGTCATCCTGAGGGGCTGCTGGAGCTGGTAGGGCAGGTTAGTGGGCGTTGCCGGCCCTTCTTCAGTTACCACATCGTGGAGGCATGATTTTTACTTAAATGAAATAGAGCACGAGTTAGGAGAACATTTCTAGGATTGAACTCGGACGAACGATAAAGAGTATAAACAAAAGAATGTTTTCCTAATAATGTCTAGTAGCCTCGCCATCATAAGTGTGGTGCGCTTCACACATCATGAAAAGGACTCTACTCGACACGGCTTTCAAACATCCTAGGATACTCTAAACCTAGTTCTTTGATACCAAGTTTGTCATGCCCCGAGTCTATACCCTGCACGAGACATGGTACTTGGCGTCACAAGTAACCCTAAGTCAACCCATGGTCTATCATAACACTGGTATTCTGAGTAAAAACATAACGGAAGCTTTAAAATAATAAAATAAAATATTTATAAATAAGAACTAAATCATAATGTTTTGATACAACTGAAAACAACTAAAAATCTGGATTTATGTTTATGTCTAAAAGCCATCTATCTGATGAGTTGCTGGGACAAGCCCCCTAGCTAACTCTAATTCTAACTGAAAGAAATATAACTGAAAAGAAATAATCATCGTCCTCGCAAGATGAGGACTTACCACTAATGCAACTGGAAACTTCTTGGCGAGATCTGCTAATAGTGCCGAGAATGAGAACCTATAGCTGTATCATAAAATGATACAACATAAAAGGTAAGCGTCAGTACTTTGAATGTACTGAGTAAGTGGGAGAAACCATAACACGGAGAATAAAACAACTAAATTGTAAATACATGCAATGACCAACTGAAATGTTGAAACTGAATAAATAGTGATATACTGAAATAGTCAAAATGACCCTGTCTGATAGTCAAAGATATGCTCAAAATCTGAGATACTAATCTGAAATACTATACTAAACTAATCTGAACTGAGTAGTCTAGAACTGTTCTTACTGAGCTAATTTGTGACTGAACTGAACTGACTAATGGGAGAGTCTATAACCGACATATAACCACGTGAGCTAGATGTAAAGTCCGATGTATACACCTCACTGATAGGACCAAATATACCTTGTCAGGGTATAAAGGCATGAATTAAGTGATCACAGGTCTGGGGTCACGAGGACAATAAAAATAAGCTATGGTGGCAATGTATTTTTGGGAACCTGGGTGTGCTGGAACCTCGGTCCGCTCGGTGCTAAGTCCTACTCCCACTGGATAGTCCTACGCTATCAACTAAGCTGTAGCTCAAAACTAGGGCCCAAGACTAAGTAAGGAATACCTATCTGGAAGTACCCTGAGAGTCTTATCAGATCGGATTCTGTAACTGGTGTTCTAAGATTGGTCAGAGCTGCTTATTTGGAAGCGTCGTAACCGTCTAAAAAAATTGTAATTTGAAGCTGGGGTCCTAAGGCTAGTTAGAGCTTCTTATCTAGAACTTCCATGACCGCCTAGAGAAACACTAAAATCTGATAACTGAGTCTAATACTGATAATTGGGAGGCACCACTGACACCTCAAGAATTAACTATAGTCAAACCGATCCACTGACATTTCTGGACAACACTGAGTCTATCTTACTAGGACTGGACATGTAAATATCTGACTATAATTTCCACATACACTAATAATATGGGGATTTTAAATCTGTTAGAATCAAGCTACAGGGAAACTAGTCCAACTTACAAGATCCTAAGTTCTACTGAACAGAGACTTAGGGCTAAATTATTCCACAAGATACAATTCTCATAAATGTCTGGAAATAGGGAATAATAAGAAGTTAAAATCATGAGGAATATACCACTTGAAATCTTAACGAAATTAATCTGACAATTTTTCTACATTTCAAATCCATAGGCTGAATTGATAGAGAAAATTAGAAAAGATTTTTGGGGACACAAGGAAAGAACTGTTCCCTTATTGAATTCCCACATACCTAATGAAGAAATCTGAAGAAAATCCCTTGATAATTTGAGGGGAAGTTGACTGCCCTAGTTTCTTCTTGAGAGGAATGACCTGAGTTCTACGAACGTTCTTCTGAGAGTCTGAGTGATGAATGAGGGATAAAAGCTGCTCAACCCCTCTAAATTCATCAAAAGTATGCTTAAATGACATAGTATAGGCCTTAGAATAATAGGAATTATGGAAAAGCCCTTACTATACTTGCATGGAAAAGATGACTACAAGTCCCCATGAGGGACTGGACAAGTCGTGCCCAGTGACCACGACTCGTGGTCACAACTCGTGAAGAACACTACTAAAAACCCACTGCTAGTCACCACAGGGGGACACCATGACTCATGGTGTACCCAACGAGTCATGGTGACCAATCTGTTAGGTACACTGCTAATCTTCCCCAATCTCCAATCAATTCTTGACCATGGATCATATCACGACTTGTGGTCACCCCATTTTTAAATTTTTCTACCATGTCCGTACCCTTCCCCAAGAGTCACTCCACGACTCGTGGCCTATCCCACGGGTCACCAGATGACTCATTCTGTGACCTAGTGCAGAAAATTTTATTTTCTCCATTTCAACTCCCAGGTCTAATCTTAGGGTTTTTGGGGCATTACACTGGGTTAGGTCTTATTAGAGATTTCATTTTAACCATTATCAATTTGTTCCAAATTAATTATCCTGTGACCGTAGCTCAAGTTATACAATGATCATAAAAATCAAGTCTTTGTTGTAACTCTCTTTTCCTAATCTCTAATTCTCTAGGTTCAAGCAAGTAAAGAATTCGGGTAAGTACTAATGTTGTGCTTCTTTTAGAAACGTTAAAAATGAAGAGAATATAATACAACTATTTAATATTGGTTTTAAATTACTTTGGGTAACCCTAGTTTGTTAATCCATAATGGTTCCCACAATCCTAATTGTAGATGTTTTAGCCTCTCATGATTGTAAGATAATTGAGAGTATTCATAAACAAATACATAAATTAACACTTAAAATGTTGATTGAAAGAAAACTTACTTTGAATATTGCAAGAAAAGATGACGAACAAATTCAAGAACAATTTGAGAAAATCAAAGTTAGAATATCAAATTGCTCTTCAATATTGTCAAAAACTTATTACAAACTGAAAATGAACTCTCCTTTTAGTAAAAGAAACCTAAAAAGTATTTATATAAATAATAAAATCCTTTTCCTAAGTTAATAGGGAAATATCCAAATCTGGAGCCAACACCTCATACGGCTCCTCATACGACCGATAACAGGATTATACGAGGCATTCCTTGTCTCGTACTTCCCTTTGCTTCTACAGAATTTGGCTAAGTATTGGCCTTTGGTATGACTCGTAATAAGATCCCACAAGTCGTACAATCAAGTTGGTTTGATACTGAGAACTCTGGCATCTTCTGAATATTTTTACAAATGTGTTGGTATGCCTTATACCTTGCTCCTACGATTAGTAAAAACTTGTTGTAACATGTGCTCTTCAATGTCCCAAAAATCTCTAAAGTTTTCATGGCTCCTGGTATGGGTCATATGTAGATGTTACAATCCATAATTGCTACCCGTACCAAGAGACTGCAGCTGTGCAAATTTCTCTAATGTTTACTATGATTCAAGTTACGGCTCATATCAGGATGGTGCGACTTGTACTAGGAGTTATACTTTGCCTTTGCCTTGTACCAATCTTCCGGACTTTTCCACGAGTCTTAGTACGACTCGTACAATCTAGGTGCGGATTATACTGAGATTCGTACTTGGCACAAAATCTGCAACTTTATGCATCTTTTGAAAATTTTCACTCCAACACCTATTTTCCCTGAAAACAAAGTAAAAGTGCATCATATCTATATAAACACACCTAAGTCCATGCTATTTTCCCAGTTTTAAGCGTCGAAAGTGTTGTAATCTCACAGCACATCATGAGCTCACATTTTCTTTGGGTTCTTCTCAATGTTACTTGGAAGTGCTCCTTTTGGTCTATTCATCTACTGCAGGGCCAATTGTCCCATATTCCTGTATACCCCGAAAGTTCCTAAGACTGGATTCGAGATTTGAAAATATGTTCAACAGAAAAGTCTGCAGATTTCTCACAGTACGATTCAACTTACGAGTCGTAGGATGGTGGTATGAGTCGTAGGAAGACCTGTGGCTCAGTCAGAGGTTTTTTCTCAAACCACCAGTCCACACCACGAGTCGTGGTTTGGTGGTACGGCTCCTAGTCAAGGAGTTATAGTACTCTATGGAGTTACCAGTGCTAGTCCTACGAGTGATTGTACAACTCGTAGTATGTAATCACAAGTTGTGGTCAGGGGGCATAGCAGGCTATGGGGTTTTTCAGGTGTTGGTGCTATTAGTGATGGTACGACTCGTAGTAGGGAGTTACGGGTCATGGGAAGCATCCATGAAAAATATTCAGAGGGTTAGAGAAAATGTACCTGTCTTGTACAGGAGGACACCATGAGTCATAGGAGGATTGTATGACTCATGGTTCGAGTCGTCATAACTGGCAGTGACCTTTTCTCGGCGAAATTATTAAGGGTATTTTTGTAATTTCTAAGCTCCTAAGTCCAAAAATACATAATTTTAAGCTTGGGAAAAGGTGTTTTAGAGATATAATCAACCCTAGCCTATTCATTCTATTCCTGACACTCTAATTAGAATATCCAGTTCCTCAAATTCCCTCAATTTTTCTAGGGTTCTTGCTCAAGCCTCTCCTAAATTCAGTTGGGGAGTTTCAAGACTAGTTGTTAATTGCCAATTCCAAGTATGTGGGCTTATGAATGATGGGTTCTTCCACCCTTATACTCTTTCTTCAAGTAAATTCATGATCAATCAAATTCTCCAAATCCCTAATTTCAAAATTTAAGGTTTTATATTGGGTTATGAAATTTCTCCTTGATTCTCTTATGGGTATAGTTGAACTTATACAAATTTATGATTTCCATGATTATGGTTTTAAGATTTCTCCAAGTTTTCATGAAATTATGATTCTTTATGTCAGAAGCATGATTATGGACTTCTAGGGCTAAATCTCCTTTCTTATGAAATTATATGATTCTATTATGATCTCAATTTTTAGAAGCCCTGATTTATGATTTATGATTTATGACACATGATTTCTCACAAAAACTCTTAATGAATTTATGGATTTCAAGTGTGAGGATTTTCTCATGTATGACTTTCATGATTATCAAGTTTATGATTATGGCCGACTTATGGGACCTTATTTCATGGCTAGTTCACGTATTATAAGCATGTTCATGATTATTTTGATTTAAACTAGCCCATGAATTTCATTTATGATTTCACGATATTTATTACGAGCCATGTGCATGTTTTTGGGAGTAGTGTCTAGCACCGAGTAGGCCCAACATTCTGGTAAACTTCGAGGTCTCAGAACTACATGGCACTATAGGTATATATATATATTTGGATTTAACCCTATGGGGTCCCTACTGGTGATATCATGCCACGTATCGTTCCTTGTCTTAGCAAGCCTGGAACAGTTCTGCCTACTTGAGCGAGATAGTTGGGGTATCATGTAAGCTCTATCATTATGGTGTAAGTTATGACAAGTTCTCCCACTGTTCCTTATGTTTTATGTATGATCATGTTTATGATACTTTGTCTCAAGTTATGATTTACAAGGTTTCTCTTATGATCACAATTATGACTATTTTATGAACAGTTTTGAAAACCTTGAGCCCTCATGCTTATTATACGATTATAACACCATGCTTCAGGAATGTTCTACTCTTATGACCTTTATGTATTTTATGGTCTGTTTTTACTTTCCCACATATGAAGCACATTCCAAGTATTAAACGCATACTCTATGTTGTATCATTTCATAAAATAGGTCCAATCGATTAATCTTAGCCCCGCTATTAGTCCTGCTCTCACCTCAGCCCAGTCTAGCCCTAGTGTTGGTGAGTCCTCATCTTTTGAGAACGTTCAATTTAGTTTATCATTTTGTTATTTTATAATCCTTTTGTTGAGCTATTTGGGGGTTTTTTCCCATCAACTCATCCAAAAAATTAGATCCTTATAAGACATTATGTAGACTTTTCATCTTGTTCAGTTTTGACTCCATTTATGATAGTTGGTATATGTTAGATTTCCGCTTAAATATGTTTTGCTTAAATCTCATTTTGTTTACGTTATTAAGTCATGCTATGTATGTGTCATGGGTTAGCTTGGAGCCATTCGTGGTTCTTGATCCCGTGTATCGATCCAGGGCCCATGCTTAGGTCATGACACTATCTCTCAAGCTCATAGATGGACTTTTACATCTCATTCACCACCTGATTCTGATGCACCATCCACTACTTTATTGTCTCCATAAGAGAACTACTCAGTTGATGGCCTTGAGGGTTAGGATAATTAATTTGGGGTCTTTGGAAGTTCTGATTCCCTCTCCATGAGGGATTGGCTGCATTTCGATATCCCTGGTTATAGACATTACCTGCAAAAACTCTACCACAACCTTGTTGTCCCACAAAATATACAGATTTGGGGTTTAGTGGACAACCTGAATATGCATGACCTTCTCCACATGCTTCAAATGATGGTAGTGGAGTCTGAACCTAATGTACCTGCTGTATTTGGCTTCTTGCTGGTGTGATCACAAGCTTGCTAATCACGTTCACTAGTTGGCTAATGTCTTCTTTGATTGCCACAACACCATCTACCTTGAGCTTCCCTGGCACCTTAGCTGATGTAAATCCTCTACCCGAGTCCTGATAATCCTGAATCCCCGCTAACAAGAGGTTTAAAAGAGACTCAATTTCATCATAGCTCTTGGACAAGATTTTTCCCTGTGCGGTAGCGTCAAGCAAGATCTTTGACATAGGATTTAGACCCTCTATAAATTTGTGCCCAATTATCTCCTTAGGTTGCATGTGGTGTGGAAAATCTCTCAAATAGAACTTGTATCGTTCCCACGCCTGAGCTAAGGCTTCACCATCTTACTGCACAAACTCGGAGATCTTCCCCCTCAACTCCTTGGTTCTCCATTAAGAGAAAAATCTGTTGATGAATTTGTTGGAAAGAGCCTCCCTCGTGGTAATGGAACTTGCTGGCTCCTTTTTGAAGCCACTCCTTGGCTTCACGAATCAGCAAGAACGAAAACAATGCCAGCTTAACATAGTCATTTGACATATTCTAATAACGGAAATTCTTACTCAGCTCCACGAACATCATCATATACTTGTGGGGTCCTCGTGTGTCTTTCCTTGATAGTGGCAAGTGTTTTGGACTAGCCATACGGTCCCTTCCTTCCACTAAAAGTTCCTAGTGATAGTCGGCTTGACGATCGCTTTAGAAGCGTTCTCCAAGTTCGGCCTAGCAAAGTTCAACACTGGAACCCTCTCTTGATTGTTGCCCTGTGCTTGATCATTATTCTCCATGATTAACCTTCGAAAGGCTCTCTCAATTTCAGGATCAAAAGAAAATAAAAGTGATTCTTGACTTCTTGTACATGGCATATACTAAGCACACAACCCTATAAACTTCACAAAAACAAGAAACAAGAGTAAAATACAAAATAGAGGAATAAAATCCTAACCTACAAACGATCAAGCAATATTCAAGTCCCCGGCAACGGCGCCAAAAACTTGATGTTGCCCAAGCGCACGCAAGTGCACGTGGTCGTTAAGTAATATAGGTTTGGAAGTCTCGATTATCGATCCCTCAGAGACTTGTCAGTTTAATTGTTTATAGTTATTTCTTATTTCCTATTCTACTAAACAGTTGAAATAGGAAATGGTTTGGAAATTAACTACTAAAAACTTTAAATATAAAATTAACTAAAGACAGTTGCAAACTTGGTTTTACCTTAGATAATGATGAAAATCTACGGAAATGGCACTTTTAGTTTCAGGTTGAGTTTTCAAGACGTGATTACACTAGAACCATCTTTATATGGTTGTTAATAGCAAGTTACTATCCTATTCCTTGCCACTCTCCTGAGAATCCAAGAACTATCTCATGAACCCTAACACCTACATCGCTATGGTCGCAGGAGAAATATGAAACGACGGTTATGCCTACTTGTATTTTAACTAAACAGGGTTAAAGGGTATATCCCTAACCTCAACAACTTCTATCCTCTCACCAATGGGTTCAAGGGCCTTTGAATTCATGTTCTATATTTACCTTTAACCCTTTCAGTTCCTTTTCCCAAGTCCAATCGAAAGACAAAAGATTTACTCACAAGTTGATCAGGCTAATAAATAAGAAATTAAAATAAGAAAATATAAATAACCATTAATGAAGAAATGAAATTAGTATAAAATCACTCTATCAAACATCAACCATCCACCATGGCTAAAACCCTAGAGTATGAGTTTAGCCACTTATAGACATATGGAAAAACAAAGACTTAATTATCATTATTCAAAGTACAATGATAAAGAAAAGAAGAAATCTAGTGTAGGACTTGTCTCCTTTTCCAAGCAGCTTACAACTTTTACAAAATGATATATGGAATGTAAAAGTGATCAAAAGATGTTTAACAAATGATCTAGAGGCTATATATATAGTTGAGCCTTCAAATAACGTTTTTGCCCTCCAATAGCTCTAAAATAAGAAATTTTTTCTCCGAAATAGGCCTGGCATGCCGACCCACCTATAGCCCCAAGTTGGGCTCAAGTTTCCTCTAAAGTTTAGCTATGGGCACCCAGCCCCATCTGCAGCATCAAGGAGATAGCCAAACTTCAGCACCATCGGAATCTAGGCGCCCACCACCACTCATAGCCCCCAAGTGTTGGTCAAATTTTTGGCTCTATGTCATGATCCGAACATAGGCCCGGATCTAGACACGTAACCTAGAACCATAAATGGCTCCAAGTCGACCCATGGCATGAGCATGATAACTAATGTTCAACATAAATAATGCGAAAAAATTAAATTCTAAAATAGTAGAAGTCTGAACATTTAATACATCTGAACAATGGAATATCGAACATTGAATCCAAAGCTGAATACATAACTATGTCTAATAAGCCTCTACATACAGACGAGTTGATGGGACAAAGCTCTAACTAGCTCGCTAAAATATTGAAACTGAAATATGATAATAATAAGGCTAACTGAAGGTCCTCGATGGATGAGGACTCACCACCAAGACTGGATATGCTAAACCCTAAGAACTGGCTAGCGGCGGAGCTGAGCCTGAACGTATGAGCTTGTATCATGAAATAATATAGCATAGAGTATGCAGTCAGTACTTGAAATGTATCGAGTGTACAAGGTAAGTAAAACAGCTGAGTAAGTAAAACTAAAAGAATATATATCATAAATCATACATCATAAGATTATGAGAGTAAGTCTTGCATGCTATTAACAGAAAACATGATTAAACATAATCGAGTCTCATAACTGAATTGAATGACCCAAAGTTGAAACTGATAATTGATGTTGCCCAAGTGCACACAAGCGCACGTGGTCGTCAAGTAATATAGGATTGTTATGTCCAGATATCATACCCACAAGGACTTGTCAATTTAATCATTATAAGGTTGTCACTTTAATTTCACTAATCTACGAAACAAGTAAAATGAAGATTGGTTTGGAAAATTAAACTGCTAAAACTTTAAATATAAAAATTAAATAAAACAAATGCAAGCTTGATTGTATTTTGATAATGATGATAGACTAGGGCAGTGGCACTTGGTTGGTTTCAAGTTGAGTTTTTCAGATGTAATTAAACTAGTATGATTCTTTCTCTGTTAGTTGCAAGTTACTATCCCATTTCTTTCCACTATTCCTAGCGTCCAAGAACTATTTCATGAACCCTAATACCTATATCCCTATGGTCACAAGAGAAAAATTAAACAACGGTTCTGCCTAATTGTATTTTAACTAAACGGGGTTGAAGGGTATATAACTATCCTCAACAACAACTTCTACCCTATCATCAATGGGTTCAAGGGTCTTTCAATTCCCGTGCTGTATTTATTTTTAACCCTTTCAATTTCCTTTTCAAAGTTCAATCGAAAGTCAATGGATTACTTACAAGGTGATCATTCTTATAAATAATAACTTATAAATAATAAATTAAGACAAATAAATACAAACAACTATAAAAGAAGAATCAAAACTAAGTTTATTTAGTCTGTCAAACAATCAACCATTCACCATGGACACAACCCTAGTATATGAATTTAGCCACTCATAGACAAGCGTAAAAACAAATACTTAGTCATCATCATGCAAAAATACGAAGTAAAGAAGAGAAAACCTAGTTGTAGAACTTTTTCATCCTTCCAAAAAACTTACAAGCTTTCATGAATGAACCATAGAATAAAAGTGAGTAAATATTGCTTCAAAGAAGTCCAAAACTACATAACCAAAGACCTAAGGATTATATTTATAGATGAGCCTTCAAATGACCTTTCTTCCCTTCAAGACTTGGCTTTAAAATCAGTATTTTTCATCACGGAATGGATCCGGCATGCCACCCTTCCTATCTTACCATAGACATAGTCAAATTTCCATCAATTTCAGCTTCGGATAAGGGTCTGGTCTGCCGCCCCCTTCATCTTGCCAAAGTGTTCATCAAATTTCTCTAAGTCTAGACACCTCTGGCACGGGGCAGCACTCATCTTTCCAAATATCTTAACTGTAATTTTTTGAAGTTTAAGGGCTAGCACGGCACGCCAGCCATAGCACCAAAATGAAAATTTTATTCTATGAAGTTTGGGACTTGGTGTGGGGCGCCTCCATAGCACAAAACCTGTCAGATCCTTAAATCTCTTCCATCATTTTGAACCCATTTTGTTTCATTTCCTGCTCAAATCAACTCAAATCGTTTGTTAACAAATAAAATACACACATACATGAATTTAAGCATCTATTAAGGATTATGAACTCAAAACATAATCAAATATGGGTAAAAACACTACTTGAAATTGGGCCTATGAAAAAAAAAAGATGGCAATGATTTGATAACTATTGCAATAGAGGGGGTATTACAATGGTTAAAACCATTGCATAAGGTGCATAATGCTATTGGTACATATTATCAGTAAAATCATTGCAATTATGCCTAAGCCGTTGCCATAGAATGGGTAAGTGCAACGGTTTTGCGAAATTGTTGCAATAGCTTATTTTGGCAACGAGCTAACCTCTATTGGTACAGTATTATTTCCCTCCCTATTTTCCCCTGGTTTCTGTAAACCCGCCAAAATAATAAAAAGTTCACATATTGAACTTCAGCACAAAATAATAAAAATTTCACAGCGGTATTAGTTTTCTTTTTAATAAAAAATTAAAAAGATCAACAAAATGTAAAGATTGAGCAGAGAGCTTCAACACACATCGCGACCATCACATAAAGCTTCAGCACAGACCTTCAGCACAAATCACAAAAATTGAGCCTCCATTTCATTGCGGCCAGTATCATTGATAATCATCGGTGGTGTCATCACCAATCATCGCTGGTGTGAGTTCACAATCATTGTCGGTGTGTCATTGCACTCATCGCCATTTTTTTGCAATTCGGTTTAGTTCACAAAACCCTAAAATCACTGGTGTGAGTTTGTTTTAACTTATACTTGAGTCCAAAAATCATTGGTTTATACGCCAATTGACTTTGTTGAGCCCTAATTCTAGGTTATCTTCTCTAATTTCTCATATTTTTTTGTACTTGTTTTGCAGTTTCATCCTCGTTGAATTTTAAAGTCATCACTTAGGTCAATTCGTTGAACTGTAGAACTTTTCCCATTGATAGTGTGTGCCTATGGAGATTTTTTCCTAATGAAAATCAACAACAGTAGCCGAGGGAGAAAAATTTTGTTGGATAGGGACCTGGTATGGTCTTTTAATTTCCCTATATTCCTTCAAATTTTTGAGTTTTTGTCTCAACATATTTTACAATATCTGATTGCTTATTTTCTTTCTTCCACCTCACTACTGGATGTTTATATATATGTTTCACTTTTTACTACACATTACAGTATATTCTTAAGATTTCAAATGTTTATATATATGTTTCACTTTTTACTATACATTATAGTATATTCTTAACATTCAGAGAAATCTTGTTTTTCCTTCAATTAATGTAAGGATTCTTTCTTTTCTTTTCTGAGTAGATAATGGGTGGAGAATTTCAAGGGAAATATATGTCCTCAACGTGTTATTAAGCAAATTAATAAGAAACTTAGCACTACTACATCAAAATAATACCCATAAGTTGGGTCTGCACAATAGCAAATGGCAAATCACTTTTATTTAGTGGGTTGTGAAATCTTCAAATGCCCAAAGAACATGATGCAAAACCTTCCTAGAGGAATACAACTTGCTTTTCAATGCTGAATCCATTTATCTACATTTAGTCCTAACAAACTAAAGCATTCTCGTCAAGTATTACAAAGTAGAGATTTTATACTTTATTTAAATAGAGTAGTTGAATGATAAATAGACAATTCATTCATTTATGATATATCTATTTACAATTTAATGATCATCTATAATAGACTCTAACATGAGCTTATATTGCACAAGTAGCAACAATTATTGCACTTTGCCTATGGTGAGTTTTTCTTTTCCTTCTTCACCACAGCATCAATACGATTACGTTTCTGGCATATCCTAAGATTCTTGAATCTATTAATGATGTTTTTTTTTTATTTTAAGTGTTTTGTGTATGTAAATGATTTTTGTATACCCGATGGACGTCGAGAGTTCTTTTTTTCCTTCTTCACCATCATGTCTTACACCTGGATTTTCCAATGACAATACTGTCATGAAACAAGGTAGCAAAAATAAAAAATTTAACTCATCCTCGATTCAGCTAATTTTAGGTTTATTACTTTTCTTGATTGGATATACTACTCCTATATGCTGGTTCCCATTGGTGTAAATCCAATCACCTAAATTAAGATAACTCGACCAAGAATAATTTTTCTTTTTTCTGAACTATACATAATGTATGTATTTCCATTTCTTTGACTTTTATGCTGCATGTGTTAGCTATTTCTTCATACTAAACAGTTGAAACTAAAATGTTCAGTTTAATTATGCATAACAGATCCTAACCTGTCTGGTGGTGATTATGTTGATGTGAAAATATACTACAGAAGATTCGTTAAATATGCAAATTCCATAACTTCCTTAGTGGGTTAAGAAATCACATGTTGGACATTAGGGGGCTAGAATAAAGGTGGTTTTGGAACTAAAATGAATGAACATGTTTGTTTTCTTTTAAGTCTCACTGTTTATAGGTTAAGGTTTGGTTCTCTTTTTACATGAGTTCATGTTCTTAAATAATTAGTATAGACAAATACTACATGTATGAGGTTCCATTATCAAGCAAGTTGTCTGTCTTCCATTAGTTTTGAGTCCATTCTCTGGTTGAATTGTTAAACGATACTCTATTCGAAAGAAACCTTATTTGAGGGAACATGTCCATGAGTATGAGGCAGTTTATTTTTTTGAAAATAAACCTTCTTGTCACAGTTTGTTGTCTCTCAACAAGTATACCTTCAAGTGTGATCAGTCTAGTTTCTAAACTACAGTAGTTTCTTTCTTTCAAGTAAACTATAGCTTGTTTTAGATATCTCAAGGAACATCTTTGTTTGTTTGGCATTTGAATAGTTAAATTTGCTCTTTATCCATGCTCTTGACACCCAGTGTCAAAATCCTCTTGCGGTTTGGACCACCTATGATTTAGGGAGGCATTGCTTTTGGCCCCAAAGGCCTGCTAGGCCCACTCCCTTTACTGCTACTCAGTTGTTTCCTGGAATCTAATGCTAGTAGAGTTTGTTTACCAACTAAAATTGATTTCTGAATGAACAGTTTCGATTGCATTTGACTACTTCATGCTATAGGTTTTCGTACTTCACGATCATTTAGTAACTTTCTCCCTATATTGCTTGAAAATTGCTTGTTGCTTGGTGGAAAAGCTACTCGTGCAGCTTCAATATCACCAAAAGTAGAATAAGTTTTCTTAATAAATAGATTATGCCCTGAACCATTAAATAGATGGCCAGATCAACTACTATAGAAAGAGCACCAGAATTAGCGGCAGAGGCTTTATGAGGTAAAGAATCTCTTGATGGTGCAGGAAGTTCAGTATCATCAGATAATAGAAATGAGTAATACTCATAACTTTCTGTGAGTGAGTGAGAGAGAGAGAGGGGTAGTATTTCATTTTGATTCTTGTCTGTGATGAAGTAGCAGAAAGTTTCTTAACATGCATTTGGGCAGATTAATATCCTCATGACCAAAAGATGAATCATCATGAACTTCATATATACATTGCAAAGTCAAAGGATAAGAATCAAGGTTAGTACTTCTTCTCCTTCCTCCTCCTTCTACTGCTTCTCGTCCTTCTTTCTTCTACTTCTTCTTCTTCTTTTTCTTCTAGGGCTATTTTGTTCTCTCAACTGGGTTAGATGTTAGAATATCTCTGTTATTTAAAGCTGAGATCGTTTTTTTTATGTGTGAAATTTGTTACTTTCCTAATTTTGTCTCTCTTGTTTTTTATGTGTGAAATCTATTCTTTCCTAATTTTAGCTCTCTTTCTGAGGTTTGCAGTTTATTTACTAGCTTAAACGAGTTTTAGAAATTGTTAGTTTGTAGCCTATAAGCTTCAAGTATTTTATTTTTTTAGTAAGATGGTGATATATGATGGAGCAAAAAATATAAAAGAAAATATTTTAAAGTAAAAATTAGAACTGAGGAAGTAAAAGTTAATCTACTGACAAGGTAAAAAATATTTTCACAAAGCTAGATCACTTATTAAGTAATTTTAAATAAATCTTTTGATAATTAAACACCAATTAGAATCCTAACAGATTATCATAGATTAAAATTCATTGACAGTATAAAAAAGATTTGAGAAATTAGTACTGTAGACTAGTACTAGTGGTCAGGGTCTAAGAAGGAGGGTTAGGGCATGTCTATGGGGAAGGTAAAAAAACCCCATTAACTCGATTTCCAAGGCTCTTGGGGGAATTGAATTTTTTTTTATTTTTTTCATCGAGGAGAAAAAAATTGCAAAAATTAAAAGTGGTCACATTTTGGCTTTTTGGGATTGTCTGTAACTGTGGTTTATGAAGGTGGTTGCTTGCTTCCTCCACTTTTGAGGCTATACATTGTTGGCTTTTGATACTAACCTATCACACTCAGCTCAAGGAAAAATTCCTCGCGACCAACTTTTGAGTTTTATTACCTTATTATTATTTTTATTATCGTTGTTGTTGTTGTTATTATTATTATTATTATTATTATTATTATTATTATTATTATTATTATTATTTTATTATTATTATTATTATTATTATTATTAAAGAAGATGGTGTCAATTACTTTTGTGCATTGGTTTAAGAAGTTATAATTCTTCACTATCTAGCCTAAGCAGTTTAAATTCCAATGGCCATTCTGTTATTAACTTCAAAGGTGGGTATGGTAATTTTATGCATTCAGCAAATGGATCTTTGTTGAGTTTTGAGCAAATTAAAAGATTTTACCAAATCCAAGAATGATGAGTAGCAGTGGCAATCTAGTGGAATGCTCTAATTGGGAAGATAATAATTTGCACTATCAGAATTCTCTTACTCCTAAGGAAAAATTTCTGTAGTTTTCTTTGGGAAAAAGCTGAATAATTTGAATGAATAGCATTGAGAAGTTTTAGCATCAGCTTAGCCCAGAAATTTATTTATATATATATATGCTAAGACCCCTCCATGATAGATTGAAAAATCCTCCGCCTCCATGGACCTATATTCACACCAATGCTATTAAGGAAATCAAGTAGAAGATTAAGCATCTTTCTTGTTTATCTCTTCATGATGCCTTTGCATTCAAAATAGTCAAAACAGATGCATCAGACATTAATTATAGTGGTATTTTAAAACAGAGAAAAAATAATAAGGAGCATATTATTGCATTTTCATCAAAGCGTTAGAATAAGGCCCAACAAAATTAGCCAACAATTAAAAAAGAAATTTTAGCAATTGTTTTGTGCATTTCAAAATTTCAAATTCGCCACAAGAATTAGAAATCTCAATCTAGATGAATCAGTCCTCAACCAGATACAACACCTCTTACTACAAGAGGACTTTGATAGTGCTGATGATGAGTTCGAACAAGACCTTAACCAGATTCGTCACAACTTCTAACCCTCACTCTATCGAGTGAAAATAAATTAGCATTGGTACAACAGTAAGCAAATTCAAAAAAACAATAAGTTGCTACCAAGCAGCAAATAAAATCAGTTGCTTCTAAGCAACCTTCGAAGGAAGTGGTTGGCCCAAGCCAGCCCAAATACAAAACTCCGGCGGACTACACCATGAAGGAATTCCACCGTCATATTTTTTGGAAAATGCAGCTCCAATTTCCGATAGTGCTGATGATGAATTCAAACAGGACTTTAACCAAATTGAAGATGATGACCTAGAATCCTCCCAGTCTGACCAAGGAGATACAAAACTGCTTTTACAGTATCATTCGGACAATATGAATGAAATGTCATGTCGTTTAGACTAAAGAATGCCCCTTCAGAATTCCAAAAAATAATGAATGACATTTTCAATCCCTTCTCAAAATTCATAATTTTTTACATTGATGATGTTCTGGTATTCTCCACCAATATTGATTTGCATTTCAAGCACCTAAAAACTTTCTTCAGGGAGCCCTTTGTGTCCTTTCGGTTTGTGGAAGGCAAACTTTTGTGAGTAAATCCACGGGACGTGGAACCTATGGAAAAATTGCAGGAGTAAGGAGACATGTTTCTCGCTAAAAAACCTTCAACAAAAATATTCATATCCTTCGCGAACTAGAGGAGGAAGGATTTTGAGCTTTGTGGCCATAAGCCGGCCACCATTGATGCAAAAACCACTGAGGGAAGTCAGAGGTTAGTTGTTTCCCCCATACGAGAAACCAGGAATGTTTGTTGAGGTCATGGTTTTTAGACTTCAATGACTAACTCTTAGGAATGGTAGAAACCAATCTTTGCAGTGGTCTAATTTATTTTGATTGCTTTCCAAATTTTACTGTATCTCTTCGAGATAGGAATATTTTAGACTCTCTAACCCTAAATGTTAAGACATCCAATTACAGGACTAAATTTGGATCTCTCCCTGCAGCCATTATCTATAGGATTCAATGTGGGACTTCCAATGAATGTTTTGATAATGGTGTAAATCAGAGTATTGGTAAAGTCAGGAATGGTTTGTCCATCCTTAAAGATTGGTTCTCCTGAAGAGTCGACTCTAACACTATGAAAAATATTTTGCTTGTCTTCCTCACTAAAATGGGTGTCCCACCAACATTTTAACTGGTCCCTAAATCCTGTTACTAGAACATGGGTAGTAAGCTGGTCTGAGTTGTTATGGGAGGTCCTGTAAGAAGTGGAAATCATTGTCATCTGTTGTAATTTGGATAGAATAATGTATTCAGAACAACCATCTATGTTCCATTCATAGATGTTATTGGCATTGTAGTTGTTTTGCATGATGCTGAGTTTTTCTTTTAAGGCTACATCAGGATGGGTAGCTCTAGGGTAATAAAGCTTTTGTGGCTTGTGCCAATTGGAAAATTCGGCATTGACGGGACCTACCTCTAAAGGAACTTCTCCTTCTTCTGGCTGACTATCAGACGAGATGTCTTCCTGAAGAACAGTGATAGTTACAGAGGCCTTAGAAGAGGTTTCTCTCATTGGGGTATCAGGAACCAGAGTCTTCTCAATTTCCAAGATCTTTCATGTGAGGTCAGAAAGTTGAGGGGAATCTTTTGAATGGTGGGTTTGGCGTGTTTTGATAATGGTGTAAATCAGAGTATTGGTAGAGTCAGGAATGATTTTTCCATCCTTAAAGATTGGTTCTCCTGAAGAGTCGACTCTAACACTATGAAAAATATTTTTCTTGTCTTCCTCACTAAGATGGTGTCCCACCATATATATATATATATATATATATATATATATATATATATATATATATATAATATCATCTATGCTGAAATTAAGTTCCTAAAATTGGCTAATATATATAGGGACACTATTAATCAAATTCATATTGCATGCGTACGTAATTGAATAGACTAGTCGATCAACAGCCTGCCAGCTAAACTTGATCAAGAAAGGACTAATAATTCTAAAAGCTTGAAAAGCCTATTTGAGTTATTGCAAAAGAACCCTCCCTCCTCTTCCACCCCACCAAATTGATTCCTTCTCTATCCTTATGTCATTAGTTTTCATGTATTCAAGTTTCTATATTTGGATTATCTTGTTTTCCTGTGGTTTTGTTTTACCTATCTGTATGGATTGTTGCCTAGAAAATTGAAGTGCACTATGAACATATGTTTCTTTGTACAGTATACGTGCTTGAAGGGTAAACCATTACAATAGGTGTCGAAAAATGAAGAAAGGGAAGAAGAAAATGATAGAGACCTTGACCTTCTTAAGAAGATTTTGGAATAATATTGATTGATTTCGAATGTTCTTTTAGATATTGAAACATTTTGAATTTTATCCTAAATCTTGAAATCATGTAAAATTTAACTCATAATTTGTATTTGAAAATTTTTCTTTAAGGGGTATTAGTACATGTTTCTTGTTAGATATTTTGGATTATGAATGTTTATCAAAAAAGAATGTTTTGTGATTTAAATAATTTTTAGTGTATCATAATTTATTGTATATGTAATTAACAGGGTTACTATTTAATTTAAGTCTAGGTCACATTAAACTATTGCAATAGGTTCACACAAAATGTTGCAATAGGTCACACTAAACCATTACAATAGGTCACATAAACTGTTGTTGTAGCTCATGATCTTGAGCAGATTTATATGCCCAAGTGATACTCAAACGTATCATTTTCGCCTTGTTTGTTATGCAATGTGTATACATTTTCATGTAATTAGTAATAAAATGTGAATTTATACTAACCAACATGATTAGCATTTGTTTGCAGGTAAAACATGATTTTTAGGAGCTAAAATGCATGTTGGAGTAATATCGGAATTGGACTTGGAAGCGAGCATGGAAAAGGCATTGGAAGGCGCAATGTAAAGGGGCTCCGCGATGGAGCCGTGCCACGCTACCATCGCGGAGGCACACTGCCTGGAGGATGATTTTATTGGCAAATTCCAGTGAAGCCTCGCGACAGCTCCGTGGCACGGAGATAGGCCTCCGCGTTGGCCTCCGTGCCACGTTGAGACTATATTCCCGGACCCTGGATTTCCAGTGAGGGTCCGCGTCCACGCCGTGTCACGGAGGCAGTGCTCCGCGTTGGCCTCCGTGACACGTTGCTTGTTATTCCGGGAAAAATTTCCACTAGTATAAATAGAACACTTAGCTTATTTTTAATTAATTCAGACTTGGTGGAGCAAGGACGTGGGTTAGAGGCAGTTGAGGGACGAAAAAGCTAAGGGATTTCTTCTCTTCCTTTCTTCTTTCAATCAATTGTTTGTATGATTTACACTTGTTTTAGGATGATTAATCCACAAATGAGTGGCTAATTCTCTTCCTTGCTGAGGTTATGAACAATGGTGATGAATTTTGATTATTGAATTGTATGGTTTTTCATCTTCTTCTTCCATGTTGTTCTATTAATTCTTGTTTCTACTGCATTAGTGTGTGGCCGACATTAATGTACATCTAAAATGTCCAATTTCACTCGAGAGAGCAAGAAATTGGAAAGTTGTGAATTAATAGGGTATTGTTCTTAACTTGATTTGGGAAAATTGGGTTTTGATGTGCTTTCCTGATAGAAATATACTTAAAAGCCGTATTAGTCAATTTAGGAACCGGAATTGTATTGCTAGGTCATAAATTGCATTTGATCATAGAAATGTAGACGAATGGTTTATGATTCTAAAGTGAGATTAAATACGAGAGTTTTAATCTCTAGGCTAATGTTCTTGGCTAGCAACATGAACAGAAGAATAACCAAAGTATGATTATAATCAAATTCATTACTTGTTCTTAACCTTGGCATGCTCATATCCATAGTTTCAATTCAAAGTAAATATTTGTTAATAGTTTTAGTATATAAGTTATAAACAAAATTATTTAACTTTTGGTTACGTTGTTGTCAGCATAATTAGAAGTAAAGCTAGAATATAGTATAGTTAAGCAATTTTACTTATCCAGAGTCTCCTTGGTTCGATACTTGGCTTACTTAGCCACTTTATTACTTGTTTGACCACGTGCACTTGCGTGTCGGTTTTAACCCTATAGCAAAACAGCCGGACAAGTTTTTGGCGCCGTTGCCGGGGAGACTAGGCAAATGGTGAAATTGTGTTAAGTGTAAATTTACTGTATTTTTGTTTTATTTTCTTAAGTGTTGACAACTTGGTCTTAGCCTGTATTTTGCAGACTTGATTTCTGTGAACACTGGCAAAGGACAAGGAGCTGGTGGAATCTTATACAGAGCCTAAACGTGAATTTCATAGTAAACGCAGAGAAGCTCTACAAAAGAAGCTGTAGTTGCTCAGACAGTCTATTATGGAGCAACAAAATCCACCGGTTGTAGGGCAGTGTTAGTGCCCGATGAAGCAGGAGCAAGGCCGGTTCGCGAGGTGGCAATCCCACATGCCAACAATGTGCATTCTAGTATCCGCAAACCAGAGCCTGGAGGGAGGTTTGAATTGAAGCAGAATATGGTGCAACTTTTGCACACAAGCGGGCAATTTACCGGTCTCCCTCATGAAGACCCACAACAACATCTCCAGAATATTTTGGAGATAAGTGACACTTATATACCCGCTGGAGTGTCACCTGATTATGTTCGGCTCACCTTATTTCCGTTTTCCTTACTTGGTGAAGCCAAGAGGTGGTTAAAAGCTGAACCACCAAATTCTATATCAACGTGGGATGATCTAGCACGGAAGTTCTTGATCAGATTTTTTCCTTCTGGTAAAACAGCTAGACTTAGAAGTCAAATTCTAAGTTTCAAACAGAGGGAGGGAGAAAATTTGTATCAAGCCTGGGAAAGATTTAAATCCATGTTGCGGGACTGTCCTCCTCCTCATCAGTCCAATGAGGTGTTGGTACACACATTTATTGAGGGTTTGGAACCCCATACTAAAATTTTGTTAGACTCAGCAGCTGGAGGGCAAGCGCTGGAAAAGACTTATGAGGAGCTGTACACTTTGCTCAACCGGATTTCACAGGGCAATCCAGAATGGAATGCAGATTCATCTCGAGGTGGAGCAAGGAAAGCAGCAGGAGTGCTTGAAGTGGATGGATTTACAGCTATCGCTGCACAGATAGCTGCCTTGCAGAATCAGTTAAACAACCACTTCAGCAATATGAACTTGAACCAGCCTTCAGCTTCAGTCAATGCGGTCCAGCAAATGTGGTGTGAAGTGTGTGGTAGCAGTGAGCACTCAGCTGAGTGCTGTGGAGCAAACCCAGATTCGGTTAACTTTGTGGGCAATGCACAAAGAAATCAGCAACAGTTTGGTAGTGGCTACAACTCAAATTGGAGGAACCATCCAAATTATTCGTGGGGTAGCAACAACCAACAAGGCCAAAGTTCGGGTCAGGGTATGCACAAAAATCAAGGAGGGCAACAGAACTACCAATCTCAATTCAGAAATCACAATGCCCCTCCTCCACCACCATCACCTACCATTGAAGAGATGTTCAAGACCATGATCGCTAATCAGGCGCAATTGCAGGCTGACTATGTTAAATTGGCAGCCGAAGTGAAGAATAATCAATTAGCGACCAAGGCTCTTGAGTATCAATTTGGGCAATTCGCTAGTGCCCAAAACACAAGACCCAGAGGAGGACTGCCTAGCGACACGGATCCTAATCCGAAGCAGGTAAATGCAGTGACCACGAGGAGTGGTTTGCAGTTGAAGGAGGTGGAACCGGAAAGACCGCCTCAAAAGTCAGGAGCAGCAGATGTTGAGGAGGAACAAAGTTCTGATAGGGGGAAGACCAAAGAAGCAGAAGCAGAAAGACCTCCACCCCCGTTCCCTCAACGACTCAAGAAACACAAAGAGGAGGCGTGTTTCAA
Source organism: Datura wrightii (assembly GCA_035772735.1). NCBI lineage: Eukaryota > Viridiplantae > Streptophyta > Magnoliopsida > Solanales > Solanaceae > Datura > Datura wrightii. The sequence continues at coordinate 108,267,433 of JASDFA010000020.1, read as the reverse complement.
GAAATTTATGGAGATGCTTAAACAGGTACATGTTAATTTACCTCTTGTTGATGTCTTGCAGGGAGTGCCAAAATATGCCAAATATATTAAAGACATCGTGGCCAACAAAAATCGTCTGACTGAGTATGCCACGGTAGCTTTGACGGAGAAATGCACTTCCCGAATTCAAAATAGACTGCCCACGAAGCTGAAAGATCCTGGAAGTTTTACTATCCAGCTGACTATTGGGCAGAGTATCCGAGCTCGTGGATTATGTGACTTGTGGGCGAGCATAAATCTGATGCCATCTTCGGTATTCAGAAAGTTAGGTCTGGGGAGTCCTAGACCTACAACCGTAATCTTGCAGCTAGCAGACAGATCCTTAGCTAGGCCGGATGGCATTGTTGAGGATGTGCTTGTGCAAGTGGGGTCCCTCATTTTTCCGGTTGATTTTATTGTTCTGGATTTCGAACCAGACGCTGAAGTCCCATTTATTTTGGGACGACCCTTTTTGGCAACCGGAAAAGCATTAATCGACGTGGCTGCGGGTCAACTTACAATGCGAGCACATGACAAGGTAGAAGTGTTCGATGTGTACAAAGCACCAAAGCTCCCGATTGTAAATGAGGAACTCTCGGTGATCAATGTGATTGATCATGGGAAGGCTAATCAAATGAGTGAATCCCGAGAGTTGATAGGAAGACCACCTGATAAGGTTGAGCACTACTGGGGGGAGGACAATGATCGTGAAAAATCGTCCATCACCCTAGTAGATAATTGAGCATAAAGGACGTCGAGCCGCGACGGTAAACCAGGCGCTGCACGGGAGGCAACCCGTGAAAAATATTTTTTTTCTTTTGTTTAGTAAGCTGTAAATAGTTTTTATTTTAATTTTCTTTTTCTTGATTTAGTATAAATTTTTTTGTTTTAGTTAGTATTTTTCATTTTAGTTAGGGAAATCTATTAATCTAACCAATTTTGTTTAGTGAGGTGATTTTCAGGTCAAACGGAGAAAAATATGCATGGAATCGGAAAGGAAAAGGCAAGGTATGAAAAACTAAATAAAATGAAGAGACAGTGCACTAGGGCATTGGCTCCGTGTCACGGAGGAGGGGCTCCGCGTTACCCTCCGTGACGCGTTGACGGTTTAATCTGGAATTTTAAAAAAAATTCCAGTGAGCCATCGCGTTAGCTCCGTGTCACGGAGGAGGGGCTCCGCGTTACCCTCCGTGACACGTTGCCCTATATTTAGTGCCGGGTCAAACCGGGTTGCCGGGTGACCCGCGTGTTTTTCTTCTTTTTAACCCCGATTTTTGCCCTCTTTTCCTTCATTTTCTCTCTTCTCCGCGACCAAACACCTAGATTCCCTCTCCCAACCAACGTGCCACGTTACTAAGCAACCAATTTGTTAAGTTTCTTCGGTTATTCAACATAAAGGTATGTTTTCCTCGTTTCTCTCAAGTTTTTATCGATTTTAGTCGAATTTGAGCATGGGAGGTGAGATAAATCACCCTAAGTAGCAATTTAGCATGATATTGAATTATTCTTTGATTGATACATGTTCGGAATGTTGTAATTAGCGTTTAAACTTGTCGATTGCGTGAATGATTCGAATGTGATTGTAAAATTGAATTCTAGGGCTTGGGTTGTTGAAATCGAATTGGGTAACTTGCTAAATTGGTGAATTATATGCCGGGGTGTGTTTGTGAATTGAGATAAGTCGTTGTAAATATTGTTAGAGTGTAATAACGACGAATTCTCTGTTTTTGGGAAGATGTAAAGATTGTTCAAATTGGTTTGATTATTGGGATTCGTATGTATATAGAATTTTTGTCGTTGTTTTTGTTTGTTGTTTTCGTTGCTAAGTGCGATGGTTGAATTGCTAGCGATAGTAGGATTGGGATTAGTTGTATGAAGTCTGAGTAGTACGCTAAAAGTTATGCTGTCGAAATTTTTGTGAACGCACTAAGCAATAAATTGTATATTTATTTGTTTTATTGTGAATAAAGTAATCCTTGCCGTAGTATCGTAAACGTAGCTAAGGACTAAGTGTGGGGTAAACTTAGTTTAACCCAACCTTAGCCGAAGCTAATATGCATTTAGCTTGACTTTGTGCTTGTTTTGTTGACAGGTACAATGGCGAGTAGGCAGGATAAGGGTAAAGGTGCTTCTACTTCAGGCACCGGGAGAAAACGAATGAGATTGGGCACTGCAGTCCCAGCTGCACCAGCTGTTCCGCGCGGCCAGCGCCGCCAATACGGAACGAGGTGGGTGACCGATGAAGGGAAGAAGTGGTACGCTAAACACAAGGAAAATAAGTACTTCCCTGAGGAGCATATTCCACGGGAACCACTAGCACAGGAGTTCCCCCGTATTGTGCAAAGGATTGAGGCAGCTGGGCTCAGTTTTATATTTCAGGAGCCCAAGGAGTGCAACCTACATTTAGTCCGGGAGTTCTATGCAAATTGGAACCCGGCCATCAGAAGCCACACAATAAAAATCAGAGGGCAGATTGTCACTCTGGAACCCCAGCAATTAAATGCCATCATTGGAGCGCGGGACACAGACGCCATGTTCTCCGCCAGCTGAACATCACCCCACCATACGCCGACATCAGACGCACCTTGTGTGGGGCTCGATCCACAGCCCGATGGAGTAGACATAAGGAGAGGGGTTACCACCAGACTCTGCCTTATTCGCAGATGAACAGGGAGGCCAGAATATGGCTGAAAATAGTGTGTTCATGCTTGATCCCGGGGGTTCACATGACGGATGTGACCCGGGACCGTGTCTGCCTGGTGTATACCCTTATAAAAGGGCTGGAGATTAACGTTGGGGCGGTTATCATATCCGCCATGAAGAGAGCCCGACTACACCAGGGCCACAGATATGGGTTCGGTGGACTCATGAACACCTTTCTCCGGGGCCTCGATGTCGAGGAAGAGGCTTTGGACTACATCCCACAGTTGGAGCGGAGGGCCCTTGATGTGACAAAAACTAAGGCCCCCGACACCACACACGGGCCAGTGCTGACACTGGGCGAGCGACATGCTCGTGACGATCAGTACATGGCTCGGATGTTTGGTATGCAGATGCTTCAGCTCCGGATTGGTGGGAGACCAGCCACGGAGGATGAGTTATGGCAGTTGGAGCTGGATTACCCATTTGGCGAGAACGGCAGAGCATTGTACCGAGTGGGACCAGCCTTCGTTGAGCCCACTGACGATGATGTCCCCACGGACGAGGAGACACGTCGGGAGGACTCCGATGTGGAGTCCGATGACGACGAGGGAGGAGACTCGGACATGGGCGACGAGGCAGCAACACCAGATGAAGAAGTCGAATATTTCGACTGATCAGGGAGTTCCACCACCCAAAATTTTTGTGATTTTTAATTTTTGTGAACACTGGGGACAGTGTTCGATTTAAGTGTGGGGTGGGGAGTAGTTAGGTGCTGGAACCTGGGCTAATCTGCTGTATATTCTTCCTTTATTTTGCATGTATGTTTTATGTTTCCCTGTGGTTGTGAACTGATTTGTGTTGTATCTGTATATATTTTTGTGGTAAATGATGTGTGTTTTGAAAGGTTGTGGTTGCCAGTGAAAATTTTGTAAATTTTGTAAATATTTTTTTTCTTTTCTTTATCGAAATGATCGACAATTTTTAAAATTTTGCGAAAATATTTTGTACATATTAAAATATTTTGTAAATACTTTTCCATCGAAATGATCGATGTGTTGCAAAATTTTTCAATTTTTATTTTGGGTTTCTCGGAGTTTGTTTTCGGTTCTTTTATCGAGAATAGTCCCATTGAACCGATGTCATAGTTAGTGACCGTTCTCTATGATGGATGGATGACGACCGTCTTAAGGGAAATGTAGTCGGTAGGAGTAGTGATTTTAATTTGTTTTCGGTTGTTTTCTTTGGTGGATTGCATCACTGAACCTGTAGTTACTAAATGGTTGTGAAATTTTGGTTGCGTGTTGTAACTGATGTTCAAAATGTAAAAGTGATTCGTATGAAAGCATGCAATTTTATAAATATGTTGAGCTACCTAGGCTGTAGAATTCGATTCGGTGTGATTGAGGCTTAATTTTGAATTCATGTAATTGGCTAATTAAAGAGTCTGTGAATGCATCTTGAATCGAGCATGTGCATAAAGTGTGAAGTGAGGTATTGTTATTCCATGCTAATTGTGAAGTGTCTAGAAATTTCCTGGTGTGTGTACAAAACGAAATGAAGGAGGTGTAGTGTTGGAAAGGATGTAGGCATTTCTTTGTTTTTAACCGAGAGTTTCTATATTATTTTTTTTCTTGTCATACTCTCATTTTTATGTGACTGTATACCCTAGTCAGCCCGTTGAGTCTTTAGCCGATTATTTCTTTCTTTTGTCCAAAAATGTATAAACTAAGCTTTATTCTTTCTTTTCATTAGCCGTAAAGTCTATACAAAACTCTTAAGCGCTTAAGAAGAAAAGAAAATTTTTCCCAAAGTGTCAAATAGTGAGAAGGGTGAAAAGAAAAAGAAAAGCAGAGTGAGGAAAGAAAAGAAAAAGGTGGAGGGTGCACTCATCATAATTAAATGATATTGAGGGTACATGAAAACCCTTTGTTGTTGTGTCAAATGTGTTTGATGAAATGGGCAGTACGAAAGTAAACCAGCATGAATGGTGTGAGATGAAAAAAAAAAAAGAGAGAAACAATGTCATGAGTTGATGGGAATGTGTTGAAAAGGCGCTTAAGGATGCTAGTGACTATTATTGGCTAATCCAATATATACTAGTTCCATAGCTTCCATTACAACCCATTAAAGTCCTACTTGATCTTACATCGCATTTTCTTATATTAGTGGAATAATACACTAAGGGCAAGCCTATGGGTCATGACATGATGCATGTGAATTATTTTGGGAGAGAGAGTGAAATTAATTTCTACATGCCCCTACTTGAATGTTTGTGTGCTGCATGAACATAAAGGGGAAGATTCTCTTGAGTTGTGAGGGCACATGCTTGATGGAAGATTGATTTTCGTGTCGGATATCTTGATTAGCTGATTTGCATGAGTTTGCCGATATCGAGAGTCGACTCCTGAAGTCTAGGAAGTCTTGATGTATTAAAGGTCATTGCATTGTTAAGACCATGCATGTTTTCTTGATGATTTGCAAAAATTGAATAATCGGTATGACCGTAGCATAAATTGTCGCACCATAGTGGCGAAGGTTGGGATGTAATTTGCATGAGTTGTGTATGTGTTGTTCGAGGACGAACAAGGATTTAAGTGTGGGGTAAGTGATCTTGGGCAGATTTATATGCCCAAGTGATACTCAAACGTATCATTTTCGCCTTGTTTGTTATGCAATGTGTATACATTTTCATGTAATTGGTAATAAAATGTGAATTTATACTAACCAACATGATTAGCATTTGTTTGCAGGTAAAACATGATTTTTAGGAGCTAAAATGCATGTTGGAGTAATATCGGAATTGGACTTGGAAGCGAGCATGGAAAAGGCATTGGAAGGCGCAATGTAAAGGGGCTCCGCGATGGAGCCGTGCCACGCTACCATCGCGGAGGCACACTGCCTGGAGGATGATTTTATTGGCAAATTCCAGTGAAGCCTCGCGACAGCTCCGTGGCACGGAGATAGGCCTCCGCGTTGGCCTCCGTGCCACGTTGAGGCTATATTTCCGAACCCTGGATTTTCAATGAGGGTCCGCGTCCACGCCGTGTCACGGAGGCAGTGCTCCGCGTTGGCCTCCGTGACACGTTGCTTGTTATTCCGGGAAAAATTCCCACTAGTATAAATAGAACACTTAGCTTATTTTTAATTAATTCAGACTTGGTGGAGCAAGGACGTGGGTTAGAGGCAGTTGAGGGACGAAAAAGCTAAGGGATTTCTTCTCTTCCTTTCTTCTTTCAATCAATTGTTTGTATGATTTACACTTGTTTTAGGATGATTAATCCACAAATGAGTGGCTAATTCTCTTCCTTGCTGAGGTTATGAACAATGGTGATGAATTTTGATTATTGAATTGTATGGTTTTTCATCTTCTTCTTCCATGTTGTTCTATTAATTCTTGTTTCTACTGCATTAGTGTGTGGCCGACATTAATGTACATCTAAAAAGTCCAATTTCACTCGAGAGAGCAAGAAATTGGAAAGTTGTGAATTAATAGGGTATTGTTCTTAACTTGATTTGGGAAAATTGGGTTTTGATGTGCTTTCCTGATAGAAATATACTTGAAAGCCGTATTAGTCAATTTAGGAACCGGAATTGTATTGCTAGGTCATAAATTGCATTTGATCACATAAATGTAGACGAATGGTTTATGATTCTAAAGTGAGATTAAATACGAGAGTTTTAATCTCTAGGCTAATGTTCTTGGCTAGCAACATGAAGAGAAGAATAACCAAAGTATGATTATAATCAAATTCATTACTTGTTCTTAACCTTGGCATGCTCATATCCATAGTTTCAATTCAAAGTAAATATTTGTTAATAGTTTTAGTATATAAGTTATAAACAAAATTATTTAACTTTTGGTTACGTTGTTGTCAGCATAATTAGAAGTAAAGCTAGAATATAGTATAGTTAAGCAATTTTACTTATCCAGAGTCTCCTTGGTTCGATACTTGGCTTACTTAGCCACTTTATTACTTGTTTGACCACGTGGACTTGCGTGTCGGTTTTAACCCTATAGCAAAACAGCCGGACAGCTCATGTAAACTGTTGCAATATGTGGATTTGTTGTTGATTTTTAATTAAAAAAAACCGTTGCAATAGATAAAATTGTTGCAACAAAGGAAATGGTTTTGACGTGTGTTTCCATAGGACCAATATCCGTTGCCATAGATCTATCAGAATGGTTTAGTCATTTATGGAAACGGTTTTACGTGCGTTACCATTGTAATAACCTTAACGAATATACCTAGACCATTGCAATAAAGCTCTATGAGGATGGTTGCAAACCATTCCAATAGAATAAATAATTATCGCACCCGAAATAATAAATAACCGTTGTTATAGTTGTGTACGTGGCCATGGTTATCTGTAACCGTTGCAAAAACCATTGCTATAGACCTATGGCTATGCAGCAGATGAGACGCCCTGAAAACCGTTTCCATAGCTCTATAGGAACGTTTTACCTATCTACGACAATGGTTTTGTGTGTGTTGGCAAAGGCCCAATTTCCAGTAGTGAAACATGGAAAATGGGCATAAAAATATGCCCTAACATCACTACCCCACACTTAAGCCATTGTTCGTCCTCGAATAATTCTTAAAACACACCTAAACTCATGTTTCACCATCATACTTGACGCCTCTATCAACTCATACTCAACAAACTAGAATGGAGCATTCAGAAAGTTGTTTATCATCATACAACCAATTCTCACAAATCACATAGAAAACTTTCACAATCAAGAACACACAACCTCTATAAATGACTCATCTTTTCAACACAAAGGGCCAACATGATTAAGTGTGACACATGCAACAAGTAGTACACCGAATCAGACCTCTTGTGCCCCTCACTTTTAGTGATGTACCTCTCTCAACTTTATCAATGTAAGACATGGAACACAATAAGTAACGCACACTCACAATCACAAATGATGTAATGCACATATATAACATATCATAGGTTTTCCCTTCATGTATGTTATGACTACCTAATTACTTTAAGAAATTAAAATCACAAGGATTTTTCTTGGTTGTAATGTCAGCTAAGGGATGGGTAGGATTGATATTTTATTTTATAGTAACTACTAACCTAAACACTTTTAAGCCATATTTCACTTTACTTGTCCACCACCTCTTTCCTTTCTTGTTCACCGTTCATATACTCACCTTTGTCTTTTCTTTTCATGCCCCATTTTTCACTACTTGACTGCTAGTTTTCTAATCATAGAATAACTAAGGATTTTACAACTAAAGCTCTCTTTTACAATTCCCTAGTAGAAAGTAAACAACACAAAATTTATGGGCTCCCCTTCTTATCACTTTTCTTTTCTTATCACAACTTTTTCTTTTTCCCTTAACATTATGCTTCGGTGGACCTTTACTTTCAAGTCTCAAAGTGTCTAAGACTACTTTGGATCAATAAGTCTAAGGTATCACAAAAAAAAAGGGATTAAGCTATTATTCAGGCTAAGAAAGAATAAGGCTTTTAAGCTCAAAAGGGGTAACTAGGAAGAATGACTAGGAAGGTAAAACAATTAGAGGAAAAAACATGACTTCTTCAAAGAAATGTTGTCACGACCCGAACATAGGCCCGGATCGAGACATGGGACAAATAACCCCGAGAGACTCCAAGTTGACCCATAGCATGAACATGATAACTAAGCTCAACATAAATAAATGCGGAAAGTTTAACATTTGAAATAGTGGAAGTCTGAAAATCAAATAACTTCTGAACATTTGAATACATAACGCTAATCTGAAGCCAAATAACTCACTAAAGACTGAAATTGAAGTATTGATAACAAGCTAATAAGAAGGTCCTCAAAGGATGAGGACTCACCAATAGGCTAAGGAATGCTAACTCTGAGAATCTGGCTAGCGGCGGGACTGAACCTGAATGTCTAGGCCTGTATTATGAAACGATACAGCATAGAATATGTGATCAATTCTTGTAGTATACTGAGTATGCAAGGTTAGTAAAACCGCTAAGCAAGTAAAAACTAAAATCATGCATAACATAAAATATAGTCAAAATATAGTCAACGAAGCTGAACCATCATCTCTTGAATGCCCAAATGGATTGGAGGAGAATTTGATGAATTCTAGACTTGATCACCTTAGAAATTCACTAGCTTGTATGCATGGAGATGGAATGGTTTAGAATGAGCTAAACCATCTTAAGACAATCCTAACTAATCTTAAAATGACGTAGTTTAGGACTTAGGAGCTTAGGAATTATAGAAAAGCCCTTATTAAATTCATAGGAAAATCACATTACCAGTCTCAACAAGGGACTAGATGAGTCGTTACCCATGACGACAACTCGTTGCCTGCTCCCATTGCCAATACTGGAAAACATTACTCTACCAGTCACCACGAGGGACACCACGAGTTGTGGTGTTCCTAAGGACTCGTGGTGACCCGTTCATTGGAAACACTGCCAAAAATTCAACATCCAAGTCATCTTCTGACCACGACCAACCTAACGACTCGTTGCCCTGACCACGAGTTGTGACTTATCTTATGGTCAACCCACAAACCACAAATCTTAGCCAACTCTCCCTCTACTTCACCAAGTCAGTTAACCACTCGTGAAGTCTCCTGACAGGTCACTGGACGACCCGTCCAGTGACCTGGTGCAGAATTTCCTATTTTCTCCGTTTGAACTCTCGAGTATGATCTTAGGTCTTTCGGGTATTACAATATCTCCCCCTTGGGAACATTCATCCCCGAATGTGAAAGAACATGCTGAAAAGCTGGGGAATAGAATTGACATCTCAAATACTGAATATCTGAAGCTGAAAACTAATAGAGTGATTGACTCAGAACTGAAATATATGACTAAACTAAATTCATGAATCACACATAAATACATTGACATGAAAGAACTAGGACACATGAACTAAACATGAAACTAAATCGATTACTAAGGAGGAAATTGATAGCTCAAGCTGAAACTGAATCGGAAGGGAATAGATGCGGGTATTTAGCCATCATATCTACTTCAGCTTCCCACATAGCTCCCTCAACATGCTGATTCCTCCACAAAACCTTTACTGAAGCTACTTCTTTGTTTCTTAACTTTTGAACTTGACGATTAAGGATTTCAACCAGAACCTTTTCGTAGCTAAGGCTGTCCTTCACACCTACGCTCTCCACCGGGACAACCAAAGATAGATCACCTATGCATTTCTTTAAACATGACACATGGAAGACTAGATGTAATGACGCCATTCTGAGGGCAACTCCAACTTATAGGCCACATTGCCAACACGTCTCATAATCCTGTACAGGCTAACATAACGGGGACTGAGTTTCCCTTTCTTTCTGAATCTCATCACTCCTTTCATGGGAGATACCTTCAGAAACACCTAATCATCAACTTTGAACTCAAGCTCTCTCCTCCTCATATCCGCATAGGACTTTTAGCAACTCTAAGATATTTTCAACCTTTCCCTTATAAGATGAACCTTCGCCATAGCCTCATGAACTCAATTTGGTACTATCAACGTAGCTTCACCGACTTCAAACCAACCAATTGGCGATCTACACCTCCGCTCATAAAGAGCCTCAAACAGAGCCATTTAAATATTGGTATGGTAACTATTGTTATCTGCAAACTCGATGAGAGGTAAATGATCATCCCATCTACCCTTGAAATCAATCACACATGCTCTCAACATGTCTTTATGATTCTGAATGATCCGTTCAGCCTGACCATCTGTTTGCGGGTGAAATGTTGTACTAAGATTAACTTTAGTGCCAAGCCCCTTCTAAAACAATCTCCAAAACTAGGAGGTAAACTGAGTACCTCTATTTGATTTGATGGACAAGGGCACTCCATGCAACTGAACTAGCTCCAAATATACAAATTAGCATAATCCTCCGCTGAATCAGTAGAAAATTGGTTACTTTGGTCAACCTGTCTACAACCACCCAAATAGAGTCATACTGTCGACAAGTACGAGGCTACCCTGGAATGAAGTCCATATTGATTTCCTCCACTTCCAAGTAGGGTTACTAATGTATTGAAGCACACTTAATTTTGCAAAGTCGTGTGGTGCATGCCAAAGGCAAGGAGGCATGAGCTCCCTCTTCCTCCCATTCTTATCATTGAGTTGTTTGACGTTTGGGGCATTGACTTCATGGGCCCGTTTGTGAGCTCAAATGGGATGAAGTACATACTTGTAGCTGTGGACTATGTTTCTAAGTGGGTGGAAGAAATTTCACTTCCAAAAAATGAAGGTATGAGTGTCACAACATTCTTGAAGCAAAACATTTTCGCCAGATTCAGGACTCCTAGAGCCATCATTAGTGATGGGGGTTCACACTTCTGCAATAGATTGTTTCGAAATTTTCTTGAGAAATATGGGGTGAAACAGAGGGTGGAAACACCTTATCATTCACAGTCTAATGGGCAAGTTGAGGTCTCCAACCAGGAGATAAAAGACCATCTTAGCGAAGATTGTGAATGTTAATCGGACAGATTGGTCTAGGAAGCTGGATGATGCATTATGGGCTTAGGACTGCATTCAAGAAGCTAAATCTAAATTGGAGTGATGTTGCGAACTTGAGGCTTGATCAGTTGAATGAGCTAGATGAATTTCGTTTGAAAGCCTATGAATGTTCAAAAATTTACAAAATGAGGATGAAGATATAGCATGACCGAAAGATTGAGAAGAGAGAGTTCAGCCCTGGAGATATGGTATTGCTATTTAATTCTAGGCTTCATTTGTTTCATGGAAAATTGAAGTCCAAATGGTTGGGACCTTTTCGAGTGCTCCAAATATTCTCATATACTGCAATAGAGTTGGAAAATCATGAAGGAAAATAGTTCAAGGAGAATGGCCTGCGGGTAAAAGCATATATGGGAAAGAGTGAAGAAATTAAATTGGTGGACCTGTGGGCTCTGGGTGAAGTTTGAGTAACCCAGGGACTTGCCTAGTGCCACGACGTTAAATTAGGCGCTGTATGGAAGGCAACCCATGGAAGTGTCTTGATGAAGTCTGAGTAATCAAGATACCCGTGTCGTATCGCGACATTAAACCAGGCACTTCTTAAGAGGCAACCCAAGTTGTACTTGTAATATAAATATAATTTTCATAGGTCTTGAAGTGTCCAGGTTTAAGGCAAAAGGAAACCCGGATAATTCAGTCCAGACCTGAAACCACGAGGCTCAGAATGATTTGTTATAACTTGGTACAACTCATGGTTTCAAGTCATTGATGCTACCTTGAGTGCCCATTTTCAGTAGCGAACCAACGAGCACACAGAACGTACCATACTTAGTTGACACGGGTCATGGGATCGCCCATTCGAACCACTTCTTGCAGGCCTGAAATATATGGAAAGAACCTACACATGCACAGTACGAGTTGTTGTGAGAACAAACGACCCATCCTATGTGCCCGTAGGTTCCACAAGTAAGTTTTCTAAAACTCTACTAAAGGGAAGAAGGTATGGGTCGTTGTTACTTTACATGACCCATTGGACGAGTCATGGCCAAAATTAAAGTTCCTAATTTACACTAGCCCGACCCAACTCGCCCAGACCCATCCTATTTAAACCCCCACACACCCGACACCACACACTTAAACATTCAAAATCAAAATAAAATCTCGGCCTTCACTCCCTCATGTTTTAATAACTCGACTAGCACCACTACCCCTACAAGAGGGATTGATTCACATTTATCCACCATTGACCAAGAAATTCATTCTTTCCCTGCTAAAGTGAGTATATATTTGGTGTAAAATAAAATCTTTTTTTTCCTCTCATTATCGTACCCTTCCCGAATTAAATTGCATAGTTCTTTCTTCATGATATCACTTACTGGGGAATTATTCATAGGGATTCATATTATTGTTCCTCATATTTACCCTAACACTAGAAGTTAACAAATAGGAGGGAGTGTGGCCATATCTTAATTTTGTTAAATCTGGAGAATAGTATGCATTATTGAGAAGTAAATGCTAATCTAATTGGTGCTATGAAATTTTGATGGGGGTAGAGGTTTAGTAATCCCCAAATATTTGCTTCAATTCCTAAACTAATACCTGGGGTTTTACTAAAGCTTGAATGGAATAGATGCGGGTGAGGGCAGGCTGCACGACCCAATAATGACCTGTTGTACCCCACAATGGCTTGTTGATCGGGTCATTGGAACTGCTCAGGGATTCCAAACATTAATCGCATAACGACTAATTCAATGAACCATTGGTTCACCTAACGGATCGTTGAAACTAGTTGCTGTGTGAAGTTCTTCACCCTAAGCCTTGTACTTCCTTAGCACGGACCATTCAGAAGGATCGTCGTATTTTCTCATGGGAAAAAAACAAATTTGACACTTTCATTGATTGATTCAATGACGACAGCAATGGGTCATCTTTTCCTAAAACAACCTGTACTGAAGGTCATCTGTTTTGACAGAACACCAATATAGCTTGTCCTGTTTTCATGAATCTACCAATGTGTCTCACAGGTACAATGACTTCAAAAGGAAACAAGAAGCAACAGGAAGCTACCACACGAAAGGAAATTGCTAAAAGGCGGAAGCTCCATGATGAGTCTGAATCGGATAGTTCTAGTGTTTCAGAGGTGCACTACAACATTGAAACCTCTAACGAGTCTCCAATGGCTACCACTAGGGTGAAGTCCAAAGCCCAGGAAGCTGCAGTGGTTGCTGCCTCACCTCTGTAGTCTGAAGAGCGAGGAGAAGAGGCCGAGTCTGATGGTGACAACCCTCCTGCCAATAATGCAGAGGAGGGCAACGATGATGCTGAGGAATCAGGGGATAAAGATATTGAGGCAGAGGGGTCTGCTGACAAGGAAAGTGCTATTGAAAAGTCTGGCGAGCAGGTGGACTCTAAACCTGCCACCACACTAGAAGCAAGGTCCAAAAGATGGTTTGTACAGGGCACCAGGGATGTGTATTATGCAAGGTTCGCTTTCAATGAAAAAGGGAACCCCAACAGTAGTATTCAGGAGGAGCCTAAGATTTGGATCAATTCCCTGAATGAAGTTCTAGAGCTCAAAAGGCTCTTCGAGGGCTACAACATGCATTAGATGGCAAAGACTCTAGGCAAATATAGCATGGAGATGGTGCATGAGTTCTACGCAAATTACTACTACACCCTGAGAAAAAGACCCTCTTAAAGAATGCAATTAAGAAGGAGCCCGTGCTAGACTTTATTAGGGTAAGAGCTATCTCAGTTGACATATCTGAGTGGACCATCACCAGGGTTTTGATGGGTGGTGGCCATACAGTACCGACCTAAACTACTGAATATGATCATCGGATGAAGGCAATGAAGGGGATCAGAAAATTGAGCACTGATGAAAAATTAATGCACTTTCAGTGGATGGATAATATTATTTCTGAGGATAAGGAGGGAGAAGAATTGGTCATAGGCAGGAAACCGATCTATAAGGCTTCCCTGAACTTTTTGGCCAATTCATGGTGGCCCATTATCCAACATTGGCTCACGCATACAGTGAATTATAATGTTTTTAGCGTATATAAAGCAGCTTTGGTGGCATGCATTATGTCTGAGTACCTACTGAACATTCCCCAGATTATTGCCACAGAGATTTGGGAGCTGGTGGTCAAAGATCAGACTACGCTTTCGTTCCTGAGCCTGGTTTACTAGCTATGCATGGAGTCTGGTGTGCCTGTCTTCCCAAATATTGATCATATGATTACAAACATCAGGACGGTATACATTGTATTGATTAAAGATGATTTAAATCCGGTTGCTAGGGTTTGAGTTCCATTTGGTGGACCCAGATTGAGTGAGAGTGCACCGAGAGGAGGTGAGCAGGGTGACATATCTGGCCATGTTGAGCAATCCATGGAGTTTCCTTCCACTCAAATCGATGATGCCGCAGTGACCACTCCTATTCCATGAGGTAGAACAGCCCAGTCCATTCCCACTGGGTACTTACTGGTCCTAGAGAATGACATGAGAAAAATGGCCAAGAGATTGACCATTGTGGAGCGTAAGATTGACATGTTTCTCGAGAAAGTTAAGCTATGGGTAAAAAAGGAAATATAGTATGCAGCACGAGGGTTACACATGAGATTGGATGGCTTTGAGGTATGCCTCAACCAATTTTGGTCTAATGCTCAGACCCGAGACTGGGACGCGATGGAGAGAGAGCTAGCAGCATTGAGAGCCTCCATGATAGATTTGTCCTCCAGACCAACTCCACTATTACCACCACAGGCTTTTTTAGTGATAGAGGAGGACCTGGATGTATAGATTCCTCGGTTCTTTGACCTCGAGCTAGTCCCGCATGAAAAAGGCAAAAGAAGAAGGTAGACGAGGGAGCAGAGGATGAGGAAATAAGAAAATAAAAGAAGGAAAAGAGGCATTGGAGGTTGCCCTCAAAGAAAGCCAACACACTGCCGATGCACGGGAGAGAGAGATACCGGAGAGGGTGAAAGGTGCAGGCAACTCTAGTGTGTGGGTGGCGCCCGAGAAGAGTGGGGCCACAGTTAATTCCCCCGTGCGGACAACTTCAGAGAATGCACAGGCCACAGTCGGTGCCATTGTTACACAGGTTGGAGTCGTGACTGAGACTCCATCTGTTGAGGATTCTGGGGTTACATCCACAACCCCTGTTGACCAGACCACTGGTGTCTAGGACCCCCAGGTACGTCCTTATTCTCATGTTTTACTTTTTAAATGCATCGAGGATGCCGCATGATTTTTTTGATGAGGGTGGGGTAGTACTTGATTTTTTTTTAACATAACTCGAGAGTTTTTGTTGCCGGATATCTTTTCCCTAGAGTGTTCTTTATCTAGTAGAACCAGCATGTTTAGGATTTTTGTTTTATTTTATCTTGTTGGTTAACTGGAAGAAAAATATGAGGCATAAGAGTATTCAAATAAAGCATATGATGAATTGATTTTGTGATGTATGTTAAAGTGACACCCCTCCTAAATGCTTTTGTGTGAATATACTTGTGTTGTGAGGCGTGACCTGTGTGGATCTTTGTATGGAATCATAGGTATTGCTAGGATAATTAATGCCTAAGCTGTTCATGAACGTGGTGGTTAGAACTTAGCCATGCAATCAAGTGTTTGTCTGAGTGAGGCATAGAGTTGGTTCTGCTGTGTGTGTCAATCTAGGACTTGCCTGGTCGGTTATACTTAGGTATAGGACGGGAGGTTAGGAAAGAATCATAGGCCATTTTTTAGGAGTAGTCCACTTTATCCTTAAAATACCTACCAAATGGAAATAAATATCCCTTGATTCTGATTTTGAGCTAAAATTGACCTTTCTTTTTGTTGTTTAGCCAATTCACCTTCCTGCTTTGATTATAATGAACCTATTTTTGCCCTGGCCCCTCCTTGAAAACTATGAACCTCAACTCAAGAAAATTGCCTAAATTGAGGGTGGCTACTATAGGGGTGAATAAGAATAGTAGGGTGGAAAATAATTGAGTAATGCTAACAAAAGACGGGTGTGGTGTGCATAATGAAATTTTGAAAAAAAAAGAGTCAAAGAGAAAAATAAAAGCAAGAAAGAAAAAAGAAATGCTTGAAAGGAGGAAAACCACACCTGTAGGTGCAAAAGAAAGTAAAAGAAGAAGAAAGCAAGGGAAAAAGGGAGAGAAGTGAAAAAAAAGAGGTTAAGTGGAGCTAAAGTTAGTGTAGTGCCAAGGAGGGTTTAGTTACTATTCCCATATTTACCATACCCAACCCCGAGCCTACATTACAAGATGAAAAAAAAAGTCCTATAGTGATCCTAGTTCAACCATTTGAAAACCGAGGTATTTAAAGTAAAGGCAAGCTTATGTTATTGTATGTGCACAGTTTGAATTTTTTTTTTTTGTGAGAGTGAGTGAGTTCTTACCCAGTCCCAAGATAAAATATTGTCATGATCCTATTGTGATTGCATTGGTTGATTTCTGCTATGCATCTCCTAGGTTTTCTCTAGTTAAGTGTCACCATAGGTTGTTTTATTTTGTTTACCTGAGGACATGCAAACATGCTAAGTTGAGGGTGTTGATGTGTCATGATTTTACGGCACTAGCGACACTTAAAACCCTGTGAATGTGCATGATTTTAGGTACATTTATGTGGATATGACGTGTTTTGGTAGTTTTGTAGGTAAAATAGGTTGTGGGAGTTAAAATTGAGAAAAGAACAGAAAAAGGAAAAATGCCTCAGACGAGCCTTACTATGGACCGTTTGTATTTACCATGGGCCGTCTTAACTAGTCGTTGCATCCAATTCAAAGAAGTGTTTAAGCAGAGTGCCAAGTATGGCTGAAACCCACAGACCATAGGAGAATACTACGAATCGTCCTGTTCTATTGTGGGTTGAATCAGAAAGGATGTTAATATGAGTCTCATTCAATGGATGGATCTTATGGGCCATATGAACTTATAATGGATCGTCCTATATGGGCATCAGAGAAGGCATCATCCAATGCACAGACAGTATGGATCATGTCATTGAAGGATGGGACGTTCTGAGCACCCGTACCTTTAGGATCAGAGACCATGTTCAAGAGGCCAGGAAATAACGGAATGTACCAACGGCTCATAGGGTCTCACAATGTGCCAATGTCTGAAGCCAAATGTTGAAAAAAGACAAGTCTGAGGGGAACAACGACTGGACCAACGAACACTCTAACGGGCCGTTGAAGCTTCCAACGGACCGTGGCACCTGCCGACACCAGAATCCAAGTTGATTTGGGAAAGGATTTGTTTTATGACTATAAGTATTTTGTTTAGGTATTTTACATTTTATGCAATTTTTACAACTTTGCACTATATTGTTCGAGTTGTTGATTACTATTAAGGTTCAAGAAACAAGTTTAATAATTTTGTTCTTGAATTTTGTGATTCAAATGACTTTGGAGTATTAATCTTAGATTCTTGTTGATTTATTCAAGATGCGGGATTTCTTCTATGAATTATTGTAAGTTGCAATTATGATTTCCTCTTTAATCTCTAATTGTAATCTTTCAAGCATGAGTAGCTAAACCCACAACTAGGGTTGTGGGAACTATGATGAATTAACATAGGCAAAAATACTTAGTGAATCTTGAACGGGGTTTATGCATGTATTATTTTTTCTTTCGTTGTAATTGTTTCTTAATGGTTGCCAATGTTAGAATTTGCCTTCTTCTTACTCACTAGATCAAAGGGAATAATGAATGCTAAAAGCGGTTAACAACGGAGATTTGAGGCTATCAACCCTGATCTAATAGTTTGACCTTGTTGGGGAATAGCTAATCCGATATCAAGGGTAAGAGTAAATAAAGTATACATCCCCATACAAATCAAGTTCATCATGATAATCATCTAAATAGGGGACGAACCATTTGGGTGAAGTTAACTTACCGATATTGCATGTTAAACACCAGAATAGATCATTAGTATAAAACGCCTTGTGGTTATGAAGTCATGGGGAACACAATCCTAATCAACTCACTCTTTGAATTCAATCAATTTGAAATCAAGGATTGACTCTTTACTCGTTACTCCCTATATTTTCTATTATTTCTTTCTACAATTTCCCTCATAGGAAATAAGTAAGTCAATAGTAGTAGTTAAACGCATTAACTAAGGTCCTTTTCATATTCCTCGTGGGATTCGACCCCAACCCTAGTTAGGTTCTATATTTGACATCGACCTCTTTATATCTCATTATAAGGTGTAATTTAGGCGACACCATGAGATAATGAAGGAGTCCCCATTTTAAACCCTCCACTCAGGTCCCCACCATGCTAAGAATGGTTGTTCTTTGATATTTTATCCAAAATGATGGCAATTATGTTGAATATCTTGTCCATAAAACATCCTCCAACGGCATTGTTGTCAACAGATTGTGTCGAAGCATCCAACTTGGTGCAAAAATTCTCAAGCAAAATATGCTCCGGGAATCCATGGTTGGGTGCTCAAAGGATGTACTGCTTGAATTTTTCCCAAGCTTTGAACAATGGTACTCCTCGGAGCTGACGAAAATAGAATATTTTGCCCCGTTGCTCCGCTTTTTTTCTAGGCAAAAACCATTTTTAAGAAGACGCTTATTAACTCCTTCCGTGTGTGGATTGAGTTTGGAGGGAGTCTGTGCAACCAATCCCTTGCCTCATCGGCCAACGAGTATTTGAATACTCTTAACCAGATAGCTCACTCGAAATGTTATTTTTCTTGTGGAGGTTGCACACCTCCAAGAAATTTTTTAAATGCTCATGAGGATCGTCGTTAGTGGAGTTGTGAAACTGACCCTCTACCTTAAGCATGGTGTAGATGCTTTCGTCTATCTTGGATGACGAAGCATTTACCCTTGGTAGAACGATGGAGCTTGCATACTCAACTTCCTCGTTGACTTCTGCAAACACATTATCCAAGTCTCTAGGCAGAAGAGTTGCCCTGATCCTGTATCAATTAACAAAAACAAAAAAAAAAGGAAAAAGAATAGGTCTAAGCAAGAAAACTAGACTAATTAGGCTTGATAGGGATTATGTCGTACTCCTCGGCAGCGCCATAATATTTAATGTCATTCAAATCCACTCCCAATCTCGGGTAGTGTAAAAAATCACAGCAATATAGAACCGAACGAGAAGTTGGGGTCAAATTCCACAGACTAATCTAAGCCTACTCTATGTAGTATTAATCAATATAGTATTACAAGATTAGAGTCTATTCAAATTGAGATTGGTAAAACTTAACTACAGCTATAAAGTGCAAAGTGTTAGGGTTGTAACAATTTAAGACAATTCTTGGAAAGTGACCCCAATTATGGGTCGGTCCCTCTAAATCATCCAATATGGATAGATTGAGAATACTCTAGGGCTAAACATGCAAGAAAATACTTAGGCAACCCATGGGTATCTTTCAATAGCACCATAGGTGTCAATTTACTTCAATTTTGTCAAATTGAAGAGAACTCCCTTCTACCCAATTGTTTGTTGCCGATTGGAATTCAACCTATATCTAGGAGAATCATTAAACAAGGTTTATGCCTTGAGTTATTATTGATTGATGTTAACCCAACCTAAATTTTCTCTTTCAATCCTCATAAAGGTAATTGGGTAGGATTGGATGACTTTCATCACCAATCACACAGTACCAAGTAATAATCAATCAAATGTACTCATAAGCCCAATTTGGATCATTAGAGTTCACAACCTTAGATCTGGGTTTAGTTACCCATAGCAAGAAGAAGAAGAGAAAGAGAGTAACTAGATATGCTTACCAATAAAAGTTGAAATTAGTGAAGAAATCTTCAATAGATAAACTTGAATATTCAAATTACAAGCTAAGATCTAAGATCTACAATGAAAACTAAAGATAACTATCTATTTTTACTCTCTACTAACAATATGAATAAAAAGTTTTGGAAAAATTACAAGAAAAATCCATTTACATATGTCCTAAAAAGCCCGACTAATTCAAATTCGGAGGTGCCAAGTGTGAAGGGACGGACCTTCCTTTGGAAGCACAGACCGTCCTTGCTCCGTTGTCACGACCCGAACATAGGTCCGGACCGAGACATGAAACCTAGAACCACGAATGGCTCCAAGTAGATCAATGGCATGAACATAGAAACTAAAGAACATATATTAATGAAAACTGATAAACTAAACATGAACAAGTGGAAGTCTGCATACATAACGATCATAAACGTATTCAACACTTTACAAGCTAAGATCCTACATATTGTCTAAAAAGCCTCTAACGTAACTAAAGATCTGATGAGACAACATCCCCAACTAGCTCACTAAAAGTATGAAAACTGAAAGTAACACAACTCAACAATCTGAAGGTCCCCAAAAGATGAGGATTCACCAACAAGAGGGACTAGACTGAGTTGTGGAGACTGGATAACGGCAGAACTGCATTTGAGCATCTGAACCTGTATCATGAAAAGATATAGCATAGAGTATGCGATCAGTACGTGGAATATACTGAGTATGCAAGGTAAGTAAAACAAGTTGAGTAAGTATAACTGAAATCATTCACATAACATAAATCATAAGATCCTGAGAGTAAAGACTGCATGATGATATCTGAAAACATGTATAGTCATAAACTGAATTTCATATCTGAATAGAATGACCCAAAGCTGAAAATAGAATCATATGTCTTGCCATAGCTGATATCATAAGTAAAATCTTATAAACTGATCATTGGGTCAAACCTTCTCAAAACATGATATCAAAATCATAATCATGAATAGGTGAAATCATGAGGAACAATAGAAGGACTTCATCTTAACCGACACCATCATGATAGAGCTTACATGATGCCCCTACTATCTTGCTCAGATGGGCAAAGTCATCCCAATCTTTCCAAGGCAAGGAATGATACTTGGCGTGATATTACGAATAAGGACTCCTTAGGGTTAACCATGAATATATACCTACCGTGGCACATAGTTCTAAGACCTCAGAGTTTACCTAAATGTCAGGCCTACTCAGTGCTAAACACTACTCCCAAAAACATGCACATGAGGGCTCATATAATTATCGTGAAATCATACATGAAGTTTATGGGCTAGTTAAATCATAACATACTTGATCATACTTGAAATACATGACTAGCCATGAAATAAAGGCCTGTGAATTGGCCAAAATCATAAACTCATAAATTATGAAGAACATATATGCTTGAGAAAATCACCAAACTTGAAATTTATAAATTCATGAAGAATACTTGTAGGAAACCATATCATAAATCATAAACTATAATTTAGAGCTTGGAGAATCAAAATCATAATGGAATCATAAGCTTGACTTTTCATGAAATTTGTCTAATTGAGCATAATTTTCTAAAAGCTTGAAAGCATGAATTTATAATCAAAATAGGTATAAAATTTATCCATGAATCTTAAAACATACTTTGAAACATGAAAGAAATTGACCAATAAATAAATCATAGAGAATTTTATAAATTAGGATGAAACACCATAAGATCATGAACTTGATCTACAACTTAAATTCACGGAATTGAGGAGAATTTTGAGCATGAGAATGAAAGGAACTCTTATTCATAACCTTACATACCTGGGTAACTGAATCTACATTTGACCTTGAAAGCCTAGGAGATTTGAAGAAGAACTTGAGAAATTCT
The DNA here is from genome assembly GCA_035772735.1 of Datura wrightii. NCBI lineage: Eukaryota > Viridiplantae > Streptophyta > Magnoliopsida > Solanales > Solanaceae > Datura > Datura wrightii. The sequence goes on along the minus strand of JASDFA010000020.1, from coordinate 108,245,677 downwards.
AGGCTTGATCTTCAATGGGGAATTCCTAATCTTGCATGCATGGGAGGGAATGACTTAGAATAGTTTTAACCCCTTTAAAACATCTCTTTCATAGCTTAAAACGAAATAGTTTAGGGCTTAGGAGCTTAGAATTTATAGAAATACCCTTAATGAATTTGTAGGAAAAACTAAATTGTCAGCTGCTACACACCATACCATGAGTCGTACAATCTTCCTATGGCTCGTGGTTAGCTCCCGTAACCAACCATTCAAATTTCACCAACTCTCTGAAGATTTTCACAACTCATACCACGACCTGTAACTCCATCCTACGAGTCGTACCATCACCTGTATAATCAATCACTTGATAACCCCAAGGACTTACTACGACTCCTGACCACATGTTGTACCCACATATTACGACTCGTAGGGGGACTCATGGTTCGGAAGAAAAAATCTCTTATAGGAACCATGGGTCTTCTTACGACCCATACTACCAACCTACAACTCATAGTGGGGACTCGTGGTTGGGAAGAAAAAATCTATGATCTAAACCACGGGTCTTCCTACGACTCATACTACCAACCTATAACTCATAGGTTGAGTCGTACTGAGGCAATTTTCTAACTTTTCCTGCTAATCACATGTCAAATCTCAAGTCCAGTCTTAGACACTTTTGGGGTATTACATTCGTACTTTGAATTGGCTTCTTTCCACAGCTTGCGGTCTATTGATCGACAGATCATCTTTGGGAAAGACAGTTCGTCCCTTGTACAACACTTTAGAATTCCACTTCTACCTCATCTGATTTTGTCCTTCAAACCATCATTTAGGGAATCCATTAACTTGGTTTTAGAATCTTTTTCTAGACATGGATGGCTGATGATGCGGACCATCTATCAGATAGACGGTCTGTCCATTGTCTCATCCTTTGTATAATTTTCTGACTTTAACACCTCTCATCTTCATTTTGCTTGGGTTCCTAAAACATAGCATAATAAGGTTAGTTTTCACTTAATTTAACTCCTAAAGACATGCAAAATTCTATGAAATAAAGAAAAGATATGTCGTTAATTCCCGACACATCACTAAATTATTTTTTATGAAAATATCCTTGAAGGGAGCTAATGGACGTGATTAGATGATTTTGCAGGAAAATTTTATGAAAAGTTACCCTAAAAGAGCTAACAATAAAAGTTCGGGTCATGGAGCATTGATAGAAGGATTTTTTGGAAAAATCAGTGGGACAAAGTGGCTGGCACGGCGTGCCTAGCTATGAACTTCTGAAGAATTTTCTTCAGTCTAGTGATGTAGATGGCACAACATGCTTAGCTTTGAACTACAAAATGAAATTCCATCAAGTTGGCAAGATAGGTGGTATGGCGCACCAAGCCTATCAAAAGTTATGTTTTTTTAGTTTTAAAGGTCGAACATATGTAGGGTAGAGACGTAATTTTCCTACCACTATATATATCTCTCTTAAGCATCTGTAAGAAGCGTTGAACATTTTGGAAAAAGGCATAGAGACAAGAGTTTTCTTCATTTCTAGGTTTTTTCGTTTACTTCTTTCTATTAAATTTCTTGAATGAAGATGATGATTTTATTGGTTTTGTATTTTAACATGTATGGCAAAAAGCCTCATTTTAGGTTTTTGGCAAAAGTCATGATGGCTGGAATTTGAGAATTCATTTATGTTAAACTATTTTTCTCCATTATAAGATTGTTTATTTCTTCTTGGTTGCATGATTGATCATTAGTTTGATCACCTTGAAAATGATATTTATGACTCGTTGATTGAATTCAAAAGAGAGAATCAGGGGTACAAAGAAGAATAGAGTAGGTTTGTGAACTTATTAAAAAAGGGAATCGATTAGTTATTGAGGATAGAAGTATACCCTGCATCATTGCTTAGTTGATACAAGTAATCATTTAGAAACATCTTATTATTCTCCTGTTACCATAAAAATATAGGCGCTAGGATTAGTAAAGAAGTTCTTGAATTATCGGAATAGATATTCGAGAAATGTATTTGTAATATGAAACTAATAATCTTGGACAATAAGTTAAGTGTAGTGAATTTGATAGCTCAACCTTATTGCAAAATAGCTAAAACTATAGACTTTAATCATTATTTTGATAACAATCAATTTAAAACTCTTATTTGCTACTTTTACTTTACGTTGTGAAATTATTAGATTAATACCAATTCTTGCAAAATATCCCATTTTTATTCGAATAGTGAAATAAGAATTCAAACTAAAATAAAAAATCTGACAAGTCTCTGTGGGATGATATCTAAACTCATTGTCCTATATTACTTGATGAACGCATGCATTTGCATATGTGTTTGGATGCATCAAGCTTTTGGTACCATTATTGGGACTTGAAAATTGATTAATTATTTTTAGTCGGAATTGTTATTCCACTATTTTGTATTTTACATTGTTGTTGGTTGTTGTGTGTTTCAGGTACATGTGTTCAGTGTATGCTAGTTACAAGAAGTCAAGGACGACCCTTAGCCTCTTTTGATCCAGAGATAGATTGGACTTTACACCGACTGGCAGAAGTGGAGTACAATAATGAACCAAACTGTGTGGACAACCAGGATGGAATCCTAGTTTTAAATTTTGCCAGGCCTAGCCTAGAGAATGCTTCTAATTCAATCATCAAACCAGCTACTACTAGGAATTTTGAACTGATAAAGGGGACAATATGGTTGGTGCAAAACATGCCACTATTAGGGTAAATCACACGAAGACCCACACAGGCATTTGAAGACATTTTTAGAATTGAGCAAGAATTTCCATTACTAGAACGTCTGTGACGAGTATATTAAACTCACTATGTTCATGCTCTTAGTGATTGGGGAAGTGAAGGAATGGCTACAGAATGAATCAGCAGGGTCCATCACTACCTGGGAGGCCCTTTCTAGCAAATTCATAAATAGATTCTTCTCTTCTAGAAGAACGAAGAAGTTAAGAGGAAAGATCTTTGGATTTATTCAAAAATATGGAGAAACTCTAGCTTAGTCATGGGAGAGATACAAGGGCTATTTGCGGAATTTCCCTTATCATATGCACCCAAAGGAGATAATAGGCCATAACTTCATAGAGGGGCTGAAGCCAGAGTTAAAAATTTTGCTCGATACTATAGCACAGGAACATATATTGTTCAAGAGTTATGATGAGATAGAAGCTATAATGAAACTCATGTCCTTAGGAAGTTAGGAATACCAAGACTCAGGTAGGGGTTTCGCAGCACAAAAGATTTCGGGGAAGTTAGAGGTTGATGGTGTAGCTACGATTCGATCAGACATTAGTCAGTTGGTGAGTGTACCAAGTGTAATCCAGGTGCAGCAGGTTCAGTAAGTTCATACTCCATAGCGAACATATGAGGCTTGTGGAGAGAATCGTGTCTATTCAGGATGTCCTCTAAATCCTGAATTAGATAACTATATGGGACAGTAAGGTCGCACTAGAGGAGACCCGGGAAATAACTACAACCTAGGTCATAAGAACACAGCGAGTCCTCCATGGGGTAGAAATCAGAACTTTCAAAGGCCCTAGAATAATCTTCATGAAATTAGGGCCAGTAGCCAAGCATCTCATTAGAGGAGATACTGAAGCAATAGATGGGTCAGCAGATGCAGATTGTTTATGAGATGCAAAAGTCTATTCACGAATTTCAGCATCAAATAGGCCAGCTAGTAATGCAACCGACCACTAGGCCTTAGGGATCACTTCCGACAACACAGAGAAAAATCCTAAGGAGAATGTGAGTTGATATGCAATAAAAAGTAATTGGGAGAAGTGATACCTAGAGGCAAAAAAGCAAAGGAAGAACTTGAGCTACAATATACTGCAGAGCCGAAGCAGGAGGTTGGTGAGTCGAGCAGTGAAAAACCTAAAGATGTGGAGACAAGTCCACCTCATTTATTTTCATCGAGGTTCCAGAAGAAGAAGGAGAACTCAGCATGCAAGAACTTTTTGGAAATTTTGAAGCAAGTGCACATGAACATACCATTGGTGGAGTTGTTGTAGGATGTTCAAGATACGCCAAATATCTAAATGATATTGTGGCTAAAAAAATGCGTCCAATGGAATTTGATATGGTAGTTCTCACAGAGAAGTGTAGCTCACATGTGAGGAACAAGACACCACCAAAAGTTGAAGGATCCCAAAAGTTTCACTATCCCAGTTATTATCGAAGACAAGAAGGTAAGTTCAGCACTGTGTGTTCTGGGCGTGAGCATAAATCTCATGCTCACCTAATTATTTAAGGCTTTGGGGTTAGGCGAGCCACGCCCTACCACAGTGACTCTACAGTTGGCTAACAGGTCCATTACTTACCCTGACGACATTATTAAGGACATGCTTATAAAAGTGGGGTCGTTTATCCTTTTGGTGGACTTCATCATTCTTGACTATGAAACTGGTAAAGTAGTTCCCATTATTTTGGGGAAAAGATTCTTATCTACTGCGGATGCGGTGATAAGGCTGAAGTCAGGGAAGATGTCTATGATTGTTGATGGAAATAAGACAGTATTGATGTGTTTAAGGAAGAAAGACTACCGCCCAATTATGAAGAGCTAAAGCTAATCACTGTGGTAGAGCCTGAGATGTCTGATATTGCATTGGAGCTATATATATCATATGAGGATCCACTATTAAGGGCTCTAGTCTATGAGAAGGAACAGGTGAATAGTGCAGATAACATAGAGTGTCTAAGTGTCTTATGTTACACCCCATAAAAAATTTACGAATAGTAAGCATACGCATGAATTTGAAATAGATAAAGAGAGTACTACACATGTAAAGAAACCTAGGAAGTCGGGTCGAGTGAGGCCAAGCCACATAGGGCCAGCGCGACGCGCCAGCCGGCAGGGCACCAGGCAGCGGTGTGCGCCAGCACCTTGGCGTGATGCCAGGCGCGGTGCGGCACCAAGGTTGTCGCGATGGTTGTCGCGAGGCGCCTGCTTGGTGCCTTACGCTCCTATATATATATATCCCTTGCCTTGTTTTATTTCATTTCCAAAAAAAGAGAGCACGACCAGAGAGAATAGGGAACGAAGAAATTAAGTGAAATTCGTCCGTTTACGCTATGAAGCACCCCCCGAATTCAAATTAACTTCGGGTATTGGAGTCTAAGGCCGTAGGGAGCATTACTACGGAGTTATTTTCATGAAATTCTCCCGGCAAATCGTAACCCCACCAAGTTAAATTTATCAGAATTTCTTCAAACTGATGCCAATATGATCACAGGCTTAAAGTAAGAATTTCTCCCTTCTGAACTCTCGAGAAATTGTACATTTTTGGCTGTGTTTCATTCAGTTGAAGTATAGCCAATATTAGTATTAAAAGTTATTGTTTTTGCCGAATTTAGTACTAAAACTAGTCATATTCCCCCAGTAATACGATTACAGTTAAGAAAAGCAGTTGAATATGAACTGAAACTCGTCAATTAATCAATAATCGGCGAACGAGGTATGTTAAGGCAATTTTCTTCAGCAAGTTAGTTTCTTTAGCATGATAATTCAATTTAAAACCAGTAAGAATAACAAAAGCATGTTTATTGTGATTAGTTGTTGTTATTAGCTGAAACCCATATTCCATGTTTAGTTTGGGATGGATTATGCCTGTATAGCCTTCATGATCGACCCCAGGGTTATTAGCTGTGTCAACGCCCGCCAAGGGCGAGATGACGTCGCTCTACGGAGTGGTATGCCATCCGCGAGGGATGAAGATGGGGTCCCAGGTCCTCATATAGTCCATTCCATTGGTGCGCTATTATATGTCGTGGTTGGATCTATACACCTCCGTCGAGCTTGGTGCCTGGGGTGCAGATATCAAGAGTCCACTAGACTCAGACACAGCTACAGTCAGGGGCTGAGTGGGCTCAGTTGCAGACCCAGGGGACTGGTAGGACAGCTATAGCTATTAGTTGACCCAGTGAAACCTTGATAGGGGTATATAGGCTGAAGTTTACTCATCAGGGCTTATGGGGGCCCCAGGTGGATTATTCTGTGCTGGTTGTACCTTCCAGCTTATGGGGGCTAGGTAAGGTTTTTGTCTGCTTTAGTACTAATAAATTAGATAGTAAGAAGTTCTATTACTCAGGTATGATCTCTATCACTTCATTTCAGTTATTCTCAGTTCTATTTCTTTTATTCAGTCATTTACAATTATTGTCCTACATATTCGGTACATATTGTACTGACGCCCTTTCTGGGACACTGCATTACTTGCCTGCAGGTACGGGTAGACGAGGAGTAGATCCCTCTTAGCTTCTAGCCAGGATTAGCAGAAGAGTCGGCTCCTTTCGTCTGGAGCTTGTAGATAGAAGGTTTACTCTTTTTGATTCTACAGTTTATGGGCAGGTCAGGGCCCTGTGTTGACCATTATATTACTCCTAAAGGCTTGAAGATTGTTTCTATTTTCCTATGGTTAGCTATTGGTGGTCTTGTGGGGCTCGTATGTATTTTAGTTTATGTGGTTGCAGTGGGGGGCCTTGTTTAGCTGTCAGTTAGCGGCTTTGTCGGCCATAGTTTAGCTTAGCATTGGATTTACTTTACTGTCATAACTAGACATCATGGTGGTCTTGTCGGCCCGCATAGGATTTCCTATTATTGCCTATTTCTGGTTAACTGTTTTCCTTTATAGGTGGCTATAAGGCCTCTTCGGCCAGAGGTTGTATTACAGTTGAGATATAGCCCATTGTTTTCTTGATTTGGGGAGTAATCCTGCACCAGGAGTGCACAGGCCTAGTTAAGTCAATTCAAATCCTAGTAGGGTACCAGGTGCCAGTCATGCCTCCCAAGGTGGGGCGTGACATCTTGGATGCCACTAGTGCTTATATCAAGAGGGGAATGACATTTGAGAAACTCAACACACCCTTATCTTGGGAGAAGCCAAAGCCTTCCATTGAGAAGGCCCTGGTTCTTAATCTCAATCCTTTGTCTTCTCATTTGTGATATGCATATTTATATAGTAATAACACATGACCTATCATAATATTTTCTTTGTTGTCTGATGTATAGGTTGATAGGTTATTGAAAGTACTAAAGGATCGAATAATAACAATTGGCTGGACCATAGCCGATATCAAAGGAATCAATAGTTCATTCTATATGCGAATGATCTTACTAAATGACACTGAAAGACCCAATGTGGAACACTAGCGGAGATTAAACCCAACATGAAGGATGTGGTGAAAAGAGAGGTGATTAAGTGGCTAGATGCGGGTGTCATCTATCCTGTTTCAGACAGTCACTAGGTAAGCTCAGTTCAATGTGTCTGAAAAAGAGGAGAAGATAGTAGTACGAAATGATAAAGATGAGTTGATACCTCAAAGGACAGTCACAGGGTGGTGGATTTGCATTAATTACCACAAGCTGAACACAGTCACCAGAAGGATCACTTTCCACTATTGTTCATGGACCAAATTTTGGATAAGTTGGCAAGATATGATTACTACTACTTTCTGTATGGGTACTCTGAGTATAATCAGATCATGAAAGCCCAGGAGGACCATGAGAAGACTACCTTCACATGCCTGTTTGGTACTTTTACATTTGGAAGGATGTCATTTGGACTGAAGTAAAAACCTATCAAAACATGGAATAAATCTTGTATGGATTTATAGAACACGTTTTTGGGGAAGAACATCATCTCCCACACATGGAGTTATCCTTTTACATACCTTATTTGTAATTCAACACTAGAAGAAAAATGAGGTCAAGCTTGAGGAAGAACTTCAATGCCCTTCTTAAGCCTAGGAGTGGGTTTTCCTTTAAAACCCTAAGAGATTAGAAGATGGGGATTATAAATCCTTTCTTTCATGCATGAAGAACCACTTGGAATATGCTCAAAAGAAGATTAACTTGAGGTGGAAGAACATGGGGAAGAGAAGAGGACCGGACTAACAATTAAGAGATGAGAAAATATGAAGAAAATTTTGGGTCTCTCGCTTAAATAACCACTGAAATCGGATAACATATAAATGGTCTGAGAACTATTACGGATCATCGAATGGATTTATATTCCATAAGTAAAATCGTAGGTCCCTTAATAAAACTCGAGAAAATTGCGGCTTCACTTACAGCACCAGGTACGGCCCATGGATTAACATGTGGTCTATAATTCAGATCATGAATACTTATCTAGAACCCTGAGGAGTTCCGATCTCTGCTTATGGTGGAAAAGCGTGATCTCTAGAATAATTATACGGTTTGTAGATTGGACCGTAAACCTTAAATGGAAACTTGGAAAGTTGAAATCCTAATTACAGTTGCCAAGTACGACTCATAGAAATCATATGCGGTCTGTAGAATGGAATGTAAGTCACAAATAGTGGTCCCAGAAGGTTTGACTTCTCTCCTTTGCACCTCTAAGTATGGACCTCAAATACTTTTTACGGTTCGTAAGTCATCCACGATACCACTAGTTTGGTAATCCTTCTTATAGTACCTAGATTTTCAGATCGTAGAATTAACATATGACCTATATGTCATTATTGTACCAGCGCAGTTATTTTTTCGAGATTTCAGACTTTAACCATGTCAACTCCCAAGTATGTTTGGGTAGAGGCTTCACACATTATTTAACTCTATAAATCACTTGAATGGTTGTGTCCCTATAGCTGGGATTAGTTTACTTATGTGCTAATATCAAAAAGTCTTATCTAAAGGTATGAGGTGTTTACAATTAACTCATTTTAGATTCTTATGCTTTACTTATTTCTAGTTTTACACCTTATTAGTCATTATTTAGGAACTTATTCTTATTCGTATAACTTAGATCATGTAGTTATACATTCTTAGTTTTATTTAGGACTTCATACTCACTTACTTCTAGTAGCCTATGAAAATAGTTGTTATACCCCGGAAGCCCAAAGATTATACCCGGGAGTTGAAACAGAGAAAAATTGAAATCTGGCACCAGGCATCAGGACGGGTCGTGAGGTGACCCCTGAGAGGAGCCAACGAGTCAAGAGGTGACTCGTGGAGAGGCCCGGGGAATGAATTTGAAATTTAGAAATGAGATCCCCCACGGGCATGACCACGACTCGGGTCAGACCCCATGAGTCGTTAGGTCAGTCGTGGGGTGGGTGAGTAAGTATAGTGAAGGAAAGGGGGTAGTGTACTTGACGGGTGGACCCCACGAGTTGTAGTCAGTCACCATGAATCATGGGGAGGGTCGTGATTAACATGGGATAATTTTGTTGAAACTAAGGAAGTGCACATCACAGATAGTGACAACGAGTCGTGTTCACTAGGTAACGAGCCGTTCAGTCTTCCTTCATGAGCCCAACAGATTGAAAAGCATGTACTTCACGAACTAAGCCACGAGTCGTGACCCTTGACGATGAATCATCAGGTCCCTCGTGGGGACTACCTGACAGTTATTTTCTGGAAATTTAGTAGGGACAATTTCGTAATTCCTAAGTTTCTAAGGCCTAAACTACGTCGTTTTGAGTTATGAATAGTGACATTAAAGGTTTTATGTTTAGTTTAGGCCTTATTCCTTCATGCATGCAAGGTGGAAGACTAAAGAGGGTGACCAAGCCTAGCATTCTTCAATTTCCCTTCAAATTCCTATTGGGCATCTAAAGAAGCATAAGAATCAGCTACCAACAGGTATGTAGGGTTATGAATGGGTGATTTCTTTCACACCCATGCCCAATCCCTCTCTAAATCATGAATTTTCTATGTCTAATCTATGGGGTTTTAACCCAATGCATGAATTTCCTAATTCTTTACATGGGGATGATTTAAATATGTTTCGACCATTGAAATATGAAGCATGGGCAATTTAGTAATGTTTTCAATTAAAAATCATGTTTCTAGCTTTATGAATTAAAGGCCATTGATGAAAAGTCCATGAAAGATGAGATTTGTGATGAATTCATGATGATGATGAGATATTATGATGAAAAGTATGTTTTCAAGCTATCCATGTTTATAATCATGTTTTCGATATGGATTGAGTATTTCAAAGTATGATAAAGCTTTGGGAAATGCCCACATGTTTAAGTATGATTGATAATTTCCCGAATTAAGCTTATCACATGATTTTGGAGCGAAGACTCTCACTTATATTTTCAGCTTGTGGTATGTTTTGAGTTAAAGATTCTCATATGCATGATTTCCGCTTTGAGATGTATTTGATTTATGAGCTTCGTCAATAGATGATGTTAAGTTTCGTTTAAAAATGATATAGAGCATATGCATATTTTTGGGAGTAGTGTCTAGCACCGAGTAGGCTAAGGGGTCGATCACCCTATGCCTCAGAACTACGCGCGAACGTAGGTTTATACTTATATTACTTTGGGACCTCCCTTGTGGGCTACCCCCGGCCCTATCAGCCCATGAGCTTGATATTGATATCATGGTATCGTCCCTAGCCCTAGCAAGGCTTTGGACGGTTCTACCCACTTGAGTGTGATAGTTTGCACCACGTAAGCTCTATCATGGTATGTTGGTTAAAAGACGAGTCTTCCATTGTTCCTCATGATTTCAGTTATGCATATTCATTACTAATGAGATTTACATATGTAAGCATGTTCTAATGCAGGTTTGACTCAATGTTCAGCTTTACTTATAAATATCATATTTCATCTTTGAGTCAATTGATTATGTTATAATATGTTATGATGATATGCTATATCATGATGAGATCATGATTTCAGAAAGAATGCATGCAAGGCCTACTGTCAGATTCTTAATATTTATGTTTTACGTTATGTATGTCTTTAACTGATTTTACTTACTTTAGTGATTTTACTTACCCTGCATACTCAGTATATTCCACGTACTGACTGCATACTCTATGTTGTATCGTCTCACGATACAGGATCCGGCTTTCAGGTTCAGCCCCATTCGTAGTCAGCTTATCAGAGTTAGCCTTTGTGTTATTGGTGAGTTCTCATCTCCAGAGGACTAGACTATTCTGATTTTCTTCATGTATTTTCAGTTTCAGCTTGTTGGGTTAGTTGGGGTCTTGTCCCATCTACTCGTCATATTTAGAGGATTTTCAGACATATGTATATAATCAGCTTCGGATTGTGTATTCTGATGTTATGTTTAAGTTTAGACTTCCGCTATGATTATATTGTTGGCTATTCAGTTTCATTGATTGAGTTAGATGTATGCTTATGTCATGGGTCGACTTGGGGTCTCTCGGGGCTCCTTGTCCCGTATTGTGATCCGGGCCTCCGTTCCGGTCATGACCATAGTATTCAATAGTACCTCCGGCTAAATAATATATCTTTCAAGAAGAAACTTTAACTTTTCTTACCTTAGATCTTATCAAAGTGAATTTTTAAGGTAGAGACTAGTGTTGATAACGTATTATAAAATAATAATGCAAGAAGAAGAATATTGTAGAGAAAGGTAGAGAGAAGAGAGAAAGCTTCTTATTTCTCTTGAGAGATGAAATACAATAAACGAGAATTCATTTATTCATAGGGGAAAACCAACTTGGTCCCAAAATAACTAACCCTAGCTTTTCTCAAAAGAAATAAAATATACATACACTATAATACAAATATATTTATAACTATTTTCTTGCTTATTTCTGGCTTTTGGTAAAAAAAAAATATATATTATCCTAATAATATTTATATATAACTTAGACAAATATTGTGAGGATAGAGGGGAGTTGGGAGTGGGGTGTCACGACTCACATCCATATAACTACTGCTCAATGCGCTATCCAACCAAGTGAACCGACTCATATAAGAGTCTCCATCCATATTCCATATGCCCCAACAGGATTTGTGAAATTCTTTTCAAAGCATAATTATTTAAAAGGAACCCTTACATGAATATTACCTTCAAAGAATAACTATTATTTGTGGAACTTCTATGTCAATGAATCAAATAGTCAATTGAAACAGATCCCTGTGACTCAAAAGAATGAAAATAATATTGTTCCACGAGTCTAGTGGAGTCTCTCACCAAAAATAATGACAGAATATTTGGAGCTATCCGAGTGTGTAGCTCGTGCTGACCAATTGTTGTTTTAGAAATAAAAATAATTCAACAATCTATGCTCCACATGCATAGTATATATCATAAATTATTTTTCCTGAAGTATGACAAGTTTTGAAGAAATCATGAGATACACAAAGACATTGATATAAAAAAAAACATTTATATCAACTCATCAATTTTATATTTGAAACAAATTAAACACATTTCAAAGTCATTTTTTTTAATCTTAAAAGCATTAAACATAAACAAATAATTTTATATTTTAACTGAAAATACTATATCGATACTTAGTGGTGGCAAATGGATAAGTTGAGTTAAATTGGGGCGGGTTGAAAATGGGTCAACATAATATGGATATTATTTCAATCCGTCCATATTTAATAAAGGTAAAAATGAATTGGGTAAAAGACATGTTCATTCATATTATCATGAGCAAATAGTACTTACTTTAGAATTCTATATTTCAAAAATACTTTAATTTTTTTAAAATAAGAAACATTAAAACTACTTTATTTAATTTTATTGTATCATAAACTCGACCCCAACCCCCAACTCCGGTCCCCCACTCCAACACCCGACCTCGATCTCAACCCCCAACTCTGACTCCCAACCTCGACCCTAAACCCAACCCCCGACTTCGACTCCCGACTTTCGACCTCTACCCTGACCCCGACCCCAACCCCCGACTTCGACTCCCGACTCTTGATCCCAACCCCCGACCTCGACCCCAACCCCCATCCCCAGCTCTCCACCTCCAACTCCCAACTTCGACTTCCGACCTCAACCCCCGACCCTGACCTCGACTCTGACCTCGACCCCTAACTACGACTCCAACTCCTGACTCTCGACTCCCGACCTCGACCCCCGATCCCCAACTCCAACTCTCGACCTCAACCCCAACCCCAATCCCGACCTCCGACTTCAACTCTTGATTCTCGACCTTGACCCCAACCCCCGACTCCGACTCCGGACTCCAAACCTCGACCCCGACCTTCTACCCATCCTTGACCCCCGACCTCAATCTTGATCTCGATCCTGACCCCTAACTCTGACTCCCGACCTCAACTCCTGACCCCGACCCCTAACTCTAACTCCCGGCTCTCGACTCCTAACCTCGACCCCTAACCCCAACTATGACTCCCAACCCCAATCCCCACCCTGACTCCCAACCTCGATCTCAACCTTGACCCTCAACTCTGACCCTAACCCCCGACTCCAACGCCAACCCTCGACTTTGACTCCCGACTTCAACTTTCAACCTCGAGCCCAAACCTCGATCTTGACCCCGACCTCGACTCCCGACCCCGACCCAGACCCCATCCCCTGACTCCGACTCTGACTCCCAACCTCGATCCCTGACCTCGACCCCGACCCCCGACCCCCGACTCAGACTACCGATTCCCGACCTTCAACTCCGATTCCAATATATAAGTTATAGCATTTTTGTAATATCATGAATTTTGAGTGGATAAAAGTTGTGAATAAGCTAATCCATATTTTACCCATGAATACCCATATTTCTATGGGTTGAATATGGGTTTAAACCCAAATTTTATCCATCTAATAAGTTACTCACCCAACCCATTAAAATATGGACTGATTGGGCGAGTTAGAAAAATATGAGCTTATTTTACCGGCACCATAGATACCGATATAAAAAACCAACACTAGGTGTACTTCCTAACAGCAAGTATTTGACCCTTCTTGTTCAGGTGGCTTTCTCTACTACCGTACGAGTTGTCTTAACTATATTATATTTAGTAGTAATCAATTTTCCTCTCAATGAGGAACCTTAACTCCAACCTCAGAGATTAGCCTTAGTATATGTTCTTAAATCGGTAAGTATAGTTGCTTGGTAACAAATACAATTAAAATATCAATTTCGATCGTCACGAGTAACTCATAAAATTTGATAACCAAAAAATACTACATAGCCTTTTATAGCCTCATAAAATCATGATGTTCATAGAAAATCAAAATAATTTGAACAAAATCGAATATAAAGCATTACTTAATTTATGTCAAAATATCTATATACATGTATAATTGAAGGACCTAAGCCTGGTGATGTGGCATGTCCTAATGATTAGAATGAAGATTTATCTTGTTCCTAAGTAATTTGATATTTTTAATTTTAAAATTCAATTATTCAATTAATAAAATTTGAAAAGTCACTTAGTTTCTCAGTTAAGGTAAAACACAGAAACAATTTCCGTAAACACACTCAACAACCACTTTCTTATCCTTCTTCAAATGTCACAACTATCAAAGGATAAAAATAGTAAACTTCATAAAGCCAAGCAAAGCCGTATTGTCCTTTCATTCTACATCATAGTGGTTTTCTAATGCGGCCATACTGGGAGAAAAGCAGTGACTTTAGACCCTTTGTCGATACACGCAGATACGGAAGTTAAAGCTAAAATTGAAGAGCTTTCAAGACTGAAAATCACTGGTTCTTACCAAACTTAGATTTAAATGGTTTGTTGTGTATATGTAATTTTCTATTCTGTATATTGAGAATTTTGCTTCTTTTTTTTTTGTTTAAATGACTTCAAATTTGAACGATAAATCTAATTTTATCTTTTAAAAAAATTAATAAATATGTACTTTCTTTGTCCACTTAATTATGTCTTCATCTCTCTTGCTTTTGATTGAACAAATCCTTTTTGTCTTTTTTTATCAAAATATATTCTAATCTTTACGAATAAAATAAAAAATTAAAAGCTCTGCACAGTTGATAGATTTTTTGCTTTTCCGCTTGGAATTACCTTCAGTCTCTATTTATATAATAAAGCCCTCAAATGCACAGAAAAATATTATCGAGAAGAAGCACAAGGTATTGATGAAGCAAAATAGGATACAAATAAAAACTCAAACGAGACCTTTCGTAAATACCCACTTTCTAATTTCTTCCAAAAATCTATAAAGTTTTATTTTTTGGACTTATTTTCTTACTGGATATTTTTGAGTTCTTGGGGTTTCGTTTGTATATTGCAGGGTGTTATCGAATTTTACGTTTTTGTTCACTATTGTATCGGTGCTTACTGGTTTAAACACACTGATGGACACTAGCCGGTTTGAATTTTGGTGGACCTATTTCCTATGTTTATGGATGACTCTAATCAATATCTTGATCACTAAATTTTTTATAGTACTCACATCAAAATCATCTGAAAATTGAATTTCTTTCAACATATCTTGCTTACAAATTATTTGTGAATCTATTAAATTGTATTACGGGATGTAGGAGAGTTTTTAAATTTTTTATAATCTTGGTATATTGAATTTTAATACATAGAGTTTCCAATTCTGGAGAAAAAACACTTTTACGTGTATGAATCTTCATATTTGGTGATATTCAATTTCAATATATAGAGTCTCTACATCAACTATTTTACCTTTATTGATGTCAGATAACTAACATTGTCTAAGAATTTATTTGACAGTTCATTGTATCCCACCAATTAGTTTGAAATTATTTTATAACGTGCCTTTGATGTGATTCTTTGCTTAAATGTGTTGCTAAGTGTTTGGTAAATAGATTAGAGTGAGTTTTTTCCATTATCTCAATTTAACTTATTATTATATATTATATTATATTAATTATTATATATCTATATATTTATATAAAATATATAAAAAAGGAACATACGCCCATTGATGTGGCACCTTTCACAAGCTTAGATCACTATTTATCTTTTTTGTCATTTTTTTGATCTTTCTAAATTTAATTTTTTTCATTTAACTTAATATATAAAAGTGTCAATTAATTAATACCGACTATCTCTCTCGAAACAGCGTCTCCCTATAAACCTCTTCTCCAGGGAGTATTAGGCACTCATCCCCAATGATGATTAGAGAGTACAAACACTCTTCTCCACCAAGGTAAATACCAATTTTCTCTCTTTTATGATTTTTGGGCTTCTCTTTCATGCTTTTTTGAGGTAGCTTTTTATTTTATATTTTGGGAATCCTTCTTGATTTGGTCTTACATTATAAGGTCCTAAGGTGTACAGAAGAAACCAAAAGGCGTATGCAAAGAATGAAAGGTGAGAGTGTTATTTTCTTTTTCTTTTTTGTTTCATTAATTTTGTATGGATTACTATTCTCTATGAGTTTTTTAGTTATTCATTTACCAAAACTAATTATTGTTCTGAATTTCTGATTGTGCTTTTTTCAAACTTTTCAGTTCCTTTTGTCCTTTTTTTCCTTCTCCCTGAACTCTATAATAACATTCATTACTTAATGATTCTATGTTCTCTACACTTTTTACAATGATGTAGTCTACAATTATATAATTAAACTTTCGAATTCTCTTCAACTCCTTTAAATTGAAGTCAATCTTAAAGATTAAAGAATGATAGTCCGCCAACTAGCATCAATTCTGGAAATAACAATTATCATTTATTCTTGAACTATCACAGAGAACTAGCCTTGACGAACTCGCAAGTGACTGTGACTACGTACTTGAATCATAAAACAAGGAGGAAGAGAGGTCTAAAGAAGACAAGGAAGAGAAAAAAGACGAGAAAGATTAAAAAAATCAAAACTGTGATGAGAGATAAAAAGAGAGTGAAGGGGGATGAACAAATTCAATGCAAAAGCAAAGGTTGGTACATGAATTTCTGAAATTCTTTTTTAATATATATACCCAGCCAAATTAATTTTTTGTGATGAAGTTGATTTTTCTATTGAGGAACAATTTCAAATTTTCCAATCACTTTTTTGGACAGACTTGCCATTTCCTTTTGTTTTTTTTTGGTCGTAGTTTCTCAAGTATATCAAAAGTTGTAAGATCCTCGTGTTGTTTAATAAAGTTGTATTGATATTAGACTTTTAGTAATTATTTTCTCCAAATCATGAACATCTAAAAAATCTCTTTCTTTTTTCTTTAGGGATTGTAATCACAGAATAAAATTTTACACACATGTTACCATTATCATCTTTTGCATTCTTTTATTGGGAAAATGATAAATATTTACGTTATCCTTCCTTCCATCTTCATTTTCGTAACTATGAAACTGACAAACTATTTGTGCATATAAAAGATGCACGAAGGATGCTCTATCTATTTTTAAAATATCTCGTGAATCTTTGAACTATATGTGATCTTAGGCAACTGCATGCTTCCTTTGGTAGGAAGAGGGGGACACGTTAAAACTTGTATTTATCTCTTCTCTCATTCTATTTTTATTAGTTTTTCTCCTTATTTTATCGCCAAATATATGTCAGTATTAAAGCTTATAACTGTCTGACTCAATTTTAAAGAGCAATTGTATTACAATTACTTAATTTAGAGCAATTCTATGCCATTAACAACTTTTGTAAAAATTCAAAGGGTTACTTCATTAATCTTTTTGTGGTACTAAAATGCATTATTCTTAGTTATTGTTTATTGATTTACCGTTCTTGTATTGCTGCTTTTAGTTGCTTCCTTCTATTACTATTATTTCTTTCATATGTACTCTTGTATTAAAATATAGTATTTCTACTAAGCAAATCATTGTTCAATAATTCACCTTTTTGTCTTTCTAATATGATATTGTGATATGATGAGGGGGAAACTGGAGTATAAAGCACTTCATAGATGAGATTCATTTCTAGGATGTGGTGAAATTAAGTTGGTTGGAGAAGTCTGCATTTGGTTTTGGAGAAAATATGGCTGCATATTTGCGATATTTGGTGATGAGTAAGATAAATAGACTGCGTTAAAGTGAGTGGGATGAGAAAGATGAGCCAACTTCAAGATGCTGATGAATTTAAAGACAAGGGGAAGGACTTGGAAAGCACCTCCAATCCAGTCATTGCTCAGAAGTATGAAGATGATGTCAGTGGAACTACTATGGATGAAAATGATTCTTCCGTTAGTGGTGATGCTTAAAGTAGAAGCGGTGCTGGATCAAAAGTTGAAAAAGATGATTAAGAGTTTTTGTTGAGATTGTTCATTGCACACGGCTTTCCCTATGTATACATCAGTTCCTTTCTTATATAAATTAGAAAGACTTTAAAAAGTTGAATACTCAGTTGATTTACCCCTTATTACTATTACAATCAATACTTCAGAATAGTTAAAATTTATCTATTTGTTATTAAGATTTGCTATTTCATTTCGCTTGTAGAACTGAAATTAGTTAGCCTTCTTTAATTTCTATTCCAATTTGTATACTTTAGAAGATTTGATTTTATATATATATACACACACATACAAATTATTATTTGGTGAATAATATGCGGGAGTTAATTCAACACTCAAATAATTGTCTTTTTATTTCGTATTCAAAATGTGCGACTCATAAAAACACGTCTTTGTTAAATCTAAGCAGCAAAGGGAAAATGAGCTATTTTGTTGAATATGAAATACCAAAATACAATGAAACACTATTAAGAACTATTTATTTGAGACAAAACTAAAAGAAAGTCTTAGAGAGAAAGCGTTGGTGCTATTTTCCCCTGGTTTGCTCACTGTATCTATATATTAGCAACTAAGTTTTACTTCTTTAGATGCATGCGAAAATAGAATTTTCTGTTTGCACTTTATTGATGGTCACCAAGTCTTTGAAGTATTTGGTTGATGGGAGCATAACATATGCATCATATAATAGGTGATCCAAAAGTGTAACATAAGTAGTGATGTGCCTATCGTCAATCACTAATCATTTTTCCACTTTTAGGATTTGAATGAAATAAACTTGAGAATTGATAATATGAAAAATGGTGGGAGTTAATCTGAGTAAATATATTTTTTTATATGCATATACACAAAAAATTTATCTCTTATTTTCAATCAAATTTGCTACCAGATCATATCTAAAATTAATAATTTTTTAATGATCACACAAAATGCGGATAAATTTACTAGTTTATCATATAAGAAGCTCGCTTAAAGAGTCAACATGTGTCATTTTAGCTCAAAATTTTTAAAAAAGTATAAGATTTCATGTTTTATGAAAATAATACTAATGGCACTCAACAATATATAATGCATAAGAAATGGTGCAATCCCAGGACCCTAGCCCTTGCAAGTTAAGATCCACATTAAAAATGAGTTATCAAATCGAATCAACAATATAAATTTCGGAGAAGGCC
Source organism: Datura wrightii (assembly GCA_035772735.1). Classification (NCBI taxonomy): domain Eukaryota; kingdom Viridiplantae; phylum Streptophyta; class Magnoliopsida; order Solanales; family Solanaceae; genus Datura; species Datura wrightii. Next base: position 108,226,620 of record JASDFA010000020.1, on the reverse strand, counting down.
TCAAAAGATAGTAGGTTTTGACATGTCTCAATTCACCTTTGACTCTTACTAGACTATCCAACATCACCAACAACTCATAATTTACATAATAATATTCAATTCTATTAAGAAATATTCATTTGTAGCACATCAAAATCCAATTAGCTTAATCCTCAATTACAACTTTCTTAAGTCGAATTCCCATCCCAAAGGGTTAAATCATCCTCAATAATTTCATTCATGGAGTTTAATAGCCTAACAACATTTTTTATTAACCCAAAACTTGTAATTAAATCTTCTTCCTCAACGACTCACCATTAATAGCAATGTAAGGCTTCATTTATTACTACTTCCTCACCACCATAATCATCACTACTATCTTTCTTCATTAATGAGCAAAATAAATGAGTTAGGAAGATAAAGTTACTGATGCTGGGGCAAAAATATGCATATCTAACCATCGCTTACCTCATATTTTAGCACTAGTAAATTTTTATACGTTTTGCGCGGTTACAAAAAAATTTACTTAATTTATGAAAATATTTTAAAAATAAAAGTTAAAAATTTAAGTGTACAACAATTAAAAAAATCTTAAATTCTATCTTACAATCAGATAATATTGAAATTTAGGCCGCATAAAATTTACAAAACTTTAAAAAAAGAAAGATCAAAAGTATAAGTTTGCAACAATTGAAAACATCTTAAATTTATCTTATAATAGGAGAATCTAAAGTTAAAATATATAATTCCAACTCAAAAGTATTTCATAAATTTATATTTAAACTCTGATTGTTTTGTCCATCGAACTGTACTTCTAATATTAAAATCAAAATTAAAATTTTAAAGCCAAACATAATCTTAAGGAAAAATAAAAAGAAATCATGACAGCACAATCACCACGCTACTTTTTTGTTCTACTTCAAGATTCTTCTTTAAAAAGAACTTAAAAATATTTTTCTCTACTTTTCATCGCTAGAAATGTACATTTCATTAAAAAAGATATTTGGTAAAACTTAATTATCTTCTTCTCTTTTAAAATTTTATCAATTTTTTTTTAATTATTTTCTGTGTTTCGCTTATTTCTTTTTTTTTTTAAAATCATTTGTAGTTTCTTCTGTCTCTTTCAAATCACTCGTCACCTTCTCATAATCTATACCTTCACATTTTTCTTCAATTCATTGGCTCTTCATCTTTCCAGCATTATCCCAAAAATTGGTATTAAATAGAGATTATTTTTTTTCGATTCTATATTGGTACTTATATTTGAAGGGATTAATGGAGTTTGCGAGTTCATGCAGGGTAATTCTACTTTGGATACATTATTTTATTTTTAAAGACGATTTTGTTCTCAAAGTTTAATCTAAAATATCTAATTAATAATTGAGGGATATGAGATTAAACTTTATATTTAAAGTAATTCAAAAGACTAATTGGTATAAAAGAAGAGTAGTTGAGAGTAGCACTCATTTGAACAAAAGAACAATCCATCAAATTCTCAGCATCACCAAGCCTTGTAACATCATCATGCACATATCTTCTTATCTGCAAAATAAAGAAAATAAAAATATTCGCACTTACAAAATTATACATACATACATATATATATATATATATATATATATATATATAGAAAGTGATCTGGAGAAAGCGGTGAGTGCAATGTGGAATACACAAAGGAGGAAAAAAAATAAAAACTACTTGAATAATATTTATAGGCCTATTATTTCTAGTGTTGTCAATGCTGTAATTATATTTAAGTTATAGGTGATGAATTAATTGGATTTAATAATTATTTTCATGGGAGTGAAAAAGGCTAAAAGAGAATTTTTTATCATAATTAAGTGAGTTAAAAAGATGAATTTTTGAATTTTTTACACAAAATAAATGGTAAAAAGAATTTCACAAGACCAAAAATTTAAAAAGTAGAAAGTGAAGAAAAAGACTAAAAAAATGAATCCAAATGTAATATGAAGAGGTAAAAGAATTAATACCAAAAATATAATACGAAGAGACTCAAGAATTAATTAATATATAATTATTTAGAGATTAATACATATTAAAACTATTATAATTACAAATGATCTAACCTCTAATTGGGTCTTAATGCAAACCTATTTACTATTATTTAGAAAAAAAAATATTTATATTCATAATCAATGACCAAGAAAATTAAAAGTTAAGAAAATAGGAAATTGTTAAAAAGTTGAGAAAAACATAGTTTCCTGATCTTAGAGGTATGCCACGTCACTACTGGTTCTAAGATCAGAATTATATAATATATTGATGAAACGTTCAAAAATTCTAATTAGTACCACATGCATTATGTATTAAATTTCAATAATAATTATAATTAAGTTTATAGAAGAACGAAGTCACTAGAGTTTCATATTCGTATAGGAGTATTTGAAAGAAACTCAAACATCATATCATAATTATAAATATTCTAGATTTTGTATTAGACGTCTTCTCAAATTTCACTAACTTCAAACTAAAAGAATGCAAAATTCAAGTAATAAATAAGGGGATCAAGGGAAAAATAGAAAATGATAATTAATTTGGGATATTTATTTACAATTCTACACAAAAATGTTATAGAATTGGTATTTAACTGAAAAATAAAAATATCATTTAACTTATCGTGGTTATTTTGGTCTTTTAATTTTATACTTTGCGTCTTTTATATATATATATATATATATATATATATATATATATATATATATATATATATATATATATATATTATATTTATTAAAAATTAAATTTACTTTTTTATACAAAATTATTAATAGGAGTAGTGTTTAAGTAAAGGGTAAATGATCGTTTATTAGTTGATGGACATTTCGGTAATTCAACTTTTCTACTCAGGGATTTCTCACTTGTATAGTAATATGATATTCACACGCACACGCACAAACTTCATTTTAACATATTTTTATTCTTTATAGAGGAAATGAAAGGTTGCAGCAGTAAATATTTAAATTTTTAAATATTACAATAAAGCATAAAAATAAGTGAAGTAGTAAATTTTGAAACATTTAATTTTTTATAATAAAATAAAAATAAATAGAGTGAGTAGTAACTTACACATTTATTTTTGTATAATAATTAAATAGAAATGTGAGAAAAATTATCAAAGAATGAGAAAAAAGATAAATAGAATCCTTGTCCAAAGATAGGTGTCACGCCACTTCTCTAATGCCTAACTTTATATTTTATATATCTGTGAGCGCGCGCACGCGCGTGCGTGTTATATTAAAAATAATAATTTAAAAAAATTATTCTTTTAAACCTCTTAATTATGTATTTTTTTTAATTACGTTAAATATGCTATATTTAACACTCTTTATACATTGTGATAACATTAAATGACAATAATAATTAAATAAATGAGTTAATAAAATAATTTTAAAAAGGAGAAAATAGTTAATAAAATCACAAAAAAGAAAAATTGGAATGGAGGTCTTAGATGCATCGTCACGACCCATTTTCTAAGCAAGTCGTGATTGACACTCGGTGCCCTAAATTGACCGAGCGAACCAGCTTGACTGTTCTAACCTGTACTTTAATATCACATACACCACAATTCACTAGAATGAATAAATAAACTTTTGGATTAAATTTTACTCCAACAATTCTTAAATAATCTGAATATGTCGAAAATATATAAGCAACTGAAAAGTACCATGATTGATGAAAAATAAAGTGAACAACCATAACCCAACTAACAACACATCTATAAAGCCTCTATTGGAGCGCTGAAAGAAATGCACAGGACATAGATTTCGTGGCTAATCCCCAAAATTAAATGGATAATTGAATAAATAATTAAAATAGTATAACTGAAAGCGAAGAAACTCCACGAGCAAGAGCAGAGCTCACTAAATCAACTTCTGGAATAAAAGGACCTAGCTCGTATTCTGCCCGTCTATGAAACCTGCGTCTACATTGACATAGGTCAATGTAGGTTCCACAAAGAGAATGTTAGTACATGTCACGCCCCGAGTCTATACCCTGGACGGAAATACGGTACTTGGAGTCACAAGTAATTCCAAGTCAACCCCTGGTCTATTATACACTAGAATTCTGAGTAATCATACATAGCGGAAGCTTTTGAAATACTAATATGAATCAACTATAAGGGTAAAACCGAATCAAAAAGTTTTAAATGTTTGAACAAATCTGGAAGTCTGAAACTATGTCTTTGTCTGAAAGCCATCTAACTGATGAGTTACTGGGACAAGCCCTAGCTAACTCTAAGTTTAACTGAAAGAAATAAAATATAAATTAAGTAAATAAAATGTCGCCCTTGAAAGATGAGGACACACCAGCTAGTAACTCCTGGAGTAGGTCTACTAACTATACTGAGACTGAGAACCTGCAGCTGTATCATAATACGATACAACATAGAAGGTATGCATCAATACTTTGAATGTACTGAGTAAGTGGGAAAAAATGTAACATAAAGTAATAAATAACTGAACTGTAAAAAGTAATGCATAGCTGAACTGTAATGACATGCAATGACCAACGGAAATACTGAAACTGAATAAACTGAAGTAAGCTGAGATGGTCGAGGTGACTCTCTCTGATGGTCAAAGGCATGCCCTAAATCTGAAACACCGAGTTTGAAATCCTGTAGTGAACTGAGCTAAACTGCTAGAACTGGAACTAAACTGAGAAATCTGAGAGTGATTGAACTGACTTGTAGGAGAGACTATAATCGACATATAACCACATGAGCTAGATGTGGAGTCCGATGTACACACCCCCGTTAGTAGGGCCCAATATATCTTGCAAGGGTACAAAGGCATGGACTGTGAGAATCACTATGGGGGGGGGGGGGGCATGACGCCAAGTAAATATAACCTACAGTAGTAACGTAGTTCTGAAACCTGGATGCACTGGAACCCAGGCCCTTTTGGTGCTAAGTCCTACTCCCACTGGATAATCCTATCACGACTACTACTACCAAGCGGATAGCTCGATATTGGGGTACAAGACTATAACTGACCCAGGGACACTGTCAAAGAGTTCCCTGAGCGTCTTATAGGACCAGATTTGAAAACTGAGTTTTAAGACTGGTCAGAGCTGCTTATCTGAAAGCGTCGTAACCGTCTAAAGAATAAACTGATAACTAAACTGGGATCCTAAGGATGGTCAGAGCTACATAATTAGAATATCATGACAGCCTAATGTACCAAATAAACTATATTCTGAGTCTGATTCTGATAACTGAGAGGGACCACTGACACCTCGGAAAAAGACTGAAGTCAAACTGATCAGCTGACATTTCTGAAGTTACTGAGTAGGCTAGTATTTTGACTGGAACTGGACAGGCATAATGTGACTATGAAAAACAACTGATAATAACAACGTCACTGATAACTGACCATTTTGTTGGACTCTACGTGTTTTGAGTGTGGACTGAGACTCTAAGACTGGATATACCAAGACATTAACTCCTACTCAAGGATTTATGTCAATCAATCATCACTTACATGAAATTTCACATATGAACATAACAATTCTGTTGGAATTCAAATCATGCAAGTTTCACCCTAATTTATGATAAGGACCAAGACTAACTTTCAGCTAATCAGAGGCCTGAGAGTCTAGGGAAATCATAGATATATTTTCTTCTTACTCAATTCATGGAATCAAGATCCAGGATCACAATAAAAATCATGGGTTGTATCTTCATGACAACTAATAGGCTCAAATCATTCTTTAAACATGTATAGTAAAATCATGGTAAAAAGCATGTGCATACTTCACAAGAACCATAGCTTAAAAATAATGCTAACGCATAGGAAAATTTTAGAAAAACATGCTACTACCGTTTCTCAAGTCTAAAATCATGAATTTAATAGTAATTTCATAACCTACATTGCTACTATCATGAGGGTCTGAAAATTTGTGAAAACATAAGACAAATCACGCTAGATTGAGACCTTAAGACGTAAATTCTTGTTAAGATTAAATGACTAGGGTTTTTATATAAATCTTGGGAAAAAAGGATGAAAGGAATCTTTGTTGAAGTCCCACATACCTGGCTTGACGAAATATCCCCCTAGAACTTGGATCTTGAAGTCGTGGAAGAAACCCTAGGTGTTCTTGATTTTTGGAAGAGAAAAGGATAAGGATTTGTGAGTGTTTCTAGATTGAATGAGGGTTAGGCTTGATATTCCCCTTAAAACCGCCCCTCCTGGTACCCAAAACGTCGTCACTTCAGAGTTAGAAGCATAGGAGTTTACAAAAATGCCTCGGGAGAAAACTGGAAAAACTTCCTGAACTGGGGCCACGACTCACGTAACGAGTCGTCGTCCCCTCTAACCACTCATCGTCTCGCCCATTAAGTATACTGGAAAATTTATACAGATTCATCATTCTTCAAACCACAACTAACATCATGAGTCGTTACATTCCCCAACGACTCGTTAGGCCCACTCGTCAAGTACACCGGATAACACTTCACGGCTTCAGCTCTTCACCACCCAACGACTGACATGATGACTCGCTACGCCCTTCTAACGACTCGTTACACCCATCTGTCAACTGCACTAGATCTACCTCATGGCTTTGGCTTATCCCATCCAACAACTGACATGATGAGTCATTGTCACACCTAACAACTTGTCACCCCCTTCCGTTAACTACATAGCCTGAGGCTTAACCCAGGGTCCCTGTCCTCCATCTAACGACCAACCAAATGAGTCGTCGCCAAGTATGACGACTTTTCTGATTGTTAGTGGCCACTGGGCTTGCCATCCTTTCCTTACAGATCCTCACGGGTCAGACCACGACCCATTATGTCTCCTAACGAGTCGTTCCCTGACTCATATTGAGGCAAGTTTCTGCTGATTTTTCTGTTGTGCTTCATCCAACTCCGGGGTGTGATCTCAAGGACTTCCGTGCTATTACAATATGTCCCTCTTGGGAACATTCGTCCTCGAATGTTGGCTGAACACACTGAAGGGATAGGGACTGAACTGAAATTTCAAATACTTTGCACCCGGAATTGAGAACTAACAAAATGACTGAGCAAAAAGGCAAGGGAAAGAGTTGCAACCTCGAGGATTGAATGCTAAATCTAAACACCAATAGAGTATCTGACTCTGAGCTGAACTACATATCTAAACTGAGTCTCTGAATCATACATGTATGCTATGATATGAGGAAACTAAAGGGCATGATGTTGACATGGAACTAAGGAGGGTACTAAGGAGAAACTGTTCTTCTCAAGCTGGAACTGAGTGGTTAGGGATGGAGTTGTAAATCCATAACTGCTTTTGATATCTAAACAGGTGGCCTTATCTGAATTCAGTTTCCCTAGTAGCTCCTCCTACTAGCCGATTGTTCCTTAAAACCTTCACTGAAACAACTTCCTTATTCCCCTAACTTACAACCTTGATGGTCTCATCTAGAATATCATTTTAAAAGAGACTGCCATCCTCACCAACACCTCATCACCCTTTTTCTGTGCAAAGTCTTTAGAGACACTTTGCTAGATACACTAACTTCCTGAATACTACCTCACTATTCAAGCCTATCTCTAAAATCGTCTTACGACTCCTCTGCCGGTTGTTCCATCTAGGAATTCCTCCGTCTCCCTAGTAGGACTAGTAACTGTATATCATGAACTTTTACATATTGAGCATCATTTAAATAGAAAGTCATTATGAATATATCTGTTACCACAATCATTCCTGTCGTGGGTGAACATATACTTGGCTTAGAGTAAGGAAATCGCCAGCACACATCACTCAAGAAGCTTAGCCTGAGCCTACACTTGGTGTAGCATGATCTACCAAATAGTTAAGGAGAATCTGAGGGACTAGGTTCTTGAAGCTGAGCATATTGTGAGACATGAGTCTGTACATAGTGAGTTTCATGGCGTGGCGTTGAGATTTTCGAAATCATGAAGTAAGACTGGGATCATTGTCTGAAGCGGTTATCTATAGTTCTAGGAGTATAAAGATAAGCATGAGTAGGATATATTGTTAACTGAAACATAAGAGATAACATCTGAATGGGAAGGATTGACATCCTATAGCTACTGTTTTTTGAGCCCTTCTACTAGAACACTTAGGACTTGACTAAGCCTCTTTAACTTACCATCTCCCTCTTAGCTTAAAGTCATCATTCTCAGGCTTTTAGATGCTTTCTTAAGGCTGGGATAACATCACTAACTCTTGACTTCTCATTCGCCTTGATAAGCTATCATTGAAGGCTTCATACTTATAACCATTTCATACCATTCATGGAATAATTCTCATACTAACATGCTAAATGGAATCTCATACCTTATACCGTGGCTCCTAGGCCTACCACCTACAAGGATCAAAATGAGAAGCTCATAACATACCTGTTACTATATACGGAGCTGTCGGCCATCTATACTGGATGTTGTGCCCTACTGAGATGGGCAAGCTGCTGGGTTGCCGGGATGGTAGGTGGAGTTCTCCCATGTTCAGCTATAGGGAAATTCTTTATTCTATGTCCCGACTGACCATATCCAAAACACCCTTCCCTACCAAATAAACATTTTCCGAGGTGGCTCCTTCCACATTTCTCACAAACTGGGTGACTTGACAGGGCTGCAGAAGAGTTAGACGGAGCTCTACCTTCACCCCTTTTGGCTGTTGGGAACTCCCTGAGTTTATGGCCTGACTTGCCGCACCAAAAGCAACCGCCTGAGCCAGCCCTGCATTCTCCCAAATGTTTCTTCCAACAGTCCTTGCAAGCTGGGTATATAATCTCCCTCACTCTGGGTTTGTTAGAAGAATTGGCTATCGATGGTGCTGGGGCTGACGATCTCCAACGAGACTAGAAACGAGGTCTACCACTCATTCTCTGTTGGGAGTACCCTATGTCCCTTGTCCTTGCTCTCTTGCTTCCCTTTTCTTCTCCCTTGATCCTTCCATCTGCTTTCGGACCATAAAACTCAGATGGATTCCTTTTTAAGAAGTTTTGATCCCTGGTAGCTATTATCTCTTCAGTAGGATTTGCAGGTGTGACTGCCTACTAGTTAACCTGAGTGGTCGCGGCTGCATTAACACTTTTAGGGCAACCCCGAGCTCCGCATCCGTCACTTTCCCACTGAAGGGGCCTACTAGAGTTGATTGGAATGGTGAATTCCCGCCATTTTCCCTCTTCCAATACTCCATCTAGGAGACATTGTCTACGAATGCATAAAAAATGAATCAATAGAGAGACCTTATAGTTTACACTCTATCGAACGATAGGAATAATGAGAAAAGGGAATTTTCCTAAATTATCTTGTAGCCTCCTTGTCATAAGTGAGGCACTCATCATACCCATGAAAAGAACTTTACTCGATGCGGCTTTCAGACACCCGAGGATACTCTAAACCTAGTGCTATGATACCAAGTCTGTCACGACCCGAGTCTACACTCTGAAAGAAATATGATACTTGGAGTCACAAGTAAACCCCTAGTCAATCATACACTAGCATTCTGAGTAATCATACATAGCAGAAGCTTTTAAAATACTAATATGAATCAACTATGAGAGTAAAATTGAATCATAAAGTTTTAAATGTCTGAATAAATCTGAAAGTCTAAAACTATGTCTATGTTTGAAAGCCATCTAATTGATGAGTTATTGGGACAAGCCCCCAGCTAACTCTAAGTTGAACTAAAAGAAATAAAATATAAATTAATTAAAATGTCGTCCTCGAAAGATGAGGACTCACTAGTTGGTAACTCCTGGAGTAGGTTTACTAACTGCACTGAGACTGAGAACCTGCAGCTGTATCATAATACGATACAACATAGAAGGTATGCATCAGTACTTGGAATGTACTGAGTAAGTGGAAAAAATATAACATAAAATAATAAATAACTGAAATGTAGTAATATAAAGTAATGCATAACTGAACTGTAATGACATGCAATGACCAACAGAAATACTAAAACTGAATAAACTGAAGTAAGCTGAGATGGTCAAGGTGACCTTGTCTGATGGTCAAAGACATGCCCTAAATCTTAAACACCGAGTCTGAGATCCTATACCAAACTGAGCTAAATTGCTAGAACTAGAACTAAATTGAGAAATTTGAGAGTGACTGAACTGACTAGTAGGAGAGGCTATAATCGACATATAACCATGTGAGCTAGACGTGGAGTCCGATGTACATACCCCATTGATAGGGACCAATATACCGTTCTAGGGTATAAAGGCATGGGCTGTGAGAATCACTGTCAGGGGGAGCTGTGAGGCCAAGTAAATATAACCTATGGTGGCAACGTAGTTTTGGAATCTGGGTGCGGTGGAACCCCGGCCCTTTCGGTGCTAAGTCCTACTCCCACTGGAAAATCCTATCACGACTACTACTACCAAGCGGATAGCTCGATACCGGGGTACAAGACTATAACTGACTCAGGGACACTGTCAAAGAGTTCCCTGAGCGTCTTATAGGACCAGATTTTGAAACTGAGTTCTAAGACTGGTCAGAGCTGCTTATCTGAAAGCGTCGTAACCATCTAAAGAATAAACTAATAACTGAACTGGGATCCTAGGGATGGTCAGAGCTACATAGCTAGAATGTCATGACCACCTAATGGACCAAATAAATTATATTATGAGTCTAATTCTAATAACTGAGAGACACCACTGATACCTCGGAAAAAGACTGAAGTCAAACTGATCAACTGACATTTCTGAAGTTACTGAGTAGGCTAGTATTTTGACTGGAACTGTACTAGCATAATCCCACTATGAAAAACAACTAAAAATAACAACTGTGGAGAAAAATCCCAACACTGATAACTGACCTTTTTGTTGGACTCTACGTGTTTTGAGTGTGGATTGAGACTTTGAGACTGGATATACCAAGACATTAACTCCTACTCAAGGATTTATGTCAATAAATCATCACTCACATGAAATTTCACATATGAACATAACATTTCTGTTGGAATCCAAATCATGCAAGTGCCACCCTAATTTATGATAAGGACCAAGACTAACTTTCATCTAATCAAAGGCCTGAGAGTCTAGGGAAATTATAGACATATTTTCTTCTTACTCAATTCTTCATGATCCAAGATCACAATAAAAATCATGGGTTCTATCTTCATGCCAACTAATAGGTGCATAAAAATCATGGGTTCTATCTTTAAACATGTATAGTGAAATCATGGTAAAAAGCATGTGCATACTTCACAAGAACCATAACTTAAAAATAATGCTAACGCATAGGAAAATTTTAGAAAACATGCTACTACCATTTCTCATGTCAAAAATCATGAATTTAATAGTAATTTCATAACCTACATAGCTACTATCATGAGGGTCTGAAAATTTATGAAAACATAAGGGAAATCATGCTAGATTGAGACCTTAATACATAAATTCGTGTTAAAATTAAATTACTAGGGTTTTTACATAAATCTCGGGACACAAGGATGAAAGGGAATCCTTGTTAAGTCCCACATACCTGGCTTGACGAAATACCCCCTAGAACTTGGATCTTGAATTTGTGGAAGAAACCCTAAGTGTTCTTGAGTTTTGAAAGAGAAGAGGAAGAAGGATTTGTGAGTGTTTCTGGATTGAATGTGGTAGGCTTGATATTCCCCTTAAAACCTCCCCTCCTAGTACCCAAAACATCGTCACTTTGGAGTTAGAAGCATAGGAGTTTACAAAAATTCCCCTAGAGAAAACTGGAAAAACTTCCTGAACTGGGGCCACGACTCACGTAATGAGTCGTCGTCCCCTCTAATGACTCGTCGTCTCGCTCGTTAAGTATACTAGAAAATTTACACAGATTCATCATTCTTCAAACCATGACTAACATCACGAGTCGTTACTTGCCCCAACGACTCATTAGGTCCACTCGTCAAGTACACTAGATAACACTTCACGGCTTCAACTCTTCACCACCCAACGACTGACATGACGAGTCATTGTCCCTTCTAACAAATCGTTACGCCCATCCATCAACTGCACTGGATCTACCTCATGGATTCAACTTCTCCCATCCAATGGCTGACATGACGAGTCGTTGTCATACCTAACGACTCGTCACCCCCTTCCGTTAACTACACTACTTGAGACTTAATCCAGGGTCCCTGTCCTCTATCTAACGACCAACCTAACGAGACGTTTCCAAGTACGACGACTCATCAGGTCATTCATGGCCACTGGGCTTTCCATCCTTTCCTTACAAATCCTCATGGGTCAGACCACGACCCGTTATGTCTCCTAATGAGTCATTCCCTGACTTGTTCTGAGGTAAGTTTCTGCTAATTTTTCTACTGTACTTCATCCAACTCCAAGGTCTGATCTGATGGACTTCTGATTAAAATTGCAACGATAGCGCTATTAGAGAAACCTGGCTCACTTAGGCAAATCCCACATTGGAAAAGAGAGGGAGAGTTCTGGGCTATTTAGTAAAGGAACTGGACCTAATACTTTGAGGCACCTTTTGGGTTGAAAACCCGAAGGGATAAATCCTTGATGGGTTTCGGCACAAGAGCGGACAATACTTCACAGTGTTAGGCCAGGGTCATTGCAGTGCTATCAGAGCCGACTCTCTACTAGTACGGTGGTGGGGCAAACTGTGAGGACGCTGAGTAATTACGGGGAGTGAGTGCAGGGATAGCGCTAGTAGAGAAACCTGACTCACTTAGCAAATCCCACATCAGAAAAGAGAGGGAGAATCCTGGGCTATTTAGTAAAGGAACTGGACCTAATACTGTGAGGCGACTTTTGAGTTGAAAACCCGAAGGGACAAATCCGTGATGTGCTTCAGCCTAAGAGTGGACAATACTTCACAATGTTGGGCCAGGGTCATTACAATACACCACTAGCAGTACTCGATGAGCCTCAACATTCTCCTTACTAAAGTTAGAACGAGACCTTGAGTAAATACATGTGATTAATGAAGGAATAAGATAAGAGGCAAGTCATAATTCACCCTAAAGTATCATACAAAAGTGAAGTAGAGAAAACAATCAATAAAACTCGTAGCTTAGTCCATTAATTTATGTTTTGCTTTCTTTAAGTTGTTTAAGTCGACTACACTTTTCTTATGGCTAGCTATGGAAATTAGTAACCCTTTATACGATTACTCGTAGCCCTTTATACAACCACCAAATCCTTTATGTCTCGTGATGACATGATAGCAACCCTTTGTACGGTCACCATTCAAGTTGTGTCATATTTGGCAAAGTTAGTAACCCTTTATATGGTTACTTGTAACCCGTTATACGGTTACCATTTATTTAAGTTGTTAAAATTTTAACATTTTAATTTATCAAATTCATAAAAGTACCTCACTTCTTACAATTACATTACAATACTTAAGCAACAGATCGTGCTGATCAATATAGTTAACATGTCTAGATAGAAGATACTTCGCATGGAACAGTAGGGACTTCTAATAGATATGAAGCGGAAACAAGTAAACCCATTGAGGAGGTAAAGATATGTCCTTGTTCTTATACTCTTGTATCTAGAATAGTGATCTTTAAATGATGGTTTTGTTTGTTATTTCATTCTCATGATTCTAAACGCCTTTCGGCTGATGAGAACATCTGCTCATGTGTGCAATGAGATTGTTTTATGTTTGCCATTGTTTTTTTAGTAGATAATTTCCTTCATTCATTTTCTTTTTGGAGAAGGAGATAAACATTAGAATAACAAAAGAACTATTTAGCCTTTAGCTAGTTGACATTAGGAATTCAAAATCAAGTATTGCCTTAATCTAGAGAAGAAGGTACATCATGGCTTGGTCCCAAAGATAAACAAAAGGAGAAAACATATAACACGGGATAGACTCATGATAAGAAAGAAAATGTGAGCTCGCTCGTTCCAATTAAACTCACACTAACCTTAAGAGGCATTTAATCAAATACTTTATGGGCATTACTTTATAAGGAAAGAACTTTAGTAAGAACAAGTCTTAACTCACCTCAAGATTCTTTCTTCCTAGAAAGATTAACTTCTATACTTGCCAACAACAATCAACAATTTAATCTACATAATAATTGAGTTCAATTTACATCAATATAAACTCAAAGAATAAAACTTTATTTTACAATTCTTTGGTCTAAAGAAAATTTTACTTGGGGTTCGATTTAAAATATTAGCTAGTGATAAACTTATGAAATTCCCCTGCAACATATATACAACTTAACCCATTACTTTCCCCAAATCATCTCCTTTACCAATTCAAAACTTTATTCACCATTCAAGCCCTATCTTTATTTATAAGATGAATTAATAATCTCTGCAATAAAATATATATTTTAATAAGGAGAAGGCAGAAATTAAAGAGGAATAAAATTTTCATTACCTACTGCGTTAGTGGAAGAAATGGTCGAAGTTTGAAGAAACTCGAGAAACAATGGTTGCTTGTTTTAATTGTTTGAGGTTACTGCAACTCTTTCTTTTTCTTTGCTTTTATCTTCTTCTTTTTTTTCCTTTTCCAACGTTGATTTAATTTCAAAATTGGCCCACTTAATTCATTGAGGCCACTTTTTGTTTAATTATCATTTCTTTTACTTATTAACACACACGCACAAATATATATATATATATATATATATATATATCATTATTTAAACCTCTCCTCAAGTATATCATATAATATTGACATATTTTTGAAACACTTGATCTAGATCGTGAAAGACTTTATTCTTCTTGGACACATTAATTAATTATTAAACTCGTAATTATCAAAATGGTAAGCATGCGTCTAAGTCTCCTCTCTCTCTCTCTCTCTCTCTCTCTCTCTCTCTCTCTATATATATATATATATATATATATATATATATATATATTCTTGTTGATTTGGTCATATTTTGTGTAATCTTATGATTTAACTGTGTGTAGGAAATATGAGTAAAAAGGAAGCACTTTAAGAAATTTTTGTTGAAGCCAGAAGGAAGACAAAAATTTTCCAAGTCTATGAAGCAGTTGCACCACCCTTTGTATGCAAGGGTGGCATGAAAGTGGAAATGATTATCATACAAAATCCATAACAAAGGTGAAGCAAAGAATCCTGCCGATAGAATCAAAAGTGAATTGTGGTGCCACTCATTGCAATGCAAATGTTGCGTGAGGACGAGCAAGGTTCGCCACACAAATGCCATAGTAAGGATGGCATGAGATTTCCTGACCATGGAACTTAATCTCCACTGTCACACCATCCCTGAGACGTGAAGGTGGCATGAAGTCACAGGAATTTTCTACGACAAGCCAATGCAAAGGTGGTGCAAGAAGACAATGTGTTATGAAGTTGCACCACCCCTTGGGATGCAAGGATGGCATAAAGTTGTAGTCTCCTAGTCCGTTTAGGATTTTATTAAGTTAATATATTTCATGATCAAGGAGGGTATAAAAAGATTTTTTGATGGTAGAAAACATTGTTCGACTATTTGGAGGAGATACGTAGGGCAAAAGATTACTTTCTTCAGGTTTGTTCATTTTTACAATTGTTTTCTTCTATTAAACATTGTATACTTATGAATTCTTTGAGTCTTCTAAGAATCATGAGTAGCTAAACTACTTTATTCTGGGGTTTTGGCAAAAATATGAAGGTTGATATTTGTGAATTCATTTATGCTTAATTAAACTTCTCCATGGTTGGGTTATTTGTTTCTTCTTAATTTTTATTATTGTTGTATTGATCACCTTGAAAATAACACGCATAACTCATTGATTGAAATCAAAAGAGAGAATGGAATTGATTAGCTATTGAGGATAGAAATATATCCTACAGCCCTACTTAGTTGATAAAGGCGACAACTCATTTGCACTTTACTATTATCCAACAACCACAGAAATATAAGCGTTAGAGATAGTAAAGTAGTTTTTGAATAATCAAAAGATGTTTAGAGAAGTAACATTAACCTACAACTAGAAACTCAAGAGAGCAGTTAAGGGTAACAACTTTGATAACTCAACTAGATTGTAAAACAGCAAAGACCCTGGATTTTAATCTCCATTGAACAAAAATCAACCACAATCTCATGCTTGTTGCTTTGAGTTTGTGGTTTTAAATTATTCTGATAACAACAAATCTTAAACGATAAACTATTTATTTAGAATAGTAAAATAAGAATTCGAACTAGAATAATGAATCTGACAAGTCTTTGTAGGTATAATGTATGTACTTAATGATCCTATATTACTTGACGACCGTGTGCACATGCATGTGCATTTAGGTGCATCAAATTTTAGCGTCGTTGTCGGAGACTTGTGATAGATTAATTTTATTTAGTTTGAATTATTATTAGATTGTTTAGTATTTACTTGGTTGCTTGTTGTTGTGTATTTAAGGTGTTGTTGCTTAGTGTATACTATTGAGACGTCAAGAAAATCCCTTGGCTTCTTTTGATCCAGAGATAGAACGAAGTTTTCACCGATTAGCATTGATGGAAGAAAATAATGAACCAAACCCCATTGATAATAGAGAAGTTCCTCGAGCCCCTAATAATGCACAAGAACGGGTCCCTATCTTTAATTTCGCTAGGCCTAGCCTAGAGAACACTTCTAAGGCAATTGTCGAGCCTACAATTACAAGAAATTTTGAGCTCAAGGAGGAACTAGTGGGACTGGTTCAAAACATGTGTCAGTATCAGGGTAAGCCTCATGAAGACGCACATCGACACTTAGTGCATTTGTCAAGTTGAGTGAGAACTTTGATTATCAGAATGTCTCCAGAGAATATATGAAACTCACTATTGTCCCCTTCTCACTAATTGAGGAAGTTAAAGAGTGGTTACAGAATGAATCAACAGGATCCATCATTACTTGGAAGGCTCTTTTAGGTCAGTTCATAAACAGATTCTTCTCCTCCAGGAGTACAAAGGAGCTGAGAGGTAATATCTCAGGATTTATTCAAAAAGATGGAGAATCCCTCACTCAAGCATGGGAAAGGTAAAAAGGTTACATGCGAGATTTCCCATACCACATACAACCTAAGGAGATAATCGACCACAATTTCATTGAGGGATTGAAGCTAGAATTGAAGATATTGCTTGATGCAATAGCACATGGACAAATTCTATCCAAGAGTTATGATGAGATCGAATCCTCTGAATCTCATGTCCTTAGGAAGACAAGATTACCAAGAACCAAGTAGGGTATTTGTGACACATAAAGGCGCCTGGAAAATTAAAAATCGATGGGGGTAACTTTCATACAATCTGACATAAGCCAACTGGTAAATTCTATAAATAAGTTGGTAAGCGCACCAAATTTAAGTCAAGTGCAGCACGTTCAATAGATACAAACACCACAACCGACATGTGAAGCTTTTGGAAAGAATCATGCTTATTCAGAGTGCTCTTTTAAATCCTTAACCTATTTATTTTATGGGACGACAAAATTATAGTAAGAGATACCAAGGTTGTTATAGCCAGGCTTACAAAAACATAGCAAACCCTTCTTCGGGTGGAAATCAAAATTTTTAGAGGCCACAAAATAACTTTTAGCATAATCACGTTCAGCAGCCTAGTAGCTCATTAGAGAAAACTATGAAATAATGGATGGGACAGCAGATACGGATTGTCAATGAGATGTATAAATTCATTCATGAGCTTGAGCATCAAATGGGTCAGATGGTTGTACAGTAGACAAACAAACCTCAGGGAGAACTACCCAGTAATATAGAGAAAAATTTCTAAGAAAGTTATTGTAATCTCCCTGCGTAATGGAAGAGAATTTGGAGAAACACCTACAAAAGG
Organism: Datura wrightii; assembly: GCA_035772735.1. Taxonomy (NCBI): domain Eukaryota; kingdom Viridiplantae; phylum Streptophyta; class Magnoliopsida; order Solanales; family Solanaceae; genus Datura; species Datura wrightii. The sequence goes on along the minus strand of JASDFA010000020.1, from coordinate 108,208,921 downwards.
CAAGAAGTCTGATACAGAACTTGAGCCAGAGCATAGCACAGAGCCAAAGAAGAATGTTGTTGAGCCAATTTGTGAGAAACATATAGTTGTGGAATCCAAACCACCTCTTCCCTTTCTACAATGATTCTAGAAGCAAAAGGCAGATTCAGCACGTAAGAACTTTCTAGAGATTCTCGAGCAAGTGCATGTGAATATACCATTAATGTAACTATTGTAGGAGGTCCTGAAATACACCAAATATTTGAAGGACATTGTCGCTAATAAGAGGCGCCTTACTGAATTTGAAATAATGGAGCTCATAGAAGAGTATAGATCTAGAGTGAGGAAGAAGATACTGCCATAAGTGAAGGACCCTGGTAGTTTCACGATTCCTATTATCATTGAAGACTGCAAGGTGGGTATGGCATTGTGACCTAGATGGGAGCATTAATCTCATGCTACCTCTTTGTTTAAAACTCTGGGTTTAGGTGATCCACGCCCAACCAATGTGACTCTAGCAGACAAATCCATGACTTACCCTGATTGCATTATTGAAGATGTCCTCATAAAAGTGGAATCATTTATCCTCCCGGTGGATTATGTTATTCTTAATTATGAAGATGATAAGGGCAGTGCCTAGTATTCCAGGCAGAGGATTTTTTGACACCACATATGTTGTGATTAGGGTAAAGTCAGGAAAAATTTCCATGACACTTGATGGTGAAGAAGAGTTTTTGATGTGTTCAACGCATCTAGATTGCCAGCGCAAAGAGTTGAAAGCAATTACAGTAGTAGGGCCTCAAATATCAAACTCCACATTAGAGAAATTTCTTTCACATAAAGACCAATTAGAAAAAGCTCTCGTTTATGATGAGGAACTAGTCAACAATGTGGAGAGTAAGGAGTGTCTAAGTTTTTTAGATGCTAACTTGTGCCTACATAAAGATGGACGCCGCATTTGAGAAACTTGATAGACCTTTAACATGGGAAAAGACAAAACCTTCCATCGAGAAGGCTCCGATTGTTGATTCAAACCCTTACCTTCTCACCTGTGTTCATGAGAAAATACACATATGCAGGTTGAAAGATTGTTGAAGGTATTGCGAGACATAATAAGGGAAATTGATAAACTATAGCAAGTATTAGAGGCATCAGTAGCTCATTTTGTATGCAAAAAAGTTGTTAGAAGAAGGTGCAAAACCCAATGTAGAGCACTAATGATGGTTGAAACAGATTATAAAGGAAGTAGAAAAGAAAGAGGTAATAAAATGGCTTGATCATTGTGTTATCCACCCATTTCAGATAGTCACTGGGTAAACCCAGTTCAATGTGCCCTAAGAAAAGGGAAATGACTGTAATATTGAATAATACAGATGAGTTGATACCCTAAAGGACTAAACAGGGTGGAGGATTTGCATCGACTATTCCAAGTTCAACATAGTGACCAGGAAGGATCATTTCCTATTACCATTCATGGATCAGATGTTGGATCAGTTAGCAGGGCATGAATACTACTATTTTTTGGATGGTTACTCTAGGCGAATTCAGATTATGATAGCCCAGGAAGACCAAGATAAGACCATGTTTATAAGTTCATACGACACCTTTGCATTCTAAAGGATGTCATTTGGTCTATGTAATGCCCAAGGTACCTTTCAAAGATGTATGATAGCCATTTTCACCGGTATGGTGGAAATTTTATTTAGGTGTTCATGGACGACTTCTCGGTATTTGGTAACTCCTTTGATGAGTATTTGGCATATTTAAATGCAGTGCTAGCTCAATCTGAGGAGAATAATCTCATGCTAAAGGAGAAGTTCCATTTCATGGTGTGTGAAGGCATTGTTTTAGGGAACAAGATCTCTATAATAGGTATCGAGTACATTAAGCCAAGATTTAAGCAATAGAGAAACTACCACCCCCTATGTCTGTAAAAAAGATGCATAGTTTTCTGAGGCATGTAGGTTTTATGTGCTTCATACAAGATTTTTCAAAGATTGGCAATACCATGTGTAGGTTACTAAAAAGGATGTGAAATTCTTGCTTGATGTCAGTTGCTAAAAGGCATTCAATGATTTGAAAGAGAAGTTGGTGATTGCTCTGACTATAATTGCACCTACCTAGTCATTACCATTTATTGTGATATGTGATTCCAGCGATGTTATATCTCGTAAGTTTTCATCATTTAACTGATGCGTACGCATGTATGTTGAGATTTTTAGAGTACGACGCCTAAGAAAAAGGGCTCAGGGAATGAACAGACAAGCACGATATCGAGTGAGTAGAAGGTCGGGGCCAGAGGCCAGGCGCCCTGGGTGTCGCGCCGTGCTGCTAGGTTGGTGTTATGGTCAGTGCGTCGCGGCCCTATCCTAGCTCTGGGGCTGACGCACCGCGCCCCCCCTTCCACTGCCTCAATAACTATATAAAGCCCCTTCATGTTGCGTTCCGAGGTGTGAAGTGGGAGAGAAGGGATGTCACAATTGGGGTTTTGAATAAAACGACAATTATCTCATTTCAATATTTCTCCTCGTTAGAGAATAGAGTGTGAGTGACCATTTCATCCTTTTCTCATCAAATTATGCCGCTAAACTCTGTCCAAAAGCAAATTCATCTTAGATAACAAGTTCCAGGCCCACGAGGAACATCCCTGCAGATTTATTTCTTTGAAATTTGCTCAGAGTACCAGAACTCCGCTAAGTAAAAGTTGTTGGAATTGCTTCTAATTGAGTCCTAATTGTCTAGAAGTGAAAGGTGAGAATTCCTACCTTCTAAACTCTCGAAAATTTATAAGCTTCCGACCGAATCGAATGAAGTTTGAATTATTGTTATTGTCATTGAAAGATATCATTATTCGCCAATTCCTACTATTGAAATAGTCTTATTCTCTTAGCGTGGAGTCTATAATTGAGTAGAATTGTCGGCTTTAGGTTGGAAACTAATCAGGTTAACAAAAGTTGGTATTAGAGGTATGTTAAGGCTTATTCCTTCGGCAACTTATTCTCGTCGTGTAATAATATGACCTCTGTTCTTGAACGGAGATAACGAGCCTATGTGCTGTAATTAGTTGTTGCTAGTAGATAAGGATCATGTATGTTATGATTAGCTGTTGTTAGTAGATAATGATTATATATGTTGTGGTTAGCTGCTAGAAGATGTATTGAGAGTATATTGCAGTATCTCACGTCGGGAAAGAGTATGTTGAGTCTGACTCACGCTAGGAGCGTCATAAAAACTCCTCTATTCTTCTGTTCACTATTAGTAGAATTATGATGGTTTCCTGTCATGCCAAGGCCTTAGAAGTTTATGGTTACCTGTTGGGCCTAATTTGGTAAGTTGGACAGCATCAGGCGCAGTCGGGCGATATAACTTTCAGTTTGATGCTTGTATTGTTAGTAAAGCTCGCCCAGAGGTCGTTGGCATACCTTGATTCCTCCAAGACTAGAATTTGGATAGGATGGTCATACATTAGAGTCAGCGGCACCAGGGTTGCCTAGTGAACTGAGTGATGCACCAAGGTTGCCTAGTGAACTAAGTGATAGTTTGCCATCTAGTTAGGTACTGCCAGTGACTGTTAGTTTCAGTTGACTTAGTGCTTGCCATACAGGTCGCCTGAGAAGTCATCCCAGTTGTACAAGTCAGATAGACCCATGGTTACCCTAAGGAGGGAACCTTATCAGTAGCTGGATGTGAGGCCAACGCCCCATCCTGCTCTTATAGATACTCAGGTACAGGTTACTGTGAGTGGCTAGGTCCAGATAAACCTGCCTATGAGGCTATGAATTTCCAGAGAAGTCATATGAGATTTGAACATACCAAGTTAATGTCTAAGGGACTAGAACCATAGTAGTACAGTATTACCTTTAGGATAAAAATTATAGTAACTGCCTGTGGAAGGTTAGGGTTGATTGGTAGGAGCATGTCCGATACTAGTAGCCCTACAATCATTCAAAGTAATGGAACTGAATAATTGGTTGCTCGCGACCTTACCATTCTCTTATGAGTTATCATTGTCCTAGCATGACATTCAAAGTATCATTTAGGCCACTCCAGATCTCACCTTATTATGTCTAGACCATTAGAGATTATGATCACTTCCAGGACCCTCTGGTCAGGTGTAGGCACATGAGGTGTGCCTGTTGATAGCTATATATACTATTCTAGAGGTGAGTAGTGATCATGTTAGGCCTAGAGGGATAGATACGCCTTTTGAATGGCTAGATTGAGACTTCAGTGTAGCACATTGGTTGGGATTGCCCCCACCTAGGATAGCCTTCTGTTGACCAACTTTAGGGCTGCTAACTGTGTCATCGCCTACGGGGATATTGATCTCTCAGAGGAGCTATATGATGTTTCTTAGAGGAGCTATGTGATATCCCAAGGGACTATATTTAGTCCCAAGGACCATATTACAGTCCATCCATGAATGGGCTTCTACTTTTATGTCGTATCGACATCACTGACCCTCCGTCAAGCCTTGTGTTCCCAGGGTGCAGTTGCAGAAGCCCAACGGGCTCAGAAAAAGTTAAAGGAGTCCAGCGGGCTCAGATGTAGACCTATAAGCCAGGTAGGTTGGCGATAGTACCAGTAGAATCATAAGAACCTGGATAGGGGTATATAGATTGGATTATACTTGTCAGGGCTTATGGGGGCGCTGGTAGGTTATTTTTGTGTTGCTTGCACCTTCCATGCTTATGGGGGCCAGGTTAGGTTCTTGTTTGAATACTTGCTTGCTAGTTATAGCTTATGAATGTATAGTCATACAACTTCAGCTCATATACGTGTAGTGATTTACTAGATGCAAGTTATAGATAAGAAAGCCTACAGGTTACCTTCTGCCCTTATTTCTATTTACTTTCAGTTCTTTATCAGTTTCTATTTAGCCTTTGTTACAGACTTACATATTCTGTATATTTTGTACTAACGCCCATCCTTGGGGCGCTGCATACTTGCTTGCAGGTTTAGAAATACAGTTTGCGGGATCTCCTAGCAGCTATCCAGAGTCAGTAGATTGGCCAGCTCCTTTCATTCGGAGTTTCCAGCTTGTAGAGGTTTATTGTACTTTATTTGTATAGAGTTTGGGTAGGCCGAGGCCCTGTCCCGACCAATATTTTTCACTCTTAGATGCTTGCAGATTACAGTCTTCAGTTAGTTGGTTGTTGTTGGCCGTATGGGGCCTATGTATGTCTTATTTTACGTGTTGGTCATGTGAGGCCTAGTTTATCTAGTTAGTTAGTAGTCTTATCGACTATAGTATGAATATGACTGCTTGTTTCCTTTCTGTTTTAACTAGACAACATGGTGGTCTTGTCGGCCCGCATAGGATCCCGTTATCGTTATGTTTCCTGGGTTAGCTATTTTCATTTACAAGTGTTGCGTGGCCTTGTCAGCCCGAGGCTATATTTACAATCGAGGTATAGCAGTTTGTTTTCTTGATTTTGAGTCACTGGTTGGCACCAGAGGTGCATTTGCCCAGCCAGGTCAGTCCAGATCCCAATATTGCATTAGGTGTCACTCATGTCTCCCAAGTAGGGTCGTGACAAATTTGGTATCAGAGAAACATCATATTCTAGGGAGTCTGCAAGTCGTTTCTAGTAGAGTCTTATTTACAAATGTGTTGTGCACCACATTTTATAAGCAAGAGGATACGAGGCATGATAGTATGGTTACCCTTTCTTCTTCGCAGATCGAGCTGTAGAGCCGAGTTGTACAGGGTTGAGTCCCTAAGTTTTCATTGTTATGTCTATCTAGAATAAGGTTTGATACGAGACAGACTTCAGCCAGCCGTAAGCTAGCTACACTAGCAGGAAAGGGTACAGTAAGGTGTCACTGTTGGGGGGGGTGGACAGTTTAGTCTGAAGGTAAAAGGGGATGTCCTTTTAATCTCCTCAGTATCCTCCCAGGGCACCAGGATCCTCATAAGGTAATAGATATGCCAGAACCGTCCCTAGTTCTTTTTACACCCTCGGAATAGGAGGCCAGGAGTGTGGTATATATATCAGTTGGCTTATTTAGTAGACACTTAGAATTAGAAAGGGACAATAGTTAATTTTGGAATACATGAAATGTGCGAAGGACTGCGCAAGGTTTGTACCTCCAGCTTCTAGAGTTTGTTGAATTTCGCGCCTTAGCCTTGTTATAGAATGATGGGGTCATTTTCCACCTCCCAGCTTATTCTTTCAGTACAACAGAAAGCATAAGTATCAATGCCATGTTGCCTAGAATAAATAGTAAAGGAGAGCTTAAAATTGTTGATTTCGAGAAATTGGTTAAGACCCTTAGTGTTTTAAAAGTTACCTAGATCCTCACGGTAGTAAATCATAAGGGTATATAAGATTTTCATTAGCACCCAAGTACGTGTGAGAGGCCATAAGCAATAACCCCTAGCAATAGTAAAAGCTTAGGTCAAGAATAGGCTAATTCCACTACAGTGTGCTGATGATGGTAGTGAATGCCTGAAGTGTAATGGCTATGACCCCTAACTTGTTATGCCGAAGGGTAGAGAGATTATATGAGGGGAACCGGCTTGAGTGTGGATTAGGGTAATATAGGTTGGTAGAATTGACCAGTAGTATCCTTGCTAGTATGGGGCATGGGGCACTAACCCCGATTTCCAACCTATAGGAGTAAGGGCAAGACATGAATACCAAGCTCTAAGGGGATAGAAGAATTACATCTAGACTGCAGCGGGCTGACAAAGCTTGGAATTGCTGCTGAATGAAGAGAAAAGAGCATCAGGCTGACATTTAAAGGGTAGTGAGATTATGACCTAGAATGTTGTGGTATCACCTTTAGTAGTGGAGGCAAAGGAGTGACGGTACGGAGACCCTAACCTAGTACAACCAGAGATAAGGCCTAGCAGAAGGAGTCATTGGCCTTTAAGATAGTAGGGGACGGAGTCTTGAGACCCATAGGTTGACTCTGCATTCCGAATGTGGCAAGGCTTCATTAGTAGACTATATAAAAGGTACACCATGTCCGCTATTCCTCCCACCTGGGTTCGACAAGAATGCGGCAAGTTATAAAAAGAGATCTATTGATAGCATAAGAAAAAGAAAGATAGGTCGAGCTATAGTACAGAGCTCCAAGGGCCAGCAGGGAAAGGCTGGAGCACAGAAATCGGTCAGGCTAACTAGGGAGATAGTCATGCCTGCGTGAACAAGGGAAGTAGTCAGTATGAATTTAATTATAGGCTTACTTGAGTCATTGTTTAAAGACCAATGAGATTAATTCATTTCTTACTGTTCAAAATTACGTTTCAGCTTAAGATTATGCTAAATTGAATACTAAAGAAATACGCCGATGATATGATGTTCCAGTGTTTATTAAATTTTGAAAAAGGCCACAACTTACAACTAGGCTTTCGAAAAGCTGTCAGAACAGATAGGAATGCAAGTTAATTTGAGTACGACTTCTCATCCCCATAAAAATGGGCAAGTAGAGCACATAATTCGGATGCCCGAGGATGTGTTACAGATAGAAGTGTAGGTCCCCTAAATGATGACCTGAAGCAGGTAAGTCAGGGACAACTGAACCAGGCATATTACATCAGTCAAGGGAAAGATTTAAACTTATTAGAAGTTATATATCAGTAGACCAGGGTCGTCGGAAGTCCTACTCTAACACATGGCATAGGGAGTTAAGGATTGAGGCAGCGACTGGGTAATCCTGAAAGCTTCACCACCAAAGGGCGTTATCAGATCTAATAAGAAGGGAAAGCACAACCCTAGATTCACTAAGCTATATCGGATCCTCCAGGAGACCGCCCAAGTGGCCTATTAGATAGAGTTGCCTTCGGGACTAGGATCTGCTCATCAACACTATGCAAGTGCGTAAGGGACCTTTCTCAAGTTATCCCAGTCAAGGATGCTCAGGTCACGAAGGAGTCCTCCCACGAGGAAACTCCTATAAGTTATACTAGGGGCTATTTTAAGAACCAAAGTTGTAGCCTAGTAAAGTCCTATGGAAGAACAAAAAATTATTTGGGAAACTGAGGATGAAGTGAGGTCTAGATACTCTCACTTATTCCAGACCTAACCCATATTATGCAGTTGAGGTGGAATTATTGTTTATTTGCTACTTTATGGCTTATAGTATCAGTACTATTTAGCTGTTCACTTCTATGTTGTGGAGTAATTGTTTGTAGCATCCTTTGAGACGCCTATGTTGGACTTTTTTGTGCTTCAGGTTTTCAGATAGTCCGTATTACAGAGAAGACTCTGCCGAGATGTTTTTGGCTATAGTTCAAGGAGTTGAGTCTATGAGATTTAAGATTACATTCAAGGACGAATGTTCCTAAGGGGGGGGGATGATGTTATACCCCATAAGTTTTTATCGTTTAACCGATGCGTGTGCACGTATGTTGAGAGTTTTGGAGTACGACACATATAGAAAAGGGCTTGGGGAATGAAAACACAAGTGCGGTATCGAGCGAGCAGGAGGCCAGGGCCGAAGGCCAGGCACCCTGGGCGCCGCGCCGTGCTACTAGACTGGCGCGTCGCGCCCCTGGCTTGGCGTTGTGGCTGGCATGTCGCGCCCCTACCACCGCCTCAATTACTATGTAAAGCCCCTTCATTTTTGATTAACTCATTTCAACATTTCTCCTTGGCAGAGAATAGAGTGTGAGCGACGATTTCATACTTTTCTCATCAAATTACACCACTAAACTCCATTCAAATGCAAATTCATCTTAGATAACGAGTTCCAGGCCCACGAGGAACATCCCTGCAGAGTTATTTCTTGGAAATTCACTCGGAGTACCGAAACCCCGTCGAGTAAAAGTTGTCAAAATTGCTTCTAATTGCGTCCTAAGTGGCTAGAAGTGAAAGGCAAGCATTTCTACCTTCTAAACTCTCGGGAATTTGTAAGCTTCCGGCCGAATTGAATGAAGTTTGAATTGTAGTTATTGTCTTTGAAAGATATCATTATTCGCCAATTCCTACTATTGAAATAGCCTTGTTCTCTCAGCGTGGAGGCTCTAATTGAGTAGAATTGATGACTTCAGGTTGGAAACTGTTTAGGTGAATGAAAGTCGGCATTTGAGGTATGTTAAGGCTTATTCCTTCAGCAGGTTATTCTCATCATATAATGATATGACTTATTCGCCAATTCCTACTATTGAAATAGCCTTATTCTCTCAGCGTGGACGCTCTAATTGAGTAGAATTGATGACTTCAGGTTGGAAACTGTTTAGGTGAATGAAAGTCGGCATTTGAGGTATGTTAAGGCTTATTCCTTCAGCAGGTTATTCTCATCATATAATAATACGACTTATGTTCTTGAACGAAAATAACAATCCCATGTGTTGTAATTAGCTGCTGATAGTAGATAAGGATCATGTATGTTGTGATTAGCTGTTGTCAGTAGATTATAATTATGTATATTGTGTTTAGTAGCTAGAAGACGTATTGAGAGTATATTGCAGTATCCCTCATTGGTAAAGAGTATGTTAAGTGTGACTCACACTAGCAGCGTCATACAAACTCCTCTATTCTTCTGTTCATTGTATTAGTAGAATTCTAATGTTTTGCTGTCATGCCAAGGCCTTAGAAGTTTATGTTTAGCTTCTGGGTCTGATTTGGTAAGTTGGACAGCATTCGGCGCAACCGAGTGATATGACTTTCAGTTTGACACTTGTATTGCCAGTAAAGCTCGCCCAGAGGCGTTGGCGTACCTTAATGCCTCCAGGGCCAGAATTTGGATAGGATGGTCAGACCTTAGAGTCAACGGCACCAGGGTGTCCTAGTGAATTGAGTGACAACCTGCTATCTAGTTAGCTACTGCGAGTGACTGTTAGTTTCAGTCGATTTAGTGTTTGTCATACAGGTTTCCTGGGAAGTCATCCAAATTTTACAAGTCAAATATACCCGTGGGTACCCTAAGGAGGGAACCTTATCAGTAGTTAGATACAGGGCCAATGCCCCAGCCTGCTCTTATAGATACTTAAGTAAGGCTGCCACGAATAGCTAGGTACAGATAAACCTGCTGATAACGTCTAAAATATATCCTTAATGCAAAGAATATACACGGCCCGAAGCATCAAAATAAGTAACCCGACGAGTGATGGGGTCGAATCCTATGAGGACTAGGGAATAATAGTTACAAGTGTCAATTGAGAAATTGACGTATGTTTGCACCACCTAGATTTAATATAAAAACAAATAAAATTGGGGGAGTTGAAATTTTCAGAGAATTGTATTGGTTGATTTAGTGAAATAAAATAGCAAGATCAGCTAAGTTGTCAACAAGGATGTGAAAGACTAGAGATGCGGTGTAGATGAAATATTAAGTAGATTGGGATATGCCAGGTCATCTTATGAGTTCAACAAGTGCAAATAATCTCGAGAAGAGGATAATTACTGCTTTTCAGCCTTTAAAAACCTCTCACTAGAGTTTTATCAAACCTTTTAGTCACAATTTAGCTCAACCCGATTTGATTTGGATTAGCAACTGCACTAATTTCTAGCTATTAGCTGCTAATAAGGAATGAGAATGCAATTTCAACTATTTCTAGATCAATTTCACACTCTTTTCTCCATACCCACTACTAAATTCTTTTCCAATACCTAATTATTCTTTTACAAGCAACAATCAAGCAAGACTAGATAGACCTATATCATAATCAATGGATCTTCCTTTATAGATCGAAGAGAATCTAATAGATTTACACTTGCATTAACAATATGAAGATGACTCTAGAAATACCCAATGCAATTAAGTATTCATCATCACACACCTCTAGTTAATGATTTTAGCTAGTCATAGTTAAGAAATTCAAAAACACATTCATCAATAGCATCATTGAATTTAATAGCAAGAGCAGATAAATCAACTTCACAAAATAATCTCCAACAGTAGCTGACACTTACTAGTACAAAAAAGAAATAGAGCAGAGTACTTTCCAGAATATTCAATCAGAATCTCCCTCTCTTAACTAAAAGAACGTTTTCCGGCTAAAAGGGGAAACAATGATGTGATGTAATCTTTTTTCTCTCTTTGAATCTCTATTTCTATCTCTCCTTCTGTATATCCAGTACAAAGTACTTTTTCTTCTATTTATATCTTGAAAAGTAGGGCACTTTTTATCTCTTTTCTAGTGTTGGAAGATCATACCCTTATGAGCACCATTCTGGAACCGGCGGGGACACCGGCGAAATCTGTGAACCACCGGGTATCTTTTCTGCATCCTTACTCAATTCCAGTGAACACCGGCATTTCACTGATGCCATTTCGTGAACCGCCGGGTCTTCAAGCCATTCTCCAAAACTTTGGGTATCTTTTGGCGACTGAACCGGCGACTCACCACTGGCAATTCATGAACCGCTGGTGGCATTAATCCTCTGAGGTAGTGGTGTTTGGACTTTGGCCGGCATCTCTCTGTTTTTCATTTGTGAATCGTCGATTCACTCTCACTCCTTTCTTTTTGCTCTTTTCTTCACATTTAGTCATCTGCACACAACAAAACCAAAAAGGGCATAAAATCCAAATAATCAACTCAAGAACAAAAAAAATCAAGTTTTAGAGCCTAATGAGTTGGTAAATTACTAACCCATCACCTGCCTACGAGTCTATGAATCGCCCAGAGAAGTCATATGAAATCTGAACAGACCAAGTTAATGTCTAAGAAACTAGAACCAAGTAGTATAGTACTACCTTCAGGCTAAGAATTATAGTAAGCTTCATGTGGAAGATTAAGGCTAACTACTCAGGAGCATATCCGATTAGTAGCATCCCTATAGTTGTTCTAAGCATGGGAACTGAATAGTTGGTTGCTTGCGACCTTATCATTCGCTTATGAGCTATCATTTTCCTAGCACGAAATTAAAAATATTATTTAGGCCACTCCAGATCTCGCCCTATTCTGCCTAGCCCATTAGAGAATATGATTACTAGAGGCGAGTAGTGATTACATTAGGCCTAGAGAGCTAGATACGCCTTTTGAGTGGATAGATTGAGACTTCAGTGTAGCACATTGGTTGAGATTGACCCCACCTAGGATAGCCTTCCGTTGACCAACTTTAGGGTTGCTAACTATGTCATTGTCTATAGGGCTATTGATCACTTAGAGGAGCTATATGATATTGCTCAGAGGAGCTATGTGATGTCCCAAGGGACTATATTCAGGCCCAAGGTCCATATTACAGTCAATCTATGAATGGGCTTCTACTTTTATATCATATCGGCATCACTGACCCTCCATCGAGCCTTGTGTGCCCAGGGTGCAGTTACAGGAGCCCAACGGGCTCAAACATAATTACAGGAGTCCAATGGGCTCAGATGTGGACCCAAAAACTAGGTAGGTTGAATATAGTACAAGTAGAATCATAAGAACCTAGATAGGGGTATATAGATTGGATTGTACTTGTCAGGGCTTATGAGGGCCCCGGTAGGTTATTTCTGTGTTTCTTGAACCTTTCAGACTTATGGGGGTCAGGTTAGGTTCTTGTTTGTGTACTTTCTTGCTAGTTATAGCTTATGAATGTATAGTCATACAGCTTCAGCTCATATACGTGTAGTGATTTACTAGATGAAGGTTATAGATAAGAAAGCCTACAGATTCTTCTGCCCTTATTGCTATTTACTTTTAGTTCTTTATCAGTTTCTATTCCGCCTTTGTTACTGTTTTACCTATTCGGTACATTTTGTACTGACGCCCATCCTTGGGGTGCTGATACCTGCCTGCAGGTTTAGACACACAGTTTGAGGGATCTCCTAGTAGCTATCTAGAGTTAGTAGATTGGCCAGCTCCTTTCATCAGAGTTGTCAGGTTGTACATGTTTATTATCTTTTATTTGTATAGCGTTTGGGTAGGCCGGACCCTATCTCGACCAATATTTTTCACTCTTAGAGGCTTGCAGACTACAGTCTTTATTTAGCTGATTGTTGTTGGTTGTGTGGGGCCTATGTATGTCTTATTTTACGTGTTGGCTATGTGGGGCCTAGTTTAGCTAGTTAGTTAACAACCTTGTCAGCTATAGTATGAATATGACTTCCTGTTTCCTTTCTATTATAACTAGACAACATGATGGTCTTATTGGCCCGCATAGGATCCCTTTATTATTATGTTGGCTGGGTTAGCTTTTTTCTTTTACAGGTGTTGTGTGGCCTTGTTAGCCCGAGGTTGTGTTTACAACCGAGGTATAGCAGTTTCTTTTCTTGATTTTGAGTCGCTGGTTAGAACAAGAGGTGCATATGCCCAGCCAAGTCAACCCAGATCCTAGTATGGTATTAGTTTCCAGTCATGCCTCCCAAGGTGGGGCGTGACAAGTGATTTTTCATCGGGGCTGTGTTAGGTCAAAATAGAGGTAACAAATCCTACCTATTTACTATACAAGTAAGACACTAGATGCAACACAAAAAAATTACACAGTCACAAAATTGGAGTTATTGGTAGTGGTTTATGCCTTTGACAAGTTTCAGGCTTACTTGGTAGAAACTAAGGTGATTGTGTACACTAACCATACATCAATATGGTACTTATTTGTGAAGAGGGATGCTAAATGAAGGCTTATTCGATGGATCTTACTACATCAGGAATTTGAATTAGAGATAAAAGATCAGAAGAGAGTAGAGAATCAGGTGGCTAATCACTTTCCTAGACTAGAGGGCAGGAAACATGTTGATGAAAAAGTTGGGATTACAGAGACGTTCCCCAATAAACAGTTGTTTGCTATAAATACACCTGAATTTCCTTGGTATATGGACATGGTAAATTTTCTGGTAAGGAGATATGTCCCCTAGACACTACTCAGGTACAAGCTAGGACCAAATCAGCTGGCTAAAGGATGTATCTCTGAAGAAGAGGTAAATGAAATTCTAGAAAGTTATCATTCCTCCCCTATAGGAGACACCATAACGGAGAATAGACAATGTCTAAAATCCTCCATTCCGGTTTCATTGGGCAAACTTGTTCAAAGATGCACACACTTTTGTTAAAGCATATGATAGCTGCCAAATAACAAGTAACATCTCAAGGCGACTGAGATGCCTCAGAAAGGCATTATTGAAGTTTAATTGTTTGATTGTTAGGGCATCAACTTCATATTCACCAGCTTTGGGACCCCTTGACCCATCGTTAGTGATGAAACATATTTCTATAATAGGCTCTTTAATAACCTGCTAACAAAATATAATATGAAGCATAAAGTGGCTACAGTATATCATCCACAGACCAGCGATCAGGTGGAGGTGTTTAATAAGGAGATTAAGAGGATTCTTGAAAAGATGGTGAGCATTAACAAAAAATTACTGGGTGAACGAGCCAAATGATGCACTTTGGGCCTACAGATGCTTTGCTTATAGGCTAATTTTTTAGGAAAGTGTGTCATCTACCTGTCGAATTAGAACACAAACTATACTGGGCAATTCAGAAATTGAACATGGATATGGAAGCTGCTGAGGAGAAAAGATTGTTACAGCTATATGAGCTTAATAAAATTTGTCTGAGTGCATATGAGAATGTTAAGTTGTACAAGGAGCGTACTAAGAAGTGGCATGACAAGCATATTTAGCCTCGTGAGTTTGAACCCGGGCAGAGGGTGTTTCTCTATAACTCAAGGCTAAAGTTGTTTGGGAAAAAGTTATAATAAAAATGATCAGGTCCATTTGAGAAAGTGAGAGTGGCCCCACATGGTGAAATTAAGTTGAAATCAATAGGTCAGACAAGACTTTCTTTGTAATACCCCAAAGCCCTAATATCATACCCAAGGGTTTGAAATGGAAAAATACAATTTTCTACACCAGGTAACAGAACGAGTCCACCAGTAACCTGTGAGGTGCACCACGAGTCGTTAGGTGACTCGTGGGGAGGAAGGAAAACTTTGGGATTTCTTGGTTTGGGGTTTGACCACGAATGAGCACCACGAGTCGTTATGTTAGCAGTGGTCAGGAGTTTGAATCGAAGGTTGATGGTTTTGACAGTGCTCCTAACGATTCATCACCACGAGTCGTGGTGTCCCTTGTTGTGACCAATGAAGGTAAGCTTCCAGTTCTGCCGAAGAGTTCAGGCCACGAGTCATGGTCAGTGACGACGGGTCATCTAGTCCCTTATTAAGACTGCAGTGTGTATTTTCCTGCGAATTTACTTAGGGTTTTCCATAATTTCTAAGATGTTAAGGCCTAAATTATGTCTTTTTAATCTTAGAAAGGTGTATTTTAATAGGGGTTAACTCATCCTAAGCCTATTCCTCTCAATGCACGCAAGCCTAGTAGTTCTAAGGTGTTATCAAGCTTAGATTCATCAAGTTCTTCCCCAAATTCCTTTAGGCTCTCAAGTGGGTTGTGAAATCAAATTCTCCCAGGTATGTAGGGTTATGAATTGGTATATCCATCCACTCCCATGCCCAATCTCTCTACAATTTCATGTGATTTCTAAGTTGATGAATCTATGGGGTTTTAACCCAACTTGTGAATTTTCTAACTATCTATCATGGGTATTCTCTATGCATGTTTCTAATGTTGAATTATGATTTATGGGCATGTTTTATAATGTTTTCAATTACAAATTATGATTTCAAGTTTTACAAATTATAATGCCAAATTATGAAAGTTCATGAAAAGATGAGATTATGATCTATGTTTTCAAGCATGATGAGATGTATATGATGAAAGTATGATTTCGAATTATATATATATATATATATATATATTCATGTTTTGACTACCAAAGTCTATTTCAAGCATGTTTAAGTATTGGGAAAGCCCATATGATCAACTATGTTTCAGGATTTATCTAAATTTCATGTTATTAGCTTACCACATGGTTTTGGAGTCTAGACTCCCACACTTGTTCAGCTTGTGGTATGGTTTGAGACAAGGCTCTTCATGTTATGTTTTTAGAATATATATATCATGTCATGATTCAGCTTCGTCACTAGAAGATGGTCAGCTTCATAGAAAAATGATGGAGAGAATATGCATACTTTTGGGAGTAGTGTCTAGAACCGAGTAGGCTAAGGGTCAGTCAACCTTATGCCCCAGAACTATGTGCTAATGTAGGTATGTTCAGATTATTTAGGACCTCCCTTGTGTGCTTCCCCTATCCCCAAGGGGCCTTCAACTTGATATCGATATCATGGCAACGTCCTTAGCCCTGGCAAGGCTTTGGACGGGTTTGCGCAGTTGAGTGTAATAGTCGGGACCATGTAAGCTATGTCGTGGTAATGTCGATTATATGAAGAGTCTCCCATTGTTCCTCATGATTTCAGTTATGCATGTTCATCAGTTAAGATATTATGTTTCAACAGGTTTGACCCAATCTTTAGTTTTACTTATATTATTAGTTTTTAGCTTTGGGTCATTCGATTTAGTTATGATATTCAGTTATGTTACGTCATGTTTTCAGATAATATCATGCAACCCTACTCTTAGACTCTTATGATGAAATTTTTTTAATATGCATGATCTCTAATGTTACTTACTTAGCAATTTTACTTATCTTGCATACTTGGTAAATTCCATGTACTGACCGCATACTTTATGCTGGATTGTTCTATGATACAGACTCAGACATTCAGGATCAGTCCCGCCACTAGCCAAATCATCAGTGTTAGTATCTCCCAATCATAGTTGGTGAATACTCATCTTTCGAGGGCCCTTGTTATTAGTTATATTCAATATTTCTAGTTTCAGACTTTAGTGAGTTAATTGGGGTCTTGTCCCATCAACTCGTCAGTAGTAGAGGCTTATCAGACATAGTATGTATTCAGCTTCAAACTTGTATTATGTATTCAGTTATTTGATGTTTTCAGATTTTCAAACTTTCTTTATTTTATTTATGTTAGACTTCCACATTATTATGTCGAGTTAAGATGTCATGTTCATGCCATGGGTCGACTTGGAGCCTCTCGGGGTTATTTTTCATGTGTCTCAATTCGGGCCTATGTTCGGGTCATGAAAAATTTGGTATCAGGGCATTAGGTTTTGAAGTATCCTAGGGTGTCTGAAAACCAGTTAAGTAGAGTCTGTTTTATGGGTGTAAAGCACGCCACACTTATGACGAAGAGGATACGAGACGTTTTAGAAAATATTCCCTTCTATCATGATTTATGTCGTACGGTGAAATGTCTCTCTATCCTTTTTACTCATGTTATACGCATTTGCATAATCATGCCTCCTCGCTGAGTTAATGGAAAAAGAAATGATAACTGAAATGGCCACAAGAATGGCAATGAAAATAGGCACCAGTAGGCCCCACCATCCCCGAGGATCATGTGCCCGAGTAGGTGGCCCGAAGAGTTTAGGGCAGCCGTATAGATGCTAGCTCAGGATTTGACCACCCAGGTCAACCAATAGGCGGTAGCACATGTCCCTCAGAATGGGAATGCGACAACAGTGAGAGTCAAAGATTTTCTAAGGATGAACCCTCCAGAGTTTCTTGGGTCAAAGGTGGACGAGAATCCACAGGAGTTTATTGATGAAATTCTGAAGATCACCCGGATCATGGGGGTAACTAGGGAGGAGTGTGCAGATTTAGCCTCGTATAAGTTAAAAGGAATTGCGCACATATGCTTCAGGCAATGAAAGAGTAGTAGGACAGTTGGGGCAGGACCCATTGATTGGGATGAGTTCCATACCGCATTTCTGGATCGGTTCTTCCCTCGTGATATAAGGGAGATTAAAGAAGCTTAGTTTTTGGACCTAAGGTAGGGTAATATGACTGTTCAAGAGTATGCTTTGGAGTTGCTCGCTTGTCCAAGTATGCACCTGAGATGGTGGCAGACTAGAGGGCTCGAGTGAGTCAGTTCGTGCATGGGATAGCAGACTATTTGGCCAAAGATTTCCAGATTGTGATGCTTCATCAGGACATTGACTTCTCCCGGATAGTTCTATATGCCCAGCAAATAGAGGCGGTGCAGGTAAGTGAGCGGGAAAGACAGGGCAAGAGGGACATGATCGATAGCTTTGGATTCTCCCAGTAGAGACCTAGTGGTGGGCACTGTCAACAGTCCCATCAGAGATCATCAGCCCTAGTGCCATCAGCTATGAGTGTGCCATCCAGACCTAGGCGCGATTAAAAGCGACGAGCATCAGGCTCTTGAGGTTAGGGGAGCAGATCTGTGGAGCCCAGTATTCCAGCTTGTGATTGGTGTGGCTGGAGGCACATAGGTTAATGCTTAGCAGGATCAGGTGCATGTTTCGGGTGTGGAAAGCCTGAGCACATGCTCAGAGAATTTTTAACAACTAGACAGGGCCATGGTAGAGGCCGAGACCCAACCACTAGCTCAACAGCCCCACCACCATGCTCAATTCAGCAGGAAGCCTCCACTAGTGCAGGCGATGGTCAGCGTCAGAACAGATTTTATGCTATAGCATCTTGTCAGGAGCAGGAGGTCTCCCCAAATGTAGTCACTAGTATGTTATGAGTATTTCACCTTGATGTATATGCATTGTTATATCCAGGGGCTATCTTATCTTTTATGATGCACTATGTTGCTAGAAGCTTTGGAGTCAGTCTCGAAATCCTATCAGACCCTTCTCAGTCTCTACTCTAGTCGGTAATTCAATTATAGCTCGATGGGTATATAGAAATTGCTCTATCATAGTCCTTTAGAAAGTCACCTCAGCATATTTAGTAGAGCTAAACATGATAGATTTTGATGTTATTTTTGGCATGGATTGGCTACATGTATGTTATGCCTCAGTAAAATGTAGAACCCGTGTGGTAGAGTTCTGATTTCCAGGTGAGCCAGTCCTAAAATGGAAGGGCAATTCAGTTGTGCCCCTAATTCACTTCATTTCCTACTTTAAGGCTAGTAAGATGATTTCTAAGGGTTGCGTGTACCATCTAGTTAGGGTTAAGGATTCTACATTCGAAACCCCTACTATTTAGTCAGTTCCTTTAGTGTGCAAATATCCATAAATGTTTCTAGATGATTTACTGGGAATTCCTCCCGAGTGGGAGATCGATTTTGGTATTGACCATCTTCCCGATACGCAGCCTATATCTATTTCTCCTTACAGAGTGGATCCAGCTAAGCTAAAGGAGTTGAAGGATCTTTTAGAAAAGGGTTTTATCAGACCTAGCAAATCCCTATGAGGTGCACTAGTGCTCTTTGTCCGAAAGAAGGATGGTTTCCTTTAAATGTGCATTGATTATCGACAATTGAACAAAGTCAACATCAGGAACAGGTATCCTCTCCTCGGGATTGATGACTTGTTTGACTAGCTTCAAGGTGCCAAGTGTTTCTCAAAGATAGACCTCAGATCCCGATACGATCAGCTTAGTGTTCGGGAGAGTGACATTTCGAAGACAACCTTCAGGACTCATTATGGTCACTATGAGTTCGTAGTTATGTCTTTTGGACTAACAAATGATCCTGTAACTTTTATGGATTTTATGAATAGGGTGTTCAAGCCATATTTGTATATGTTCGTGATCGTGTTCATAGATGATATTCTCATATACTCTCGGAGCGAAGAGAAGCATGCTGCTCATTTGAGGGTGGTACTACAAAGTCTTAAGGATCGCCAGTTGTATGCTATGTTTAGCAAGTGCGAGTTTTGGTTAAACTTAATGGCATTTTTGGGTCATGTGGTGTCAAGTGAGAGTGTACAGGTGGACTCTCAAAAGATAGAAGCGGTGAAGAATTGGCCTAGACTAGTTAGTCCTTCAAATATCAGGAGTTTCTTGGGTTTAACCACTTAGTAACGGAGGTTTGTTGAAGGGTTTTCATCCATTGAAGCACTGTTGACTAAGTTGACCCAGAAGAAACTGAAGTTTCAATGGTCAGAGGCTTGTGAGAAAAGCTTCCAAGAGTTGAAAACTCGACTCACCTCAGCACCAGTGTTGACCCTACCTGAGGGTACCAACAGGTTTGTGGTATATTGTGATGCTTCAAGGATCAACCTTGGTTGTGTATTAATGCAGCACGGTAAAGTTATAGCCTATGATTCTATGAAGTTGAAGGTCCATGAAAAGAACTATCCAACTCATGACCTCGAGTTGGCAGTGGTAGTATTTGCCTTCAAGATTTGAAGGAACTATCTGTACAGGGTCCATGTAGATGTGTTTATGGACCACAAAAGCCTACGCTATGTGTTTACCCTGAAGGATATAAATCTACAACAGAGGAGGTGGTTGGAGATTCTTAAAGATTATTATATGAGCGTCCTTTATCATCCAGGAAAGGAAAATGTGGTGGCAGGCGCTCTTAGCAGGCTTTCTATGGAGAGTGTGTCCCACGTAGATGAGAAAAGGAAAGAGTTAGTGAAGGATGTGCATCGGCTTGTATGATTAAGAGTTTGTCTTGTTGACTCGACGGGTGGTAGTGTCATTATGCAGAATGAATAAGAATCTTCCTTGGTGATCGAGGTCAAAGCTAGACAAGACGAGGACCCTATTTTGGTATAGTTAAAGGAAGCAGTTCAAAATCAGAAAGTTGAGGTCTTCTTCCAAGGGGGAGATGGTGTGCTTCGATATCAAGATTGTTTGTGTATTTCGGGTGTTGGTGATTTGAGAGATCGGATGTTACACAAGGCACATAGTTCCAGATATTCTATACATCCAGGTGCCACCAAGATGTACAGTGACCTACAGAAAATCTATTGGTGGAATGGAATGAAGGACATAGCAGAGTTTGTGGCTAAGTGTCCGAATTGTCAACAGGTGAAGGTTGAGCATCAAAGACCTGGAGGTGTGCTCCAAGATATTACTATCCCTACTTGTAAGTGGGAGGATATCAATACAGACTTTGTTATGGGGTTGCCTCATACTCGCTGACAGTATGACTCTATCTGGGTGAATGTAGACAGGTTGACTAAAGCAGCTCATTTCCTATGGGTCAAAACTACCGATTCTGCGGAGAATTATGCCAAATTGTACATTCAGGAGTTAGTTCAGTTTCATGGAGTGCCCTTGTCCATCATATCAGATAGAGGTACTCAGCTTACCTCCAAGTTTTGGAGATTGTTTCAGAAGGGACTTGGCACACAGGTCAAGCTTAGCACAGCATTTCACCTGCAAACAGATGGTCAGGTCGAGCGTACCATTCAAACTCTTGAGGACATGTTGAGAACATGTGTGATTGATTTCAAAGGCAGTTGGGATGACCATTTACCTCTCATTGAGTTTGCATATAACAACAGTTAACATTCCAGCATATAGATGGCTTTGTTTGAGGCTCTTTATGGGAGGAGATGTAGATCACCTATTGCTTGGTTCGAAGTCATAGAAGCTGCATTGATAGGACCAGATTCTTTACATGAGGCCTTGGAGAAAGTTCAGCTTATAAGGGAAATATTGAAAACAACCCAAAGTCATCAAAAGTTCTATGCGGATGTGAGAAGGAGAGAACTTGAGTTTGAAGTTGATGATTCAGTGTTTCTAAAGGTGTCTCCCATGAAGGGAGTGATGAGATTCGGAAAAAAAAGGAAAACTCAGTCCCTATTATGTTGGTCCGTACCGGATTATGAGACGAGTTGGCAAGGTAGCATATGAGTTGGGTTGCCCTAAGAATTGGCTTCAGTGCATCTGATGTTCCATTTATCGCTCTTAAATAAGTGTTTTGGTAATCCAGCTTTGGTTGTTCTAGTAGAAAGTGTAGGTATGAAGGATAGCCTCAGCTACGAGGAAGTTCCAGTGAAAACACTTGATTTTCAGGTTCGAAAGCTAAGAAACAAACAAGTGGCTTCAGTAAAGGTTTTATGGAGGAATCAGCATGTTGAGGGAGCTACTTTGGAAGCCAAAGAAGATATGATAGCTAAATACCCAAATCTATTCTCTCCTGGCTTAATTTATTCTTGAGGTACCAATTTCCTCCTTAGTACTCCATTCAGTTTCATATTCAGTTCATGTGCTCTAGTTTATTTCATGTCAATGCATGTATGTATGATTCATGAATTCAGTTCGGCCATGCAATTCAGTCCGGAGTCAGTCACTCCATCAGTTTCCAGCTTTAAATGTTCGGTATGTGGTATGATAGTTGCATTCTCAGCTTTTCAGTATGTTTATCCCAAGGGGAAGATATTGTAATACCCCGAAAGCCCTAAGATCAAACCCAAGGGTTGAAATGAAAAAAATAGGATTTTTTGCACTAGGTCACAAGAAGAGTCATCCAGTGACCCCTGAGGTGCACCACGAGTCATTAGGTGACTCGTGGATAGGAAGGAAAACATGGTTGAGATTTCTTGGTTTGGGGGTTGACCATGGATGAGCACTATGAGTCATTATGTTAGTCGTGGTCAGGAGTTTGACTCGAAGGTTGATGGTTTTGACAGTGCTCCTAATGATTCGTAACCATGAGTCGTGGTGTCCCTCGTGGTGACCAATGAAGGTAAGCTTCCAGTTCTGGCGATGAGTTCAGACCATAGGTCATGGTCAGTGACGACAGGTCATCCAGTCCCTCGTTAGAACTGGTAGTGTGTATTTTTCTGCGAATTTACTAAGGGCTTTTTTGTAATTCCTAAGCTCCAAAGGCCTAAACTACATTGTTTTAAGCTCATAAAGGTGTGTTTTAAGAGGGATTAACTCATCCTAAGCCTATTCCTCTCCATGCATGCAAGCTTAGTAGTTCTAAGGGGTTATCAATCTTAGATTCATCAAGTTCTTCTCCAAATTCCTTTGGGCTCTCAAGTGGGTTGTGAAATTAGATTTTCCCAGGTATGTAGAGTTATGAATGGGTGTATCCATCCACTCCCATGCCCAATCTCTCTACAATTTCGTATGATTTCTAACTTGATGAATCTATGGGATTTTAACCCAACTTGTGAATTCTCTAAGTATCTATCTTGGGTATTCTCTATGTATGTTTCTAATGTTGAATTATGATTTATGGGCATGTTTTATAATATTTTCAATTACAAATTATGATTTCAAGTTTTACAAATTATAATGCCCAATTATGCAAGTTCATGAAAAGATGAGATTATGATCTATGTTTTCAAGCATGATGAGATGTATATGATGAAAGTATGATTTCGAATTACCCATGTCTATATTCATGTTTTGACTATCAAAGTCTATTTAAAGCACATTTAAGTATTGGGCAAGCCCATATGATCAAGTATGTTTCATGATTTATCTAAATTTTATGTTATTAGCTTACCACATGGTTTTGGAGTCTAGACTCCAACTCTTATTAAGCTTGTGGTATGGTTTGATCCAAGACTCTTCATGTTATGTTTTTAGAATATGTATTTCGTGTCATGATTTAGCTTCGTTGAAAAATGATGGAGAGAATATGCATGTTTTTGGGAGTAGTGTCTATCACCGAGTAGGCTAAGGGTCAGTCAACCCTATGCCTCAGAACTACGTGCAACGTAGGTATGTTCAGATTATTTGGGACCTCCCTTGTGAGCTTTCCCTGCCCCCAATGCATCTTTAGCTTGATATCGATATCATGGTAGCGTCCTTAGCCTTGGCAAGGCTTTGGATGGCTTTGCCCACTTTAGTGTAATAGTCGGGACCATGTAAGCTCTATTTTGGTAATGTCGGTTATATGATGAGTCTCCCATTGTTCCTCATAATTTTAGTTATTCATGTTCATCACTTAAGATATTATGTTTTCAACAGGTTTTACCCAATGTTCAGTTTTGCTTATGATTATCAATTTTTAACTTTGGGTCATTCGATTCAGTTATGTTAAGTCATGTTCAAATAATAGCATGCAAGCTCTACTCTCAGACTCTTAAGATGAAATGTTTATGATATGCATAGACTCTTAAGATGAAATGTTTATGATATGCATGATCTCTGATTTTACTTACTTAGGGGTTTTACTTATCTTGCGTACTCGGTACATTCCTCATACTAACTGCATACTCTATGCTGTATCATTTTATGATACAGGCTCAGACATCAAGCTCAGTCCCGCCGCTAGCAAGATCTTCAGTGTTAGCATCTCCTGGTCAGAGTTGCTGAGTCCTCATCTTTCGAAGGCCCTTCTTATCAGTTATATTCAGTATTTCCAGTTTCATACTTTAGTGAGTTAGTTGGGGTCTTGTCCCATTTACTCGTCAGTAGTAGAGTCTTATCAGACATAGTATGTATTTAGCTTTAGACTTGTAGTATGTATTCAGTTATTTGATGTTAAATTTTCAAACTTCCGCTATTTTATTTATGTTACACTTCCACATGATTATGTTGAGTTTAGATGTCATATTCATGCCATGGATCGACTTGGACCCTCTCGAGGTTCTTTATCCCATGTCTCGATCCAGGCCTATGTTCGGGTCATGACATTCTTGGTGAACGGTCAAAGAATCGAGCATTATCTTTAGGAAGACGTGGATATAAAGAGGACTTCAATATCCCTAAGGAAAGACTAAGAAGACTTTCATCATGCTGTCATTTAAATCAGGCGCTACTCAGGAGGCAACCCATGGCCTTGTAATGTATCATATATAAAAAGAGTGTCAAGTCATGACCGTAACTAAAGGAGCTTTTTCGGAGGCAACCCAATTTTTTTTCTAACATAGTTTATTTTTTGATAACTTGTAGGAATAAATAGGTAAAAGGCGTGAAAAATAACCACCAAGGAGCTGTTGCACCGCCCTTGGGACGAAAAGGGTGGAATGATAGTGCAAACCAAGTTCAGAAGGGTGGATTTCTCGTGCCATCTTTGCGCTAACCTTGCATACAGAAGGAGAAGAAGTTGTACCACCTCTTGCAATGCAAAGGTGGTACAGAGGTACACTTGGTCCAAAAATATTTTATAAAAAAGAAATTTCAGACCCCTCCCCCATTCCCCATTACCTAAAAATGATTTTGAGAGCAATAAGCATGAAACATTTCCCCCATTCTCCATAATCCCCATTACTTTGAAGAAAGATCTTCCTAAAGTTGCATATTCCTTCCTTCAACAATACAAAGTAAGAAAGTTCAACTATTTCACTATATAATTGTCATGATTTCATGAATTTTCCCTTTTACTTGTGTTCTTAAACTTTAAGTGTGGGTGTGGATTTTAGGTGAAATTCTTTGAATGTTTTGTGCAAATTCTTGTTGTTTGGTTGTAACACCCCAAAGTTTTCTTAGACTAAACTCGGGATTTGAAATTTGATCAGGCAGAGAAAACTGGATAATGCCTCAGCACGGGCCTCAATATGAGTCATAGGTTCATGGACTCGTAGTGTGTTGTCTAGAGAACTTAGCAGATTCTGATTAAGAAGTCACAATAGGTTCTCATGAATCGTACCAGGTCAATACGAGTTGTACCAAGGGTTCATGGCATGGATTCAAAGAGTTTAGTAGGAAATGGCAAGGAAACCACGACTAGATCCTATGATCCGTACCAGGGTGGTACAAATCATAGTGAAGGACGGTAGTAGGAGGTTCATAGAATTTTTGAGGAAGGATCAGTAGCTACAAAGACTCAATACGAGTCGTAATATGGTGGTATGAATCGTCGTTTCAGTCATGAGTTGAGATATTGTACACTTTAGACTTTTGGGCTATGTTTTGAACCGTTCTAGGTATATAGATAGACTCGAACCTGATGAATTTTATGAAAACAAGGTGTTAATATTAGTTATATATGTAAGAAGAGTATTGGATTAAATTTAAGGTCATAAGGAACCTCTAGCATAAAGTTGAGTTGAGAGCTCCCCTACCGATTGAGTTTTTCATATAAGTTCTTACAAGGGTCAACTTTAAACAATTACAACTCCCATTTTACAAAGTGGTTTTAGGTGATCCAGTATATAAAATTGAATCCCTTTGAGTCTTCTTTCCAATGCATCTAACCTTGCACCACTCTGAGTATAGAGTAAGAAGTTATAGCTAGTCTGGTGAAGCACTGTCAGGTTTGACGGACAAGACCAACCGAGTCACCACGAGTCATGATATGACTCATACCAAGAACCCATAGCAAGGGTTTCAGAAAGTTTTTAAGCTGTCCCAAAGCCATGGATATCACACCACGACCCATGGTATGTCACCACGAGTCAGGTACGACCCGTGACGACTAACAATCAGAATTTTAAGTGTGATTCTTCAAGAATATTTTTATAATTTCCTATGTTTTTAACTCCTAAACTAGTTTATTTTGAGCTTCCTAAAGGGTGTGTTAGAGTATTGTTCTAAGCCTAAAACCTCATTCTATTCCTAACACCTCAAATTGAAGATCAAATCCTCTTAAGGAAAACAAGGATTCTTCATCATCTTCTTCTGTATTTTCCTTGGGTCTTCAAGTCAAGTTACAAATTCGTCAAGCTCAAGTATGTAGGGTCATGAATGGGGAAAATCCTTCCACCCTCATGCCCAATTTCATCTCCAACTCATGAATTCAAGTATTCAATCAAGTTTTATGAAAATCCTAGTGTTAGACCCAACTTATATGAAATCTCTCATTATCTTTTATGAATTTGATTTTCCGATGCTTATATCTATGATTTATGATTATGATACATGTTTTCTACTAGAATCTCTCATGAATCTATGTTTTCAATTTTATGATGATTTTTCCCAATTATGCATGATTTTTTTGAATTTCAAGATTATGAACCTATGATTTCAAGCTATGAAATTTTATTCAAGTATGATTATGATTTCATGATTTAGAACAGCCCATGTAATATCAAGCATGTTTCACAATGATGTTTACGAGCCATGTGCATATTTTTGAGAGTAGTGTCTAGCATCGAGTAGGCCAAGAGTTCCAGGAACTCAGATCTCACAACTACGTGCCATCGTAGGTATATATTCATGTTCAAACCCTACGAGGATCACAAGTGATATCACGCCTCAATCGTTCCTTGGATTGGAAAGCTTGGAATGGCTCTCCCAACTTGAGTGAGATAGTTGGGCATCATGTAAGCACTCTCATGATGGTGTCGGTTATGATGAGTCTCCTATTGTTCCTCATGTTTTAAGTTATTCATGTTTATACCTTATGATATTATGTTTTCTAGCATATTTTACCCATTGATCCTTTATGAGCTTTTACTTATGATGTCAAGTATGTTAAATTAGATGATTTTCTTTTGAAAACCTTAGGTCATTAGATTTCAGCTTATGATGAATAACTCGTGTTTATGATTACTTCAAGAATATGATTTTTTGCATGTTGTCCTTACGCTCATGGTCTAGCTTGTTTTATACTTATGATTTCAAACTATAATTTTACTAGCGTATTTTACTTACCTTACATACTCAGTACATTCAAAATACTGACCACATAATCTATGATATATCATCTCATGATATAGGTTTGGGCGATCAGTCTCAGCCCAGATGTTAGCTCCGTTCCTGCTCCGATCTAGCTTATTCCCTGTTGGGTGAGTCCTCATCTTCCGAGGACACTTAATAGTTTACTTGTTTTGTTATGTCTTTCAGTTTCATACTTAGCGAGCTAGTTGGGTTGTTGTCTCATTAGCTCATCTTTTGACTAGAGGCTTTTTAGATGGTTATGTATTAGATGATTTTCGCGTTGTGACATGTCGTCCTTGTTCATACTTTATAACATTTAGACTTTCACTTATCTTACGCCATGATTCATTTCCACTTTATATATGCTCTCTTTCATACTATGCATGTTCCATTGGTTAGTTTAGAGCCCTTCATGATTCTAGGTCCTGTGTCTCAGTTCGTGATCTACGCTCGGGTTATGACATTGGTGATAGGGCGCTGAATTACAAGTCCTTATTCATTTGGGGAGGGTTTCTAACACTTCATTATTTGTCAAAGAAAGAACTTGGGTCTATGCCCATAAGGTGTTTGATAAAATGCCAACACACCACATTTGAGTGATTTACGAAGTCTTGAGTAGCATTTTACTCATAATTGATTTATAAAACGTTGAGAAACATTAAACATCAAGATTTTTGTAAGAATTAATATGTTCACATTTTTGTGCATAGGAGTGCCATGGGCTCATAGCGCCTGCTGATGTCGGTAATGGCTATGACATGGGCCGTTAGGACATTGTTTGTTTTATTTTGCTCCCTTTTCCTTTCTTTAGTTTATTGTAGCATAGTGTCACATAAGTGTTGGGTCATGTTGACCCTAATTAGAATGATATATGCCACACTAACACTTCAAACTCTATTTGATCATAGGAAATATGGTGCGACCTAAAGGTACCAATATGACTTCATCATCTTCCGTCACCCAAGAAAGAGAAGTAACTCCATGAAGCCCATCCCCCCCCCCAAGCAAGAGAAGTAACTCCTCCCGCCACTAAGCGGAGGAAAAATAAAGGGCGCAGTAAGAACTCCACTATACCTATCCCACCCCAACACAAAAAAAGATTTGGGCTAAAAAGTGTGCAATAATGGGGAAAAGATTAGTACATGAAGTTCCAACTCACCAGCTACTCCCATGAGAGGGCATTGGATGAGTATACTCTAAAGAAAAATTTCCCCCTCATCCATCAAGAAATCATGGAGATGGGATAGACTAAAGTATTCTAAAACCTGAGCCCAATGAAAATTGATGTGGTATTTGATTTATATGCCAATATTTGCTCCCACATCCCAAGTACTACTAAGACTGGGTGATATTGAGAGATGTGCCTCTTAGGGTGAAAAAAATCCTTTTCTCTATCCTTGGTGCTCCAAATCACTCAATAGAGTTGTTGAATAACTTTATGGAGCAGCTAGATTATAAGGTCATGAGAGATCTTCTTTGTGCACTTGGCTCTTTGCATCAGTGGGAAAGTTAGAATGACAGACACCAAAAACCCATCGTCAAATGCATATGAGCAAATTCCAAAAGCCAGCTCGAGTATGGATGAGGTTGATTAACAACTGAATTATGCCACTTGAAACTACTCTATAGTGAGTCAGAAAAGGGCTTCCATGATCTACTTCTTTATGATCAGATGACCGGTAGACATTGGGTACTGGATCATGAAGGATATGCATAGATTGAGAGATTCTAGGGGCAAACGTCTACTTTTTGGAAAGACTCTCACTTCACTAGTGATGCATAGGTCGATAGATATCTTGATCCCCGAGGTGATGAGGTCATTCCTACTCCAACTGAGATAGTAGATATCACTACTGTTCAAGGCCCAGATGAGATACTTAGGGCTAAGCTAACCCTGGAAGAGAAGAGAGACGTGAAAGCTAATATGCTTGCACGATTACATAAGATGATTGAGTGGTAATGTCACTAGGCTAGTATGGATTTCACTAAGTTAGATGCCCAGTTTCCCCTATTGCCAATCTCTAAGAATATTCCAGGAGAAGGGGTAGAGCTTCTAAATAATTAAGACATCAACACTAAGACTTGATAAGTACTACCTCTAGAGAGGGTGAAGATGAGGAATCGACTGTAGCTGATGATAATGATGCTGAGGAGGAGGATTCGTCTGATAGAGAAGGCAACGCTGAGGGTTCTGATGAGGATTAGGCCCTAGAGGGCCATAGGGAGTATCTCTTACTTTACTTTAGTATTTTATGCTTCTAGTGTGCATTGGGGACACTACAAGGTTTAAGTGGGGGTGGGAAATACTACCTTTATAACAATATTTTGAGATTTTTATGTCAATGCCATAATATAAATGAAAAGAAAAAAAGGTTTTGTTACCTTTTCTTTTTCCTTTTGTAGCTTCTTAGTCCAAATTGTTCGGCATAAACATCCACCCTTTAGTTTTTCTTTTGACCTCGATTCTTTTTCGAGTAGGTGCCCTTTGAACCAGGTGGATTTTATTTTTTTATTCATAGGTAAAAGACTTTTATTAATGATGGATGATTAACGATCATCTTGAAGGAAAATTAGATGATAGAGAAGAAGGAAGTCTGAGCCTTAGAGCCAGATTCTAGGTGCTTGAATTATGTGTTAATTTGACCAAATGATGCAAGTGTTGATTATGAGGTTGAAAACTTGCTATGAAAAAAATTAATGACCCCTTTTAGATACCTAGGCTCGTTTACTATACTTTTGTGTGATATTAAATTTTAACTATTGTTTACTTAATTGAGAGTCATCCATCATGAGTTGAACATATGCCATGTGTGTGAGATAAATTGCACATATTTTTATGCTTTCATATTGATATCTAGAACTTTCGCGGGGAATGTGCAAAGTGAAAGGAAGAATATTCAATCTAGGAGATGATATAGGTGTTCTTTGATTATGTTACTTTTATCCTATGAATTACCTATCCATATATGATATCCTTAGCTAGCCATTTTGAGCCTTTAGCCTATTCCATTGGTAACCACGATTAAAGTTGTATCCCTTTATTCTAATTGACCTTGAAGTTGATCCAAATAACTCCTAAGAAACTTTAATTGAAAAACAATTAAGTTTTGAAAGGAGCATAAGTGGAGAAGAAAAGGGAAAATTTGAAGACGGGAACCTAGTAGTATAGTAGTAGTAGTGGTGGTGGTAGTAGTAGTAGTTGTAGTAGTAGTACTAGTAGTAATGATAATAATAATGATGATGATGATGATAGTAGTAGTAATAATAATAATAATTGATCGTTCCTTAAAATTTCCAAATGATCATATGCTTAAGAAATGGAAAATAAGGAATAACAGAGGCTGCAAAAAAAGGGTAGAAAGTTAGCAAGTTGCAAATTGTGCTTAATAAAGTTGAAAATATTGTGAAGTATTAAAGTGCTTAGGGAGGTTAGTCACTGTTCTGGCCAAATAATTCCTACCCGTCCCTCTGCCTACATTACAATCCCTTAAGTCCTACTTGATCCAAAAATTTGGCATTCTCATATTATTATAGTATTGATACTAAGAGCAAGATTATGTTCGTCATATGTGCATGAGAAGTTCTTTATAAGAGTGAGCGTGAATGTCTTTATTTGTATGCTCATATGTGTGATTTTCATGTATTCTTATGAAAAATGAGGACGACTCTCTTGAAATGTGAGGGCACATATTTGAATAAAGATAGGTGAAATATTTAATTTCTTGGTTAGGTGATTATTTTCGTTAGTCGATAATCACAAAGCTTGAGTCAGATCCCGAGGCTAGGTTATTTTGTGAGAGACTATATGTGGAAAAAATTGGGTTGATGATGCATGTTGTAGAAATGCTTGGAAGGTGGTAATATGAGTCCTAATCCTAGAAGACCTGTTCAAATGGTGTGTTCCATATAGAGGAATGATCGAGAGGTTAATTTGCTTGCTCGAGGACGAGTAAGAATTTAAGTGTGGGGTGTTAATGTTGGGTCAAAATGTGCATATTTAACCGTTAGTTACCTCACATTTTAGAATTGTTAGTCTCCTTTTCTTGTTGATTTGATCATATTCTGCTTAATTTTGTGATTTAAGTGTGCGTAGGCAATATGAGTTAAAAAGAAGCACTTCAAGGCATTTTTGGTTGAAGCTGGAAGGAAGATCAATTGGGACAGTCTGTAAAGCAGTTGCACCACCCCCTATGATTCAAGGGTGGCGTATAAGTGGAAATGATTGCCATACAAGGGTCATAGCAAAGTTGGTGCAAATAATCCTGCCAATAGAATCGAAAGTGAAATATGGCGCCACCCCTTGGGACGTAGGGTGGCGCGAGGATGAGAAAGGTTTGCCACACAAGGTGGCGTGAGATTTCCTGACCAAGGAAATTAATCTCCATTTCTGTGCCACCCCTTACAAATGCGAAGGTGGTTCAAAGTCACAGGAATTTTCAACGACAGATGATGCAAAGACGGCGCTAGAAGACACTATGTTCTGAAGCTAAAAGGTACTATTGCATCGCAAGGGTGGAGGAAAGCTGCAGTATCCTAGTATAGTTAGGATTCTATTAAAATAATTTCTTTCACTACCTAGGAGGATATAAAAAGAGTTTTTGATGGTAGAAAAGGGCGTTCAACTTTCTGGAGGAGATACCTAGGGCAAACAACGACTTTCTTCGAGTTTGTTTATTTTACATTGTTTTATTCTATTAAACATTATACGCACATGAATTCTTTGAGTCTTGTATGAATCATGAGTAGCTAAACTCATTTATTCTAAGGGTTTGGCAAAAACATGAAGGTTGATATTTAAGAATTCATTTATTCTTAATTAAACTTCTCATGGTTGGTTTATTTGTTTCTTCTTGATTTTAATTATATGTTAGATTGATAACCTTGTAAATAATATTCATGGCCTATTGATTGAACTTGAAAGAGAGAATCGCGAGGTGAAAAGGAGAAATCGATTGAGTTTGTGAACCTTATAGGAAAAGAGAATCGATTAGCTACTGAGGATAGAAATATACCTTTCAACCCTACTTAGTTGATATAGGCAACAACTCACATACATTTTATTATTATTCAAAGACCATAGAAATATAGGCATTAAAAATAGTAAAACAATCTTTGAATTATCAAGAAGTTGTTCAGCAAAGTAATATTAACCTATAACAAATAACCTAGGAGAGCAGTTAAGTATAGCGATTTTGATAACTCCACAGGATAGTAAAATAGCCAAGACCTTGGATTTTAACCTCCATTGAACAAAATCAACTACAATATCATTCTTGTTACTTTGACTTTGCAATTTTAAATTATTAGGATAACCACAAATCTCAAGCGATAAACTGTTTATTTAGAATAGTCAAATAAGAATTCAAACTAGAATAATTATACTAACAAGTCTTTATGGGTACAATATCTGGACTTCATTGTCCTATATTACTTGAAGATCGTGTGTGCTTGCGCATGTATTTTGACATATCAGTTATCTTGTAGTGATCAAACCCTAGAAACATCCCCTTTTGTGCATCTTGGTGGGTTGATAGATTTCTAAGATTTTCAAGATGATCGAATGTTTATACCAATGTTAAGAGAGAAAAATTTATCCAAAACATTCGTAAAAGATTACCTAGGATGGTGGATTATCACCTTGGGTATAACATTATGACAGTTTACCATGGAATGACGATCCGTAATTCTTAATTGTATCCATGGTCAGAAAACCAACATTCAGGAGTCTATTTCTTCTTTTCTCTATAAAGTTCCATGGTTAAACCGTTCTAACGGTTCACCCCTAGTGTTGGCTTCTCTTCTCTTGTGTCCATGTTCAAGCATGGTCGTGGTTGGAAAACTATGATCATGAATTGAAAACTGTGACCAAGCTTAACACATATCCTTGAAGCTTCAATTTTTTTTCTACCCACTAGAAATCGTCATGCTTCAACGACGTCGACAATTGAAGCCATTGTTTCAATATTTTTTTCCAACTTCAAACTTAGTCCAATGTCTTAAGTTAGGCACTTTGGTGCATAGCTTAGGCCTTTTAAACTTGTGATATAGTTGTGTCCAAGCATCATAGTGATTTTACTACCCTCATGTGAACTCGGATGTATTTCAATGTTACTTACACCACTTTTTTGAGCTCATTTTTAATTAGGAAAATTTCTAGGGCTTTATATCCATCCCCAAGTTCGAGTTGGATTCCAACCGCGCCGACCTTCTTTTTTTTCAAGATAATTTATGTGCTCAATTATGGTAATGTTTTCATATCTTGAACTTATGCTCCTTATAGAATTGAATTAAGTCACAATCCTAATTCTCCAAGATTTTATAATTTTGTCCGTGGAGAAACTTCTCATGTGTACAACAAATAGTCTCCAGTTCTTATCTGAAGGACCTGGTTCTCTCTGTAATTCTGCATCCTTTTTTCTAACTTTAATGGTTCCTATTAGAAATCTAGTAAGACCTAGTTCTTGTATATATTTTTCTATTCTTCATGTACATTGATTATCACTTGTATATTATTTGTCAATCATCAAAACTTTATAAGATTTTGAATTAAGATTCAAATCAAAACATCTGAATAAACTCTCCCTTTTTGATAATGATAAATCCCATCACAACTTCATACTTCTTCATGTGCACTCTATAATCTTCATAATTTTGTGTGCTCTTCATCTACATTTTTCTTCTTAGTAAAAACTTTTATGTTGATAATCTTCCCCCTAAAAACAAGCTCCATTTATTATAACCCTCTAGATGGCTAGGTTGCTTGATCAAATAAGATTTGTGATCTCACATAATCAGCTATAGGGGCTCACTTTCTACTCATTTCAACCTTATAGATGGCTAGGTTTGAGGGCAAAAGCTATTCATTATTTTTTTTCACTTACAAAAACAAACATTTCAAAAGAACTTAGAATTCAAGTGGGAATAAACCCAACTCATCAAGAACTTCTTTGCAGCCTTGAACAGACTCAGCCTTCATGAAGAAGAGTGGATTGGCATATCTAACAGCATTGTGAATGCCAACATTGTCACTGCACTCAATTCTTGCCTTTTCATAACCAGACACGGTCTCTTTGCAGTCTTCCCTTGGGCTTTTCACCACTGTCACCTCACAAATATCTTCCTGGTGGTCCCCTTCTACTGTCAATTTGTACTTTCCATCCTTATCAGTTACGCCCTCCACTGAGAACGTCTCTGTCTCTGTGCTGATGTTCCTGCACTGCAACTTCACTGTCGCGCCTATTCAAATACATAGAAAAAAGCGCTCTTAATTATGTTCAATAGAAAGTGATTCACAAGATCAATTTTTTTATGGGGTAATGTAATGTCAGATCTCGGACATCAAGTTGTGTATGATTAATAGAAAGAACTTTTATTTTATGTGGAGTTTATGAAAATTCGTAGATGCATTTAATGACTTTCATAAATAATGAAAATTTGACCTTCTATGACTGTGAAATCCGCATACATAAGTTTTGATACATATAATTGGTCCATAATTAGGGTAAAAATGAGAAATTTTGCACAATTGATGGTTGATTAACATTAAAATAGTCTGATCAATATGACAAATCATTTGAATGCTGATGAAATGAGACTAAATAGAGCGAAATAAATACAAAAAATGATTCACGTATAATTTATTCAGTGACTAGTTTGATGTAAGATGTAGTAATTGATTGTACACACAAAAATTGACCTAAGAAAATGTTACCCAATTCGGTATTCCTTTGTGACAATGAATTTACATGTATATGTATCGTCAAGTTGAAAACAACAAATTGGATGTTAGAAAAAATTCTATACCTTCAATGTTCTCGCTGAGTTTTGTCTCGAATTGGACACGGCACGTGTCACAGTAGACCTTGCCTTCAACATCAAAGACTTCGGGGTGGCAATGTGCAAAGTTGGCAAGGGCCACGATGCAAAGAGCAGAGAGGAGCATAATAGCCTTTGCCATTTTAATTGGATTTTTTTTGTGGCTGTTTTATTGATCTGTTTTTTTTTGTTGTTTTTATTCTTCTTTTATTTTATTGCTCCTTCTCTTTTTTATGTGTCCTGATTGAGTACAATGAAATGACATTTTTATAGTGAAAAGAAGTTGAGAAAAATAAGGTTGAGCAATAACAGTTTCATACATAACCACAAAATGTTATTTTTTTAAAAAAAGAATAATAATAATAATAATAAACTAAATATAGCAATTGACTCATTCTTAGTTTTTATTTTATGTGGTTATAAAAGTAGTAGTAATAAATTCTTTTAGCTACAAATTTAGATTGGCTTGGAGTTATTATGATTTGGAAAATTTGTATTAATATCTGTATGATACGATGTGCAGATATTATTAAACTATGTTCTCATTTATTTGAGCACATAAAATTACACTAATTTTATAAAATTTTAACTATCATTTCATTTCTCAATGCAATTAATACGCCCATCTATATAGTTAATGATATGAATCATATAGTTATTCAATAATTTTATATTCTTTATTTTTATTTATTACATTATTTACCATTTAGCAGCGATGAAATTTAAAATTTGAACATTATATATTCGAGTTCGGAATTCTATCATAACCCATTTGATTTGTTGGATTCGAGCTATATTGTTTATACTAATTTAGTAATTTTGAACAGGTCAAGTAAAAATTAGTGAATTCCTATGAATCCTTGAGCACTTAACTACATCTGCCCTTGTTATTTCTTATTTGGATCGGCTTAGATTTCTTTTGTTTTTAATAGGAAAATACTATTGCCCAATCGACCCTAGAAACTTCACACACATGTTCATTCGATTTGGTTTGAGTTTTTACATTTTTCGGTCTGATAAAATCACACTCAAGATGAGATTTCGAGTTTGAATTTGAAATGAAGGAACTCTTTGTTACGTGTGTTTTCTTATTTAAATAAATTTCATGCGGTGTATATTAAAATTAATCGAATCAGTAAATTTTATATATCAAATAATTATATAAAAAATAATACTTAAGATTAGTAATTTTTACAATAGTTTTTCTATTACATTGAGAGGCCAAAAAGGGAGATCACTTTTACCTACATTAATTAGGATTTATTTAGTTAGATATAAGCAATTTTTATTTCTAACACTTTAGCTAAAGTCGGTACCTATTTGATACATGAATCGAGCATTTTGGGAATAAGTCTCAAAAATAAAGTCTCACACCTGAGTTTCAAAACATTTCGCAAGTGTCTTGTTCAGAAATGAGCCCTAATAAATTTGAGAAAATCTTGTTAAAACATTGATTCTGATTAGTAGACACATAAGGAATGATATTAGATTGTTCAGTATGTATTTTTCTTCAATTTTCTAATTTTTATCAGGGGCAAGGAAAGAGAAAATGGGGGAGAGAACTATAAGATGAGGAATAAAATTCTCACCAATAAAGTAAAAGTTCAGATAGTCAATCAATTGAACTAGAATTTAATTAAAGTGTTAAAATAAAAATTAAGCAAGCTTTTGAGGACGTTTATGTATTTGACCATTAATTAAAGAGTGAATAATTATAAGCTTCCTCACCTATTATCGTTTTGTGAGTTTCATATCTAAACTAGTGAAATTGTCCGTGCTTCATAAAGCTATAAAAAAATTAATAAATTTATATATTTTCACTCTTTATATATATATATAGAGAGAGAGCTTGATAGTTTCTTAGTTTAACATAGTAGTGTGTAACATTTATATCCAAGTGAACCTTGAACGTGGCCATGCCGGAGGAAGAAAATCTGGTAATCTTTCCCATTTTCCATCACCTCCAACTCTAAAACCCCTTCCAAAGCAACAATCATTACTCCAACCCCAACTGTTAATCCCTGATTATGCTAGATCACTAAATGGATTTGATGACAAGA
This sequence comes from Datura wrightii, assembly GCA_035772735.1. Taxonomy (NCBI): domain Eukaryota; kingdom Viridiplantae; phylum Streptophyta; class Magnoliopsida; order Solanales; family Solanaceae; genus Datura; species Datura wrightii. The sequence goes on along the minus strand of JASDFA010000020.1, from coordinate 108,171,985 downwards.
CAAAAGAGATTAAGACAATCCAGAGGAGAGCACTGTCTATAGTCAATGGAGAGCCAATTATCCACTGCACAGAAGAAGCGATTAACAAGATGAATATTTCAGAGAACCTGCAGTAGGCTATAGTGGGTAAGTTCACAAGCGTATGGTCGTCATTGGAAGAAGTTAGAAAGTTGATCCCTCAAGAATGTGGCATAAAAAGAGAATTCCAAATTAGATACCTTAGACATCGTCATATGCTGATTAGATGTAAATTTCTGGAAGACTTTGTTATAGTAATGTCAAAGAACTTATATTATCTTAGAGGAAATACGGATTAATTCTTCATAGGACGCCCTTGATATATGATGCGAAATTCAGACAGGATTAGGAAACCACACAAGCAGTGGCATAGGTGGCCTTCCCTAATCTCATGCCTACCTTTTTTGAAGAAGCATTATTTTCAATAGCGCCAGTAGAAGGAAGACCATTATGGTTGGACATGGCCACAATAAACAAAATTCAACCGAGTTGTGTACGAGTAAAGGTCCAAGTGAACTTGCAGACTAAATTGTCAAATCACGTCATCATGGAGATAGCAGATGAAGGCACGGGAAGAATAAAGAGGGAGAGAGTAAAGATTCAGTGTGACTACCTGCCCAAATACTATTATAATTGCAAAATGTAAGGCATTCGACAGAAGACTGTAGATTTGGTATAAAGGCAACAATGATTATCCCTGATCAAGGGAAGCAACAGATAAGGAATATATAGGCGCAGGAAGAAGGTAATTCAGGAGAAAAGATAAGAATACAATTAAAAAAATTTCCACCAGGTTTCTGTCCAGTGAGAGAGTGGTAGAAAATCATAAGATTTGGTAAACAGTAAAGGATAATTATTATTGCAGTGACTTCAAAATTAGATCTAAGAGGGGGTGAATTTGGCCTAACACTTATTTTTTCAAATTAAAACTTTTTTTAAAATTATCTTTTGTGACGGAAACAGACTTAAACTCTGTTCCTTTGAGCAGTATCTGAATTCAAGCAGAAAATGTAAAGTGCAAAAAGTAAAGCAAAGAGATGAGAATTTTTACGTGAAAAACCACCCAGGCTTGAATGGGTGTAAAAAACCATGACCTAATCCCTAGTAGGATTTCAACTTAACTCCACTAAACACTGAGCCAAATTCAGATTGCAAACCCCCGCAATCCAAGTACTTACCCTTAAACCCTTTACAAAGTTCCTAACCTGTATAAACTACCCTTAGTTTAACAAGATGAACTTTAACACAATTACAACTGAAAGAAAACAGAATTGAAATAAAACACGTTCAATGATTCACTACAAATTGACCCTAGACCTAGACTGTAACGAAATAGAACCAGGGGACAGTTTCTAGCACCGGTTAACTCTCTTCAACTTGAATGCAAATGAATGCTCAAGAATGATGAATTTTCTGAAGAGTAATTCGTGAGTGAATGCCTTTCTGGATGTGGTGGCCTCTTTATTTACAGTACCCGAATGTACCAGTTTGACTTCAACTAAGAGAAGGAAACTTTGGACTCCTTTTTCTTATTTGATCTTCATAGAGTCCTTATTGACTCTAAGTTCCTTTCTCCTATTTCCTGCAAATAATTAAGAGACTAGGGCAACCAATTAGTAGCACACGTTTTATGTGAATAACGCACCAAGTATTAATTGGCCAAATCCTTAATTAATTTAATGTTTCAAGTATATTTTAAATCATCATCAGACATCATTAAAACAAATTCCAACAATAATAGATTACTCAAAGTAATGGAGGTTGAAATTGTAGTAACCAACAAATTTGATGCTCTTAGTGATGACAAATAAAAATATGCTTGAATACATGTACACTCATTTTACTTAATCAATAGTTAGGCAAAAACCAACAATTAAGCATAACTTTCCCCCTTTTGGCATCAGTGAAAAGGAAACAAGCATATCTAACAAACACACCACTGATGAACAAGCCAAGCATTAATCAAGTTAGAATAAACAAAATAGGAACACTTGATAGTATACAACCCAAAACATATTAAAACTAACAATGCTCAGTACAGGAAAGAGGTTCAAGGATTAGGGTCAGTAGGTGGTTCCATAGTCGAGGAAGGAACAATCGATGGGGACAAACTCCGAATTAGGGATATTAGGTCGTTATGTCTATCCACAGCAGTGTCCTCATTCCGAGCCATCTGAGCTTTCAACTATTCAATTTCCAAGTGCAGGGTCTGATTCTCCATCTCCAGATTCATCATAGCCTAGTTCTCCTTGGGAGGTGAGGAACCAGCAGCACTAGAGGAACCACCCACTCCACTCACATGGAGGGAACCTCTAGATTCATAATAGTCAAGGGCATCATATGTCAAATAGTGCTCTACTGAAGAAAACTTGACTCCCAATTTAGCAAACGCACTGGTTAACAAAAATCCATAAGGAAGTGTGTGATTCTGGCTAACATCATGTACAACCTTGTTGAGATAAGTAATGATCAGGGCAGGGAAATTGATAGGCATTACACGATCAAGCAGTTCCATTAAGGTCAAGTCTAAATATGAGGCAGCATCCCGACGTTCTTAAAGAGGAATTAAATTCCTTATCACAAAAGTAAACAAGAACTTGTGATAAGGAGACATTGATCTTTTGAAGACCTTAGACACAGATGTCCTAGAGGAATCACCAGAGAATTTTCGAACAATTTCTAGAGGTGTCAAAGGAGGGGAGAAGATTGGTCGATTTGTTCTTTTGACAGGTAGCAAACCCAGTGCAAGAGATACCCAACAAAGAGCCCAACTTAGTGGAATCAAAAACTACAAGAACATTCCCCACCCTAGCAGTAACACATCCCCTTGAAATAGAAAAATGCTTGAAGAAATCGACAACCTTTTCCTTAGCTACACAAGCATCCCTGTTTGAAAAAATCGGTTGCCAATCCTGAGCTTTGATTTTCAACCACAAATCGTTCAAGTATGGATCAGAGGAAGGAAACACCATCTTACCTTTTAGCAACTTCCTCTTAGAGAAGGGTTTAACCTTTGATTTGGAAATATTGGGCTTGAGAATAGTAGTGGACCCACCTGAAGATCTCCGACGAGCCCATGTGTGAAAGACCGGATCGGAACCACAGGATTTTTTGGATCTGGACCCCACTTCTTGACTAGAGGGAAAAATTCTCTTGCTGGAACCTTTCTGTAGCAACGATATGGGAACAAGATCATACTCACTAGCAGAATCATAAAGAGATATTTTGTCAGGAGAGTCATCACACACAAGAGGTAAAGGCAGTGTTAGCCGAAGCAGAGCATGTTGGAGAAGGAGATTTTGGAACAGAATCTTGAGAGACATACTGACTTTGGATATTGAAAATTAGAGTGGCCAGGTCAACCGGAGCCGATGAGGTAGGGCTCGGACTTCTCATAGACTTCTCTGCAGGTGAGAGCGAGGAAGGGGCAGTCTCCATAGATGAACTCGGGGAGGCCACCAGTGGTGGATCAACATGCGGACCTAATGATCCTTCAATCGGAGGTTATAGAATGGTAAGAGGGGGGATAGAAATAAGGTTTTCAATGCTGGGTATGGGGCTTTCCGGTGGAGCAATGGGGAGCGATGTGGGTTGAGATGTTGTGGAACCGATAAGGACGGGAGGGGTAAGGGAGGTGTCTGGTGAAGAAGCATCGGGGTGGCCGATAGGTATGGTAGACATGATGATGAGGGGAAATCGGTGAGAAAAACGATGAGGGAGAAGAGGGGATTTCTAGAAGATGGAAGTGAGATGGGAAAAGAACCGAGATTAATGGGACATAAATGTGACTAGGTGAATGACGGCTGAGCATTGAAGTCAATTAATATGAAAAAGGAACTGTACCTTTGTTGTGTTCCCTTGATGCCATGTTTGCATCCCTTTTTCCTATGTATGCAAAGATGTTCACAGTCAGTAAGAACTGACGAAAATATCCCTCAAGATAGTCGTCATCCATCCATCGTCGGGAAAAGCCCTTTTTTTAATGACAAAAGAAGGAAAACTATGAACCTTATGTTGAGTCAACCTTGATTAACCCAAACGCCATCCTAATTTTTTCAAATTGTTCTCTACCAAGAGCTTTAGTAAAAATATCAGCAATTTGATTATCGATTTTACAAAATGGCATCGATATAAGACCTTTTTCAACATTATCCCTTAGGAAGTGATGTCTAATATTTATGTGTTTTGTTCTCTTATGCTGAGATTTTTAGCAATATTTATAGCACTTGTGTTATCACAATAGATAGGCACAGTGCCCATGTCTAATCCATAATCTCTCAATTGTTGTATTATCCACAGAACCTGAGCACAATAGGATACAACAACTACATATTCAGCTTCAATTGTGGGCAGGGCTATGGAATTTTGTTTCTTTGTAGACCAAGAAATTAAACATAAACCAAGAAAGCTAGCCATACCTGATGTTCTTTTCTTGTCTGTAAGAGAACCTGCATAGTCGACATCTACATATCCTACTAAATCAAGATTGCCTCCTTTGGGATACCACATACATGGATTATCTGTTCCCTTAAAGTATCTTGGAATACTCTTAACTGCAGTCATGTGAGATTCTCTAGAAGAAGATTAAAACCTTGCACATAATCCAACACTAAACACAATATTTGGTCTGCTAGCAGTTAGATACAAAAGAGATCCAATCATACCCCTATAGCTTTTGTCATATTCTAGATTTTCATGTTCATCAATATCTAGCTTAGTGGCATTAGCAATAGGTGTATCAATTGGTTTAGCAGAATCCATGTCATATTTCTTAAGCAATTCCTTAATGTATTTTTGTTGATGGATCATTGTTCCATTCGAAAATTGTTTGATTTGTAACCCTAAGAAGAAGTTAAGCTCACCCATCATACTCATTTCGAATTCACTACTCATCAACAAGGCAAATTTATTACACAAGGATTTATTTGTTGCACCAAAGATAATATCATCTACATACACTTGTACAACCAACAATGAACCCTTTTCTTTTCTTTTTAGAAACAGAGTGTTGCCAATTTTCCCCCTAGAAAAATTATTTTTCATAAAAAATTTTGAAAGGCGCTCATACCAAGCTCTAGGAGCTTGTTTCAATCCATATAAGGCCTTATCCAATTTTAAAACATAATTAGGAAATTCAGGATTTCCAAAGCTAGGAGGTTGACGGACATATACCTCTTCCTTCAGTTCCCCATTTAGGAACGCACTTTTGACATCCATTTGGTAGAGGGATTCCATGTAAGCAGCAAAGGCAATCAGCATTCTTATTGCCTCCATTCTTGTAACCGGTGCAAAGGTTTCTTCATAATCGATGTCTTCTTCTTGGTTATAGCCCTGGACCACCAGACCGGCTTTGTTTCTGGTGACTGTTCCCTGTTCATCAAGTTTATTTCGAAATACCCACTTTGTTCCAATGACAGTACGTCCCATTGGTGGTGGTTCCAGGTGTCATATTTTGCTCCTTTCGAACTGGTTGAGCTCCTCTTGCATAGCCATTACCCAATCTGGATCCTGCAAGGATTCACAATAATTTTTAGGCTCAATATAAGATAAGAAAGCATAATAAGCACAAAAGTTTCTCATGAAGGCCTTGGTTTGAATTCCCTTGTTCAGATCAGTTATTATTTGATCAAGGGGATGAGAACTTTGGTGCTTCCAAGGCATCAAAATCAATTTCTGTGGATTGTGATTTTGTGTATTAGGAACAGGCTTAGATGATGTTTCTTCCCTTGTTCATTCTTCTAGACCTACCCCTGTCTCATGATTTGTTCCCCTCTGAGTTTTCTAGTTCCTGCCTTGGTTCTGAGAGAACGTTCAAAGAGTCTGTTTCCAAGAGCGTTCCTTCATTTTGAGCTGCAGCACTTACCTGATAGGTTGAGGTGGAACTAACCCGATTTCCAGTTCCTCCTTGTTTTCCTGCAAGTCTGTCTCAACAAAAATGTTAGACTCATCAAAAATCACATGAATGCTTTCTTCTACACTCTTTGTTCTTTTATTAAACATTTTATAAGCCTTTCTATTTGAAGAGTATCCAAGGAACACTCCTCCATCACTCCTTGCATCAAACTTTCCTAAGATAGTTTTTCCATTATTGTGCATAAAACATTTGCTACCAAAAGTTCGCAAGTGTTTGATACTTGGTTTCTTGCCTTTAAGAAGTTTGTAAGAAGTTTTATCAAGAAGTGACATGATCATGCATCGATTAATTATATAGCAAGCCTTATTTACTGCTTTAGCCCAAAAACTCTTAGGAAGACCACTAGAGATTAGCATTGTTCGCACCATATCTTCTAATGTTATATTTTTTCTTTCAACAACCTCATTTTGTTGGGGAATTATCGGAGCTGAGAAATTATGATCAATTCTATATTTGAAGCAAAAAGCAGTAAATTTAGCATTCTCAAATTCTATGTCATGATCAGGTCGAATACTTATTGCATCTAAACCAAGAATTCGTTGAATCCTTTTTGCAAACATTTTAAACATGTCAAATGCTTCATCCTTAGAAGATAAAAATAATGTCCATGTAAAGTGAGAGAAATCATCAACAATTACCAAAATAAATTTCTTACCTCCACGGCTAACTACTCGCATGGGTCTACAGAGATCCATGTGAAGTAATTCAAGTGGCTTATAGGTGCTTATTACCTTTTTGAATTTGAAATATGATCTGATTTGTTTTCCTTTTGCACAAGCATCACACACCTTATCATCTTTAAATTTTATTTCAGGGAGATCAAGAACAAGGTTTTTTGAAACAAGTTTATTGAGTAATGAGAGGCTTACATGACCCAATCTCTTGTGCCAAAGAAGAACATCCTCATCTAGAACACTCAAACAGGTTAATTCATTTTCAGAAAGTGACATGATACATGTTTTATAAGCATTACTATGTCGTTTTCCAGTCAAGGCAATTTCCTCAGACTTGTTGTTGACAACTTTGCAATCAAGAGAAGAAAAGAACACAGTGTTCCCTCGATCACAAGTTGAGATATGCTTAGCAATTTGGGTTTCATCCCTTCAACCAAGTAAACATTATCAATAGAGTGAGAGAGTGACTTACCAATCTTACTTATTCTAACGACTGTGCCTTTCTTTCCTCCGCCAAAGGACACAGTTCCTCCATTTAAGGCTGTTAGTGAGAGAAAAAGTTTTTTGTTACCTGTTATGTGCTTGGAACAACCACTGTAAGATACCATTTTTTGTTGTTCCCTCTCACTTCAGCATGCATACACAATCAAGGGTTAGATTTAGGAACCCACACCAGTTTGGTTCCCTTTCTTTTAAAAGCTTGAGAGATCATATCGTTTCTAATCCACCTAACAATGTTTCCATTTTTCTTAAGAGCTTTTATCCTGGCTAAACATTCATATCTAACATGACCGGTATGTCCACAATGCCTACAAAGTTTATATCCTGTCAAACCAACATATTTTCTTTTTCAATCCGATTTGATAGGTTTGTTCTTGTAGACAAGACCAATTCGAGCTCTGTTATAATACTCATTTAGCCAGGTTAAAGCTTCAGATGACTTGTTCCACTTTTTCATCAGAGCAATGTCATTATTAGCTTGATTCAAGGTTACTTGAAGCTCGATACTTTTCCTTTTTACTTTGCACAATTCCTTTTTCAAGAAAGCAATTTTGGCTTCATGAAAACCTTGATCGTTGTTACTTATTTTACTGCTTGATGTTTTCCTTTCCTTGATGGTATTTAATTTAGCTTTTAGAGACGAGACTGTTTCCTTCAGCTTACTATTTTCAGTTTTCTGAACAGAGACAGTCTCCTCTAATTTGCTAATTTCAGCATTGAGTGTTTTAACAACATTTTCTGATTCAATTTTCTCCCTTTTTAAAACTTTGTATTCAGATTTCAAACTATAGAAAATTTTTAATATTTCACCCTTTTCAACCCTAATTTGCTGACATTCATCCATCAAGGAAAGTAACAATTTAGTCACCTTTCTTTTAGATAGATTGTGAACATGAAGTTTTAGGTCAGAGAGACATACCTCGGAGGAATCGCTGTTTGAGTCTGTGTCTTTGTCACTTTTAGCCATGATGGCCAGATCACTTTCACCATCTTCTTCTTATGATTCCTCATCAGAAGTTTCTCCCCAAGTAGCTTTCATGGCCTTTTTGAAAGCCTTTGATGCTAGTTCCTAACATTTCCTTGAGTTTCTTCTTTGTTCTTGTTTCAGGAGGGGACAGTCTTTTATCATGTGATCCATCTTGCTACACTTGAATTCATCCATCAAGGAAAGTAACAATTTAGTCACCTTTCTTTTAGATAGATTGTGAACATGAAGTTTTAGGTCAGAGAGACATACCTCGGAGGAATCGCTGTTTGAGTCTATGTCTTTGTCACTTTTAGCCATGATGGCCACATCACTTTCACCATCTTCTTCTTATGATTCCTCATCAGAAGTTTCTCCCCAAGTAGCTTTCATGGCCTTTTTGAAAGCCTTTGATGCTAGTTCCTAACGTTTCCTTGAGTTTCTTCTTTGTTCTTGTTTCAGGAGGGGACAGTCTTTTATCATGTGATCCATCTTGCTACACTTGAAGCATACTTGGAACTATCCCTTCTCAAATGACTTGTTTTTATTGCGTGACTCTCTTTTCTCTGATTTTTCTTTTCTGAAGAACTTTTTGAACCCTCGAACAAACATTGTCATTTCTTCATCATCCGATTCTGATTCAGCTTTTAGACTGAGACTACGTTCCTTCTTGGGTTCCTCTGTCACTTTGTCACCCTTCTTAAGTTCATAACTTTGCAAATTTCCAATGAGCTCATCCATTTGCATTATGCTTATTTGTCTTGCTTATTCAATGGCAGTAACTTTAGGTTCCCAAGAAGCAGGCATAACTCTCAGAATTTTTTTGATATTTTCTTCAGTTGTAAATTCCTTCCCAAGAGACTTGAGCTCGTTTGTGATGTGTGTGAATCGGGTAAACATATCCTTGACTGACTCCTTTTCACCCATGGCAAAGAGTTTATACTTCCATATAAGCATGTCAATTCTGGATTGTTTTACCTGATTCGTACCTTCATGAGCCAGAGCGAGAGAGTCACAAATCTTCTCTGTACTGGAGCATCTAGAGATACAGTTATATTAATCAATGCCTAGTCCAAAGTAGAGTATTTTTATGGCCTTAGCATTCTTTTCCATCATTCTAAAATCATCAGCATCAATTCATCTTCAGTCTTTGGCACCTTTGTTTCATCAGATTTTACTTTGGTAGGAACAAGAGGTCCTTTCAGGGTGATTAGCCAAAGCTGATAGTCCTCAGCTTTCATATAAATTTCCATTTTATTTTTTCAAAGACAATAATGTTGGCCACTAAAGAGAGGAGATCGAGGTCTAGATTGTTCCTTAGGCAGAGATATTTCGGAAGTCATTTTGACGGATCTTACTCTAAGGTGTTAATCTATTGATGAGCAACCTGCTCTGATACCAATTGTTATTGCAATGACTTCAAAATTATACCTAAGAGGGGGGTGAATTTGGTCTAACACATATTTTGCTAAATTAAAACTTTTCTTGAATTATATTTTGTGAAGGGAACAGAGTTAAACTATGTTCCTTTGAGTAGTATCTTAATTCAAGCAGAAAATAGTAAAGTGCAAAAAGTAAAGCAAGAGACGAGAATTTTAACGTGAAAAACCAACCAAACTCGAATGGGTGTAAAAAATCACGACCTATTTCCCTAGTAGGATTTCAACTTAACTCCACTAAACACCGAGCCAAATTCAGATTGCAAACCCCCACAATCCAAGGACTTACCCTTAGCCCTTACAAAGTTCCTAACCTGTATAAACTACCCTTAGTTTAACAAGATGAACTTTAACACAATTACAACTGGAAGAAAACGGAATTGAAATAAAACACGTTTAATGATTCTCTACAAATTGACCCTAGACCTAGACTGTAACAGAATAAAACCAGGGGACAGTTTCTAGCACCAGTCAACTCTCTTCAACTTGAATGCCAATGAATGCTCAAGAATGATGAATTTTCAGAAGAGTATTTCGTGAGTGAATGCCTTTCTGGACATGGTGGCCTCTTTATTTATAGTACCCGAATGTACCAGTTTATCTTTAACTAAGAGAAGGAAACTTTGGACTCCTTTTCCTTATTTAAAAGATCTTGTCGACTCCTTCTAGATTCCAACTATTCCTTTTCCTTTGCGGCCAACACTTCAATTCTTTCCTTAGAAAAAGAATTTCTTTCCTTATAGAGTCCTTATTGACTCTAAGTTCCTTTCTCCTATTTCCTTCAAATAATCAAGAGACTAGGGAAACCAATTAGTAGCACACGTTATATGTGAATAACGCACCAAGTATTAATCTGCCAAGTCCTTAATTAATTTAATGTTTCAAACATATTTTAAATCATCATCAAATATCATTAAAATAAATTCCAACAATAATGGATTACTCAAAGTAATGGAGGTTGAAATTGTAGTAACCAACAGATTTGATACTCTTAGTGCTGATCAAGAAATGGAGAACTCACTTACTAGAGATACAATAGATTCTAGGGTGGAAGACAAAGTTGAGGCAAAGGATAACACTGGGAAAACTGGAGGTATTAAAGGTGGGGCCATTATGCCAAATGTAGAAGACAAAGTTGAGGTAAGGAGAAAGGAAATAGAAGGCGATAAAGTAGGGAATGTTCTAGAAGCTACTCATGTAGATCATGATATCAGTAAAGCAAAAGGTGATATGAAATTCATGGACAAGTGATTAAAGTAGTGAAGCAATAGGCAAAGGAAGAGAGCAAAGAAGAACATCAAGGCATAATGGAGATAATGAAAAGGATGGAAATGGTAGAGGAGGTTGCAAGCTCCAACAACATGGAGATAGTGGAATTTGTGATAGATGATAAAGTTCCCACTGCAGTGTATCCTATAATGCACTCAGCAATAGTTCAGGTACTAGGAAACAACACCAAACTCCCAAACACAACTTTCCATAAGTTGGTGTCTCATAGAGTGGAAAACTAGGCTATGAGGGAAAATCTTATGCTAGAAAATTAAGGTAGCAGAAAAGAAGAGTTACCACAACCAACCAATGAAGCAGCCAACATGAATGTGAGTGTATCTCCAAAAACAGTCAACAAAACCAATATAAAGAAGGGGAAGAAGTGTGGACAATCATAGATACCACAACCTACCTAGATTGTAACAAAGAGTGCCACCAACAAAGCTAGTTATAAATGTTGATCAAATCTTTTATTTGAAATATCAGATCAGCGAGGACAAATCAAGCCTTCCATAGGCTTCAAATGTTGAACAGGCATCATAAATTATTTTTGATAAAGCTATTGGAGCCATTTCAACATGCTAGGCAAGTGGAGAGGTACATGAGAAAGCTGGGAATGAACCTAGCAGGCTCAAACATCAATAGTAAAATTTGGTAATTTGTAGCATACAACATTCGAGTGGAAGTACTAATTGATAGCACTTAGAAAATTACTCTGAAATTGCATCTAGATTGAATGAATTTAGACTTGGTGACAACCTTTGTCTATGCAAAGTATGATGCCAATCAGAGGTTAGAACTATGGGATGAGATATATCAGTTGGCAAATAATATGACACTACTATGGATGGTTGGAGGAGATTTTAATTCAATGTTAAATGGAGAAGAGAAGATAGGAGGAGTTCCATTTACTCCGTAAGATGTGGAGGATTTTGCTTTTCGCATCAATTCGGGTGAATTGGAGGAAATAGCTTTCAAGGACAGTCCATTCACTTGGTGGAATGGGAGAGCAGCAGAAGATTACATCTTTGAAAGATTGGATAGAATGGTAGCTAATTCAGCCTTGCAAACAGTATTTGGTCACATAGAGGTAAAGCATTTGTCAAGAACAGGCTCAGACTATGCCCCTATGATTTGTTCCTATGGAGTACGGGAACAAAGCAGTAAAAATCCTTTTATGTTTTTAAAATTTTGGACAGAGCATGAATATTTCTTAGAAACAATTAGGTCAAACTAGACAGCAGAGGAGGGGACTAATCCTTTTATTACATTCAAGAATAACCTTAAGAATTTGAAAGGTGCAATATCTAAATGGAGCAAAGAATTTTTTGGAGACATATTTAAGCAACTCATTATTAGGGAAGAGATAGTGAAACTAAAGGAGTCCCTATTTGAAGAAGATTCATCTCAAGCTAACAGAACCATCCTACCACTTTCCCAGACAGAATTAAAGAAGTATCTGCACTTTGAAGAAGAATATTGGAGGCAAAAAGCAGGAATTGATTGGTTTGTGGAGGGTGACAGGATACTAGATACTTTCACAATCTAGTAAAAGACAGAAGAAAGAGGCTACAGATTAAAAGAATTCAAGATAGAGAGGGTAACTGGATAGAGAATGATCAAGAGATGGCAGATGAAGTTGTAAAGTGATACAAGCAGTAGTTCACACAGAATGAAGAAGTCAGGGGAAATTTTGATTTATTAGATCTTATTCCATGCTTGATTGAACGGGAGAATAATACTAAGTTATGCCAAATGCCTACAAAGAAAAAGGTTAAAGTAGCTATTTTTAACTAAATGGAGATAGTGCTAGTGGTCCAGATGGGTTTACTGAATTTTTTTATCAAGTTTGTTGGGATATTGTGGGAATAGATGTTTATAGAATTGTGTGCAGTTTCTTTCTGGGGAAAACTCTACCAAAGTCCTTCATTCATACAAATCTAGTTCTATTGCCCAAAAAGAATCTTATTTAGAGTTTTTCAGACTTAAAGCCAATAAGTTTCAACAACTTCATTGACAAGGTTCTTTTTAGGATACTACATAACAGGTTGGAAAGCTTACTGTCTCTTTTGATTTCTTCAAATCAATCAATATTTGTGAAGGGTATAAGCATCATTGAAAATATTTTGCTAACGCAGGAGATAGTGACTCACGATATAAGAAAAAGAGGTAAACCAGCAAATGTGACAATCAAGTTAGACATGGCTAAGGCTTATGATAGGGTATTTTGGAGTTAATTAATCAGAGTTCTAGAGAGGATAGGATTTGCAGCTCAGCTTCTAGATATGATAAGGAGATTACTAGCCAACAACTGGCATTCTATGCTTTCTAATGGTCAATCAGCAGGTTTCTTTCACTCTACTAGGGGATGTAATGTAAGGAGATCCCCTGTCCCCCAGCATTATTCATCGTATCAGTAGAAGTATTTTCAAGGACACTAAATTCAATTTTTGAGGATCAGTCTTATGTGGGCTATGGGTTATCCAAGTGGAGTCAGAATATTAATCACCTAGCATATGCAGATGATACCATTATATTTGCATCAGCAGAGGAATAATCACTAAAGAAAATTATGAAAGTATTGAAGGAATATGAAGAAGTATATGGGCAACTAATCAATAAGGAGAAATGTTTAATATATATGTATCAGAAAGGTGATACCAAGGTGATTGACAAAGTGGATGCAGAGCATAGGTTTTAGTAAAGGTCAGTTCCCCTTTACATACTTGGGATGCCCCATTTTTCACAAAAGAAGTAAGAAGGTCTACTATGATAAATTAATCAAGAAGGTTAAGCAGAAAATTCAGAACTAGAAAGGAAAGTTGTTATCTTATGGTGGAAAAGCAGTACTTATTGACAGTGTATTGCACAGTACTCTGTTTACTTGTTGTCAGTAGTGCTACCAACCAAATACACCATCAATGAATTACATAAGATTTTGGCTAAATTTTTGTGGAGAAACAAAGAAGAGGGAAGAAGCAGACACTAGGCTTCTTGGATCAAGTTGTATTCAAAATACAAAAGGTGGATTGGGTTTCACGTCACTTCATGACATATCCAAAGCTTTATTTACAAAATTATGGTGAACTTTCAGGATAATTGCTTCTATGTGGGATAATTTTGTGTGGAATAAGTATTGTGAAATACTTAAGCCAATAGAGGTCAAGTGGAAGGGAGGATCTCAGATTTGGAAAAAATTATCGAAGGCAAAAGATCAACTTGGTGATCATATATAGTGGGAACCAAGAAGTGGTACTGATGATGTTTAATAAGATAACTGGACAGGCCAGGGAGCCATAAAGCACAGTCATCTTGAGCTGGTAAGAAAAAACTATCCACAGGAAATAGTGGAATTCTTTAATTTAGAAGGTTGGAACAGGGAGAAAATGCAGATGCACCTACTAATATAGTGGAGATAGTGATGGATGAATTACAGGTGGAAAATTTCTCAAATTTATATGACAAGCCTTGGTGAACTAAGAATAGCAATGGAAAATTCACAATTAGAAGTGCCCGAGAGATAGTTAGACAAAGGGGTTAGAAAAGAAAGGAGATCAGCAATATGTGGAATACAGGGGTCCCATACAAAATTTCTTTATTTTTGTGGAAGCTTTGGATGTATAAACTACTAATAGATGAAGTGTTAAAGAGGCTAAAAATAACACTAGTATCTAGATGCAGATGTTATACACAAGCACAGGAAGAAACAGTGGCTCATCTATTTATAACTGGGGAGTTTGCAAAGGAAATATGGCAGTATTTTGCAGGAGCAGCAGGTATACTAGGTCCATTTGTACAGGTACATCAATCAATATCGAAGTGGTGGAACACACAGTGTAATGTACAACTTAGACCAATCTATCAAGCTGCCTTAGCCTTCATATGTTGGCGGCTATGGAAGAGAAGAAACATCTTAGAGCATAGAGGGACGATGAATAAAAGACAGGTTATACAGGAAATTTATAATAATTTGGACAAGTTGGTAAGAATGAAGTATCCCTGGTTTAAGGAAACTCCATTACAATGGCCTCAATTAATATAAACTTTGGAAGAACATAAATCTGTAGATGTATCAAATAGTGAAGTTTGAGAAACTAGTATGGTGGTTGAAGTATAACACTTATGGACCTTGCAGAGGCAATTTAGGGGACAGCTCAGCAGCTTTCTATGTTAGAGACTGGAATAGGGAATTGATTTATGCTTATGACAAGAAAAATTTAGATTAAGGAAACTCCATTACAATGGCCTCAATTGATATAAACTTTGGAAGAACATAAATCCGTAGAGAGGTATCAAATAGTGAAGTGTGAGAAACTAGTATGGTGGTTGAAGTATAACACTGATGGACCTTGTAGAGGCAATTTAGGGGACAGCTCAGCAACTTTCTATATTAGAGACTGGAATAGGGAATTGATTTATGCTATGACAAGAAAATTTTAGATTACCTTAAGTATTTATGCATAAGAAGAAGTTATTCTAGAAGATATCAAGTATTGTAATTCACATAATATAGTACCCATTATCATGGAGTCGGACTCATTAGCAAGGTGAATATTATAGAGGAGAAATGGGAGGTGCCCTGGAGGATTAGTATGGAAGCGGACGAAATCAAAAGTTGAAAAAATAAAGGGCTGGTGAATTTCTCTCAAGAGAGAAAAATGCATTAACAGATTTTTTAGCTAACTTGGTTTCTTATTTTGCAGATACAACACAATCCAACTCATTCCAGGATCTACCAACAGAAGCTAGAAGACTATTGAACATGGACAAGCAAAAAATTTCACAGTTAAGGCTACGCACATTCAAAAACAAAGAACCTGATTGAATATAAAAGGTACAATAAATAAGGGGCAGGGAAACTAGATAGTTTATTATAGCCTAAGAAAAAGACACGCAGATAGATCTGCTCACTAGCATTTAATAATTACTTGGCTCTTGATAGTTCTTCGACTAGGTTTCTTTTGAACAGTGGTATTAGCCTCATAGGAGGCTCAAGCTGTTAAGAGGAACAAAGAAAATGAAGTATCACAACAGAGCACTGGTCAAAATTGGTGAGAGCAGAGAAAAATCATAGGGTTACCTGTATTTCTGGTATATGAAAGAAAAAGAACTAATCTCGAATCAATTCAATTTGGAATTTGATACCAAAGCATCTGGCAAGAGCATTGAGACTGATGAAAATGAAATCAACCCAGGAGATTAAACTCATTATTTTCAATACAGAAACACAAATCCCAGATTCATACATGAAATAGGAAGGAAGATTGTTCATCTTACCTCATCAAAAATGGAGGGTTCAACGTTGAATGCAGAGTTCACACAAAAATATGGATGAAGATGATCAGCAGAGGAAGAGAAAACGAATCTCTGGTAGAGTTAGCATTTGCAAGGCCTCCATAGCAGATTTCCTCCCCATTTTCTTTGGTGTAGAAGAGCAGTAGTATCGAAGGGTGAGAAGGTGAAGAAGTTCTAGGGTCTTCAGACAATTATGTCTGAGACCTGTGAGTTGTAGAGCACTTTAATGTTTTATGTTTTTTATTTTTTACTAGTTTTCATTTGTTTATTTTATGGTTGAAATGGGCCTTGGCCTTTGCAAGCTATTTAATTTTTTATAATAAAATGGCCACAGATGGCCAACTTTAATTCAAAAAAAAATTATATTCAGGTCAGTAAAGCAAAAAAGACAATGTAGATCTTTGTCTTCATTCGGGACATGATGTGTCTTTTTATCTTTTTTCAATATGCAAAATAGACTTTTTTGTTTGCTTCATTTTAAGTACAAATAATTCATATGTATATAGTAGAATAAAAGAAATAGGATATATAGGTGGTAAAGCAAATGAAATAAGAGGTCATACTTTGAAACAACAATCTACAGTATTAATTTGAAAATGATATTTTTTATTTTAATTTTCACTATCTTTTGTTGGAGTACTTGTTGATCCTCTATGCTAACATTGATTTCTTTAAAAAAAAAAATTTAAACTTCTATGTTGTGTCTTTGTCATTACCCTGAGTGAACATATCCGCATTTCACGTGGTCATAAAGACATTAATAGATGAATATATATGTTTTTGTAAATTTAGTTGAGATAAAGAATTAAAAATATTTAATACACATACATTTATGTATATTAAATTAACAAATTTCAAATATATAAATCTATTCATCGCAATTTTCTTGGTTTGTGGCTCTTACTAAAATATTCAAGTGTCACTTTTTAATTTAACATTGTTATTATAATTATTATTTATTGTGTCAATATAAATGTTATTTCATCCTAAAATATTTTTTATAGAATGCAGCTTTTTTCAATTCTTGAATCTCAATATTTATTCCTAATACCTTCATTGGGGTATTTGAAGAATTTGATAAAGTGCATACCAAAGTATATCTAGATCCATGACAAGAAAATCAAATTATTGGTTAATTAAAAAATTATGATTTGCATGATGATATTAATAATATGATTTTTTCTAAAGCCCAAATATGAGTCTGTCGATTGCTAATTCAGAGTAAGATTGTTAGATTGATTTGACCTTTTTTTTTGTATCCAACGGAACACAAAAAGAATCAATTCTTCCTTAACTAATAAAAATAACACTACTGATACAATCATATTTTATCAAAAGATCATCTTTATCGTATAAATAATTAAATGAAAAATATTCTTAGTCAATTTTATTTTTAAAAAATATTTACACTTCTTTAGTTAAAGAGAAACAATTGCAAACATATATTTAATTTTGATCCTCCTCAATTATTTTCTTAAGATTTCTACAGTAAATATCTTTAAGGACTTGTGTAAATTATTTTGAGATTAGATAAATAAGTATAATTTTTAAAATTGTCATGTATTTTGTGAGCATAAAGATAATCATATTCGTTATTTTTTATTTATTTATAAACGCTGAAACAATAACCAAAATCCAATATAAAATTAATATAATTATTCCTAAAACATAAAATAAGGTATACTTATCCTTCAAAAGGTAAAATTTTTTACATTGAAAAGTTCATAGGGATTCAAAACGTTCTCTTCTCTCTCTTTCTATTTTCATGCAAAACCCTAATATGTTAGTTTCAAGCTCTGATCCATGGCCTCCATGGATGTGGGTCAATCCTATGGTGGAATTGATCAACATAATAACAAGAATATACATCAGCTAGAAGGAAACTCACAAGACAAATTGAATAAAATACAATATGTGACACTTTTAAAGCCAACAATTATTAATATTCCTCAACAAAATAAAGGGCAAGGATCCAATACAATACAAATCAAGCCAGTGTCCTTTCTTCATGGAGAACCATATATCAAGTGGAATAAGGATGAAGTAGCACGTATGGATGTTATTGAGAATTTGTAGCGTGCAGTTGTGGGCAAGTTCTCATACGGATGGTCGGACATAGATTAATTGAGAAACCTAATCCCAGGCCAATATGGAATCAAGGATAAAATTCACATTGGCTTCTTTAGAAGTAAACCTCATAGGATTGTCTTTGATGGAAGACTTTGTGAATCTGACTTCAAAGGTTGCATACTACATCACAGACAAAGAAGGATATTCATATCAGATGAAGCTATTCATATATGATTCAAAGATTAAAATTAATGAGGAAACCTCAAAAGCAATGACATGAATCTCATTTTCAAATCATCCACCCACATACTATGTAAAGGAGGCACTATTTTTAATAGCATCTACAATAGGTAGACCTTTGCATTTAGATATGGCAATAATCAACAAAATAAGACCTAGTTGTGCTAGGGTCAAAGTTTTAGTAGATTTACTAGCAGAAATGCCCAGTTCAGTCAGGATGGTTACTAAAGATGAAAAACTGGAGCAATAAGGATAGTAAAAGTGAAATTTCAATATGACTACCTCCTAATTAATGCAAAAGATGTAGGCTAAAGGGACACAACGAACTTGAATGCAGAAATATAAATCCTGAATTAACATACAAAGAGGAAGAACAGACCAAGAAAAAAGAAGGACAAGAAGTACTGAAGATGATAAGGCAAGAAGGAAAAAGGATGATCAATAAGGAGAAGGATAAAAGAAAACAGATACTGGAGAATGAGAAAGGAAGTACTAAAGGAGGATGGAAATACCAGAGTAAGGGAAACTACAATCCTCTAAGACACTTATACAGAGTGTTATCTAGTGGTAGAGTTATTGGCAACCCAAAAAATTAAAATCCTAAAACAGACAATTGAGTGTTAATCACAAAACATCAAAACAGGCAAGCAAGAAATGATCATTAAACAGGAATACAGATAAAAAATTAGTATGACTTACTATCTAAGAAGGAGCAACACAGTGAAGATGGGTAATTACAGAATAAGGAAGAAGTTGAGGATACCATACAAGGAAAATAGGAGAAAATGAAGATAAGGAGAAGGGGCACAACAAAGACAAGGAAAGAAGACATAGCGATCAACAAAGTTCTAAGGAATGGAAGAAAGATAATGAGGAATAGGAAAAGGATGCTGAAATACAAGAGGATCAGAAGTCAAATTGGGAGAAAAATAATAAAATGACTAGTGAAAAAGTCAATTGGCAGGATAGAATATAAGAAGTAGAATATCAAGGAAAAAAGGCAAGTAAAGAATCTCCATACAAGGAGGGAGATAGCTCATATAGATCTACCAAAGTTCACCATGTGAGAGAGGAGTATGTAATGGATGAAGAGGAGAGACCAGTTGGATCATCAGATGCAAACCAAATGGACAATCTAGTGGACAGGAGTGTGAAAGAAAAACCACCAAACATATTAGAAAGGAAGGAGTAGTTAGAGGACAAATATGTAGAGGATGCACGGGTACAAGAAGGGATAGAATAGAAGCATCCAATATATACTAAGTAAATTTCCTCAAGTGCAAATTTGTAGGGCATAGCTTCTCATAAAGTAGTAGAAGTAGATATGGCACTACAACAGCAGGAAAGAGAAGAAAGTGAAATCAAGCCAAACAACAGTTCCAAAGAGACAAGTGAAGAAAATACATCTCCAAAAATTCTTGGCAAGAACTAAAAGAAGGCTAAGAGTCAAGATAAAATGCTACACAAGAGGGTATTTCAAAAGAGAGTAGAAACAACTAAGAATAAATGATTATAAAGGCCCTAATTTGGAATATCAAATCTGTTAACACCCAACAAGCATATTAAAAATTAATCATGTTACAAAGATAACGCAAATGCTATATTATTGCTTTGTTGGAGACACTTTAGAATTGCAAACATTTGCAGAAATACAAAAGAAGATTATGGATGAAAACTGCTATAGCAAATGTTAATGGCAAGATTTGATTTTTTATGGATGTTGTGGTACAATAGAAAATATTAATGGATATAGATCAATAAATTATTTTGAAGATATTTCATCAAGATACTGGCAAAGATATCATAACTACTCTTGTATATGCTAAGTATGA
Source organism: Datura wrightii (assembly GCA_035772735.1). Classification (NCBI taxonomy): domain Eukaryota; kingdom Viridiplantae; phylum Streptophyta; class Magnoliopsida; order Solanales; family Solanaceae; genus Datura; species Datura wrightii. Next base: position 108,151,769 of record JASDFA010000020.1, on the reverse strand, counting down.
TGAAGGGGACAGACAAGGACTATAAGATAGTTTATGTCAGCTAGCAAGTACAATGGAACTACCTTGGATGATGGGAGGTGATTTTAATGTAATCTTGTCAGAGGAAGAGAAGTTAGGGCGCTTGCCAATTACATTGAATAAATGTGAAGATTTTTCTTACTGTATAAACTCATGTTGCCTGTTTGATTTGGGTTTTAGAGGTAGTCCATAAACTTGGTAGAACGGAAGAGCTGCTAAAGATTTTATATTCAAAAAGATTGATAGAATAGTTGCTAATTTATCTTTTCAAAAAGTTTTCCTTAACATTATGGTGGAACATCTAGCTAAGACTAGATCAGATCATAACCCTATGTTATTATCCTATGGAGAAGATCTTGTTAATATTGTAAAACCTTTTAAATTCCTAAATTTTTGGATTCAACAAGAGTCCTTCTGGAGGTGTTGAAATAAAATTGGCATATAGAATATACAGGAACTCCATATCTAGAATTTAAATAGAGATTGAAAAATCTCAAAAGGACTCTATCAAAGTGGAGTAGGGAGATATATAGGGCTATTTTCCATAAATAACAATAAGGGAAGAAGTGGCAAAGGTGAAAGAAACTCTGTTTGAGGAATATTCCAACATTGTAAATAGAATAATCTTACAAAAAGAACAAGTAGAATTGAACAAGTATTTAAGTCTAGAGGAACAATTGGAAGCAGAAGACATATTTTACTTAGTTCACTGAAGGATAGAAACACTTATTTCTTCCACAATTATGTTACTAGAAAAAGGAAAAAACTATAACTAATAAGAATGTTTGATGAGAATTGGAACTAGCTAGAATTCGGAGAACAAATATCAGGGGAGGCAGTGAAATTTTTTTTGAAGCAATTCACACAAGAAGGGAATAATGAAAATTTTGAGTTACTTAAACATATTCCATCAGATATCACAAATGAGCATAATGTGGAGCTCTGTAAATATCCATAAAAAGAAGAAGTTAGGCAAGTTATTTCTGCAGTAAGTGGGGATAGTGCTAGTGGTCGAAATGGTTTTACAAGTATCTTTTATCAACATAGTTGGGACATAATGGGGAATGATGTTTTTGTTGTTATACTGTCTAGTTTTGATGGCTTTGACCTCCCCAAATCCATCACTTATACTAATCTGATACTCATATCAAAGAAGAGCAATGTATAGGATTTTACAGACATAAAACCTATTAGTCTATCCAAGTTCATTAATAAGGTGATATCAAGAGTGGTACATGGAAGAATGAAAAAACTTATACCCAGTTCAATATCCTAAAATCAGTCAGGATTTGTGAAGAGAAGAAGTATATTTGAGAATATTTTGTTAACTCAAGAGATAGTCTCAAATATAAGACTCATAAGAAAGCCTGCTAATGTTGTGAAAACTAAACATGGCAAAGGCCTATGATAGAGTCAGTGGCGGAGCCAGAATTTTTATTAAGGGGTGTCAAATATAAAGAAGCAAACAAATGAAAAATTTTGACAAAATAGTTTTTACTAATGAAAGCAAAGCTTAATTACATTATCGCAACTGTACTCTACGAGGTCTCAACTCTTGAAATGTGTCAATAATAGCATCATTAGAAATATTAATAAACATTGACAATAATGTATTTTCATTGTAATATTTTTATTTTTTGCTTAAAAATTTTTCCCTCATTGATAGAATTTGCTATTTTTTTAGTTGAGTCATATCATATCATATCACAAATATGTGTAGCAATCAAAATACTGCCAAAATTTTGTGAATGAAATATCGAAAAACAGTAAACTCTTAACGTAGTCATGACTGCGATTTCGTGACTGAAATCGGTGATGAACCGGAGATAGTACTGGCAATGAGTTGGGAAAAGATCTTTCACTTGTTGTGACATAATTGGATTTTTTATTTAATTCCTAGACCTAATACATGCTCATCACTTCTTTCTTTTAAATAATAAAAAAAAATAAAGTGTGCATCGTTTCAGTTGCTTGCGTCGTTTCAGTTGCTTCTTTATTTTATTTTTTATTCGGCTTCATGAATGTGACTTTTTATGTGTTGTTGTCGAGGTTTAATTTCAGTTATATAAAAATTTAAAAAGAAAAAAATAATATTATTTCAGTATATTCTTTTTGGCTTCGGGAATGTGCTGCCGACTTTTTATTAATTGATGTCTTTATTTTAGTTGTTTAAAAATTTAAAAAAAAAGTCATTTCAGTTTTTTTGGCTTTAGGATTATGCTTCCAAGACTATTTATTAATTGTTGTCTAGGTTTTATTTCAATTGTTCAAAAATTGGACAAAAAAATGGCTAAAGTCCAAATATTGTACTTTTATATTGTGAGCCAAAATCGAACACACGACCATATTTGCAAGCCCTTAACCACTACACCATACCTTAAACTTATTTCAAGGGGTTTCAACATATATATATATATATATATATACACACCTATAAATTAAAATTTGATTTATACACATAGTGTAATTTTTCGACGAAGAGGTATCGCTTGACATCCCTCGGGAAAGGGTAGCTCCGCCCTTGGATAGACTGTTTAGTGTCTCCAAATCTTCAAGGTGAATACCACCGTCACCAATTCAAGATCATGGGTCGGGTAATTCTTTTCATGAACCTTCAGCTGTCTAGAAGCGTATGCTATAACTTTACCATGCTGCATCAATACACAAACATGGCTGATCCTAGAAGCATCACAATACTCCACAAACCCATCGGTACCTTAAGGTAGGGTTAACACCGGTGTTGAGGTGAGTCAAATCTTCAACTCCTGAAAGCTCCTCTTACAAGCATCCAACCATTGGAATTTCACTTTCCTTTGGGTCAATTTGGCCAATGGAGATGCAATAGATGAAAATCCCTCAACAAATCTCTAATAATAACCAGAAGCTCCTGATATCTGGAGGATTCACCAGTCTAGGCCAATTCTTCACCGCTTCTATCTTTTGAGAGTCTACCTTTATACTCTCACTTGGCACCACATGGCCTAAAAATGCAATTGAGTTCAACCAAAACTCGCACTTGCTAAATTTAGCATATAGCTGGTGATCCTTGAGAGTCTGTAGCACCACCCTCAAATGAGCGGCATGCTCCTCTTCGCTCCGAGAGTATATCAGGATGCCGTTTGATGAACACGATCACGAACATATCTAACTATGGCTTGAACACCCTGTACATCAAATCCATAAAAGCTGCAGGAGCATTCTTTAGTCCAAAAGAAATAACTACAAACTCATAATGACCATACCAATTCCTGAAGGCTATTTTCGGGATGTCACTCTCCCGAACCCTGAGCTAATGGTAATCGGATCTGAGATCTATCTTCGAAAAGCACTTAGCACCCTGAAGCTAGTCAAACAAATCATCAACCTGGGAAGAGGATACATGTTCTTGATGGTGCCCTTGTTCAATTTTTGATAATCAATACACATACAAAGAGAACCATCTTTCTTTCAGACAAAGAGAGTTGGTGCACCCCATGGGGATTTTCTCGATCTTATGAATCCCTTGTCTAACAGTTCTTTCAACTTCTCCTTTAACTTGGCTGGGGCCATTCTGTAAGGAGGAATAGATATAGGCTGCATATCGGGAAGGAGGTCAATACCAAAATCAATCTCCCGCGCGGGAGGGATTCCCAGTAGATCATCTGGGAAGACTTCTGGATACTCACATACTACTGGAACGGACTGGATAGTCGAGGTCTCAGACGTATAATCTTTAACCATAACAAGATGGTACATGCAACCGTTGGAGATCATCTTTCTAGCCATAAGGTAGGAAATGAAATGACCTATAGGCACAACTGAACTACCCTTTCATTCTAAGGCTGGCTCACCCAAAAATCGAAACTCTACCGCATGGGTTCTATAATTAACTGAGGCATAACATGAAAACAACAAATCCATGCTGAGGATAACATCAAAGTCGATCATGGATAATTCTACTGTTATACCCTGGGAACTCAAGGATTAGACCCGAGAGCCAAAATGGAGAAAAACTAGAAATTCGCACCAGGTCACAGGACGGTTTGTGAGGTGGCTCATTAGGTGGGACCATGAATCATAAAGTGACTCGTGGTCAGGACTGGGCTTGGCAGAGTATTGGGAGGCCACGGGGGTGATAACAAGTCATGGTCAGACCTCACGACTCGTGAGGTCACCTATGGCAAGGATGGAATGCATGGCTAGGGATTTGAGGCAGTAGGGACCATAGGTGGTGACCTCGAGTCATGGTTAGCCACCACGATTCATGAGGTCCCTCGTGGGGTTCCCTGAGCTTGGTTGGGCAGTGTGGACCACGGATGGTGACCACGAGTCATGGTGACCCTCCACGATTCATGGTGTCCTTTATGGGGTCCCTAGGTAAATTCTGGCAGTGTACCTGACGACTTAAGGCCATGAATCGTGGTCCCTGGCGACGAGTCGTCCAATCCCTCGTGGGGACTGACGGTCAACAAAATTCTGTGATTTAAGTAAGGGTTTTTTTGTAATTCCTAAATTTCTAAGCTTTATACTACATCGTTTTAACATCAAAGAGGTTGGTTTAAGAAGGAATAGACTAGCCTAATCCCTCATTCATGCATGCAAGGATTTTGATAGGTGATCTAAGGGAGATTTCAAGCTTTTCACCTCAATTCTTTCAATCTCATTCTTGGGCTTTTAAGAAGGGTTAGAAATTGATAATCCCAGGTATGTAAGGTCATCAATGGGTAAATCCTTCCACATCCATCGTCCTACTCTATGATTTTACTTAAAATATATTAAAAACTCATGGGGTTTTGTATTTGATTTATATAAAAACTAATGATTTAATTATGGATTTTGTGATTTTGAAATCTTATCATAATCTACGGATTTTGATCATTTTTTGAGATTTAAATTGATTATAATATTGTTGATTTGATTTCTAATCAATTAAGCTTAAGTATGCACTCCCCATGATGAATTGATTTATGATCTAATTTCTCATCAATGTTCTTTACAAGCCCAGCCCGATTTATGTTTTAAATTATGGATTTATTATGTTACCCATTATGATTTTTAAGAAATTCAAGCTATATGCATGATCTACAAGTATGTATGAATCTTATTAAATTATTAATTATTTTTTTGGCCGACTCACGGGTCTCATGTCATGGCTAGTTCACATATGTTCAAGCATGTTTATGATTATCATGATTTAACTAGCCCATGAACTCATTCATGTATTATTATGAGCACTATATATGTTTTGGGAGTAGTATCGAACACCGAGTAGGTTCGGGACTCAGGTTAAGCCCCGGATCTCCTAAACTACGTGCCAACATAGGTATATCAGGACCCTTTCATGTTAGTCCCTGGCCTAAGTGGCCCTTTTCATGGTGATATCACACTTTCATGGTTCTACCCTTGGCAAGGTACGAACACCCTCCCGACTAGGGTTACAAGTTGGGCTTCATTTGTGCTCATATGGGGTATGTCGGTTAAGAGAATCTCCCACTGTTCCTCATGATTTATGCATGTTATGATAATGTATGTTGTCTCAAATCATGTTAAGCAAATCTCTTCTATTACGATTATAATTATGTTTATGTTACGAATGCTTTGAAAACCTTGAGCCATATGACAAGTCATTATGATTTACCGTACGAGCATGATGTCCCACTCTTATGATCATTTATGAATTTCATACATGTTTTAAATGTCCATTTTACTTACCTTGCATGCTCAATACATTCCACGTACTGACTACATACTTTCTATGTTGTATCATTTCTTGATACAGGTCCCAGTTCTCAAGCTCATCCTCACCCCTAGCTAGTTTCAGCCTTGCTCTCAGCGCACTTGGTGAGTCCTCATGTTCCGAGGACTGCATGTTCATACTCTATGTTATTTCTTTCAATTTTTGGATGTTGGATTAGTTGGGGAGTTGTCCCATCAATCTGTCTTTCATGTTTAGAGGCTTATCAGACTACGAGTTGTATTCTACCGTACTGTTCAAGTCTTGTACTATTTTTCAGTTATGCTATGTTATAATTACATTCTTTATGTTAAGTCTTCTGTTTATTTAATTAAATTAGATGTATGCTCATGCCATGGGTCGACTTGGGGTCTCTCGGGGCTCCTTGTCCCGTGTCTACGATCCGGGTGTACGTTTGGGTCATGACAAACTTGGTATCAGAGCCATAGGTTTTATGTGTCCTAGGGAGTCTGAAAGACGCGTTAAGTAGAATCTTTTTCATGGGTGTGAAGCGTGCCACACTTATAACGAAGAGGCTACTAGACATTTAGGAAATGTTTCCTTCTTTCATGATCTATGACGTGCGGTGAACGTCCTTTACCCTTCTAATTCGTGTTATTCGCATTTGCATAATCATACCTCTACGTTGAGTAAACGCCAGGAGAAATGGTAATGGTAATGATCATGAGGGTGCCCATGATGGTGAGCATCAGCCAGCTTCACCCATTTATGAGGAACATATACCAGAGCCAGCCACCCACGCAGAGTTTGGGGCGGCGATTCAGATGTTGGCACAGGCTATGACAGCTCAGGTTCAGAATCAGGCTGTGGCATATTATCCGCAAAATTGGAATGCGGCAGCTGCTAGGGTGAGGGATTTCTTGAGAATGAGCCCTCCGGAGTTCACAGGGTCAAAGGTAGATGAGCGGGCTTATTCTTCTTCTGGGGAGACAAAGTTGTCCCTTCTACTGACTGAACCCTCAGTTCGGGGGCCTTCGTCAATTCGATTTCTTTCCTAGTCTTCTTCCTACTTTATTAGATAAAGCATCTTCATTAATATATAGAGACTTTTTACAAATAAAAAGAATGTTCCAGTTGTGTTGTTATGATAGCGAATGAACCCACATGACTTTGTTGAGGAGATTTTGAAGATCACCCAGGTTATGGGGGTGAACAATGGGGAATGCATTTATTTGACCTCCTATCAGCTAAAAGAGGTAGCACATATATGGTTTATGCAATGGAAAGATGCCAGGGCGGCGGGTGCAGGCCCGATAGGTTGGAATGAGTTTCAAACCGCGTTCATAGATCGGTTCTTCCCTCGGCGGCCGAGTTTATTAATCTTAAGTAGGGTAACATGTCGGTCAAGGAATATGAATTGGAGTTCACTCAGTTATCTAAATATGCTCCGGAGTTGTTGGAGGATCAGCGGGCTCGGGTGACCCGCTTCGTGCATGGAGTAGCAGATTACTTGAATAAGGATTGTCGGATCTCCATGATTCACCAGGACATTGACTTTCCCCATATTTTATTGCATGCTCAGTAGATGGAGTCGGTCTATAGGAGGCAGAGAGAGGAGAAGAGGGCCAGAACCGACAGCTACGGGGTTTCTCAAGCCAGGAAAAGGGGTGGACCATATCAGTAGTCCCAGCACAGGTCCATTACTTAGCCAGCACGCCATCTAGGTTCAGGGGAGACCATAGGAGCAGGGCTAAAGGATCGAGGGATCATGATAGCATGTAGGTGGAGCGCACCTTTCCAGTTTGTGCGAAGTGCAGCAAGAATCATCCCAGGAGGTGCCTGGTCGGCGCGGATGCCTGTTTCGGGTGTGGCAAACCCGAACACAGGATCAGAGATTGCCCTGTAGCCAATTCTGCCGCTCCAACAGCGCAACCCCCTCAGCAGGGTGCCTCCACTAGTTGAGTAGGTGGTCAGCACTAGAACAGGTTTTATGCCGTAGTGCCTCGCCGGGAGTAGGAGGCTTCGCCAGATGTGGTCACGGGTATGTTGCAAGTCTTCCATATTGATGTTTATGCCTTGTTAGATCTAGGAGCGACTTTGTCTTTTGTGACCCCTTATATTGCTAGTAGTTTTGGAGTTAGTCCTGAAATTCTGTCAGAATCGTTCTCCGTATCTAGCCTAGTCAGTAAATCAGTGGTATCTAGGCGGGTGTATAGGGGTTGCCCCATTATAGTGTTTCATAAGGTTACCTCTGCAGACTTAGTAGAATTGGGCATTGCTGACTTTGACACCATTTTGGGTATGGATTGATTGTTTGCATGTTATGCTTCGATTAATTGTAGGACCCGTGCGGTGGAATTTCGATTTCCGGGTGAGTCAGCTCTATAATGGAAGGGTAATTTTGTTGTACCAGCTGGTCGGTTTATTTCATACCTTAAGGCCAGGAAAATGATCTCTAAGGGTTGTATGTACCACCTAGTTAGGTTTAAGGATGTAGAGTCCGAGACCCCGACTATTCAATTAGTTCTAGTGGTGTGTGAGTATCCGGAGGTTTTCCCGATGATTTGCCAGGTGTTCCTCCGGAGAGGGAAATTGATTTCAGTATTGATATATTGCCCAGTACACAGCCTATCTCCATTCCTCCTTACAGGATGGCTCCAGCCGAGCTAAAAGAGTTAAAAGAATAATTGAAAGACTTGTTGGATAAGGATTTCATTAGACTGACCAAGTCTCCATGGGGTGCACCGGTTCTCTTTGTTCGAAAGAAGGATGGATCCCTTCGAATGTGTCTTGATTATCAGTAGCTAAATAAGGTCATTCTCAAGAACAGGTACCCCTTACCCAGGATCAACGATTTATTTGACTAGTTCTAGGGTGTCAGGTGTTTCTCGAAGTAGATCTAAGGTTCGGATATCACCAGCTCAGAGTTTGGGAGAGTGAGATCCTGAAAACTGCTTTCCGGACTCGGTATGGTCACTACGAATTTATTGTTATGTCTTTTGGACTGACCAATGCTCCTGCAGCTTTTATGGACTTGATGAACAGGGTGTTCAAGCAGTATCTGGACATGTTCATAATCGTGTTCATCGATGATATTCTTATATACTCTCAGAATGAGGAGGAGCATGCTGCTCACTTGAGTATAGTGCTTTAAGTCCTCAAAGATCGTCAGTTATATGTAAAGTTCAGCAAACGTGAGTTTTGGTTGGACTCGCTGGCATTTCTAGGCCATTTGGTTTCAGGTGAGGGCATAAATATAGATTTCCAGAAAATCAAAGCGGTGAAGAATTGGCCCAAACCGGTGAATCCTTCAAAAATTCAGAATTTCTTGGGCCTAGCAGGTTACTACCGGAGATTTGTTGAGGGTTTCTCATCTATTGCGGAACCTTTGACCAAGTTGACTCAGAAGAAGGTGAAGTTCCAATGGTCGGAGGCTTGTGAGGAAGCTTCCAGGATTGAAGATCCGACTCACTTCAGCACCAGTGTTGATTTTACCCGAGGGTACGAATGTCTTTGTGGTATATTGTGATGCTTCGAGAGTCGGACTGGGATATGTGTTGATGTAGCACGGGAAAGTAATAGAATATGCCTCAAGAGAGCTAAAAGTTCCCGAAAAGAATTACCCGACCCATGATCTTGAGTTGGCCGCGGTGGTGTTTGCATTGAAGATATGGTGGCATTACTTGTATGGGGTCCATGTGGACGTATTCATGGATCACAAGAGCTTACAATATGTGTTCACGCAGAAGGATCTCAATCTTCGGCGAATAAGGTGGTTGGAGTTATTAAAGCACTACGATATGAGTGTTCTTTACCACCCGGGCAAGGCTAATGTGGTGGTAGATGCACTTAGTAGGCTCTCTATGGAGAGTGTGTCCCACGTGGAGGATGGAAAAAAGGAGTTGGTGAAGGATGTCCACCGGCTCGCAAGGTTGTTAGTTAGATTGATCGACTCGACCGATGGCGACGTTATTGTGCAGAATGGGTCAGAATCATCCTTAGTGGTTGATGTCAAATCTAAGAAAGATGAGTATCCAATTTTGAGGAATCTGAAAGAAGCGGTGCGGAGTCAAAAGGTGGAGGTTTTCTCCCAAGGGAGAGATGGTGTGTTACGATACTAGGGTCGCCTATGTGTCCCAAACGTTGATGAATTGAGAGTTCGGATATTGCATGAGGCACATGGTATTAGATATTCTATCCATTCGGGATCCACGAAGATGTATCGTGACTTGTGAGAAATTTATTGGTGGGATGGAATGAAGAAGGATATTGTAGAGTTCATAGCCGAATGTCCAAACTGTCAGCAAGTGAAAGTCGAGCATCAAAGGCCTAGAGGCGTACTTCAGGGTATTAGCATTCCTACTTTGAAGTGGGAAGAGATCAATATGGACTTTATAATAGGTTTTCCCCGCACTCGTAGACACTATGATTCCATTTGGGTGGTGGTAGATAGGTTAACCAAGGCTGCACACTTTCTACCGGTCAAGACCACAGATTCAGCGGATGATTATGCCAAGTTGTATATTATGGAGTTGGTTCAACTTCATGGAGTGCCCTTGTCTATTATTTCGAACCGAGGTACTCAGTTTACCTCCCAGTTCTAGTGTCTTTTCAGAAAGGGCTTGGGACTCATATTAAGCTCAACACAGCATTTCATCCGCAGACAGATGGCCAGGAGGAACGAACAATCCAGACTCTTGAGGACATGTTGAGTGCAAGTGCTATGGATTTTAAAGGTAGTTGGGATGATCATTTACCCTTGATCTAGTTTTTTTATAATAACAGTTATCCCTCTAATATCCAGATGGCACCGTTCGAGGCTCTTTACGGGCGGAGGTATAGATCTCCGAGTGGTGAGAAGGGTTGGTAAGGTGGCGTATGAGTTGGATTTGCCATCAGAGTTATCTTCAGTTCATGCCATTTTTGAAAACGTGTTTGGGTGATCCAGCTTCAGTAGTCCTTGTAGACAGCGTTGGTGTAAAAGACAGCCTCAGTTATGAAGAAGCACCCGTAGAAAATTAGATCGTCAAATTCGTAAGCTATCGAACAAAGAAGTAGCTTTAGTTAAAGTATTATGGAGAAATAAGCGTGTTGAAGGAGCTACATGGGAAGCCAAAGCGTATATGATGGCTAGATACCCACACCTGTTCTCTACCAGCTCCGTTTTAGTTTGAGGTATCAATTTCGCCCTAATTCTCTAATCAATTTTCATGTTCAGTTTATGCATATAAGTTTTTTTATGATATGGTATATGTATGAGGTGTCTGAATCCAATTCAGCTATGTAGTTCTTTTTGGAGGTAGTCATTCCATCAGTTTTTGGCTTAAATGATCAGTATTTGTATATGGTGACAGCTGGTTTCTGAGTTTTCTGCATGTTTCTAATATTCAAGGACGAATATTCCCAAGGGGGAGATATTGTTATACCCCGGGAACTCAAGGATCAGACTTGGGAGCCAAAATGGAGAAAAACTAAAAATTCGCACTAGTTTACAAGATGGTTCATGAGGTGGCCGTTAGGTGGGACCACGAGTTGTGAAGTGACTCATGGTCAGGAATGGGCTTGGCAAAGTTTTGGGAGGCCACCGGGGTGACCATGAGTCATGGTCAGACCTTACGACTCGTGAGGTCACCCGTGGCGAGGATAGAATTCATGGCTAGGGATTTGAGGCAGTAGGGACCATGGGTGGTGACCATGAGTCGTGGTCAGCCACCACGATTCATGGGTCCCTCATGGGGTCCCTGAGCTTGGTTGGGCAGTGTGAACCACGGATGGTGACCACGAGTCGTGGTCACCCACCACGATTCATGGTGTCCTTCGTGGGGTCCTTAGGTGAATTCTGGCAGTGTGCCTGACGACTTAAGGCCATGAGTCGTGGTCCCTAGCGATGAATCATCCAGTCCCTCGTGGCTATGAATTCAGCAATGTCTCTTTTCATGTCGTTCCACTAGTAAATATCCCCCAAGTTGCAATACATTTTAGTAGCACCAGGGTGAATGGAGTATCTCGAGCTGTGTGCCTTATCCAATATCTGCTATCTCAACTCACCAACATTCGGCACACACAATCTTCCCTGGTAATGAAGCACCCCATCTCCCCCTTTCGAGAAAGCCTCAACCTCCTTTCTGAGAACTGCTTCTTTAAGTTTAAGTAGGACTGGATTTTCATCTTGTCTGGACTTAACTTCAACTACCAAGGATGAGCCCGATCCACTTTGCACTACCACCCCACCTTCGGTTGAGTCCACCAGCTGCACCCTTAACTGGGCTAGTCTGTGAACATCCCTTGCTAACTCCTTTTTGTCTTCTTCGATATGTGTCACACTCCCCATAGACCGTCTGCTTTGGGTGTCATCCACCACATTGGCCTTGCCTGGGTGATACAGTACACTCATGTCATAATATTTTAGTAACTCCAACCACCTTCTCTGACGCATATTTAGATTCTTCTGACTCAGCACGTACTGAAGACTCTTATGATTTGTAAATACATCTACCTGAGCTCCATATAAGTAATGCCTCTATATTTTTAGCGCAAACACCACCGCTGCCAACTCTAAGTCATGAGTTGGATAATTCTTCTCATGAACTTTGAGCTATATGGAGGCGTAGGCTATCACTTTTCCCCGTTGCATTAGAAAGCAACCGAGTCCTACTTTGGAGGGATCACAATAAACCACCAATCCATTTGTTCCTTCTGGCAAGGTCAGAACTGGAGCAGTAGTGAATCGATTCTTCAACTCCTGGAAACTCTTCTCACACTCGTCCGACCATTGTAATTTCACCTTCTTCTAGGTTAACTTGGTCAAAGGGGATGCTATGGAGGATAAACCTTCCACAAACCATCAGTAATAACCTGTTAAGCCCAGAAAACTCCTAATTTCAGTAGGAGAGGTAGGTCTGGGCCAATCCTTTACTGCTGCTATCTTATGAGGATCTACTTGTATCCCTTCACCAGAGACCACATGACCTAAGAAAGTCACGGACTTTAACCAAAATTCGCACTTACTGAACTTGGCAAATAACTGGCAGTCTGTGAGTGTCTGTAATGCTAGTCTTAGGTGATTGGCATGCTCTTCCTCATTTCTGGAGTATACTAGAATGTCATCGATAAATACAATGACGAACATATCCAGATACTGCTTGAAGACTCTGTTCATCAAATCCATGAAAGTCGTTGAGACATTTGTTAACCCGAAGGACATCACCACAAACTCGTAGTGACCATACCAAGTTTGGAATTCTGTTTTCGGTAAGTCACACTCCCTAACCCTTAGCTGATGGTACCCAGACCTGAAATCGATCTTGGAGAAACAACTGTCTCCCTAAAGTTGGTCGAACAGATCGTTAATTCTGGGTAGAGGGTACTTGTTCTTAACTGTGACCTTGTTCAGCTGACGGTAATCTATGCACATTCTGAGGGTACCATCTTTCTTATGCACGAATAGCACTGGAACACCCCAGGGAGAGATGTTGGGTCTGATAAAATCCTTATCAAGAAGATCCTTTAAATGCTCCTTCAACTCCTTAAGCTCAGCTGGAGCCATTCTGTAAGGAGGGATGGAGATGGGCTGAGTATTTGGGAGGAGGTCTATTCCGAAGTCTATTTCCCGTTAAGGGGGAACTCCAGGAAGATCCTCAAAAAGTACATCTGGGAACTCGCTGACCACAGGAACTGACTGGATAGTTGGGGTCTCAAAGTTAGAATCCTTAACTGAACTAGATGATAAATACACCCCTTGAAGATGAGTTTCTGGTCCTTAAGGTAGGAAATAAACCTACCCTTAGGCGCCGAACTACTGTCGTTCCATTCTAACACCAGCTCATTAGGAAACTGAAACTTGACAAATCTAGTTCTGCAATCGACTGAGGCATAGCAGGAGTGTAACCAATCCATGCCAAGAATGAGGACGAAATCGACCATGTCTAACTCTACAAGATCAGCTGGAATAACTTTACTCAGGACTGAGACTAGGCAGTTTCTACACACCTGGCTAGCTCTAACTGACTCTCCAACTGGAGTGGAGACAGAGAATGGTTCTGAGAGGATCTCTTGACTAATGTTGAACTGGATTGCTATATAGGGAATCATGAATGAGAGAGTGGCTCTTGGATCTAAGAGGGCATACACGTCTAGATGGAAGTAACGTAACATACCAGTAACTACGTCAGGTGAGCTTTCCTGATCCTGACGAGAAGATAGAGCATAGAAATGATTTTGGTGTTGACCGCCATCTGTACCTGATGTGTTGGCCTGTTGAGCTGGTCGGCCTGCTGGGGCTGATGATGTGGTGGATTGTGGACACCCTTGCCAGGCTGATGGGCACTCCCTGAGCCGATGTCCGAGCTGTACACAACCAAAACAGCCCTCTCGACCCTGAAGGCACTCTCCCAGGTGGTTCCTACCACACTTGGGACAAGCTGGATACTTGTTTCCCGTATTGTGGGCCTGAGACTGAGCGCCAGATGACCAACCCCTCTGATCCTTACGGGACTAAAAGGTTGGGGCGCTGGCTGAACTGGGTGCTGGGGCTCTTTGTTGTTGCTGCTACTACTTCGGTGGGTGGCTACTACCGCTAGACCTCTGATGGCTGAAATCTGATTAGCCAGTCCTTGCCCATTTGTTCTTTAGCTCCATATCCTTCAGTTTTTCAGCCTCAATCTTTTGGGCATAGACAATCAAGCTAGAGAGGTCCATGTCTTTAATCAACGTCGCTGTCCTGCACTCCTTAAGGACCATATTTGACACCCCGTTCACAAACTTCAACATGCGAGCCCTTGTCTCGGCTACCATCTCTGGAGCGTACTTAGAAATCCTAGTAAAATCCAGAGCATACTCCTCCACGGTCCTATTGCCCTATTGCAAATTCATAAAATCCGCCATCTTTGCCTCCCTCAACTCCCGAGGAAAAAATTTGTCCAAGAAAGCTGTGTGGAATTCCTCCCACTCCACTGGTCCTGCTCTAGCTAGTCGCCCCTCATTCCACTGTTCATACCAGACTTGAGCTACCCCTTTTAACTGGTAGGCAGCCAAGTCAGCACTCTCAGAAGAGCTAATACCCATAATGCGAGTGATCTTTCTAATCTCATCCACGAACTCCTAGGGATCCTCCCCTACTTTGGATCCCTAAAAAGACGGAGGGTTTATACGGGTCCCACTCCCTCGAAGCTGTTGTGGACCCATTTGTGTTCATCGGTACCACTTGCTGGTTTACTTGGTTGGTGACTATTTGGGCCAGCAGTTGAATGGCCACCCTAAATTCGGCGGTTGACACTGAATCATCTTGAGGAGCTGTCGGGGCTGGTGGGGCAGGTCTGTTGGCGTTACCGACCCTTCTTTCGTTATCACGTGTAGGAGGCATGATTCACAGAAATGAAATAGAGCACGAGTTAGAAAGGCGTTTCTGGAATTGAACTTTAACGCACGATAAGGAGTATGAACAAAAAGGGGGGTTTTTTCCTAATAACATCTTGTAGCCTCCTCGTCATAAGTGTGGGCCGCTTCACACACATGAAAAGGACTCTACTCGATGCGGCTTTTAGATTTCTGAGGATACTCTAAACCTAGATCTCTGATACTAAGTTTGTCAACCCCCCCCCCCCCCCCGAGACTACACACTAGACGTAACACGAAACTTGAAGTCACAAATGACCCCAAGTCAGCCCAGGTCTATCATACACTAGTATTCTGAGTAAAACAATATATATACAGGAAGCTTTGAAATAACAGCATAAAAGCATTTGAGAAAATAAACTAGAATATAACATTAAAATTTTAAACTTTTGAAGTCTGAAATTAACTCTGTGTCTAAAAGCCTTCTAACTGATGAGTTGCTGGGACAAGCCCCCAGTTAACTCTAAGTCTAACTAAAAATAATAACTCAACTGAAAAAAGTAAAACAAGGCCCTCGAATGATGAGGACTCACACTTAGGCGGCAGCGGAGGAGGATCTGAATCGCAACGGGTAACGATACTGAGTCTGAGAACCTGCAGCTGTATCATGAAACGATACAGTATAAAAGTATGCATCAGTACTTTGAATGTACTAAGTAAGTGGGAGAAAACATAACTAAATATAAAGTCTAAACTGAAATGACATGCAATGACCAACAGGTAAGCCGAACTGAACTACTGATGTAATCTGAAATGGTGAAGATGACTCTATCTAATGGTCAAGGACATGTCCTAAGTCTGAAACAGAGTCTGAGATACTGTACTGAACTGAGCTACTTATTCTGAAACTGGACTGGACTGACTAGTGGGAGAGTCTATAACTGACATATAACCACGTGAGCTAGACGTAGAGTCCGATGTATACACCCCACCGGTAGGACCCAATATACCTTGCCAGGGTATAAAGGCATGAACTGGGTGATCACAAAAGTCTGGGGCCAATCAGGCCAAGTAATACTACAACCTATGCTGGCAACGTAGTTTTGAGAACTTGGGTGCGCTGGAACCCCGACCCGCTCGGTGCTAAGTCCTACTCCCACTGGAAACCTATACTGAACTGCAAACTGATAGCTGGAAACTGGGTCTAAGACTAGTCAGGGACATGCAACTGAAAGTACCATGAGAGTCTTATCGGACCACATTCTGAAACTGGGTTCTAGACTAGTTAGAGCTGCTTATCTGGAAGCGTCCTAACCGTCTTAGAACAAACTGTAAATTGAACTGGGGTCCTGGGGCTGGTCTGAGCTTTATATATCTAAAATTTCATGACCGCCTAATGGATCAAAAACTAGATTCTGAGTCTGATTTTGATAACTGGGAGGCACCATTGACACCTCAAGAAAAGAAATGAGTCAAACTGATCAATTGAAAATTTATGAATAGTTCTAAAGAGGTTATACGTTCTACTGAACTGAATTGCTAAGCAGTTAATAGAGAACTCAACTCATTACAACAACATGGGAATTCGATAATATAGCAAAATCTCAAGAATTAAAGAAATCTCATTCAACAAGGATAAAATCATTCTTATCAATGGAATAATTTCTCATCATATATATATATAATAGGAATTTTTAGGAAATTCAACCCACAACATACTTCACAAACTAAACAGAATTTAATATGCAATAATCTTTACTCGAGAATTTAGGGTTGTAAACCACCTTGGAAAGAACAATAACAATTTACTTAGGAACTGATGAAGATCATATGAATAATGAACATGGATATTATCCCAATTAAATTAACGAAACCAACATGAAGAATTTATTCATATTCGAAGAACTCAGGGCTAAACTGATAGGGAAATTATGGGAGGGTTTTGGGGGACACAATGGAAGGACAATTCCCTTGTTGAATTCCCACATACCTGACTAAAATCCTTCTGGAGAATAAGCTTGAATTGCTGCAAGAGATGAGAAGCCCTAGTCTTGCTTGGAGGATTCTTGAGAGGAGAACTTTCGATGTTTCTGAGAACTGAGAGTGGGAATGAGGAATAAATCATTTTTTCCCACTAAAACATCTGAAATTATTACTAAAACGACGTAGTTTAAAGCTTGAGAGAGTAGGAAATTACTAAATAGCCCTTAGAAATTTGCTGGAAAAAACTGTCAGGTGCCCCTAACGGGTGACCTGGTGGCTGACCACGACTCGTGGTCACTCCCATTAGGTACACTGGCTAAAAACTCAATAAGGCTGGTAAAAGGGGACATAACGAGTCATTACTGGGGACCACGACTCGTGAAGTCCCTCATTGGGTACACTGCCTCCCTTCTCCAAAATCTCAAACCTTATTCTCACGGCTCATCTAACGAGTCATGGGGTCACTTAACGAGTCATTAGGTGGGTTGTCCTATGTTTTTCTGCAGCTGTTTTAGATTTCCAGATTTAAGTCCCAGAATTAGATTTTGAGTTTCCGTTGGGGCAGGGGAAAGCTCTCAAAGGAGGTCCCAAATAATCTGATCGTACCTACGTTGGCTCGTAGTTCTGAGGCATAGGGTTGCCTGACCCTTAGCCTACTCAGTGTTACACACTACTCCCAAAAACATGCATATGCTCTCCATCGTTTTTCAAAGAAGCTGACTATATTCTAGTGACAAAGCTAAATGATCATGTACACATAAAATCTTAAATCATATATGAGGAGCCTTGGCTCAAACCATACCACAAGCTGAACATAATTGGGAGTCTTGACTCCAAAATCATGTGGCAAGCTAATTCTTGAAATCGTAAATCATACTTGAACATATGGGCTTGCCCAACACTTAAACATGCTTGAAAATACTTGATTCACTTGAAAACATGATTATAGACATGGGTAACTTGAAAACATGCTTTTCTCATAAATATCTCAACATGCATCATAAATCTCAATTTTCATGAATTTCTCATGGATGGGCATCATAATTTATAAAACTTGAAAACATGATTTATAATTAAAAACATCGTAAAACTTGCTCATAAATCATAATTCAACAATAGAAACATGCTTAGATCATACCTATGGTAGAAACTTAGGAAATTCATGCATTGGGTAAAAACCCATAATATCAACATATAGATTATCATGAATTAGAGGAGGGATTGGGCATGGGTATAAACAAATTCACCCATTCGTAATCCTACATACCCGAGAGAATCTGATTCTACAACTCCTCTGATTGGCCAAGGAAGATTTGAGAAGAACTTTGAGATATTGAGCTTGATCAGCCCTCTAGATTTCTCAACTTGCCTGCATGAATTAGGAATAGCTTAGAATGAACTTACCCACCATTCAGAGCTTAAAACGACATACTTTAGGCCTTAGAATCATAGAAATTATGAAAAAGCCCTTAATAAACTCGCAGGTAAAAACAGACAGCCAGTCCCAACGATGGACTAGATGAGTCGTCGCCATGGACCACGACTCGTGGTTAGAAGTCGTTAAGTACACTACTAACCTTTCATATGAGGGCTCATCACGGGGGACCCAATGAGTCATTACTGGTGACCACGACTCGTGGTCACCTCTCGTTACCTTCACTACCCAAAATTCCCCTTTCTTCAACCAACCTTGACTACGGTTGACTTAACGAGTTGTGGGGCTGACCACGACTCGTGGTCATTCCCGTAGTAACCCAAAACCTGAATTTCCAACTTAAGTCATACACCTCACCAGGAGTCACTTAACGACTCGTAGTCATCCTGATGGGTCACAAGATGACTCATTATATGACCTGGAACAGAAAATTCTATTTTCTCTATTTCAACTCCTGTGTATAATCTTAAGAATTTCGGGATATATATATATTCTCCAACATGGGGGCCTGCCTCCACGTGTCTGCTTGCACAGTCTCGCGAAAATTCGAATATCTTTCCATTCTAAAGTCGTATCAGTAAACAGTTTAGTGCATTAGAAACTAGACTCATAGACCTTCAACTTGATAGGTGGTATACCTCCTAACTTTTTATAGATTTGGATAAAATCTCCAACACATATGGTCCAAATTTCATAGAATTTCTTAAAAGTAATTTGCGATAATTTTTGCCAATTTTTATTTTACAATTTGCTTGGCTTTAAATCTTAACATATGATCATTGAGTGATTTGAATATCTCATAAAACATCATTCTTGTGGTATTAAGCACTCTTATTCCTACCTTCAAAGTACGAGTGTATTGCTTAAATTATATGGGGTGTTACACCTTCGTCCATTGGATGACAAATGGGTCATTATCTGCCACGCCTGGGCCCTTCGTCTATTAGACGATAAATAAATAACTTTGTATAACTTGTCTTATCATTAGATATCATTCATTCGATACATCATTCTTTGAGATTCAAGATTTCATGAGCATTTTGGAGTATCACATGCATTCATCAGTTAGTCATTCTTTAGGAGTTCTTTTGGGGGGTACCAATGAAATAATAGATATACACACATGAGAGAAGTATGACACAGTCAAGAATATGGGTATCTCAACATATTAGAACTTGACAACCATACACTACAATAATGATGAAAAGTACTTTAAGAGATAAGAAAATGGGGAAAACATTTGCATAGCGAGAATAATCCTTGTGAGATGGAGGAATACTCAAGGAAATAGGAGAACAAAACATACGCTTAGTTGGAAAGTTAAGATAATTCATTGTCCATAATTAACCAACACACAACATTACGTGAAATGTTCATATTTAGAGGAAATCTGAGCTATATGGAAAAATGGAGTTTGTCTTACATGCCTTTATGATTCGCCTTAGAACTACTACCATAAAGTGATAATCCCTTATCAAGGTCAATATACATGAATAATGAGGATATATATCATAATTTGTATTAACGCCACAATTTCTAGCTTAAAGAAGTATTTCTTCAAACAACCGGAGGGCACAGGTGATTCGAGCCCTCTATGGATATGGTGTCCTAGAATCAACCTGTTACTATAGCTCAACAACAACACAATTGTCCATCTTCAACTCAACAAGAACACCCACATCCATCCTAATCTTCAAAACACGCCCATACGCCTTAACCCTAGATTATCACCGGATTTATGGCTTCCTACCACCATCCCATGAGTCTAAAAATTAGGATTGCCCCAAAAAGTAAGAAATATTACCTATGCAATGTTTTTATGGGGTACTTACCGTAAAAGAAGAGGAGGTGCCTACACTTACAATCTTTGAACGTCGGACACTATGCTTGACTAAGTTATAGGAGAAAAGGAAGATTGATGCAATTCCTAGAAGGATTTTAAGGGGGATGATTCTCCCATGCATGTAAGATGCTTTCCCATGCATGGAAGGGGCTTAGAGAGCATTAGAGAGATTTTGGGGTGGAATAGAGTTGAGAAAATACATAAAAGACCCTAAGACTCATATTTGTAGGTTGTTAAAAAGGCTGGTATACACGTGAATTGCTCACTTACTGTCCTAAGATTTTATCTACGGTGTAACACCCTGTATTTTGGGTTAGATTTGAACTCATTAAATACTTGTAATTAGTCCTGGACGGCATAATAAATGTATTACATTAACCATAAATAGTTCTTTGAAATTGATTTGGGATGTAATGATTTTCCTAAGGCAAGACAAGTTGAAAAGTGCAAGAAAAATTAGAAGTTTCAATTGAATTTATATAAGATCTTTATTCGAACCTGTATAATCCCTAATTAGTTGGAATCTTAGAGAAGTCGATTCATGCAAGTTGTAGCTCTTTGAAATAGGTTTCTGATGATATAAATATCAGTTCAATCTGAGTTGTGAGTGAAAAGTTATGGACAGTTTATTAAATATTGTTTGGGTAGCCGTCAATCTAATATACAGCTTGTATACCAAATATATGGTTGTATAGTAGACAGTAAGTGGAAAGCCAAATCTCAACCCACTGGACTCGACTTGCAGAGCTGACATATAAATCGTATGTCAAATTTACGACCCGTATATGGTGGTGTACATGCATACAAACCATATATAAAATATACGTCTTGTATTATTCCCGAAAAGATTACACAAGCTTTACAAAGTTGGGAGGAAGAAGGATCCTTGATAAAGAACCGAAGTAGATGGAGAATTATCCCTACTTGCATCCGGTGGACAATCTAAAAGAAAAGAAATTTAAGACATTTTGAAAATAGACAGAATAGCATGTGGAATATCAAATTGAATTGTCTTTTTACTATTTTTGGTGTAAACAAATATATTCAGATGTCAGTGCTACTATAATTGATGTTCTAGACTTAAATGTAGAGGTAGATCGATGTAGCTACTGGATTACATCTATACATATGGTTTCAGTACAACCCATGCATGTACTGTTTTGCTCACTTATATAAATATATACAACAGCTACCAATTTGAAAACAATATCAAGTATTCATCCATTTGTTAAAAATAAAAGTTGTGGCAGATTACAGGAACCAAGAATTTAAATGTAGAATTTTATATTATTTTTATATTTTATAAGAACCTACATATTATATATTTTAATTATTAATACAATAAAATCTAGACAGAATGACACAACAATGAAAATAACATTAGTTACAAGTTAAATACTTCGAAAAAAAATTAAATATAACTTAAATAAAACGTCTAAACTCGACTGCCTAATGCAAATCCCACAACACACACACACAAAAAAAAAAAAAAGGATTTCTCATGAAATTTGAAGCCTAACCATTTTTTCCAAATTGAATCTTCAGTTGGTGTTTACTGAAAACAAGAATATAAATAATATTATGTCTAACACTGATGTAGACAAATTCACTTTGTACGTAGCTAAAAATGTTAAGGAAATTAGGGAAAAGAACTTGATCGTTTAGGGTTAACCTCTCTCTCTCTGGCACAGACATGCATACACTTCATTTGCCGCTAGTAATCATAACTAAATTCTTTTTCATGGTTAAATATTTTTTTTTAAATTAAATCTCCAAAACTAACATCAAAGCTGCATGAAATTGCCCAAAGAAAAAAAAAATACAATAAAGGTAAAAGAGAGATTATTGAACGTTAGTGTTGTAACCAAAGTTTAAATCTTCAATTTGCAGCCAAATGGTACAATGTTCAAATCTTTTCAACAAAATTTATTTGTTATTACTAATTCTCCTATTACATATACTGTTCCCTAAAATAAAATAAAAATATAAACTTTAATCCTATTTCAATAATTGTTAATATTGGAAGTAACCTACGGGATAAAACTATTCGCTCTTCGCAATTCCTCCATCTCATTTTACCTTTTACGTGAAGGTGTTACTGTTTGAGAAGATAAATAATTTTTTATTTATTATAACTTTTCTAAAAAAATTTAAACTAGTTTGAATTATTAATTATGTTAACTTACGGTATTTTTATATGTCATTTTTAAATATATAAATTTTATTTTAATAAACTGAAAATTTAATATATTCAAATTCGACCAAAAATAATATAGTTTGACCTTATGCTCCAAAATCTTTCACATAAATTGAAAGCGGGGAGTAGTTCACTGCCAACCACTATTATTATAAAATATAAATACACTAGGCACCAACGGGATGAATGCTACTGTCAAAAATCATCATGTGCAAGTCACATGTTTTCCCTTTGTTTGAATTCCTTTAGGGTTTGTTGTTAAGTCGTTATATAGTTGGAATTAATGTAATTACTATCTAGTAATTATATAATGTAGTAATTATAATGACTTGTTTATTTGTTATGATGTAATTACAGTATAATTATAAGGGTATTGTTTGGTTGCACAAGTATAATTACACAGTTAGATTAAATTTTAAAAATAAAAGTTAATTATCAAAAATTAATATTTAACAAATATATGTCTTTTATAAATGATATTAAATTAGATACTTAAGATACATATTGTCTCTAAAAAATATATTTGTTACACCCTGTAAAATGTTAACGGTTAGTAGGGGTATGCGTGGGCTGTGACGAGTAAAGAGAGCTTGACGCGTGCAGGAAAAGTCTCAGAAGCAGGGTCGGTTGAGACCAGGCCACGAGGGGCCAGCGCGACGCGCCAGCCTGCCGGTACCTTGGGCAGCTCGGCGCGCCAGGAGGGCCAGCGCCTTAGGAGGCGCGGCGCGGCACCCTTCCTGGCGCGAGGCACACCCTGCCACCGCCCTACACTTATATATATACCTTCCTAGTTCATTTTAAATCATTGTATACATACTCCCTCGGCTAGAAACAAGAGAGAATGCAACTTTCAATCAATTTTCGTCCGATTACGCTACCAAACGCCATCCAAACGCAAATTAACTTCAGATAACAAGTCCAAAGCCTACAGGAAGCATTTCTACGGAGTTATTTCTCGAAAATTCGCTCGGTATACCAGAACCCCGCCGAGTAAAGGTTGTCAGAATTACTCTAAATTGAATCCTAAACGGTCACAGGCATTAGATAAGCATTTCTCCCTTTTGAACTCTCGAGAAATTGCGGGTTCTCGACGAGTTATTCAGAGTTAAATTATAGTTAATATTATTATCGAAAGTTATCATTATTTGCCGAGCTTAGTATTGAAATTAGCCCAATTCTCTCGGTATAAGGACTGCAGTTGTGAGAAACCGCCATTTACAAGTTAAAACTCCCTAGATAGATGAAAGTTGGCACTCGAGGTATGTTAAGGCTATCCTCTTTGGCAAGTTACATTCATCTTAAAGTTAGTACGACTTGTGTATTTATAGTACTTCAGAGTAAACCTATTGTGGTCAGCTATTACAAATAGAACTGAGACAACAAAGATGACATAATAACCCTCGTCAGAGTTAACCCTAGCTAGATTGGTTTTTCCATATGACGTTTGGGTTGTTGGATGTTTTGCCTATAGGGCTATGTTTTTTGGGGCAGTATGATGTACGAAAGGACTAGATTGAGGTCGTGAGGGCTGTATTGAGTTCCACCGGATTGAGGTCATGAGGGTTGTATTGAGTTCCACCAAATTAAGGCCGTGAGGGCCATATTGAGTTCCACCAGATTGAGGTTGTGAGGGCTGTATTGAGATCATCTGATTGAGGTCGTGAGAGCCATATTGAGATACACCAGACAGAGGTTGTGAGGGTCATATCTAGTTACAACAGTTACATTATGATCCATAGTCTAACCAAGGCTCAGGATCCGATTACATTATGACCCATAGTCGAGCCAAGGCTCGGGGTCTAGTTACATAACTTAGACAGATCGAACACAGACACAGCTACAGGAGCCTATCAGGCTCGGATATTGCTTTAGAGAATGAGTAATATTGTGTTACAGTATGTTTATGAACCTTTAGTAGCCAGACAGCAGGAGTATGCATTGTTTGTACTTGTCGGGGCTTATGGGGGCCCAGGTAGGTTATTCTGTATTGTTTGTACCTTCCAGGCTTATGGGGGCCTGGTTAGGTTCATGTTTGTATACATATACTTGTTAGTTAGATATTTTAGATGGTGAGATCATTCAGGTTAAATTCTTACTCCCCTTCATGATTACTTCGGCTTTATCAACTTTCATTCAGTTATTATATTACTACCTCACATTTTCGGTACATGTTGTACTAACGTCCATCCTTGGGGCGCTGCATTACTTGCCTGCAGGTGCGGATAGACACAGTTCCGGACCTTCTTAGTCATCAGCCGGAGTCAACAGTTCATTCAACTCCTTTCCTCCGAAATTGATAGTTAAAAAAGGTTTGTTCTTTTTTGTACAGCTTATGGGTAGGTCGGGACCCTATCTCGATCATTATTCCACTATTAAAGTCTTGCAGGCTACAGATTACCAGTTGTTAGTTTTGTCGTTGGCCGTGTGAGGTCCATCTATGTTTTATTTTGTGTGATGGTCGTGTGGGGCCTAGTTTAGCTATCAGTTAGTGACCTTGTCGCTATAGCATAGTTATGGTTGCCTGTTTTTATTCAGTTATAACTAGACAGCATGGTGGTCTTGTCGGCTCGCATAGGATCCCTGTTATTGCTTTGTTGTTAGTTAGCTGTTTTCTTTTACAGGTGGCCTTGTCGGCCAGAGGCTGTATTTACATCCGAGATATTGCTCGTCATTTTCTTGAATTGAGTTGCAGTCATGCACCAGGAGTGCACAAGTCTAGTTAGGTTAGTCCAGATCCAGTATGGCACTAGGTTCCAGTCACGCTTCCCAAGGCGGGGCATGACAAACTTGGTATCAGTGTTGGTCGTATCCCAGGGAGTCTGCAAGCCTTGTCAAGTAGAGTCTTGTCTATGGATGTGTTGTGCACCACATTCTATAGACAGGAGGCTACGAGACATAATAGTGTGGTTACTCTTCTTTCTCCTCCAGTCGTGCTATAGAGCTGTGTTGTATAGAGTAACTCCCTGAGCTTATGTTATTCTACTTATTTATAGAGAAATGTCGGACATACGACCGACAGTGACTGGTCAAGAGTTGGATGTGGCTGCAAGAGAGGGCACTAGTAGGGGGCCCCAGTCAGAGTCAGCCCGATCTGAGGGCGACAGGGAGACGTTACCTCGATCTCCCCAGCACTCACCGCCGCACTCAGAGCCCTCTAGGGAAGAAGATATACCAGTACCACCCCCAGCCATTCCTGTGCCATCAGATTAGGAGCTCAGGGGTGCATTTTATATGTTGGTTTAGATGATGGCTGCCCAGCGGCAGCCTCAGCCAGTAGTGACAACTGTTGTTGAGCCCACTGAGGGACCCGAGAGTTCGAGAGTCCGCGAGTTCCTTGCTTTGAGTTCCTTGCAGTTTACAAGGACAGATCGTAGAGCGGAACCCCAGAACTTCATAGATCAACTGCAAATAATATTTAGGGTTATGCATGTTTCATCCACATAATCAGTTGAGTTAGCAGTATTCCGATTGCGGGAGGTAATAGTTTTGTGGTACGAGAGTTGGGAAAGATCCCGAGGCGTAGATGCACCTCCACCTACATGGCCTAGCTTCTCTGAGGCTTTCATAGGCCACTACTTTCCCCAAGAGGTCCGGCAGGCTAGAGTAGAGCAGTTTTTACATCTAGAGTAGGGAAGAGTGAGTGTCAGAAATATGCATTGAGGTTTGATTCCTTAGCCAGATATGCTCCCTCGTTTATTGACACTATGCTAGCCAGAGTGCACCGGTTTATTATGGGACTGGCGCCAGAATATGTGAATTCTTGCATTACGGCCACACTACGAGAGGATATGGATATCTCATGGATTCAGGCCTTTGCTCAGAACATAGAGGAACTTAGACAGCTCCAGTATGCCATGGATAGGACAGGTCAGGAGCAGTGTCGGAGGGCCAGACCCGCAGACTGTCAGGGTGGGCCCAAGCCTCATTTATCAGGTAGGTCTCCTAGGCCCCCGTTCCAGCAGCAGCAGGGAAGCAGATCAGATCGTCGTGGACAGTCAGGGCCCGGTGAAAGTTCACGAGCGTCAAGCTCATAGCCGAAGAGGAGGCCAGATCAAATGTGACCAAAGGTACCATGTTGCAGCACCTGTCATAGGCTGCATCTAGGGAGATGCAACTATGGTTCCACCGCCTGTTATTCCTATGGACATGAGAGACACATAATGAGGGATTGTCCGACAAGACGCCAGGGCGGTCAGGACCAGCAGGATAGATCCTCAGCGGGTTCATATGCCTCAGCCCCTTCTCCAGGGTCCAGGCCCTCAACTCTAGCCGGCAAAGGCCGAGGTAGATCAGGGGCATCTAGTTCAAGCAGCGGTCAAGATTGCACATATGCACTATCGGGGCGATAGGAGTCAGAGTCATCGCCAGATGTTGTGATAGGTATATTAGATGTTTTCTCTCACTCAGTTTACGCTTTGATAGATCCAGGATCCACTTTGTCGTATGTTACTCCGCTAGTGGCCTGAAATTTTGATATAGTGCCAGAATTACTTCTGCGACCCTTCTCGGTGTCTACACCCATCAGTGACTCTACTATTGCTAAAAGAATTTATCGGGTTGTACAGTAGAGATTGTCGGTCGCCAGACCTTAGCAGATCTAGTATAACTTGAAATGATTGATTTTGATGTAATTATGGGTGTAGATTGGCTAGCACCATGTTACGCCACTGTAGAGTGTTGGACCAGAATTGTTCGATTTCACTTACCAGGAGAGGTTCTGCGAGAGTGGAGAGGTAATACAACTACGCCAAAGGGTAGGTTCATATCCTATCTTCGGGCGGAAAAAATTGATAGCAAAGGGTTGTATCTACCATATTGTTAGGGTTCGGGATATGCAAGCAGAATCCCCAACTCTCCAGTCTATCCCAGTGTTTAATGAGTTCCCAGATGAGTTTCTAGACGAACATCCTGGTATTCCCCTAGAGAAGTAAATAGATTTCTCTATAGACTTGCTACTAGATACTCAGCCTATATCTATTCCTCCATATTGAATGGTCCCTACTGAACTGAAGGAATTGAAAGAATAGTTGAAAGATTTGTTAGATAAGGATTTTATCAGGCCGAGTACTTTACCGTGGGGTGTGCCAGTTCTGTTTGTGAGAAAGAAAGATGGCTCCCTATGTATGTGTATAGATTATCGACAATTGAATAAAGTTACCATTAAGAACAAATACCCTCATCCAAGGATAGATGATGTATTTGACCAGCTGAAAGGGGAAAGATACTTTTCCAAAATTGACTTGAGATTCGAGTACCGGTAGGTTCGAGTTCGAGAGAAGGACATATCAAAGATGGCTTTCAGGACCAGATATGATCATTTCGAATTTCTAGTTATGTCTTTCGGGTTGACAAATGCACTTGCAGTGTTCATGGACCTAATGAACAGTATCTTCAGGCCATATTTAGATCTGTTTGTGATAGTGTTCATCGACGATATTCTGGTATACTCCCGCTCAGAAGCGGAACACAGAGATCATTTGCGAACAGTACTTCAGATCCTCAGAGACCGCCAGCTATATGCAAAGTTTTCTAAATGTGAGTTTTGGTTAAATTCTATAGCTTTCTTGGGCCACATTATATCAGAGGCTGGTATTTAGGTTGATTCATAGAAAATTGAGGTCGTAAATACATGGCCTAGGCCTACAACTCCAACAGAGATTTGTAGTTCCTGGGATTAGCCGGGTATTGTAAAAGGTTTGTCGAAGGATTTTCTACCTTGTTAGTGCCTTTGACTAAATTGACTCAGAAAGCAGCGAAGTTCTAGTGGACTGAGGCTTGTGAGCAGAGTTTCCAGGAATTGAAAAATAGATTGACGTCGGCACCAGTTTTAGCTTTGCCGAAAGGTTCAGAGGATTATGCTGTATATTACGACGCTTAGGGCGTTGGGTTAGGATGCGTTCTAATGCAACATGGAAAGGTAATTCCGTATGCTTCAAGGCAATTGAGGAAACATGAAAAGAATTATCCCACCCACGATTTGGAATTAGCTGTTGTGGTTCATGCCTTAAAAATATGGAGGCATTACTTGTATGATGTGCATATGGATATTTTTACTAATCACAAAAGCCTCCAGTATATTTTTATGCAGAAAGTGTTGAATTTACGATAGCGCTGTTGGATAGAATTGTTGAAAGACTATGATGTGAACATCTTCTATCACCCAAGGAAGGCTAATATTGTACCTAATGCCCTTAGCCTCAGATCCATGGGCAGTTTAGCACATCTGAGACCAGAACAGCGGGAAATGACTCGAGAGTTACACCAGCTAGCCAGTTTAGTAGTTTGGGTAGTATATTCAGAGGATAATAGGGATATAATTGATAATACAGCAGTATCCTCCCTGGTTGTAGAGGTAAAAGATCGGCCAATATGAGGACACCCTAAGTCTAGTACAGTTTAGAGACAAGGTTCGGCGGGGAGAAATATCAACTTTTAAGATAACTGAAGATGGAGTTTTGAGATACAGAGGTCGCCTCTATGTTCCAAATGTAGCAGGGCTCAGCCAGCAGATTATGGAAGAGGTACATTACTCTCGTTACTCTCTTCATCCAGGTTCGACAAAGATGTACCACAACATAAAAGAGATATAATGGTGGCCTGGAATGAAGAGGGGTGTAGCCGAATTGGTAGCGCGGTGTCCTAACTGTCAGCAGGTAGAGGCTGAACATCAGAAACCTGGCGGATTAACTCAGGAGATAGCTATACCTATGTGAAAATGGGAGGTCGTTAATATGTATTTTGTGATAGGATTACCCCTACTAGGCGCAAATTTGATTCCGTTTGGGTTATTGTTGATAGGTTAACAAAATCAGCTCACTTTCTGCCAATCCGGACTACATTCTCAATCGAAAATTACGCCAAGCTATATATTAAAGAGATAGTTCGATTGCATGGTGTCCTAACATCTATCACCTCTGATAGAGTGGCATAGTTTACAGCTAGATTTTGGAAATCATTTCATAAAGGGTTGGGGGCACAAATTAGTTTGAGTACAACCTTCCACCCCCAGACAGACGACCAGGCAGAGCGAACCATTCAGACACACGAGGATATGTTATGTGTGTGTGTGCTAGATTTTAAAAGAAGCTGGGATGAGCATTTACCCCTTATTGAATTTGCATATAATAATAGCTATCATTCTGCAATTCAAATGGCGCCTTATGAGGCATTATATAGGTGGAAATGCAAGTCCCCCATCAGATGGTTTGAGGTAGGAGAGGCAGAGTTAGTCGGACCTGATATGATTCACCAGACAGAGGAGCAAGTGAAACTCATCAGGGAGCGGTTACGGACAGCACAGAATCATCAGAAGTCCTACTCCGATGTGCGGTGTAGAGACTTGAAATTTAATGTAGATGATTGGGTATTCCTTAAAGTGTCGCCGATGAAAGGCGTGATAAGATTTGGCAAGAAGGGAAAGCTTAGCTCAAGGTTCATTGGGTCGTATCGGATCCTCCGAAGGATAGGCCGAGTGGAATATGAGTTGGAGTTGCCTCCAGAGTTAGAGTCTGTTCACCCAGTCTTTCACGTGTCTATATTGAGAAAGTGTATAGGGGACTCGTCTCGAGTTGTGCCAGTTGAGGAAGTTCAAGTTACTGAGGAGTTATCCTATGAGGAAACCCCAGTTGTTATACTAGATAGATAGATTCGTAGACTGAGGACTAAAGATGTAGCCTCCGTTAAAGTACTAAGGAGGAACAGAAATAAAGAAGAGATGACCTGGGAAGCTGAGGACGATATGAGATCTAAATATCCTCACATATTCCAGGATTGACCTAGATTATGCAGTTGAGGTGAGGTCGTGGTTCAGTTGTTATTTTACTGTTTATATTACTAGTACTGTTTAATTGGTTATGGCGTCCAGTGAGGCGCCTATGTTGGACTTTTCTGCATTTCAGGTTTTCGAATAGTCCATATTACAGAGGAGACTCTGCCGAAATTTTTTTAAGTACTAGTTAAAACAGTTAACTCCTTTAAGCCTAAAGATGACATTCGAAGATGAATGTTCCTAAAGGGGGGAGGATGTTACACCCGTAAAATGTTAATGGTTAGTAGGCGTACGCGTGAGTTGTGATGAGTAAAGAGAGCTTGACGAGTGTAGGAAAAGCCTCGGGCCGCGAGGGGCCAGCACGATGCGCCATCCTGCCGGTGCCTTGGGCAGCGCAGCGCACCAGGAGGGCCAGCACCTTGGGAGGCGCGACGCGGCACCCTCCCTGGCGCGTTGGCTAGCACGAGGCACACCTTGCCACCACCCTACACTTATATATACCTTCCTAGTTCATTTTAAATCATTGTACACATACTCCCTCGGCAAGAAACAAGAGAGAACGCAACTTTCAACCAATTTTCATCTCATTACTCTACTAAACACCGTCCAAATGCAAATTAACTTTAGGTAACAAGTCCTAAGCCTACAGGAAGCATTTCTATGGAGTTATTTCTCGAATATTCACTCGGCGTACCGAAACCCTACTGAGTAAAGGTTGTCAGAATTACTCCAAATTGAATCCTAAACAGCCACAGGCATTAAGTAAGCATTTCTCCCTTCTGAACTCTCGAGAAATTGCGGGTTCTCGCCGAGTTATTCAGAGTTGAATTGTAGTTAATATTATTATCGAAATTTATCGTTATTTTCCGATCTTAGTATTGAAATTAGCCCTATTCTCTCAATATAAGGACTGCAGTAGGGAGAAACCGCCATTTATAAGTTAAAACTCCCCAGTTAGATGAAAGTAGGCACTCAAGGTATGTTAAGGCTATCCTTTTCGGCAAATTACGTTTGTCGTAAAGTTAGTACGACTTGTGTATTTATAGTACTTCAGAGTAAACCTATTGTGGTCAGTTGTTATAAATAGAACTGAGACGACAACGATGATATAGTAACCCTCGTCAAAGTTAACCCTAGCTAGATTGATTTTTCCTTATGACGTTTGGTTGTTGGATGTTGTTGCCTATAGGGCCATGATTGTAGAGGCAATATGATGTCCGAAAGGAACAGATTGAGGTCGTGAGGGCCGTATTGAGTTCCACCATATTATGGTCATGAGGGCCATATTAAGTTCCATCAGATTGAGGCCGTGAGGGCCGCATTAAGTTCCACCAGATTGAGGCTGTGAGGGCCACATTGATTCCATCAGATTGAGGTCATAAGAGATGTATTGAGTTCCATCCGATTGAAGTTGTGAGGGTCGTATTGGGATACACCAGACAAAGGACGTGAGGGTTGTATCCAGTTATAGCAGTTACATTATGATCCATAGCCGAGCCAAGGCTCGGGATCCAGTTACATTATGACCTATAGTCGAGCCAAGGCTCAGGGTCCAATTACATAACCCAGACAGCTCAGACTTAGACACAGTTAAAGGAGCCTATCAAGCTTGGATACAGCTTTAGAGAACGAGTAATCCTGAGTTATAGTATGTTTACGAACCTTTAGTAGCCAGACAACAGAAGTGTGCATTGTTTGTACTTGTTGGGGCTTATGGGGGCCCAGGTAGGTTATTCTGTGTTGTTTGTACCTTCCAGGCTTATGGGGGCCCGGACAGGTTCTTGTTTGTATACATATACTTGTTATTTAGATATTTCAGATTGTGAGATCATTCAGGTTAAATTCTTACTCCAATTCATGATTACTTCGGTTTTATCAGCTTTCATTCAGTTATTATTTTACTACCTTACATATTCGGTACATGTTGTACTGACGCTATCCTTGGGGCACTACATTACTTGCCTGCAGGTGCGTATAGACATGGTTCAGGACCCTCTTAGCCATCAGCCGGAGTCAGCAGTTCATTCAGCTCCTTTCCTCCGGAGTTGATAGTTAGAAAAGATTTGTTCTTTGTTGTACAATTTATGGGTAGGTCGAGGCCCTGTCTCGACTATTATTCCACTCTTAGGGGCTTGCAGGCTACAGATTACCAGCTGTTAGTTTTGTCGTTGGTCGTGTGGGGTCCATGTATGCTTTATTTTGTGTGATGGGCGTGTGGAGCCTAGTTTAGTTATCAGTTAGCGGTCTTGTCGGCTATAGCATAGTTATGGTTGTCTGTTTTCATTTAGTTATAACTAGACAGCATGGTGGTTTTGTCGGCTCGCATAGGATCCCTGTTATTGCGTTGTTGTTGGTTAGCGGTTTATTTTTACATGTGGCCTTGTCGGCCAGAGGCTATATTTACAGCCGAGATATAACTCGTTGTTTTCTTGAAGTGAGTTGCAGTCGTGCACCAAGAGTGCACAAGTCCAGTTAGGTTAGTGCAGATCCTAGTATGGCACTAGGTGTCAATCATGCCTCCCAAGGTGGGGCGTGTTAATATTTGGTTAATAGTATATGTTTTTAACTAAATTATAAAATAGTTCATATATATTTTAAATTAATAATATTTTAATTTAATTAATTATACAAACTAAAAGTCACATTTATTAAGAACATCATGAAATACATGTTTGACAAAAATATTAATATTATAAATATAATGTCATATAATTATTTAAATATTTTAAAAAAAAATTTATTAATTCTAACTAAAAAAATGAATAGCATGCAATGTGAAATAACAAGTCAATACTACTAAAGCAAATAAATTAGAACCGAAATAATAACATAAATTCAAAATTAAAATTAAAAAAAAAAAGATAACATAATACGCTTATATCAAATGCAAACATAACTTAAAATAAGTTGCAATATAACTTAAGTAAATATAATTCAAAAGAAAAAAATATTAGTCTATAACACCATTCAACAATGAAATTTCATCTTTAATTCAAAAATTAGAATAATAATGCATTTATGTTAAATGAAGAAAATATAAAAAAATAAAAAATACAAGCAATTGCATGGATCACAAGAAGTAAATGTTGGAAAATGAGAAGAAAGAAAATAAAAGATAAATAATATAAAATTAAAAAAATAAAATAATATAAATAAAAATAAAAAAAATTAAAAAAATTACCTTGTAGTTACACCTGCAATTCTGATCTCTCCCAAAATTAAAAAGTATAATTACTCTTGCCAATTACATTCAATTCTATGTTGATGATATAATTATTTGATCAAATAAATACGTCCAACCGTGTAATTACCCACAACTACACCCACATGCCATTAGAGGGCCTTAGGGTCCTTGTTCAATCCAAATTGAACTTGTTCCCTTTTTTTTTGCCGAGGAGTAAAACTCAAAATCCCTCTGAGCAATTTTATCTGTTGTTTGGTTTGCTTCCATTCTCATAGTCTTTTTTAGCATAAATTGTTAAATTTCTAATGTTTAGTCATATGTATTTAAAATCTTGTACTATAACTTCTTAATTTTTGTTTTAGATTGTCTATTGCCAGTTCATTTTCCCCTTACCTGCAATCTTTGAGATGATTGTTTTTCTTTTCTGAGGTCGAGTTTCTGGAATAATTTTTGGTTGTGTAGATAGCTTACCATTTTCACTAACGTTTGAAATGAGGACATTTTCTACCTAAATTAGAGCTAATTGTTGCTTTAATTGTATGTTGGCTTATCTCAGTTATGGTGTATTCTGTACAAAAGTTCTCTTTTCTATCTCTTTGTTTCATTGCCCCAGTTTACTTGAAAATGCCATCTTATATTGATAGTTCTAGACAAATATTTTTCAATTTCTAGTGGTGAACCTCAATGTCATGGAGAGAATGAAAAAAAATTGATTATACTCAATTGCTATTTTTAAATTTTATGTTGTTTTCTGACTGTAATTCGAGCTTGAGCTCCCAATGTTTGTTCTACTCTAGGAAAAGCTTCAATCTTTGGTGAGGAAGGAATAAAAGAGAGTATTGGGTCGACAATGAATTGGGGTATGATGCATCCGGGTATTTAGTTGGGGTGGGCGATGATTATGAATCTTTACTTTCAATGATTAAATGCGGAGCTCTTGAAGTAGGGTTGGCAAAATGAAAGGGATGCTCCTGAAATTCTTTAATTTGAGGCTACTTTGGTTCAGATATCCAGAGAACAAATTCAATTCATGGTATGCGCATTTCATATAATTAGGCCTCTTAAATTTGCAGCTGTGATATTTTTCTGTTTAGATTTTGAATTTTCGCTCTCACCTTATCTTCTACTAGAATTTTTATGTGTTAATATTAATTCTGTGCTAAAACTTATTGTTTGGTATTATGTGGTGGACATATGGCTCCGCAGGTTGGGAACTATTAGTTCTTGTCTTAATTTCAGAAGGGTATTTACAAAGGGAATGTACTATATAAAAAGGAAGTTTTCTTTTGTCCAAGAGTCTGGGCGGATTCAACTGAAGTTTTCAGTTCTACTTAAAAGGATGAAAATAACCTTTTAGATAGACAAACTTATTTCTGTTGGAGTTAAGTGTTTGGTGTGAATTGAAAAGTAGAAGGAAATAAATTGGAGGAAAGAGAAAGTTGAAAAAAATTCCTTTAGATTCTTATGTAAACGGCACTTTGTCCCACATTGGTATGGAAAAGGAAAAAGTTGATGCTTATATTAAAAAGCATATCTTTTAGCTAATAAAGAGTTGAGAAGAAAGTCTCTTGTTGTGCCGTTGTTGCTCGACTTGGATTTGGATTTGGATTTGGATTTGGATTTAGTCAAATGATTTGATTGGTTGACTTTTTGCGCAATCTGACAAAGCACCAGCGAAACGCAAGTCCTCACTTGCACAGAAGTAGAATTTCCTGAAAGGATGGTGCAGCGTAAGTCAAGCCGAAATATTTTCTTTCCAATGGTTTTCATTCCGAACAGACACCATTTCAACAATTGTTTTCACACTATTTCACTTCATTTCTTTGGTTATAAATTAAGGCCTTTTGCCTTCATTTCTAATAGAGGATTTTCGAACATTCTGCATATTTTTTAGCATTATGCATATTTGTCACTGCTCTTAGAGTTCACCGAAGTTTTTGGTGTTTGAGGTACTGCTACACCATTAATAGGTATATCCATTTTATCTTGGAAGGAAGTAATCCAAAACCTCGAGTATAGTGAGGGATTAAATTCCTTAAAGGCTCATTATCAACATGTCATCCAGCAGTTGTAGAGGATATTGTGATACAAATTGGATCACCGAGTCAACTAAAACTAGATCTACAAGCGGATATGTTTTTACCATCGGTGGAGCAGCAGTTTCTTGGAAGTCATCCAAACAAACATGTAGTGCTCCCTCTATAATGGAGTCTAAATTCATAGCTTTAGACAAGGCTGGTGAAGAAACTGAATGGCTCAGGAATTTCCTGGAAGACATTCTATTCTGGCCTAAATTGTTGGCTCCAATATGTATACATTGTGATAGCTAAGCGGCAATCGGAAGGGATGGGAGTCCAATATATAACAGAAAGTCTCGTCACATACGACGAAACCACAACACCGTTAGACAACTACTCTCTAGTGGAATTATCACAATTGACTATGTAAAGTTAAGAGACAGTGTGTCGGATCCACTTACAAAAGGCCTAACTAGAGAGGCGGTTGAAAGATTATCAAAGCGAATGGGACTATGGCCGAGGACAAGTTGTCGAGGCGGTAACTCTACCTAGAAAATTGAAAATCCCAAGATCTAGGTTCAAGCAGATTAAATAAAGTCATTAATGACGGTTCAACATTGTTAAAATAACTTTTGGTCCATTCTCGTGATAAGACAATTTCAGTGACAAGGATAAAGATTTAAGGCTTTTTTATGATTTTTATGTTTGACACGAGGTATGTCAAATGATGTATCTACGGGATAACACATTGAGGAATCACTTTATGTAAGTGTGAAGTGTAAGTCACTTCAAGGAGAATTTTGTAAGGCCAATTCTCTACGCACTTATAAAATCAAGCAGTGTTCATGGCTGAAACAAACAAAACAATGAGAATCTAAGACAGTTAAAGGATTAATTGTGTGGCTTATGTTGTCTAGGTAGACATCATATTTCGATGATTCAAAGATATCAAATCTATCAATTGACCTAGTATATTCGATATATGTTCATTACAGAAAGTTCGAAGGAAAACCTACTTATCCAGATGCAATTAATTCTTACTTACAAATCACACAGTTTTTCATGCATTACATTTTTCATATAGCCATTCCCCATTCATGTGGGGGATTGTTGGAGTTAAGTGTTGGGTGTGAATTGAAAAATGGAGGGAAATAAATTGAAGAGAAGAGAAAGTTTAAAAAAATTCCTTTTATCCCATATTGGTAGGGAAAAGGGAAAAGTTTATGCTTATATTGAAAAACATATCTTCTAGCTAATAAAGAGTTGAAAAGAAAATCTCCCCTCGTGTCGTCGTCGTTGCTCGGCTTTGGCTTCGGCTTCGAATTTGGATTTGAATTTGGTTAAATGATTTGATTGATTGACTTTAAGCACAATCCGGCAGAGCACCTGTGAAATGCAAGTCCTCACCTGTGAAACGCAGGTGTCATCCAGAAGTAGAATCTCCTGGAAGGATTATGCTTGGATCTGTGTTGCACCTGCGAAACACAAGTTTTTGGTGTTTGAGGTACTGCTACACCATTAACAGGTATATCCATTTTATCCAGGGAGAAAGTAATTCAAAATCTCGAGTACAGTGAAGGGATTAAATTCTTTAAGGACACACAATGAATTTTGTGGTCTCGAATATTAACAAGATTATTTTTTGTTTTAATTATTTGAACATGGGAGAACAACAATTTCTGAAAGAAAAAAGTTTAGTGGACAATTATTATTCAATTATTGCCTAACAGAATTTAACTCTACAGCATGTGTGTGCACTTTGTCTTCGATTAGGTGAAGTGTTTGCTATTAATATTCCTATAGGAGCATGACTTCAATGGGATGTTTTGTTCTTCATTTGCGCACACCCTTGGGAACTAGTACTTTAATTTTACTACTCTCATATACAATGATAACCTTAGAGTAACACCATATTGGGCGTACTTACTTTAAAGCAAAATATATTCTAGGAGCAATCCTCATAAAGTATCCGAGTTTAAGAAGGAAAAAGTTTGTAGTGGACCTCAAGTGTGTTCAAGGAGAACCAGCTTTACTTGTAACAACTTAGTCCAATAGTGATGGAGAGGTTTATTGGAGGTATAAAATAGGAAGGTATATGAAAAGATAGACTTAAATAAATAAATGGCAGAAGCATTAGAATCTTGTTTGACCGAAGATAGTTGTTTGTTAATATAAGTAATTGGCTTATAGTTGAAGTTGGTAACTCCAAAGCTAAGTAAATTGATGCTATTAACATAAGTTGTTTAGTGGTGGTTGCCGATATGATATTTTTGGCTTCTAGTGATTGTTCCAATTAGGAAACTGAAACCTATATATAGCTGCGTTTGGTAAATCACGAATGAATTTATCGTTTGAAATCTAAATGAAAAAGTTGTTGTGCTCTCATCTAAGCAAAGATTATCATGATGTGTGTTGTTGTTGCTACTTAATGAATTTTACTCCCATATTTTCAGTATTGGTGTGAAACATCTGTTAATTATCATATTTAATGAAGTGGAATGTAAAACTCCTGACACTCCAAATCTACATTTCAGTTGATGATGCTGAAAGTTTCACTTACATCTTCTGGTATATGGTTCATTTAATGTTGCCTTTAGTTTCTTGACTTAATTTATGCATTTTCATGATTTACAATGAATTGCATGTTGATGTATCTTGATCTTAGCTCTTCATGAAGAAACAGTAGAGGAATTTTCAAAAAATGGTGTTGATCCACTCACTGTACCAGATGGACCTTGATAGAACTTTGTTTCTATTGAGATCATATTGCCATACTGTACAAGTTGATTTGTTCAAGTCCCTTCCCCTATCTGCTTTTTTATGCATCTCACTTTATGTTTGTTGCTAAGTGACTTAAGATTGTCTATGAACACGGTGCAGCAATTTAAATTCCCTAATCAATTGCCAAACCTGCAACCTGATTGTAAGTTAGTTTAAGGGACAATGCAATCTCTTGCACTCATGATATCTGTTTCGCTTTCGGGATTTACATTTGAACTGAAACAGCAGTTACTCTTCTTGTATGCCTTTTAGTTCCCGAGCTGCAGCTGGATCAATATGTTATCTGCAGAAGTTAGGATCTTTTCAACTTGATGACAGGCAATCTTCTTCACTTTATTTTTGTTTTTCTTTGGAATCCTGCCTGATTATATTTTATTCTTGACTTATCTCCATTAGTTTTCTTTAATGACGGTGAGGAAGAACCAGTGAAAATTGAAGCCAATGATTTGTATGCTCTGCCTTACAATTTCATAAACTCACTTGTGGAGAGTGGGCAGATCCATCTGGTATGAGTATGTAGGAAATACTGCCCCTTTTTGACATAGTTTGTAACAAATGCAGCATAGGAACGAACTATAACTCTTTCACAATCCTTTTGCCCCAGTTTTATGCTCGTCTTTAATTTATGCGCCTCATAACAAATAACTCTTTTCACGGGCCATAAGTTTATATTCTTGTAATCATAATATCTCACACATTATGTGCGGCATAACTCCAAGAATAAACGCTTTGTGAAGCCATGAAAAGCTTAGTTTATTACTGACGATAAACAACTCTTTAAATAGAGTTACAATGAAAAGATAGATTCCTAGTTAAAGACAACTGACTTATCCTAATTAAATAAGAACCCAAAAATATAAATAATAAATTAAAATATACTCAAATTAAACTAACAAATCCTAAACTGACTAGAACTACTATACGTATGCTAATACACCCCCTCAAATTAGGATATAGGTACCTAAGCCTAACTTGAATAAATTTCTATCAAAAGGAGGCTTGAGCAGCTTCTTAGCATCTCCGTGACGAAGGATGAGTTCATGATCAAGCAGTTTTTCAAACAATTTCTCATACGAGATCACCGTATCACGTGTTCGTATTGCAGCAGAGATTTCACGAAGCTCAGGACTCAGACTACTGCACATTTTGACGATGAGCTCTGGATTAGATACATGAGCACCATCAGTGGCTAACTCATCTAAGAGAGTCTGAATGGTGTGAAGGTCATGTGTGATGGAGCAAGAGTCATTATTGATGCGAACAAGTTGTTCACGGAGGCTAAATACCCGATTCTGTGATCTGTTTGTATACGTAGTGTGTAGGGCGTCCTAGGCAGACTTGGATGAGGAGGCCACAACAACTGTAGAGGCAATAGAAGGTTCAACAGGAGCCATAAGGACGTTCTGGATGAGTTGATCTTGGCGGAACCATGTAAGGAATGCCAAACTGGGAGATATGTTGGTGCTAAGGGCAATTATGCAACAATAGGCTGGAGTGATCTCATCGAGATGGCCGAAGAGGTTGTATCCATATATAAGAATGGAAAATTATGCTTTCCATGTAGCGAAGTTGTGGCCACTGCTTAGTTTGATTGGTAGTTGAGAAGCATGGTTGAATTGATAATGATGTTGGGACCCATTGTGTTGTCAGTATTAATAACTCTGGGATTTGCGGCATTGTTGTTTCCGTTGTTATTGGCTATTGACACTGAATAGCGTGAGAAGATAATGATGTTGGCATTCGTTGTGTTGTCAGCTTTGACAACTCTGGAATTTGTGTCATTATTGTTGTTGTTGTTGGCTATTGACACTGAATAGTGTGAGAAGATAATGTTGTTGGCACCCGTTGTGTTGTCAGCTTTGACAACTCTAGGATTTGCATCATTGTTGTTGGTGTTATTGGCCATTGACATTGAATAGCGTGAGAAAAGAAGAAAGGAAAAAAATATATGGATCATTCTCGTTAGAGCATATGGAGCTTTAATACCAT
Organism: Datura wrightii; assembly: GCA_035772735.1. Classification (NCBI taxonomy): domain Eukaryota; kingdom Viridiplantae; phylum Streptophyta; class Magnoliopsida; order Solanales; family Solanaceae; genus Datura; species Datura wrightii. Next base: position 108,111,546 of record JASDFA010000020.1, on the reverse strand, counting down.
ATAAACACTTAGTAAAGCCATGAAAAGCTTAGTTTATTACTGACGATAAACAACTCTTTAAATAGAGTTACAATGAAAAGATAGATTCCTAGTTAAAGACAACGAACTTATCCTAATTAAATAAGAACACAAAAATATAAATGATAAATCAAAATATACTCAAACTAAACTAAGCAATCCTAAATTGAACTAGAACTGCTATACTTATGCTAATACCAAGTTCTAAAGAATTTATGTTCCACTAAGCTTGCATTCAATTGTGAAAGGGTAAAAAAAATTAAAGATTCAGTCCATTTAAAGGGCAAAAATAACCGAGCAGCCCATTTGAAAGGCAAATCGTATAATTTAAGCTATGAGATCATCTACAAATTGCTGGAAAAAAATTTCAAAAAATAAAATAAAAACCTCAAAATAAAATTAAAACTAAATTTATGCACTTGTTTTTCTAAATAACAATATTTAATTGGGCAACAGCGCAAATAAGAACAGACTTAATGTGTAAAGGATATGGTTCTGGTTCTCTTCACTGGGAAAAAAATAATTGAAAGTCCATTTGAAACTTGGCAAAATTAAATTTTAAGTAGCTGTTCCACCTGAACTCATGCACAGTTGACCAAACAATTCCAGAGAATTTTTAAGAAATATCTTGTAACTGTTTGCAGGCTTAAATTCTTTTTCTTTCTAAGATCAATTTAGAAGATTCAACTTATAATTTCTCAATAAATTAAATAAGATTTGTTGAACTTGAGTTCATGGAAAACCCTATGTTCTCTCCATTTCCTCTAGTTCGTAAATGAGACAAGGAAATATGTTTTTCATTCCATTCAGTAGGACTTTTCTCCAAATTCTTCCACTAAAACCCGAGCCCAACTCCATAATAAATTTACAACTGTCCTTGCAACACCTACACAAACTGTTCCCAACAGTTTTCTCCTCTACCCTCTCTAATCTTCACGACTCTACCTTGGTCAATGAAGTCCCATATAATAAATAAGGCAACACATACTACAATCTAAAACAAAGTAATTTGTTATACTCCGAAAATTCAAAGATCGGACCCGAGAGTTTAAACGGGAAAAAACTAGAAATGGGTGCTTCACTTGTAGGACGAGTGATTGGACGACCCGTGAGGAGACCCCACGAGTCGTCAGGTGCCTCGTGCGGAGGCCTGGAGGAAATGAAGGTTAGAGGTCCCCACGAGCGTGGGAACAACTCGTGGTCGGCCACCACGAGTCGTCAAGTTAGCCGTGGAGTGAGGTGAAGAAATAAATAGAAGAACCGACCAGTGTACCTAACGGAAGGTGACCACGAGTTGTGACCCCATGGAACGAGTCATTAAGTCACCCGTTACTAGCCCTAAGAGATCTGTTATCCATTGTACTTGACGGACGACTCGACGAGTCGTTGCCTCTCTTGACGAATTGTTAGGTCCCCCGTTGGGACCCCCTTGGCAGTTATTTTCAGCGATTTTAGTAAGGGCTTTTCTGTAATATCTAAATCCTAGGGGCTTATACTACGTCGTATAAGGATCGTCTTAGTGAGTTTTTAACAGGGGAAGAGCTACTCTAAGTCATTCTTCCCATGCATGCAAGTTTGAAGGATTGAAGAGGTGATTCAAGGATAAATCTCAAGGTTTCTATCGGAATCTCAGCTTTGGCAATTAGAAGGTGTTAGAATTCACCATTCCCGGGTATGTAAGGCTATGAATGGGTGTCTCCTTCCACACCCATGCCCAATTTTTACCAAATTATGATAAAACACCTATGATCAAGTATGGGGTTTTCACTCAATTGCATAATTCTTCAATCTATATACATGGGCATGATTAGATTATATCTATATTGAGGGATTGTGACGCTTGGGTAGATTTTAAATTATTTTCAATACAAATCATAGTTTCTAAGTTATGAAATTTAAATGCCCATGGATGAAAAATTCATAAAAGAGGTGAATGATGATGAATGTATGATGATGACGAGATTTAATGATGAAAAACATGTTTCTAAAGCTACCCATGATTTTGATGTTGTTTTCAAAATGAATTGAGTAGATCCAAGTATGATAAAGCCTTAGGCAATGCCTACATGTTGATTTAAAATGATGATTTTTTCTGAATTAAGCTTACCACATCGTTTGGAGCGAGATCCCCCAAATTTCATAATTTCTAGCTTGTGGTATGTTGAGTTAAATATTCCTACATATAGCTTACCGCATGATTTGGAGTAGATGCTCCTACTTATACTTGAGCTTGTGGTATGTTCAAAATAAAGCTTCTCATATGCATAAATTCATAATTGAGATATATGTCATTATTGAGCTTTGTCGAAGGACAATGTTGAGATTCATTCTTACATGATGTCGAGTCTATGCATGATTTTATTAATAAGCTTTGTCAATAGACAATGTTGAGCTTCGTTTCACACGATGTTGAGTTGTGCATGATTTTATCTTGAGCTTCGTCAATAGACGATGTTGAGCTTTGTGAATAGACTATGTAGGACATTGCATGTTTTTGAGAGAAGAGTCTAGCACCGAGCAGGTTAAGGATCGATTACTCTATGCCCCAGAACTACGCACCAACATAGGTTAATATTATTATAATATTGAGACCTCCCTTGTGAGGTATCCCCGGCCCGAATGGCCCTTCAGCTTGACATCGATATGATGGTAGCATTCTTAGCCCTGGCAAGGTTTTGGACGGCTCTACCCACTTGAGTGTAATAGTCAGGACCACATAAGCTCTACCGTGGTATGTCGGTTAAGTGACGAGTCTCCCACTGTCTATATCATTCAGATTTTGTATATTCATTACTCGTGATGATTACTTTATACATGCAGTTCTAAAAGCAATGTTTGACGTCATTATTCATCTCAATATAAATGGTATGTTTCAACTTTGAGTCATTCGAGTCAATCATGATGTTATAAAGCTATGCATGGTCATGTATGATAAGATTTCGATTTCAGAATGAATGCATGTAGCCCATATACTTATTCTTGAAAGCTTATGATATGTTATGAAATATTTTAAATGATTTATCTTGCTAGAGCGGTTTTACTTACCTTGCATACTTGGTACATTCCACGTACTAACCGCATACTTTCTATGTTGTATCATTTCATGATACAAGACCCGGCTCGCAGCTTCTGCCCTGTTCTTAGATAGCTTTTTGGAGTTAGTATCTGCTCGAATTGGTGAGTCGTCATCCTTCGAAGATTAGACTATCATTTCCTTTATGTATTTCAATTTCAGAATTGTTGAGTTAGTTGGGGTCTTGTCTCATCAACTCGTCCGGATTAGAGGCTTTCAGACTTATATATGTGCAGCTTCGGATGTTATTCTGATGTGATGGTGAATTAGACTTCCGCTGAGATTATATTCATGTTTTCTGCAGTTTAATGAGTGAGTTAGTTGTACGCTTATGCCATGGGTCGACTTGGGGTCTCTCGGGGTACCTTTTTTCGTGTCTACGATCCGGGCCTCCGTTCGGGTCGTGACAAAATTGGTATTAGAGCCATAGATTTTGCTGTGTCTTAGGGGGTCTGAAACCCGCATTGAGTAGAGTCTTTTTCATAGGTGAGAAGTGTGTCACACTTATGACGAAGAGGCTACAAGATGTTTAGGAAATGTTTCCTTCTTTCATGATTTATGTCGTGCACTAAGAAGTCCTTCTATTCTTATAATTCGTGCTAATCGAAATTGTAGAATCATGGCTCCTAGAAGGATGAACGGAAGGAGGAATGGAGGGTGTGAAGGCCACAAGAATGGAAATGGTTATGGGCATCAGCCAGCCCCACCAGTTCAGGAGTCTCAGGCATCAGAGCCAGCCGCTCATATTGAGTTCCGGGCCGTTATTCAGATGCTTGCACAGGCCTTGACCGCTCAGGTCAACCAGCAGGCCATTGCGCGTGTTTCGAAAAATGAAAATGCAGCGGCGGCTCGAGTCAGGGACTTCTTGAGGATGAATCCGCCGGAGTTCTTGGGGTCCAAGATAGATGAGGACCCGCATGATTTTATTGATGAGATTGTCAAGATCACCCAAGTCATGGGGGTGAGTAGTGTTGAGTGCGCAGAGTTGGCCTCTTACCAGTTGAAGGGGGTCACGCATATTTGGTATCGCCAATGGAAGAACAGCAGGGACGCAGGAGCAGGTCCGATCACGTGGGAGGAGTTTCGGGTTGCATTCCTAGATCGGTTCTTTCCTCGGGAGATGAGGGAGCTCAAGGCAGCTGAGTTTGTAAACTTGAAGCGGGAAGGGATGACAGTACTGGAGTATTCCCTTGAGTTCACTCGCCTATCGAAATATGCCTCGGAGTTAGTTACTGATCAGAGGGCGCGGGTGAGCAGATTTGCGCATGGTATAGCAGGGTATTTGGACAAGGAGTGTCGGGTTGCTATGCTTCACCAGGATATGAATTTCCCTCGCATGGTGTTGTACGCACAGCATATGGAGGTGGCATATTCGACGGAGAGGGAGGCCAAAAGGGCTAGGACTGAGGGTCACAGGTTCTCTCAATAGAGGTCCGGAGATGGGCACCGACAGCAAACTCACCAGAGTTTATCAGCCCCAGCATCTTCGGCATTGAGTTTGCCACTCCAGACCCAGACATGATCAGAGAGCGCGAGCGTCAGACTCGAGGGGTTAGAGCAGCAGGCCCGCAGATTCCAGCATTCCAGCTTGTTGCAGATGTGGTCGGGGGCACATAGGCCAGTGTTTGGCAGGTTCAGGAGCTTGTTTTGGTTGTGGCAGCCCGGATACATGCTTAGAGATTGTCCAGCTGCAAGACAGGACCAGGTTGGGGGTCGAGGCGCAGCTTCTAGTTCAACAACCCCTCCCCCACGCATAGCACATCAGGGGGCATCTACTAGCACAGCTGGTCGGCACCACCAGAACATATTCTATGCCTTAGCCACTCGTTAGGAGCAGGAGGCCTCACCAGATGCAGTCACCAGTATGTTGAGAGTTTTTCATGTTGAAGTGTATGCTTTGCTAGATTCAGGGGCTACCTTATCCTTCGTGACCTACTGCAGCCAGTAGCTTTGGAGTCAGTTCCGATGTCTTATCAGAGCCCTTCTCAATTTCTACTCCAGTAGGTGACTCAGTTATAGCTAGACGGGTGTATAGAGATTGTCCAATCTCAGTTCTTCATAAGATCACCTCACCAGACTTGGTAAAGTTAGCCATGACTGATTTCGATGTTATTCTCGGCATGGATTGGCTATTTGCATGCTATGCTTCAGTTAATTGTAGGACCCGAGCAGTAGAATTCAGATTTCCGAGTGAGCGAGTCTTAGAATGGAAGGGTAATACAACTGTGCCTGTAGGTCGATTCATTTCCTACCTTAAAGTTAGGAAGATGATTTCTAAGGGTTGCATGTTCCATCTAGTTAGGTTAAGGACGTGGAGTCTGAGACCCCGACCATCCAGTCTGTACTAGTAGTATGTGAGTATTTAGAGGTCTTTCTTAATGATTTTCCAGGTGTCCGAGCGGAAGATTGATTACGGTATGGATCTTCTTCTCAACACGCAACGTATATCTATCTCGCCCTACAGAATGGCTCCAGCCGAGCTCAAAGAGTTGAAAGATCAGTTGAAGGACCTGTTAGAAAATGTCTTTATTAGGCCGAGTAAGTCCCCATGAGGTGCACAAGTGTTATTTTTCCAGAAGAAGGATGGTTCGCTTCGGATGTGCATTGACTATCGGCAGTTGAACAAGGTCACCATTAAAAAAAGATATCCTTTACCTAGAATTGATGATTTGTTTGACCATCTTCAGGGTTCCAAGTGTTTCTCCAAGATTGATGTATCATGATTTGCAGGAAATATATTGGTAGAACGGCATGAAGAAGGATATTGCATAATCCGTAGCCGAGTGCCCGAACTGTCAGCAAGTGAAAGTTGAGCACCAAAGGCCGGGAGGCATACTTCAGGATATTAGCATTGCTACTTGAAAGTGGGAAGAGATTAATATAGACTTCATTACAGGCCTACCTCGTACTCGCCGACACTACGATTCTATTTGGGTGGTAGTAGATAGGTTGACCAAGTTTGCACACTTCCTACCAATCAAAACCACAAATTCAGCAGATGATTATGCCAAACTCAATATTCGGGAGTTGCTTCGACTTCATGGAGTTCCCTTGTCTATTATCTCAGACCGAGGTACTCAGTTTACCTCTCAATTTTTGTGAACTTTCCAAAAAGGGCTTGGGACTCAGGTTAAGCTTAGCACAGCATTCCATCCGCAAACGGATGGTCAGGCGGAGCTGAAGATTCAAACTCTCAAGGACATGTTAAGAGCTTGTGTGATAGACTTTAAAGGTAGTTGGGATGATCACTTGCCTTTGATCGAGTTTTCTTACAATAACATCTATCACTCCAGTATCCAGATAGCACCGTTCGAGGATCTTTATGGGTGGAGATGTATATCGCCCATCAAAGGGTTTGAAGTTGGTGAGGCAGCTATGATAGGACCTGATTCAGTTCATGAGGCCATGGTGAAGGTTCAGATGATAAGGGATAGGCTGAAAACCGCTCAGAGTCATCAAAAATCATATGAGGATGTGAGAAGAAGAGATTTGGAATTTGATGTAGACGATTAGGTGTTCCTGAAGGTATCTCCCCTGAAGGGAGTCATGCGGTTCGGAAAGAAAGGAAAGCTCAATCCCTGTTATATTGGTCCCTATCTGGTTAAGAGAAGAGTTGGTAAGGTGGCGTATGAGTTGGACTTGCTATCAGAGTTATCTTCAGTTCATCCCGTCTTTCATGTATCGCTCTTGAAAAAGTGCTTGGGTGACCCATCTTTAGTTCTCCCGGTAGAAAATGTTGGTATGGGAGATAGCCTCAGTTATGAGGAAATTCCAGTTGCAATCTTAGATCATCAGGTTCGGAGGCTGAGGAACAAAGAAGTAGCTTCAGTGAAGGTGTTGTGGAGGAATCAGCATGTTGAGGGAGCTACATAGGAAGCCGAAGCGGCTATGAGGGTTAAATACCCCCACTTGTTCCCTACAGGCTCAGTTTCAGTTTGAGGTATCAGTTTTTTCCCAACTCTCTAATCAGTTTCCATGTTCAGTTCATGTGCGCAAGTTTGATTTATATTATTATAGATGTATGTGACTCCTGAATTCAGTCAGCTATGTAGTTCTTTTCAGAGGTAGTCATTCCGTCAGTTTTTAGTTTTAATAATCAGTATTTACATATGAGGATTGCTTGTTTCTGAGTTTTCTGTGTATTTCTAACATTGAGGACGAATGTTCCTAAGGGGGAGATATTGTTATACCCCGGAAATTCAAAGATCAGACCCGGGAGTTTAAACGGGGAAAAACTAGAAATGGGTGCTTCAGTTGTAGGACGAGTCGTCAGGTACCTCGTAGGGAGGCATGGAGGAAATGAAGGTTAGAGGTCTCCACGGGCGTGGGAATGACTTGTGGTCAGCCACCACGAGTTGTCAAGTTAGTCGTGGGGTGAGGTGGAGAAATAAATAGAAGAATCGACCAGTGCACCTAATGGAAGGTGACCACGAGTCGTGGTCTCGTGGAAGGAGTCATTAAGTTACCTGTTATGAGTCCTAAGAGATTTGTTATCCACTATACTTAACGGACGACTCGACGAGTCGTTGCCTCTCTTGATGAATCATTAGGTCCCTCATTGGGACCCTCCTGGCAGTTATTTCCAGCATTTTTAGTAAGGGCTTTTCCGTAATTTCTAAATTCTAGGATCCTATATTACGTCGTTTAAGGCTCATTTTAGTGATTTTTTAATAGGGAAAGACCTACTTTAAGTCATTTTTCCTATGCATGCAAGTTTGAAGGATTGAAGAGGTGATTCAAGGCAAAATCTCAAGGTTTCCATCGGAATCTCAGCTTGGGCTATTAGAAGGTGTTAGAATTCACCATTCCCGGGTATGTAAGGCTATGAATGGGTGTCTCCTTCCACACCCATGCCCAATTTTTACCAAATTATGATAAAACACCTATGATCAAGTATGGGGTTTTCACTCAATTGCATAATTCTTCAATCTATATACATGGGCATGATTAGATTATATCTATATTGAGGGATTGTGACGCTTGGGTAGATTTTAAATTATTTTCAATACAAATCATATTTTCTAAGTTATGAAATTTAAATGCCCATGGATGAAAAATTCATAAAAGAGGTGAATGATGATGAATGTATGATGATGACGAGATTTAATGATGAAAAACATGTTTCTAAAGCTACCCATGATTTTGATGTTGTTTTCAAAATGAATTGAGTAGATCCAAGTATGATAAAGCCTTAGGCAATGCCTACATGTTGATTTAAAATGATGATTTTTTCTGAATTAAGCTTACCACATCGTTTGGAGCGAGATCCCCCAAATTTCATAATTTCTAGCTTGTTGTATGTTGAGTTAAATATTCCTACATATAGCTTACCGCATGATTTGGAGTAGATGCTCCTACTTATACTTGAGCTTGTGGTATGTTCAAAATAAAGCTTCTCATATGCATAAATTCATAATTGAGATATATGTCATTATTGAGCTTTGTCGAAGGACAATGTTGAGATTCATTCTTACATGATGTCGAGTCTATGCATGATTTTATTAATAAGCTTTGTCAATAGACAATGTTGAGCTTCGTTTCACACGATGTTGAGTTGTGCATGATTTTATCTTGAGCTTCGTCAATAGACGATGTTGAGCTTCGCCAATAGACAATGTAGTACATTGCATGTTTTTGTGAGAAGAGTCTAGCACCGAGCGGGTTAAGGGTCGATCACCCTATGCCCCAGATCTACGCACCAACGTAGGTTGATATTATTATATTATTGAGACCTCCCTTGTGAGCTATCCCCGGCCCGAATGGCCCTTCAGCTTGATATCGATATCATGGTAGCGTCCTTAGCCCTGGTAAGGTTTTGGACGGCTCTACCCACTTGAGTGTAATAGTCAGGACTACATAAGCTTTATCGTGGTATGTCGGTTAAGTGAAGAGTCTCCCACTGTCTATATCATTCAGATTTGCATATTCATTACTCATGATGATTACTTTATGCATGCATGTTCTAAAAACAAGGTTTGACATCATTGTTCAGCTTTCAATATAAATGTTATATTTCAGCTTTGAGTCATTTGAGTCAGTCATGATGTTATAAAGCTATGCATGGTCATGTATGATCAGATTTCAATTTTAAAATGAATGCATGTAGCCCATCTACTTATTCTTGAAAGCTTATGATATGTTATGAAATATTTTAAATGATTTACCTTGCTAGAGCGGTTTTACTTATCTTGTATACTCGGTATATTCCATGTACTGACCGCATACTTTTTATGTTGTATCATGTCATGATACAGGACCCGGCTCGTAGCTTTTTCCCCGTTCTTAGACAGCTTTCCGGAGTTAGTATCTACTCGGATTGGTGAGTCCTCATCCTTCGAGGACTAGACTATCATTTTCTTTATGTATTTTCAGTTTCAGAATTGTTGAATTAGTTGGGGTCTTGTCCCATCAATTCTTCTAGATTAGAGGCTTTCATACTTATGTATGTGCAACTTCAAATGTTATTCTGATGTGATGTTAAATTAGACTTCCGCTGAGATTATATTCATGTTTTCTGCTGTTTAATGAGTGAGTTAGTTGTATTCTTATGCCATGGGTCGACTTGGGGTCTGTCTGGGTCCCTTGTCCCGTGTCTACGATCTGAGCCTCCGTTCGGGTCGTGACATAATGACGACCCTATCTTGGAACCGCGCCAAGAAACTAGCTATTACAAACTAAAGAACTATATGATAAAACTTCACAGGAACAAGTTCTTTATTGCAATAGTAGCTTCTTCTTCGAGACTCTTCGTGTAGAACTGAGATCACTCCAAGAACTCTATCTTTGGGTGTGGCCAAACACTGAAGGTTGATTTGTGTTGTTTTACAAGAATAAATCACCACCTTTCAGTTTTCTCAATCCAAGTTAGGTTTGGTTCAAGACTCACCAAGAATCCAATCCTAATGATTTGATCTTTCTTTTGTTGATGCATATGAGGCTTCCTTGTCTCTTTTTTTGAAACTAATTTCATGTGCAAGTTTATAGTAACCTTTCTTGTATAGTTTTTCAATTCCTTGTAGAGTTACAATTCTCCTGTACTACAAACCTTCAAGAAAATCTGGTGCATTCGTGAACAGTCTCAATCTTCAATCTTTGACAGTCTCTTACTATACTCAAAGAAATAGATTCTTTAATGAGTTCCTTTTGTAGTGTTGTTTTTTGTGTCTGTTCTATTTGGAGATCTAAGAGGATATGGTTTTTGATACTTCTATCTTTCTTCTTCACCATGTGAATGTCACTTGTATACAGCTTGTCAATCATCAAAACTTTATTATATCTTCACGAGATATTGAATGTAGATTCAAAGATCATTGTGCTTCAATGAATTCTCTATTTTTTATGATGTTAACCCATAACAGCTTCATAAGACTTCGTTTGCACTCTTGTAGTATCTTCGGTCTTCATTAGCTCTTAAAGTGCATCTTCCCCTTTAAAATTAGCTTATTGACAATTTTCTTCTTTGGAACCATCTCTTGTGTTGTTCAACACTTACAGTTGCACGTCAATACAACAGGTTCACTACACAAGGTTTATAAGCTTGTTGTAGTTCACCCTCGATCTCAATAAGGTTTGTAAGCTTTTTGAGTCGGTAGACATTAGCAACTTTAGCCTCTTCTAGATTGTACAAGTAGCTTGGTTTCATGACTAAGAAAGAGTTATGCTCTCACTTAATCAGATGTAGGGCTTACCTTCTATACTATCTCGTACTTTTCAACATGTGTGCAACTAAGCTAATATCAATGAAAGTATTTAAATTTGGGGTGGCAAGGTGGTATTTGAACCTATAGTTTGGAAAAGACAAATGTTCATAAGTTTTAAGTAACTAAGGAGATTAAGAATTGACAAAAATGAAATATAAGTTTATTGCTCGCTAACTTAGTTAAGCTTATAACGGCAAATTGGTGCACCACCTACTTAAGTAAAATGGATCAAGTTAAGAGGGTCAATTAGGTGCAATACCTACATGAATTAATATATCTAATGGTGGACCAAATGAAACTTAAAGTTGGCTGAACAAATTGACACCAAATTTGTCTAAAAACTTCAAATAAATTAAGGCCCAAAAGGGACATAAGTTAAGCCCAAGTAGGTGCATCACCTAGTTGGACTTTCAAGGTGCTTAAAGGGTCAAGAAGGTGCATTACCGACTAGAGTAATTTTGATCCAAAATGAGGGGAAATAGCAGCCCATAAGTTGGACAAATTAGAGACCCAAAACTTGAGAGGACAGCCCACAAATTTGGCTCAAATTGGTCCAGAAACTCATTCAAAAAAAAGGCGAACAAAGGACCCCTTTTAAGGGGATAAGGTTGGTAAATTTTCTCACAAAATACTAAGAAAAAATCGAATAAAATTTACATGTTTTCTCCCCTCTCTCTTCTTGCTAAAACAGTCACCTAAAGTTCCCTTATAGGGTTCTTGAAGTTCATCCATTTTTCAATCAAGTTAAGTAAGAAACTCATGAGTTTTAGCTAGGTTCTTCTATGTTAGACCTAGGATATTATGTTATTCAAGCTTAAGGACTAAATCAACCCTTCTCTTAAGATGGACGCCCCATTTCATTTATGTAGATTAAGTAATTTTTCTCTTCTCATTGGTCTAGCTGGAAGAGAAGTTCAAGCTCCTAAAAGTACTACAAGTAAAAGGGTGTAAAACACTATACATATAAGGTAAGGTTTTTTCTATTTTTATCTTTCTTTATGTGTAAGTTTGAGTGAAGAATTATAATTAATTATGTTAAGAAACTCATGGGACAATGATCGGAAATCATGAGTTCAACGTGATTCTTGTAATGTTGAGAGAATTGTGGATTGTTTTGGGACTATTTTTTTTAGTTATTGATGGTGGAAATAAGGGAGGATAAAGAGAGGATTAAGAAGTTATTTTCAAGTGAAAAAGAAGAGGAAGGTGTGGCGATACACCAAGTATTTGCGAGTTGTGTGGGCTTACTGGTCGTTGCATGTTTAGCTATTGTCTTGCGAAATCTACATTGTGATTAGCTGCTAATATTAGCTTCATTATAATTTATTTATGTAGATTAACATCCCAAAAGAAGGATCAACTCATCCTACATTTTTTAAGATTCGAAAGTAAGGTATGTAAGGCTAAAACCTTTTTCGCCATTAAGGCATGAATCCATGTCACATGTTTCTCTCATATGAGTTAATAAGATCTTAGATTACATGAGCTAAGAGTCTTTAGATGTTATATGCTTCAAAGTAGTTTTTTGCCTGCTTTATAAATTAATGGTTCAAGTTACAAAATTGAGTCTTATAAGCTTCTTTTGAATTGCCCATAGAGCTAATTGAAATTATTATATGTTCCTCTATTTGGAGATGTTTACATTCAATTAATAAGACGCTTAGTAGAGAAAACTTAACAAATCAGTCTGTAGTATAACAAGCTTAGCAATTCATATTTAACATACTTAAAAAGATAAGAGAAGATAAATCAAGAACGCTTGATTAATTTGATTATCGTATGCCTTGCTTGACCTATATACATTATTTGCAAAGTATGCATTATGCCTCTAGAGTAGATATTTGTCATTTGGATTTGTAAAGTCACATCACCCCTAGAATGGCCACAATGGGTTTGATATTTTGTAAAAGCCACGAGGCCTCCAGTATGACCATCATATGCTTATCCTTAGGGCCTTGGAGTGGCTAATAGTTGTTTGGTTTTATAGTATATGGTCCTCAGAGTGACAATGATTTCATTATATGTTATTTTTCAGAAGTTGAGAGCAGCATGTAAGTATGAGACTTAAAATAACTAAGTAAACATATTTGAAAGAATTAAGTATAACAACTCAAGAATGTGTAAGATGTAATAGTAACATGATTCTTATCCTTTCTTTAGTTTTAAGTACCTCTGGTAGACCATATTTTTTATCTCTGTCTTATGAGTCTTCCAGTTATGTCCTATTATTCAGTCTGCCTTACGTACGAGTAATGTTGATTTTGTACTCACGTCCCTTGACTTGAGGACACTGGATTTCTCAATGCAGGATCAGATGTACAGGACAACTGACCACCCTATAAGGCACATGTACAATACTTCAGCTGTTAATCGTTGAGCTCCATCTCTATTCGGAGTCTAGTCGAATTTAGCACTCTTTTTTCATTATATGAATAGCTTGGGTAGGTTGGGGCCCTGTTCCGATAGTATGTCAATTGTATAACTTTTTGGACTTCAATAGAGGTTTCACGAACCAGTGATGTGTTTATGTACAGTTGTTATGCCAGGACTAGTTTACTTTAGGCCAAAAGTCCCCTTATATTGTACATATATAGTTTGTTACTCATGATATGTCCTATTGCTTCCTTTATATGCTTTCAGGCTTTATTAACACAGTATGATTTAGTATATTTATGCATACCATGTTTAGGTGTTCATATAGAGCATATTTTGTCTTACCTAGGTTAGGGCATGACACCTTCAATTCATTGCAGCTCTATACATGGGTAGGTTTGAGAACATGATCATAAACATATCTCTTTTCAAAGAAATATTCTCTCATTTGTCTCCTATCAGAAACATATTCAACTTTAGCATAAGGACCAATTTCTTCAAAGATACAACTTTTCTTCAAGTACTTAGCTATATGGTGTAATGACAACTTTTCTTCAAGTACTTATTTGTAATTATGTATGTGAAATTTGAAAAACTATCATTAATAATAATAAAATTCATAGAAAAATAATAAATAATTATGTAAAAAAGAAAGTAATTTTTAAAATGTCAAAAAATGTTAATAAGTCAAATAGTAGCCTCGGTAGGATACAGGGAGGTCAAAATTGGATTCAACACTCCCCTCCCCAATCAGATTGAATAGCTTTAGTATGTGTACTAAATTGTCATTCAACAAGAGTTTGAAACTGATGAAACACATTAATAACATCATATTTATGTGAAATAGGATACCCCCATGAGTAGTTGGAGTAATCATCACTAAGTACGAGAAAATATCTATGATCGAGAAGAAAAAATAGGGGTTGAACCCCAAACATCAACATACAATAATTGAAAAATGGAGGAACTATTATTGATGCTTAAAGGAAGAGACATTTTTGTGATTTTCCTAATTGGCAAGCACTACAAATATTATTGAAACTAGAACTTATTAGAAAGCAAATTATTTTTCCGAATAACTTGTTGAAGAACTTGTTGGTGGGGATGAACAAGCCGAAGGTGCCAGCAGGTTGGAGTTGCCTTGACAGAGTAGAGAGCCGATGGAGCAAGTGAACCTAATGTGAAGAGGACTTGAAGATGTAGAGACCACTATTACTCTGACCAGTAAGAAGAAGCTTCTTGGAATCTCGATTCTTGACAAGAAAATAAGAGGGATTAAACTCAAAGTAAGCATTATTATCATGAGAAAAACGTTGAACAGAAAGTAAGGTTTTGATTAATTGAAGGAACGTGAAGAACATTTTATTAAAAAAAGGTGTGAGATAGTGAAAGAAGAAGAGAATTGTTTGTGTGATGAATGGAAAGACCATGACCATTGCGCACATGAATTTGATCTTGGCCCTTATACTCCTCAACTTGATGAAAAGAGGTGAGGTCAGGAACAATATGGTGCTTGGGTCCTGTGTCTGGAATCCATTGTTATGAATGTGGTGATGGATATTGGTATAAAAGATAGATTGTGGGATTGATGGACTGATTGTAACGTTAAAAGAAAGTAGGTGATTAGTACTGTTGCATATTTGACACCTAGACCATGTGTCTTGAGATTGCCAAGGCTGGGAGGAAAAGTTTCTGGATTGTTGATTTTGTCCACCCCTGACACCCCCAACCTCGAAAGGACCTACCACCGCGTCCTCTGTTTGTATTGAAGTAACAATCATATGTGTTACTGTATTGGATAATATTTGCTAAAGGGAACTACTGGGAATCAGATTATGGCGGGGAAGATAGCAAGAGGGTGTACATGGAGGATCTATTGATAAACTCGTGGTTTAAAAGGAAACTGTAAAGTAAAAAAAAAAAAGTGACTGGATAAAGCCTATCTGAAAGGATGGTGACAATATTTTTAAACTCAGATCACAGATCCTTAAAAACATAAATGTTTTGATATGAAAGGAGAGAGAACATCCAGCAGCGGCC
Source organism: Datura wrightii (assembly GCA_035772735.1). Taxonomy (NCBI): domain Eukaryota; kingdom Viridiplantae; phylum Streptophyta; class Magnoliopsida; order Solanales; family Solanaceae; genus Datura; species Datura wrightii. The sequence continues at coordinate 108,096,342 of JASDFA010000020.1, read as the reverse complement.
AATTCATTCGAGAGGACACTTTTGGTACCATGTGAGAACAGAAAGAATAGATAAAGAACAGAGATTTTCTTCACAGCAAACTAGGTTCTCTTCATTCCATTACTAGTGAACACTTCTGTGCTTCACATTATTATAAATAACATTAACAAATTATTCAAATAACTTTTTAAAATAATAATCATCAGAAAAAATAAGATTTTCATATATATAATAATTGAAAAAAAATTAATTCCATAAAAAAATGAGATAGAAAAAGAGGGCAAAAATAAAGGTACATTAGTATAAAAGCATTTATTTTCTTAGAGCCATTTAAAGATTTAAATATAAAATTTATTAACACAACTTTTAGTTTTTTCTTATATATATTTATAATACTTTAGTACGAATCTTTTGAACGTATTTCTACACCTCATAGTTTTAATTCAGTAATATAATTACATAATTCTAAGATTTTTATAATTTTTATTATATAGAAAAGGCTTAAATGAACGACCAAGGACAGTTTTGTAAAATTAAATTCATATAAGGGCAAAATAGAACTTATTTTATTAGTGTTTAAAAGGATTAGTTAAAAACTCTAGAAAGATCCTTTCAATTAGCTTCATGTAAGAGCAAAATAGTATTTATCTTATTAGTGTTTTAAAAGATTGGTTAAAAACTCTAGAAAGATCGTTTCTCTTTCTCATCTTTAAATTGAAAAAAAAACAAACAAAGACTTAAGTTAATATATTATATTATATATTATATATTATATAATATATTTCTATTTTATAGTAGAATGAAGTTAAAGACGGCCAAGGGTAATATTATAATTCCACATCTAACTCATAAATGTTTCAAGAACATGTGTTAAAAATTAAAAATTAATATTCTTTCATTAAAAAATATAAAAATACTAGAATATTTCATTTCTCTTGATTTTTTCTTCTCTTTCTCCATTGACTTTATTTACTACTTCTTTATTTTTACCTTAACTTTGTTGTATATTCAATTCTCCACACATCTTCCTTTTATCATTAATAGTAACTAGATATTTTTTCATAAATAGATAAATTTTCTTTTGAGGCGTGAACATAACTGATCAATATAATTGACCTAGAATTTCAGAAAAATTATGACCACATCACGATCATCATCGGTTCCACAATTTTTTTATAGCATAACACGGGTGTTATTGAAATCCACAAAAAGTCATAACATGGATGATCATGGCTATGAAGAGCTGTACAAAGAGTAATTCAAATTATACTGTACTATATATTTGATCTTTATCTTATTTGTGTAATATAAATGGTTAATAATTATATTTTTATTGGGATCATTCTTTTTATATCATGTAACTATTATAAGTGAAATTTTTTTTTATAAAAACTTATTCAATTTCATATAATTTAAAATATTCAACTATTATTAATTTTTATTCATGTTTTTTCTCTTCAATTTTTTAATTTTTTTATTTCACTAAATATTTATTATTGATAGAATGGTGCATTTAATAAAAATATAATACTTTTAAATATCAATCGTGTTTTGGAAGTTCTCTAAATATATTTCTAAAATTCAAAGCTTCTAAAATTTTTATCTTATTCCAAAAATTATTATAAATAAACTTGTACTAACAAACATATAAAATTCATTAAAATTAATATATAAATCATATACGAAAATTATATTATATAAAAGTTAATTCCTTATTTGAAATTTAGTGCATTATGTAAAATCTGATTATTGATGAGATTAGTTTAAAGTTTTAAAATGATGGAATAGAACTACACTGAAAACAAATGATATGTTTACATTCCTACTTAAAGAAAATAATTTAGTTAGTGCTTAAATCAAATATATTGAGACTCCTCATATACAGTAAGTTGGATTTGTAAATATAATACATTTTATTTGTGTCGATACATTTTTTCGTAATATAGATAATGAATACATATATAGATAAATGGATTTCCTTTTGAAAGGTGAACATAACTGATCAATATAATTAACCTCTAATTTTATAAAAAATCATCATCATATCACGATCACCACCAGTTACACAATTTTTTTGTTGCGTAACATAAGTATTATTGAAATTTATAAAACTTGTGGGCCAAATTTTTACGTAAGAATATGTAAAAAGCATATCATAGTCATAATCTCCTTATGGAATAATACCTTTTATATTGCCACATATTTTAAGGTCTAAATTTTTTCAAAACCTGTTAGGTCTTTTTTTTTCACCAATAAATCAGATTTATTCATTTTAAAAAATATTAAAAGCTTGTTCACAAAAGAATCATATAGTATTTTGAGCGATAATTTATTTGTTCAAATCAAAACTTTAGTGTAAATAAAATATTATAATACAATAATTTAACTCAGAAATATTTTCAAGAATTATTGATATCAATTACGGGAACATTCATTTTTTAAGTTGTAAAATACCTGAGATCTAATATTTGCATTTTATATAATGGAACTGATTGCGAATTTTGCATTAATGTTATATAAACTTTTTTTTATATTTTTACTATTTTGTCTATTTTTTAAAAAATTGAAAGGTTGTTCATAAAAATATTTTGTAACATTTTGATCGAATAATTTTTATTTGTCCCAATTAAAATTTTAGCATAAATAAAATACTATAATACATTAATTTAATGCAAAAATATTTTTAAAAATTATTGATATCAATTATGGGATCATTTATTTTTTAAATTATAAAAAATACTAGGATCTAATATTTAATTTGCACTTTACTATCGCAATAGAATAAGTTTATTAGAATTCAAAGACAATTTATTTGTTAGATTTAATTGAATTATATAACAATTGTGAGTCTTTATTTTAAAATTTTTCGTATTAATATTAATTGGTTATATAATTTTTCATATTATAACTATGCATTAATTTTTAAATTAAATATAATCACAATTCAAAGTCATGCCTTAATGTTTAAAACTTAACTCATCAATGACCATATCTTATATAGTGCATTAAATTTTAAATAAAAAAATTACCCTTCGTCTAATATAATTTTTGTACATCGTTATAAATTAATCTTAATTATTCAGGAACTATAAAGACCACATTATTTAATTAACAAAACTTTATATTTCAGAATTAATTCTACAATATCAAATAACAAAGCATTCTATTAAAAAATCATAATTGTACTAATCAATTCAATTTTATAATTCTTTCATCAAACATTATTTAACTTTTCGTTTTAAGATTTAGATACTAATTAATTAAATTAACTTACTGAAAATTTAATTATTAATTATTTTTTAAATATTTTTATTTGGCTTATTTTATATACCGAATATAAAGTTCACATGTAAAATTTACACGTGAATCTTATAAGCTATCATAAAGGTGTATGATCAATCTCTAAACCAAGAAATGAACTTATCAACTAACTATTACTGCGTCAATGTATATTGCTATCATCCAATTTTTTAGGCATATTGACCCACAAAAGAATTTATTATTTTAATAAATTAAAACAATAAATAATATTATATCAGAATTAAGAGTATAAGTATATTTAATGGACTAGAGAATTATTTTATCAAGTCAATATAAAATATTCTCTACTTGGTGTATTGAATATATACAAGATGTACTAGCATAAAAAGTTAAAATTATATCACTCTCATAATCATGATAAATTATATTTAATCGTGTCATGATCCAATTTAGGATCGTGACCGGCAATAAGGGATAGAATCCCAAAGCAAGTCTTAATGGAAATCTATAGAAAATCGGCAGAGTTTCCTTGTATTTGGGCCTATCCATAATTTACCTGTCTCAGAAATCAACAAGCAACAATCAATTTAACCAAAACATGCCATAATCATCCTCAATCAACAATTTTCAATATCACAGTTCTAAACCGATCTCCAAAATATGGGAAGAATACGTAATACTAGTCACAAGTCTGTAATAATGAAAAAATACTCATGACACTAGTGAAATAACTATGGAGCGACTCTAAGAGTTCAAACGAAGAGACTATAACAATTAAGTAAGCTTTTGCCCACGCGAACAAATGCGAGGCTCACTAGAAATTTACCAACTTGAACATTTTAGTTAATAAAATCCTCGCCAACGTCACTTGCGGTCTCTGAAAAAAAATAGCGGGGGTGAGTTACTAGCTCAGTGAGTAATATCACTTAACAACAATCGCTTTAATGGGGACAGTTCATAAATATTGCTAGTATGAAAATCAGCAAATATCACTAAATAAGTGCCTCTTTCAGAAATGGTAAACCAAAAAAAAACAGTTTTGTCTATGTCATATAAGCATAAATCAATTAAAAGTTCAATAATAATCTCAGTAAATACTGTCATATCAAACCTTATATTTGGAGGTTTTCAAGAATGAATCATATAATCGGTGCGACTACCTACCTTGAGAGATAGCCAATAACTATGAACCCTTCGTAACGGAGTCAAATATTGTGGTAGGTCCTTGTTTGAGGGAAATCAGTAACTATATGCTAGTTCTACCTTCCCACTAGCGAGGGATGTAACGGTAATCTATAAATATAAGGTACACCAAGTCTAATAAACCCGTCGTTAGCTACGGGATCCATTAGGGACTACTCTCATTTATACTTTTATTTGGTAAATAGTAAGTACTCATATGAAAGCATTTTCACAATAGTGTAGGGCACTTAAGTTCTTACAAAAATCATGTACTTTCTTTTCGGGAAGGATAATCATCTCAAGTAATAGTAAATCATGTTAGTAATTATGAGAACATCTAAAATAATGATAAACATATCAAATAAATATTTCAATACCATATCAAGTAAAAGACTTGTCCCACATGCAATTTCAAAGCATTCGGTAATACATTACTTGTAAAATCATTATAAATCATGCAGATTGTGAAAATTTAAAGTAGTAAGGTTACTACTCATACTCGTATCGAAGTATCAAACTCGTTGCCTCGAGCAAACCGTATGACTTTTTTCGGTCAATCTATAATCATTTCATATCAATCTCGTGTTAGTTTTCTCATTTAAGCTAATTCATAACTAATTGAAAATATCCAACAAACTAAAATAATCTTCTTGTCCATTCTACATTTCCTTGGTTTATGCCGAAATCTAAGAGTTTTCTCTGCAATCTTTTAATATACTCACTCGGTTCATGAGAATTGGATAGATTTCTTTATTTTTTATAACCTTTGATACTTGAACTCTCAACCCCAATTCAATAGTGTTGACACCCAATTTCGTCTCTCCTTTCTAACAATTTGCCTCCTAAACTTCTATTTTGAAAATATATTGATTATATTATTATTATTATTATTTACTTATTATGTCATAAGTAAAGTCACTTTTCTCTATTATTATCATTATCATCACATTTTTAATTTATTATTTTGTATAAAGTTTATTTATTTTACTCAGACATTTACTCTTTTCAGTGTTAATCAATTTCTCATCACAATATTATTTTTGTTATATCGACCGTCTCTTAATATTTTCTAGCAATTTACTATCTCGTTTATATCCAACACTATTTTACTATTATTATATGATGATTATCGATATTTTGGGAGATCCTCTTCTCTACCTTCTCAACTCTCTCCGTTCACCATCTCCTCCTTCACTTCAAATCGTCAGAGTGTTGGTGTTGGCAATCAAACTTCAGATCTTGATCCGCTTGAACTTTGATTATCTATTCTTCTCAATCACCTATATCGACTCAACCTCAGAAGGAGGTTTCTCTATTAAAGGTCCAATAAATTTTAAACTGTTTGATTGCTTATGTATTTAATTATCTTCTAAATTTCATGTATTCATTTCCTGCTTAAAAAATAAAATGTCTATGGCTTGCCTTCTCGTTAAACCTGATTGTTAATTGTAAGCCTATTCATTACTAATCTCATTTAAAATTTTTACTCATTTTTTCAGAAGATATGTCTTTAGGAAGTTGGTGTCTATTTTAATTTGTCACTTTCACTTAGCTAGCGCATGTCACTGTTGTAGTTTATTTGTTGTTTGAAGATTACTAGTTTTTGTGTTTAATATTATAAAGGACTTGCTAAACGTTGATCTCATACATCTGGGCACTACACGTTTGATAACACAATCTGGAATTATGATTGGGTCTATTTCATCTTAGAAATGTCACTAGATTCATCTAATATAATTATAAAGTTGTCATTTGAATATGTTATCATATTATGGTGTAATTCATTAGGGTTTATATTTTAGATTGTTTTAGTGTGATACTATTCTACACTGGGTATTTACCTCTCTTAGTTTAAGTCCATCTCTTGTGAATCAACATGTTATAAGCTCACCAACATATATAGTACCTTAATTATAAACTAATTGTGAGCTTTCTCCCTCTAGATGTGTGCGTTCATCAGAAAGTTTATTTACTTTGTTGTTTTGATTTACTAAATAGTAACTAACATACATACCCTCACCTCTTTGAATAATTTTTTACATGTACGTCACAAATAAATGACGTAGCTTAGATTTCAACCAAGGTAATTGGAGGAGTCAACACGTGAAGCAGAGCTTAAATGGAATCGTCACCCTGAGAGGGGTCAGGTACGTTTTTTGGGAAATGATGAAACAGGCGGGATTGTTGACTTCTTATATGAAGCGCAATATAGCTTTATAAAAATAATAAAGCAACTCATCACTCCCTTCTATTTAAATTGTATATATCACTCTTTTAAAAGTCTCAAAGACTTGATAGCTTTTATTATTATATTAAATTTTTGATATACTTTTATACAATCTAAATATTAAAAAATATATATTTTTAGCTACATACGACTTTTAAATGTCGAAATATTTTTAGTAATCTTGAACAACTTCTTTAAGAATTCTTCGTCTTGTCCTATGGTATTTAAAAGAACCGATCATACAATAAATAGAGTAAAGGAGAGTAGCATTGCATTGGACCCATTTCTAGCCTTGTCACACCCTGATCCCATTCTCTTAACCTTAACTTTATGTGTTGTTAATTTATTTATTCTTAGTGTCTTACATTATATTTGCCACCAGAATTGAGGTGGCATACACTTTACTAATAATCTTTTCTCTTGCAAGATCTATAATTCATGAGGTTAGTTAGAACACATTATGTGGAGTGCATAATAATCAAAGGTATTATTTATTAATTTGATGTTTTGCAAACAAGGTTAGTCTGCTGATCTTCACAACATTTACTTCTGTCTGTATGTAGTTATGTGTATAGATTAGACTTTATTTTATTTAATTTTTATATCATCTGAATGCTTTAAGTAGTATGCTCCGAAGTGACCAGGTTAGTTCTTTTGTCCTTAACTCTTTTTTTTCGCGTGTCTGTTATTTGAATATGTTAAACATTATTTTGAAAGCACCCAGGCCAATTTCTCTATCTTTTGATTGTCAATAATGCACATGTTTCATTTCTCTACTTAGTGGTCTGCGAGCATGCTTTGGTTGATTGAATTCATGAATTTCGTGGCTTCATTGGCTCTCTATGTGTAACTTATTAATTTGACAGGCCTAATCACCTAATTCTAGATTCGCTTAATTAAGATAATAATCGGATTATTATGTCTAAATTGTATTTATTTTTAGGCTCATTTAAATGATAAATAGATTTACGTGCTTAACTATTGATTAGTCATCTTAATTTAATTAATCAATACATGACCTTATTTTGTCACTTAATCTTTCCACATATTAATAAATTCAGAAGGGGTTCACATTTGTGAACCTTGAAAGGTGTCTAACACCTTCCTTTCGAGATAATTTGAACCCTTACCTGACTCTGGCAACCTATGCTAGTTAAACAGACTTTTAGCATAGATTGGTACTCTAACGCATTTTAATTCGTTAGGTGGCGACTTTCTTCTCTTATAATCCTAAAAGAGTTGTCACATGTTGAATCTCGCTTTTCGTGAGAAAAATAAAACTCGATAGATAGTCATAGGTTATATGAATTAAATCTATAAACTAAGTTGAGAAATTTACCTTTTTCTTCTCCTTCTCTCTTAAATTATTAGTCAAAATCTTGAATTACCTCCTCGCTGCTCTTTTTTTGAAAAATTAGTAGCTTCCTTTTTTTTTTTTTCCTTCAGCTTGTTTCAGCAGAAGCTTAAGCTTCAATGTTGTTTAAATTTTTTTTTCCTCTGCTTTTGTTTCCGCTGAAAACTGACTACAGCGCTCACGTTCTCTTTTTTTTTTTCCTTTTCTATTGAATTAGATGCCCCCCTCTTCTTCTTCTTTTTTTCTTAAAAACTAAATACTTTTTTTAAAGGGTATTGCCGTGTTCTATAATCATTCTGGAGATTTATTCGGTTCCTTTCTTAGATTGTGAGCATAATTTTTATAATTTATAAAAATTAATAATTTAATTTTTCTTGTATAAATTAAATTTTATGCACTAAATCATCTATTATATAAATAAAAATTATACACAAACAAATATATGAGCTGCTTTATTTTATAATAAATAATATATATATATATATATATATATATATATATAAACACATAATTAATAGTACATATCCTAATATATTCTTTAATTGAATTTTATAGATTATAGTAACAAATTATATATTTCAAAATAAAATATGTAATTATAAAATTGTTGGACCCATTTTTGCACAGGTCTATCTCATCTAATTAAACAAATAAAAAGTTAGGGTACAAAATGACTCTCTCTCCCCCTAAAAAATATAAAAATAAAAAATAAAATATAAGGCTTTCTTAATTTAAGAGAATTGTCATGCAGACATATTTATACATAATCAAATGAAGTCACAGTTACTTAATTATATATTTTCATTTTCATTTAGAACTTAATTATTGAAAATTAATATAAGTGATATAAATATTGGATGTTCATAAGTTTTTAACTATCCCAAGAGATTCTATCATTTCTTAAGGAATTTTATTATAATATATATTAATCAAGCGATTTTACATTGAGCCTACATTTGACAAGTAATAATTTATTTGAAAAAACATAATTATTTGTGATCTTCAAAGACTACAAATCAAAGATATATATACACACTATAAACATGAAGAGAAGAAAGTGTGACATCATTTTTCTTACCGGTTTTATTTTCTTATTTTCTTTTGTTTCTCCTTTTGTTCTTTCTTCAATTTCTTTCTTAATTTTTTCCCTCTCTACCTAGTATTTAAACACTGAGAACAAAAGTTTCTCTTCCTTTCTCATATTCAGTTCAATTTATCTCTTTCCTTCAATTTTTCTCCAAAATTTCAAACAATAATTTCATCACATTATTTGATCCTTCTACCATCCCAAAACATCCTCCTTCATCACTTATAAATTTAAAGAGTCCAGCTAATGAAATTGGGTACAAATTACTATGAAACTTTTCAACACAAAGAGGTTTTCTTTTCTGTTGAGCATTTAATATTTATATTGGGACCCTAATTCACGTCATGTAAGGCTCATTTAACGAGGAAGCGTTCCTGATAGAATTTTTTTCATATATAAGAACCGGAGACTCTGATTACAGATAGAAGGATTTTATCTATCCCACCACAACTCTTATCGATTATCGATACAAAGAGTTACAAATTGCACATAAGACATATATTGGTGAAACATATTAAGAAATTACAAAGAATTATTAAGAATTTCTTGAAAAAAATAGCAATGGAGAAACCACAATAATAAGTAATAATCTATATTCTATTTTTATGGTATCACAATGCAGCACTTATTGTGAAAATATTGTCAAGAAAAGTTCACTAATAATAGTGAAACATACCAAAAATTCTCTTTCGTCTTTACTAACATTTGCAACGTCCAAAAAATATAAATTTCTTCTAGTATTAGATAGTATTTAAACACCACCTAAAATCTCTTAATTATGATAATAATAATTAAGAATTTTCTTCTACAATGGGACAAATAGAAAAATATAACAGAAAATATTCAAAAAATTGACAAAAAAGATAAATACTAATGGTGGTCCAAGAAGTGCCACATCACTTGCTTAATGCCTATATATATATATATATTATCCCAAGTAAAAATGATAAAATAAGTAAAATTTATGGTTATCCGCTCGATTCAATCTATTTTAAATATGTTAGTATTCAATCATTTAAAAGAGAATCAAATATGGATCAATTTATATTATCTTTCATAAAAATTATAAAATATGGATAACACATGGGTATCCACCAATTGCACTCACCTTAAAGAATATAAAGGAGTAGGAATATAAAATGTACTCTTATAAGGGTGTATTTGGTACGAAGAAAAATACTTTGTAATTTTATCATGTTTGGTTAATTTAAATGTTTTGAATTATTTTTTTGCAAATTGACTTATTTTTCTCTAATTTAAGGAAAGTGACTTCCCTACATAAAGTTAGAAAAATATTTTTCAAAACATTCTTTAAACCTCACCATCCCGAAATGAATTCCGATCCGAACTCAAGTCTCACATCCAACCCGGGACACAACTCCCGAGTGCTGATATCGACCCCAACTCCGACACCCGATCCAATATCAAACTCCGATCCCGACCTCAACCTCAACCACAACCCTGATATCGATCCCGACCCGATCACCAACCTCGACCCCTGATCCCAAATCCCGACTTCAACACCGACCTTCGACCCCTGAGCCCTGAATCGAGATTCAACTTTTGATCCCGATCCAGGACCCGACTCTTAACATCGCCCAAGACGGGAGGGATGCTCGCATGTCCTTCTCGTTGAGGCCAGACTGAACCAAAGATTGCAGCTAGACAGCCACCACTGCATTCCTATGTTTTACGGCCTTTATCAACTACAGCCGATCTACAGAAGGCATCTCTGATCCACCGATTCACGATTGATCTGTAAACGGTACCTTTGCTGGGAAAAAGCAAGCGTCTGATCAGATCAATCAAGTTAATCAAGGACTATGTTTTCGAGTGACGATTGGCCAAGGGGACTTCCATCATGTAGTTGGGTACAAATAAGCCAATTAAAGACGAGTAAGCAGGGTGTTAGGCTAGTGCCAGTGGGGTACGTAAACGAGGACAGATCACATGGTTGCATCTGACTTCGACTCCGACCCGACCTCGACTTTCAATCTCAAATTTTGACAACGATTTGAGATCTGATTTTTGATCCCGATTCGAGAACCGACTCTTAATACCGATCCCTGACTGCAACTTCAAACCCCAAATTTCGATACCAACTCAAGACCCAATTTTCAACTCTGATCCGAGACCGGACCCCAGATCCGACTCGTACACCGATCCAAGACCCGACTCAGGATCACTTATTCTTGAGAAAATATTTTTTTATGAAATCACGATAATATTTTCTCTCATACCAAACACACCCTAAATATAGAAAAAAATATTTGTAATATAGGAGCACTTATTTCTTTACATAATAAGAAGAAATGGATAATATAGATATCTATATAATCCATTGGTTTGCCCACTTATTATCTATATCAAATATGAACAAGTCGGATATTTTATCCATTTTAACCTGACTCATTTTTTACTAACTCATATCCAACTTGAGCCGACCGTTTGCCACCCCTAATCACAAGTTTGGACTATATATATATATATATATATATATATATATAGTTGTGGCATATGACGATGATGTGGTATAGTTTTTTGGCCAAGAATTCATCTTTTTTGGCCTTTCTACTTTTTCAATTTTTGATCTTATGAAATATATTTTTTATTTATTTTTGTGTTATGTTACCAATCTCAAAAGTGACTTATTTAATCGTCATAGTCACACCTCAATCCTTACCTCTATATTTTATTCTTTAATCCTCATAATAATAATTTTCTATTATCATATTAATCATCTTTTATATATATATATATATATAATTATATAATGTGACACCTCTCTTTGGCTAAGGATCCTATTTATTCTTTTTCTCTTTTTTTTTAAATTTTTCTCTCATATTTTTAAAAATTATTTTCTTTTAAAAATTCATTTCGATAAATCATACTTTATCATCTTCATAATATCTAATCTTAATTAGTATTAGTAATATTCATAACTCACAAATCTTTATGTTTATAACTCTAATTATTTAATGGACAAGTTTATGACACCTTAAAATCACATCAAAATGGTATTTCTATCTAAATTTAAAAAAAAAAATTAAGTTGTATCAGCTATGCTATATTATGTAGTGCAATAACCATTGATAAGAGCATTTGATTTTAGCTTAGTCAAGTCATGAATAAAAAAAATCTTTGTAATGTGAGTTTACTTTTTATCTTTCTTTCTTTTTTTCTTTTTAAATAATTTGATTACATTATGTTGCAACATAATTCATTTTTTCCCTTCTATTCTTAACTATTGTGTTTTTAAAATTTTTTATTTGCTTAGTTTTTTTTCTTCTATTCTTTTTTATTGATGAAGTTAACTTTTTGTTTCTCTAGACTATAGTGTTTTGAAAAGTGAAAGCAGGTTGGGGAAAAAATCAACTGCATATTGCTTAAGAAAGTTTGTATGTATCATTTCATAATTATATGATCAATTTTAATAAGTCTATTGATAGAACATGAGGAAATAAGATTATTTTATAATTTTTAAAATATTATCTAATTCATAAAAAAATTATTTATTGACATACAAAAATACAATCCTCAAGTTTTTAATCTTTTGTTGTTGGTAAAAATTGTCAATATTTTTATATATTCATAGATCATTACAATTGTCTGGTTTATATCCTTCAAAATTACCATTTGAAAAATGCAAACATATTGTGTTAGATAAAAATAATTTAGCAATATTGTTTGTCTTTCTCCACTCACTTTCTTCTTCAATAAAGAAATTTTTATTCTTTTATGAACTCTGATTAATTATTTATCATTTTCATTGACAATGATTTTTAATGCTAATATTAAAAGATCTTTTTTCTTAGTAGTTTAAAGAAGGCAAATAATATTAATAAATTAGTGATCTTGTCCATGCTTCACGCGGTCAATTAAATAAAATAAAAATATAATTAAATAATTATTATTATTAATTTTAGTCAAAAATCTATTTTTACTTATTGAAAAGTTATCTTTTCTCTGTTCTTCAATTGCGGTATTATTATTTTTTTAATTATATTTCATGGTTGATAAGAAATAAGAAAAAAAATCTCAATATCAAATAAACGATTTTCCCTCCTCAATTTTGATTCTCCTATCTCATACTATACTATAAGAATAATATGTCACTGATGTGGTATATGCATAAAATTTTTCTTTTTTAATGAAAAATTTAATAATTTAGAAATTTAATGAAGAAAAGAAGCAAAAACAGAATAAAATGATTCTAAATTGATTGTATTCTCATTACCTTCTTGATATTTTTTTTAAAAAAATTTGATTAATTTTCTTGGTTATCTATTCCTTTTTTCTTTTTTCATTTTAATTTTATATTTTCATTTAAATAATTTTCTTAAATAATTATATCCTTCACCTATACATTTTTTTATTTCTTACTTTTATTTATTTAATTCCCCTAAAAAATTCATAATTATTATTATTATCCTTTTTAAAAATAATCAAGTTAGTTTGCCTTTCTCCTTCTATTAATTTTACAAAAAAATTCAAAATTTAATTTTTTTCTTAATTAATTTCATACATGATATATTAAACACCAAGAAATAAGTTCATAAATAATTTTATTTATAATTGGTTAGCTTCTCTATCTTTCACATTTTTTAGTATATAAAGACCACATGCTGATAAAATATATTAACAAAGATATTTTAATGTTTCTAAAAGAAAAACTATTGATATGCATTTTTGTCAATGATTGCTCTTATAATTTTGTAAACTTTTTTCAGATCTACCTTATTTTATATATGTTATTTAATTTGTATCTTCTTTTTAAATAACAAAAGATTATGCATATATAGACTTATAAATCTAGAGTGCACAGACAATCAAAATTTTGTCATTCTCCTTATCCATCCAATAAAAATAATTGTAAAATTTTTATGGAATTCAAGTAGCACCAATTATGTATAGTGTAAATTTAATGGCTCTTTCAACCAAATATTATAATATTTTTATTTTTTTAAAGGATTTACCATCTAAGCATATATTATCTTAAATTAGGCATATATAATTCTTCTTTAAAATATAATTTATATACTTATATCATAAAATTTATAACTGTTTATGCATTTATTTCGTTTTCATATATGCTCTTCAAAAATTATTATCCTTTCTTGAGTTATTAAATCTATTATCCTTCAACTCTTAATAATGATATGTAACATCCTAAAAATTAGTTTCTATTTTGACTAACTCCTCCTATCATTGCTCACTTTTTAATATCCACTATAGACATGTTTCAAATTATTATTATTTTTGTTAATATTTTTTGTCATATTTTAACCAAGAAAAAATAATTCAATACCAGCACTAATGATTCATTCTTTGAAGGTAAATGATAGATTACAGTCCATAGAAGAACAATAATTCATCTCTTGATAAAGAAAGCTTATAGAGAGAGAGACAAATAATTTTACTAAATTATTTTTATCCTAACCTAAAATTTCTTCATTTTTCGAGTAGTAAGTGTGAAGAGTTCATACCCAACAGAACATAGTAATGATCTCTGAAAATATGAAGAAAAAAATTGAGAACTTATAACAACAAAAAAATAAAAAATTTGAAGATTATGATTTTATATATCAATAAACAACTTTCCTATGAAATAAACTATAGTTGAAAAATTACAAATTAACTTTATATTCTCATGTTCTATCATTATACGTATTAAAAGTTGATCCATATGATCATGAAAGGATATATTCATACTTTCATGAGTAGCACGCATGTATATGTTAGCTTTTTGTTTTGTTACTTCTATTTTCGAAAATATCCTGACCCAAAAATACGATAAATTAACTTTACCAACAACAATAAAAAAACAAAAAAAGTGAAGTTAATTAACCAAATAAAATTTTAAAGAATGCTTAATTATGAATTAAGGAGGAAAGAAGTAACATATTATCAACATAATATAATCAAATTCTCTGAAACCTACGAAAAAAAACAAAGAGGAAAATTTAAATAATTATTTCACAAATTTCTAATTTATTTGCTAAAAAAAGAATTCTTGATTCATATATATCATCAAGAATCATAAAAAATAGTATTAAATATATGATTGCATTATAGAAAGAATTGTAATCATATTAAACATATCGAATCGAACTGTGCAAAATGTCTAACAATTTTCATTACAGATATCTCTCATATAATCTGCAAAATCAGATCAAACAAGTCAAAAACATTGACCAGCCAAAGAAGCAAAAGATGAAGAATGAGAAAAATTCATAAAGAAAATGATACAATTAAAACTTAGCATCTTAAAAAAATAGAAGATAACCAACATATATAGATCAAAATAAATTTCTATTAGTGTAATCTTAAAGTATCAAAAACATGTATCTTAAATAATTGGGGTTATGAATATGAAAAGTATGAGAATTATAAATATTATTAATACTAATTAATAGTAAAATTTATGTAATTGACGAGATATGAGTAAAGAAAATTATTTTATAAAATAAAATAATTGAGAGAAATATCATAAAAAGACAAAAGAAGGAGAAAAAAGATAAATAATTTTATTGGTCATACAGAGTGTGCCACATCACCTCATCTATACCTAACTTTTATATATACACTAGTAAATTTTTTCGCACTTCGCGCGGTTGCAAGAAAGTTTATTTAATTTATGAAAATATTTTTAAAATAAAATTCAAAAATTTAAGTGTACAACAATTAAAAAAATCTTAAATTCTATCTTACAAACAGATAATATTGAAATTTAGGCCGCAAAAGACTTACGAAACCTTAAAAAAAAAGATCAAAAATATAAGTTTGCAACAATTGAAAACATCTTAAATTTATCTTATAATAGGAGAATCTAAAGTTAAATTATATAATTCCAACTCAGAATTATTTCACAAATTTATATTTAAACTCTGATTGTTTTGTTATCGAACTGTCTTTCTAATATTAAAATCGAAACTAAAATTTTAAAGCCAAATATAATGTTAAGGAAAAATAAAAAGAAGTTGTGACAGCACAATCACCACACTAATTTTTTTGTTCTACTTCAAGATTCTTATTTTAAAAAAAAATTTAAGAATATTTTTCTCTACTTTTCATCGTTAGAAATGTACACTTTATTAAAAAAGGTTTTTGGTAAAACTTAATTATCTTCTTCTCTTTTAAAGTTTTATCAATTTTTTCTAATTATTTTTTGTGTTTCGCTTCTTTCTTCTTTTAATTTTAAATAATTTTTTGTTTCTTCTGTCTCTTTCAAATCACTCGTCGCCTTTTCATAATTTATACCTTCACATTTTTCTTCAATTCATCGGCTCCTCATTTTTTCAGCATTATCCCAAAAATTGATATTAAATAGCGATTATTATTTTTTGATTCTATATTGGTACTTATATTTGTAAATTAATTCTACTTTGTATATTCTACTTTGTATAAACTATTTTATTTTTAAAGACGATTTTGTTTTCAAAGTTGAATCTAAAATCTCTAATTAATAATGGAGGCATATGAGATTAAACTTTATATTTAAGGTAATTCAAAAGACTAATTGATTTAAAAGAAGAGTAATTGAGAGTAGGACTCACTTGAACAAAAGAATGGTACATTAAATTTTCAGCATCACCAAGCCTTATAACATCATCATGCACGTACCTTCTTATCTGCAAAAATAAAGAAAATAAAAATATTCTCACTTACATAATAATTAATTACATTTATATATATAACAATTCTACGTGCTCAAACAAATTTTGATGAAAACAAATAGAAAGTGATCTGGAGAAGGCAGTGTGTGCAAAGAGGAATACACAAAGAAGGAAAAAATTAATAGTTATTTGAATAATATTTATTGGCCTATTATTTCTAGTGTTGTCAATGCTGCAATTATATTTAAGTTATAGGTGATGAATTAATTGAATTTAATATTTTCAGGGGAAGGAAAAAGGCTCTAAAAAAAGAGTTTTTCATCATAATTAAGTGAGCTAAAAGAGGGACTTTTAAATTTTTTACACAAAATAAATGGTAAAAAAAAAAATTCACAACATCAAAAATTTAAAATGTAGAAAGTGAAGAAAAAGACTAAAAAAGATGAATCCAAATGTAATATGAAGAGGTACAAGAATTAACACCAAAAATATAATGTGAAGAGGCTCAAAAATTAATTAACATATAATTATTTAGAGATTAGTACACATTAAAAGTATTATAATTACAAATGATCTGATCTCTAATTGAGTTTTAATGCAAACCTATTTACTATTACTTAGGAAAAAATGGTATTTATATTCATAATCAATAACCAAGAAAACTAAAAGTTAAGGAAATCGAAAATAATTAAAAAGTTGAGAAAAACATAGTTTCCTGATCCTAGAACTATGTCACGTCACTGGTCCTAAGACTAGAATTATATAATATATAGAGGAAACGTTAAATTATAATCAGTACCATATGCATTATGCATTAAATTTCAACAATAATTATAATTAAGTTTATAGAAGAACGAAGTCACTGGAGCTTCATATTCGTATCAGAAGATTTGAAAGAAACTCAAACATCATATCATAATTATAAATATTCTAGATTTTGTATTACACATTGTCTTCTCAAATTCCACCGGCTTCAAACTAAAATAATAAAAATTCAAGTAACAAGTGAGGGGATCAAGGGAAAAAATAGAAAAAGATAATTAATTTGGGATGTTTATTTACAATTCTACATAAAAATGTTATAGAATTGATATTTGATTGGCAAAAACGTCATTTAACTTATGATGGTTATTTTGGTCTTTTAATTATGTACTTTGGATCTTATATATATATATATATATATATATATATATATATGTATATTTATTAAATGTTAAATTTACTTTTTGGTACAAAATTATTAATAGGAGTAGTTAAGTAAAGGGTAAATGGTCGTTTATTATTTAATGAACATTTTGGTAATACAACTTTTTAACTAAGGAGCTTCTCACTTATATAATAATATGATATTCTCTCTCTCTCTCACACACACACACTTCATTTTAACATATTTTTATTCTTTATAGAGGAAATGAAAGGTTGCAGTAGTAAACATTTAAATTTTAAAATATTACAATAAAGAATAAAAATAAGTGTAGTAGTAAATTTGAAATATTTAATTTTTTATAACAAAATAAAAATAAATAGAGTGAGTAGTAATTGACACATTTATTTTTGTATAATAATAAATAATTCAAAATTTGAGAAAAATTATCAAAAAAATAAGATAAAAGATAAATAGAATCCTTATCCAAAAGAGGTGTCACATCGCTTCTCTAATGCGTAACTTTATATTATATATAGATATAGATAGATATAGACCATATATAGAGAGAGAGAGAAAGAGATTTATATGTGTTATATTAAAAAAATAATTTTAAAAAATAATTTTTTAAACTCTCTTAATTATATTTTTTTCTTAATTATGTTAACTATGTTATATTAAACACTCTTTATACATTGTGATAACATTAAATGACAACAATATTTAAATAAATGAGTTAATAAAATAATTTTAAAAAAGAAAAATTAGTAAAAAATAACCAAAAAAAAAAATGGGAATAGAGGCCTTAGAGGCATGCCAATGCCTCTAAGTCTCCTTTATATATATATATATATATATATATATATATATATATATATATATATATATATATATATATATATATATATATATATATATATGTATATACGTATATATATATACTAGTGAATGTGATTCACGCTTCGCTCGATTACAAAGAAAAATATATTATTAAATAGTGGAGTATTTTTTATAAAGTGAAGAATTCTTATTTTTCATAAGATTTTCTATTACGTACATAGAATGATAAGCAATGATAATTTTTTTCTTGACGATAAAAATTGATTGGTAATCAATTAAACAATCTAATCGAAAAAATACAATTGTAGAGTATGATCTTAAAATAGCATATACGACAAAAATTTCTACAGATGTTATATATATGAATTTCGAATTTATGTCTAATCTATTTTACTTGATAATGACTATCTAGTAATCATTTTCATATTGCATTACAAATATTCATCCCAAAAGTAAAACTTTCTTATAACAATTAAAAAATACAAATATTAAAGTTACTTTAATTTTCTATAAAGAAGACCGAAGTTATATCTAATTTTTTAGCTCTTACACTTTAATAGACAAACAAAGTGGCAAAGACTATTGCGAAAAAGAGAAGATCGCGCAAATAAAGGCTAAAAAAGGATCATACTAATCAAGTCTGCCCGTGTATTCCTAGAAAAATGAAGACAACTATGTAAGTCAACTGAATTACAGCTAAAATTGATTAAAAAAAATTAATATAAATGAAAAATTAAAAAGTGGATAATGAAAAGTATGGTAAAAGCCTATAAAATGCTAAGAGATAGTTGATAATGAAAATATAACCCTACCAAAATAGGGAGTTATAGAGCAACGAAAAAAGGTATTATTATTGAAAGTATATTTAATTTAAACTTTTAAAAATGGTTAGTTTTGCAAGCTACATTTTTTATATAAAACGTGAAAATTTGAGTAATAAAAATGCGAAATTGGTTTAGGTCATCTATAACATAAAAAGCATACTTTAACCTTTTTTTTGGCCAGAGAAATATGTATCACATAATAACCAATAACAATCGTGCTCGTCTTAAAAAAACATACTAACCAAAGGTGAACTTCTTGAAATTGATTAATATGAGAAGAAAAAAATATAAAAGAAAATAATATAACTACATAAACATCATACTTTACTGTCTAAAAGATTTGTACAGTCACTATTTTTATTTGTTTCAAAAAGAAAAAAAGATGAAGATATAAAGATAAAAAGCACCTCAAACCATCAAAGCTATTTGTTTTCCAACTAAAAATATAAATCAAACTCAATTATTTTCATTTTTCGTCCTTCCGTTGCCATTGAAAGATTATTCGCGGTAGAATCCCCTCTTGAAAAGTATCCATCATTCAAGTTCTATATAAATTTTGAGAGCTTGTAAAGAGGCCATGGTATGAACTTTGATATGCCAAAAAATAAAGTCCTTCGTAGGAGTGGTAAATTGAAACTTAAAGAGCGACTCCGTCTATCTAGCAAATAATCTTTCACATAAACAATTGATCCAGTGTTATTACTGTTAACTGTTAATATATAAAAATTAATAATATTTAAAAAAAAACTCAAATCCAACAAATATCAGGCCGATCAACCTGCAAAAAACAACAAATCTAAAATCAATAAGATATGAGAAATTATTATAAACACAAAAGGCAATAAAGAAATATCAAAAACTAAGAAAACAGAGAGGGAGAAAGAATCCGTGTTATGGGAAGAAGAGGGAAAGGTTATAACTCAAATCCAACAAATATATAGACCGATCAACCTGCAAAAACTAATAAATCTAAAATCAATAAGATATGAGAAATTATTATAAACACAAAAGGAATAAAAAAACACCAAAAACTAAGAAAATAGAGAGGGGGAAAGGATCTGTGTTATGGGAAGAAAAGAGAAAGGTCATAACTAAGTCAAGTTAATAGATAATGTATTTGAGTCTGGAGGATTAATGACATGTCGATTACATAAGATATTTAAGGTATAACTATTTATGAATAAATAAGATAACTGTTAAAAATTGAGCAACTATTGGGATCCAAATCTGAATTTATAATATTCTCATAATTTAATTTTTATTTAGGCTCATGGTATGAATATTTTTTAAATCTATATCAACTTACAAAAATCCATTATAAAAAAATAAAATAAAATAAAAAGAGATTTGAGTATAATATTACTTTCATAGCAGTGATTACCTTGAGATATGTCGTTATTACAAGGTCATATATGAGATCCCTTATGTAAAGGAAGACCTAACACAATGGTTGCCAGTAATAATTAATTTTTTAAGCTCACCTGGTGTATATATTTTTTAAAACTGCATCAACTTTGTATACATAACCTTCAAAAGAATAAGATAACTTTTGGGATTCTTAACTTATCACATAAATAGAAAAAATTAGGAAAAGATAAAAAAGAGAAAAAAGTGGCAATAACTTGAGTAATTTATCACATCATTAAATGGGTAGAATTTTTTTTATATTTAAAATGGAAAAAGATATCCAACAAAACAGAAAAAAAGATAAATGCAAATAAAGGTTTTAGAAGTATGCCACGTAAGCACATCAATATCCTTCCTTTATATATGTATATAGATTGATTGATTGATTGATGGGTAATGAGGAATTAGTCAAAGATAGAAAGTAATTTAATTTTTTTAATATAACATTAGTAAGAAGTGAAAGAAGATCATTTATTTGATTACTCAAGGAAGAATAACAGTTTCTGAAGGGTGTGAATATGAGAGAGACAAAAATATGTATTACGGCTTATAATTTATGATATATTTTGTTAAATATCTAAATTATATCTTGAAGAACAATTAATATGCATATAAGATAAAGGTTAGATGCAAATCCTTTAAAAGTAGAAAAAGACTATGATAATTCGATAAAAAGAGTAATTAAATCTAGAATTAGTATTGATGCTACCCAAATCGCGAAAAATGTTTCAATTTTTTCTTATAAATAAGAAGAATGATAGATATTCATGTTACGACTTTCTAAATTTATAAGGCCTTTTTATGTGTGTGTGTGTGTCAAACAAGACAAATTTAAAAATGTCGTATGAAGTTATAAGATCAAGATCATTCACAAAAAATTCTCGAAAAAAATTAGAGTACATTCGCTAATACATTTTATTGGCATGTGATCTTTAAAATTTTTCCGGGAAAATATGAAAAATAGAAAAGGAAAATAATTAATCATAATCAAAATTATTAATGAAGTTATTTTTAAATTTTTAATATAGAAATAAATCATGAAAAATATTTAAAAAAAGTGAATTACCTTAATTATTTTAAGAAACGATGATAATTCTTATTAATTATACGGATGAATTGAAAAAGCAAAGATTAATAAACGAAAAAGAGAACAAATAAAAGGGAAAATCAAGATTACATGATCAAAAATATTATTAAAATACTATTAATAGAAAAAATGATTATTATCAAGAAAATATCAAAAAAGAAAAAAAGAATCTCAAAAATATCAAAAGGTAATAAGAAATTTTTTTATTCATTTTTCTTAGTTAAATCCTTAAATTTGTGAAACTATTTAAATTTAAAATATTTACTAGCAATATTAAGAAAATAATTAAGACTAATAGGTTAAAATTACATGATTCTTAATTTGATATATGCAATTGAAAGATAAAACTAAAGAGGATCATTTGTTCAATCATTGTTCAATTGAGTTTTCTTTTAATATTTGATATCAATCTTACACATTAAAAGCAGAAAAAAATAAAATCGATCAATGAGTAAAGATTAATATTTTTTATTAAATTTTTTTAACAATAATTATTTTATTATAATTTGATTTTTTTAATAATTACGTGAAGCAACTGAGATAAAACAAAATCAAAAGAGCAATTAGATTACGAAAATATCTTTAAAAAATTAAACGATAAAATTATCTTTTACCTAGAAATGAATTTACTTACCATTAAATAACTTAGACACACTTAGTGTCAATCTTTTTATTTTTTTCCTCAAATCAGTAATTATATCATATAGCCTTTTCATCTTTTTTGTAAGTTTAATTTTAATTACTTTACTTAAAAATTGTAGTCTTTTTACTTTACAACTTACCTATTTTTATTAATTTCTATTCAATTTTTTTTTTCTATTTCATTCACCAATTTCATTGCAATTTTTAGAATCCCTTCAAATTGCTAAAGCTATCTTTGAATACTTTATTTATAACATAACAATACTATTATAAAATTGAAAAGACTCAAACTAAAATATTAAAAAAAAAAAATAAACTTATAAAATTAAGTGATAATAATACCCTTCAAAATAGATAAATTATTCTTATTTTTTTAAAAAAACTAAACTATACATTAATGCTAATATACAAAATATAAGAAGAAACCTTCTAGTTCTAAAATAAATGTTAATCAGCCCAATACATCTATCTTCTTTCTATGTTAATAAACATAAAAAGAAACGTTCTATTATTATTAAGCAGTAATTATTTTCTTAATATCAAATGAACATTTACTTTTTAAGTTCAAATAAGTCAAGCGTGGAGTAAATGAAGAGGCACAAATAGTGTTAATATATTATTTATGTAATTAAATAAAGAGTAAATAAAAAAGTTGAGATTCAAGTAATTGGGTTAAGTATGAAAGTAATATATTGTTTGATTGAGACAAGGGAAATTCAAGTCACCATGTGAAATGATTGAAGAACATGCATGAAGAGGATCAATAATCATGAAGTAAAGGTACTTGAAGGGCTTTTTCCATTTTTAATAATTTTATCTTTCTTTGATTTTTTTAAATCGTAATTTTAAATAACGTACTCGAGATATGCAAGACATATTTTCTTCAAACAAAGTTCAAAAATATGAAGAAAAAAAAAAGAGTAAATTTTTATTGAAGTTCTAGCATTACCGTCAAAGTTAGCCTTACTATTAAGTTTGAAGTTCTAACATTACCGTCAAAGTCAAGACTAAGTGCATGATTCTTTTATTGTATCATAATCAATTATATTTTTATCAATCATTTGATTTTATAAAATTTAGAAGTATTTTAATTTTAGTTAATGAATATACATCTTTTTTGTTACTATGATAAAACTTCTGTATCATTTTATATTTTTTTGTATTTATTTCTTTTATTGTTAACTTCTTTGTATTTTGGAGACTATCAGTTTAAAAACTTACGTAAATACCTACAAATTGTGAGGACTTGCCCGAGTAAAGAGGAATATTTAATTACCGAATATAAGTTAAATATTTATTCTTCCTTAAGTTGAATATTATTTAAAATTCAAACAAACCATTCTACTTTTGAGTGCTTGGAACTAAGATATATATACACATACGGAGAAGAAGGATAGGAAGCAAGTAAGAAATGATTATAAGTACAGGATTATAAATGCAAATGAAATATATTAATTAGGTGGCAAAGTCAATCATAATGCAATAATTAAATAATAAGTGCAATAATTAAAGGTAGGTGGCTAGGCCAACCATATGCAATAAAATGAAAAAGACAAGTCAAGAAAGTGAAAGGTTAGAAAAATTGGACTTTGATATAAATGTCAAATAAACTTTAAAGTATTACAAGCAAAAGGAGCAAGTTCTAATCAAGTTTTCCTTGAGAAAGAAAAAGCTTGTGCAAGAAAAGAATTATTTACAAATGAAATGGAGGGGGCAATTTATAGCTAAAAAATTGCTACAGTGAAAATGCTACAGTAGTGCTACAGTGAAGTTACAGTGTCGCTACAATATCACCTTCAATAATTTTCTGATGATGTCATGCATGTCATCAATTCTGGTGATGTCTTGATGATGTCATTGCTGATGTCAATTCAACTGGAAATTAATGCAGGGGTTGTCTTCTTCGTCTTTCGACTCAAATTTTTCTGACGGTTGGGGAATTCAGCTTTAATTTGTTGGAGAATTTTTTTCATTTATTGGATAAAATCTCCTTTGTTGCTTGAGCTAGTCAGTTGGGCAGCTGCAATGGATTATTGTTGTAAAAATATTATTTGGGCGGCATCTGTTGGGGCCAAATACTTATAATTTTGCAGGAACCATTTTTTTCATTTCCGCTGAGTAAGCTTCTGAGGGGTTCCAACTTTTATACCATTTAGAATGACCTTAGAGGGCTAACCATGGGAGCCCTTTTTGTCCTTCCGATTGTGGAAGAAAAATTTCTAAGAGTAAATCCATGGGACATGAAACCTGTGGAAAAATTGCAAGAGCAAAGGGACCTGTTTCTCGCTAAAAAATCTTTGGCAAAAATATTCATATCATTCGCAAATCAGGGGAGGAAGGATTTCAACTTTGTGTCCATAAGCCGACCATCATTGATGCAAAAATCACTGAGGGAAGTTAGAGGATAGTTGTTTTCCTCATAGGAGAAACCAGAAATGTTTGTTGAGGTCATTTTAGACGGTGAATGTGTTCATCCACACTGCTATGTAGTCAAAATAGTTGTAATTTTGGAGTTTGAATAGTTGAAAAAACTTTTTATACTTGGCTGGGTGTGTTTCCCATTCTTTGGGTGAGATTATTTTGTTAATCCACACCGTGGTATGAGTACCAAATGTTTGGGTTTGTTTATCTTTGTGGGGCTTGAATAAGCAGGATCTCATATCTGTGCGAATGAACTCATAGAACTTTTGGGTAAAGGAAGGAGTTTCTTAAAAACCCCAGTAAGATGAATCTTGTCTACCTTGAAACCCAAGGAAACCTAGATTAACTTTCTCAAGGAAGAGGTAGCTTTCCACAGGTAATAGCAGCAACTTCAGGAATCTCTCCTTCAATCAAAAATCAAGGTTCTTGAAACACAAATTTAAAAGGAACTCTGTGCAGATTTACCCACAGCATTCTGAAGTTGCAAAAAATAGATGGTTAGGCTTCCTTACGAATCTGACTTTGATGAAAAAACAATTCTTACAAAAGCTCGCCCCGTACAAATGAACCATGACCTAACAATACATTGTCAAGAAGAGATCAATGATCTCCTTCGCAAACAAATCATCTCTCCAAGCAAATCCCATTAGAGTTGTGTTGTCTTTTACGTCAATAAAAATTTCGAGATTGAATGAGGAGTCCCTCTCTTAGTCATTAATTATAAACCATCATATACTACCCTCCGTTGGATTAGGTACCCTATTTCTAATAAGAAAGATTTACTCCAACGACTCCATGCTGCCACAATTTTCTCCAAATTTGACTTAAAAAAGGGCTTTTGGTAAATTCAAATTGATCAAAGAGATCAATACAAAACTGCTTTTACAGTACCATTTGAGCAATATGAATAGAATGTCATGCCCTTTGGACTAAAAAATGCCCTTTTAGAATTCTAAAAAAAATAATGAATGATATTTTCAATCCCTTCTCAAAGTTTATAATTGTTTATATTGATGATGTTTTGGTATTCTCTTACAAGCATTGATCAATATTTCCAGCACCTAAAAACTTCTTCAATGTAATAAAAAAAATGGCTTAGTCTTGTTCAAAATTAAGTATAGCTTTTTCAAATTAACATCCGCTTTCTTGGGCATGATATCCAATAGGGTACTATTATCACCATTCATCTATCCAATTTGCAGATAAATTTTTCGATCAAAATTTTAGACAAAACACAGCTGCAAAGATTCTTGGGGTGTGTTAATTATGTAGTAGATTTTGTTCCAGAACTTAGCAGTTTGTTAAGACCCCTCCATGATAGATTGAAAAAACCTCCACCTCCGTGGACCTATGTTCACACCAATGCTATTAAAGAAATCAAGCAGAAAATTAAGCATCTTCCTTGTCTATCTCTTCCTAATCTCTGCATTCAAAATAATCGAAACAGATGCATCAAACATTAGTTATGGTGGTATTTTAAGGCAGAGAAAAAATGATAAGGAGCATATTATTGCATTTGCATCAAAGCATTGGAATAAGGCCCAAAAAAATTATCCAACAATTAAAAAAGAAATTTTGATAATTATTTTGTGCATTTTAAAATTTCAAGCCGATTTATTAAATTAAAATTTTTTGTTACGAATTGACTGTAAAGCTGCAAAACATGTTTTGCAAGAAGATGTTCAAAATCTTGCCTCTAAACATATATTTACTAGATGGCAAGCTATTTTATCTATTTTTAATTTTGATATAGAATATATCAAGGGGAGCTCCAACTCCATTCCAGATTTCCTTACCAGAGAATTCTTGCAGGGAAGGTAAAATGAGTAGCAAAAAGAAGGCAACAGAAGTCCCGGATTCCTTACAATTTCCAACCCTCACTCTATCGAGTGAAAACAAATTAGCGCTGGTGCAACAACAAGCTGCTACCAAGCAGTAAAAAAAATCAGTTGTTCCCAAGCAACCTTCAAAAGAAGCAGTTGGCCCAAGCCAGTCCAAATGTCAAACTCCAGTGGATTATGCCATGAAAGGAATTTCGTCATCATATCTCCTGAAAAATGCAGCTTTAATTTTCATTTCTAGTCCAAAAAAGTGGGTCGATCTAGTTGAGGAAAAAGAACAAAATATTCAACTAGCCCAAATCATGTCCACCCCATGGACAGAGGAAGATTTTCAAAACTGGCGCTTGCTCAAGGGCTTCAAAGATACTGCAGCCCTAACAAATCCAATAGAAGAGAATTGATGAACCAATACCTCTTTTTCAAAAATAGGTGTTCCACTGTGGAGGCCCAAAGCCACGCATCTTCTTCTTCTCGTTCGGTGGCTGCTAGCAGCACCACCAAAAAAGTTGTGGAGGCAAAAAGCCCCATAGAATTTTCTTTAAATTTGCCACAAAGCACTGACACGGTATATTCTGTACCAAACAAGACACTTTCTCCAAACAAAGGTTCCTCCTTTGATGAACCCACTTATTTCAAAAACGACAATATTTATCTACTAATCCAAATTGAGCCTGAATTTTGGAACTCAAACCCCCAAGAGGTGGGTAAGAAAATGCTTAGCCCTTCTGCCAATTTTGTTCCAAAAACTCCTTTCTATACCCAAAAGTTCTATGAATTCATTCTCACAGATATGACATACTGCTTATTCAAGCCCCACAAAGATAAAAAAACTCAAATATTTATCACCCATACCACACTGTGGATTAACAAAATAATCTCACCCAAAGAATGGAGAACACACCTAGCCGAATATAAAAAAAAATTCTAACCATTCAAACCCCAAAATTACAACTATTTTGACTATATAGCAGCATGAATGAACATATTCACCTTCTAAAATGACCTCAACAAACATTCATGGTTTCTTCTATGGGGAAAACTACTAACCTCTGACTTCCCTCAGTGATTTTTGCATCAATGATGGCCGGCTTATGGCCACAAAGATGAAATCCTTCTTCCCCTGATTCGTGAAGGATATGAATATTTTTACCAAAGGTTTTTTAACGAGCAACAGGTCCCCTTGCTCTTGCAATTTTCCCACAGGTTTCATGTCCTATAGATTTACTCTCATAAATCTACCTTCCACAAACCGGAAGGACACAAAAGGCTCCCATGGTTAGCCCTCTAAGGCCATTCTAAATGGTATAAAAGTTGAAACCCCTCAGAAGCTTACCCAGCGGAAGTGAAAAAATGATTCTTGCAAAATTCGAAGTATCTAGCCCCAACAGATGCCGCCTAAATAAATTCTTACCACAAAAATCTATTGCAGCCGGCCAGCTCAAGCAACAAAGGAGATTTTATCCAGCAAATGAAAAAAATCCTCCAATAAATTAAAGCTGAATTCCCCAGCCGTCAACCGCAGACATCAAAAAAATCTGAGTCGAAAGATGAAGAAGACAGGCCCTACATCAATTTTCAGCTGAATTGACATCATCAAGACATCATCAGAATTGATGTCATGCATGACATCATAGGAATATATATATATATATATATATACATACACACACACACACACACACATACACATATATATTGCGCTTTAGTTGCATCCTTTGCAGAAGTATATGTATCTCTTCTATAAGGCCTCATTTGGTTGCACTTAATGGAGGTCTGAATCTGAATGGTTCAGACCTTAGGCCATTAAGTACGTTTGTTTTCATTAAGATTTAAGCACTTGTTTGGTCTGAATAGGTCTTAACCATTAAGATATGGAACAAAGTCTTTAAGAGGTATGTCATCATCACCCTGTCCGCAACAATCAGCTAGCACCATTAATCACTTCTATTGTTACAATCACCACCAACATTACCATCACCAATCACCAGCCGCCGCCGCCGCCACCAACAACCACCTCTGCCACCATTGTTAACCACCACTACTGTTGCTAACCACCCCTGACATCACAACAACCACTGCAACCACCACTACTACTAACCACTATTGTTAGCCGTTACTATACATACCACTTCCATCATTATAAGTATATGCACTATCGCCACCACCAGTACCACCACCGTTGTCACCGTCACCACCACTTCTACCACCACTATAACTCACTCCCACCAGTGCGACTAATCCCTACTATCAACCATCTTCACCATCACAAATAACACTGCCACCAACTACTACCAACACATCGTCAACCACAATACATTCTTCAGCCACCATCAAGTACTTACATCAATCAACTTAACCATCACAACCATTACTACCAACCGTCATCATCACTTCAGTCACTACAACACCTACCATCCTCATCATCATAACTATCACCATCATCGATACTTTACTATCACCACCCTAATTACCAGCCACTAATACTAATCGTTATCACGACCACCAGAGGCGGATGCAATATTGAAGCTATGGGTTTAATTGAACCCATAACTTTTGACATGGAGTATAAATTTATGTGTAGAATTTATTAAAATTATAATAAATAATAGGTATGAACCCATAAATTTAAAAATATATTGGGTTTAATCCTAAAATCTGGAAAAATTGAACCCATAAATTTTAAATCCTGGATCAACCTCTGACGCCACTATAAATTATCTCTACCATAACTAGCAAATATAAATATTTTATTTTTTATCAAATAATAATCTATTTTACTAAATTAATGTTTAATTTCTTTTATTTGAATTGTATATTTGATATATTTATAAATAAATAAAGTATGCACATTCGGATGTTGAAAATCAAACAGTCTTAATCATTCAGTGTTTAGATCTAAAGACAACATCTTAATCATTCAGATATGTATTCAGATTCAGGCATCTTAATCTTAATGAAAACAAATGAGGCCTAAATCTTTGCTAATTTATTAAAGACATTTACATTCATTTATTAATTGTAAAGCAAGATTTTTTTGATATATTCACACCATTAAAAACTATATTATCTTAATTAGCTTCACATATTTTTAGTTCGATGACAAATACACAGTTCCACTATTATAAAATTTACCTAATGAGTAAACTATAAATGTTAAAATTAATATAATTAATTTCAATATTTTTATTTTATAACTCAATTTTTTAAATATATATAAATTTTATAATAATGATAAGCGACAACGTACCACACATTTTCCAAAACTAGTATATATATATATATGCACGTACAAACGTGAGACGCAGTTATTGGGACTAGGAAATTGTAGTTACATTAGAATACAATATAAGAATTACTATCCTAGCCTATCCCTTCTTAGATTTCCTCGTGTGAAGACGCATACGGATATGCTACAACATAACCCTAGAAATCTAGATTTCAAAGGCATCAAATCTTTCATCAATTAAATATAGATTACTAATTCTTAGTTTGGTGAGAATTTTATAATTTTTGGGATTTTGTTATTATTTTTTAAATAGAATGACTTGAAAATTGAGAAATTCTTGATGGGGGTGTTTTCCCTTTAAATAGGTCACACTCAGCATAAATTAGAACTATCATTTCAAATTTTCCCTTTAAATAGGTCCTACCTCAGCATAAATTAGAACTATCATTTCAAATACCAAATAATTATACCAAAAATACATGACATGGTAGTATTGACACTCATGCTAGTCCCTCAATTTACATGTATTTGAGAACAAGCACTCCTAAACCAATGCCCAGAAATGTGGCAATGGAAATCCCAAATATACCAGCAAGAATAGCAGGAACAACCAAAGAGGTCCATCCCTTTGCAGTGGCCATTCCACAAGCTGTCGTAGGACCTCCAACATTAGCATTGGATGCTAAAAGCAGCATCTTTAGGTCCATCCCAAATACCTTCCCTAACCCTAGAGTCACAATAAGATGTACAGTTACTTGAACAAAAGCAAACACAAAAATACTAGGTGCTGTATTGATGACATTCCAAATACTCCCGCTAGCACCCACAACAGCAAAGAAAACCTGTTTCGCAGAAGAACAATAAGTACAACAAAAGTTCAACAGACTATAGATTTAGAGAAACAACTTGTCTCAAATGTAAAAAAGGACATTGGAGGTTCTCAAGGTCTAAAAATTGGAAGTATGCAAGAAATATATGTCAAGGGCGAGACAAATTGACCCATGTCAAGAATAAATGTGGAATCACAGGGAGTATTTACATACACAGCTTTATGAGCACAAAATAGAAATATTTAGGATAGGTCAATTCAAGATGTGTATTTAGCATGCTAAATTGACTTATTGACCTAAAACTTAAAGCAAAAGGAAGCTCACTCATGCAACTTATGAACTCAGTAGTATACGCAATCTCTCCTATCCAGTTGTAAATGATAAGTGTCAGATATCTCACACTGTAATTAGAAATGCTTCTGAAAAAACTTTCTCTATTGTTTTTTACTTGATTGGTCACCTAAAATGTGACACGAGAGATGATTTTCGGATGGTTTAAAGAGTAGAATAACAAATTGAGGCACTTCAATTACCTGCATCAAGACTATTGCAACTGCATCACCAGAACTTGCGAGGTTTCTAAAATATGCAGGAAATAATGTCGCTAAAAGAACAACTATTGCTGTAATAGCAGGAAGATCACATCCTTGAATTCCAAAAAATCGACTAAAACAAGTGCCAACTTTACAAATAGCAAAGGAAACGGCAACTGCTGTAGCAATCTGCAGCACAGGTTTGTTGCTAGGGTCCAACTTCACAACCTGAGTAGCATCTGCAAAAATAATAGAACAGTAAACTACTCGGCAATTGGACTTGCCTTATTTTTAAGGCAACTAAACCTTGCTCATAAAAGCAGATAATATCATAAGAGATAACCCAATTAAAGATACAAGCATGCCCATATCTTTATAAACTATGACTTCAAAGAGAACATCAGAATCCGCCCTTCATATGAGATAGATCTACAGTGATGGTGATTACAAAGCATAGAATAAAAAATTCTTACCAGAACTAAGTTGATTATAAGCAGAGTAACTAAGCAAAAATATCAAAGGAAATGCATACAAACGCGAGGAGCAATATATTAGACATCTCATGATATCATTTTTATGCCCTAAATAGTACTTACCACCACTTGATGCCGAAGCCTCGGAAGGTATTTTGGAGGCCAATGAAAACAGTGCAATAAAATATATTGCACAAATAACATTATCTGCAGCAACACCTGCAGCCATAACTGATGGAGACACACCAAGTGCCTCACAGATAGCAACATAATTAATGGCTGCAAAACCAGAGAGAGAACATTATTCAGATAATAACAAAGGAGAAAAAGTGCTTGTAATGAGGAATACGTACTTTAGCTTTTGACAAGCACAAAATAATGGAATTATCTATGATGTAATTCTGTTGAGAGACTATTAATCTTGCACAAGCAAGAATTCCCACCCCAACAGAAAGTGACTCCAATGTATTATTATATCTACATAATATACATAAATTTATGTATATGTGGGCGTGTATGCATGATTGTCTCAGTTATCTTGCATGCAACATCAAATATAAGTATACATTTCACATGATTCCTACACTGGAAAATTTAGAATTAGGAAGAACATTCTGACATATATCACTTAAAACATCAAATAGGAAATTCGGCAATGACAAGTCAAGGTGTAAAAATGTATCCTAAATATTTCTTAAGTTTTCCAAACAAAACTGAATTTAAAGGGAACACTTGTACTAATTTCCTGAACTTCTCCTGTATGAGCTCGTGCCAGTCCCAAGCCCCAATAAAGGAGGACGGTTGCTGAGGGTCAATCAGAAACAGCCTCTCTGCCCTGTAAAGGTAGGAGTAAGGCTGCGTACATCTTACCCTTCCCAGACTCTGCTTGTGGGATTACACTGGGTTTGTTGTTGTTGTTGTACTTATACTGATTTCCTAGGGAAGTGCTTCTCATTGCTTATAGAAATCTATAGATTCTTCAAAAAGCTTGTTCAGAAATTTACAATTGGAATAGCAAACTCTGAATTCTTTCATACTTGGTGATTTAAGTTCTTGGACTTCTGTCATTACAGCACCAGAGATCCTTCTTTGGTTACTATCCAAAATGCCATGTACAACAGTAGGAGAGTTCAGCCAGCTTAAAAATATCTAAACCAAATACTTCCATTGACCACAAAGTAAGCCACCAAAAATATTGTACCTGACACTCAAGTTTCCCTTCTTAGTTCAATTAACCTAATTTTCATCTTGTGTTGCAGCCTAATTTTCATCTCTGAGATTGGATTCCGATTAAATATACATTCATGACCAAAAAACAAACAAAACACACAGGGAATATCTACCCTCCATGAAGCCCCTAACAAACAAAAAAAAAGTTTTGTTACATTACTTACTTCCACCAATGTAGCTGCCCATAAGGGCAGCAGCTATTTTCCAACTATCTTGACCAAGTGATCTCATAGGCACCATCAGATATGCCACTACAGTCCCAATAATCGTCCCGGCTGTCACATTGGAATACAAAAAATGAAAACAACATAAAGGCTTTCACACACTACCTGAAAATTGAAGTTAGTAGATTGCCTTGCATATACAATAAAAAGAAGATGATACAAGCATTAATCTGCCAATCTGTTCCCATACAGTGGCTAGAACTCACCATGTTTCAAAAGTTATGGAACATCACCACTGAACTGTAAGTATTTATGCCTGTTAAAAACCCAAGAATATCTTGATTCTAAAGTCAGAGATGGAGTTTCTCAAAATAAGGGAGCCTGAGACATTTTTATGAGTATTAGAAAAACATTTTTCATAAATCTAACTTAATATGGTATTTCAAAAAATTAAAGAGTTGTGCTTGTTACATTTTTGAAACAATGATTCGAAATTTTGCTATTACTATACTGCTAAGATTCATATGTATGTAAGAAGAGCAGTTAATCTTTCTTTTCACTACCTCTCAACTTCTTTGTGCTGCCCTAATTCACTCAACGGTCAATTCTTCATCAAAAAAGGTTCCCCTTTCAATGCTAATGGTTAGGTAATCATAAAATCTTCATTCAATTCCCCTATAGAGTCTCTGGAAGACCTGTGGATATTTGGAGGTCTTATTTCTCAACAGGCGCCTTTGGTCTATGGTAAAATGATGCATTCATTTTTGTCCTTCAATCCAAACGTTAATATGTCAAATTTGCGCCCATACAGTGGCCAGAACTCATTATATGTCAAAATTTAAGTCTGACTATATTGATAAAATT
The DNA here is from genome assembly GCA_035772735.1 of Datura wrightii. NCBI lineage: Eukaryota > Viridiplantae > Streptophyta > Magnoliopsida > Solanales > Solanaceae > Datura > Datura wrightii. The sequence goes on along the minus strand of JASDFA010000020.1, from coordinate 108,062,110 downwards.
GATGCATATATCATTCATTATGGTACTTCAAAAAATTTAAGTGTTTTTCTTCTTATGTACCTGAAACAGTGAACCTAGAAATTCAGTTATTACTATATTGATAAAATTGATACGAATGTAATTCAATATTGCAAGGGTATACAATCCAGACATGTTTCTGCATCTCTTAAGGCATTTTAAGGTTTTGTCATGTTTGAACAAAGATAGTGATGCATCATCAGTCATCATTAATTAATTGGGCATGTTACACATTGTTCATTCAGAATAATCACTGACTAAGTACTTCCAACACCATTTTAGCACAATAAAGAAAAGCCAATAATGGTTCACCATCAAAAATGCAAGAGTCTTTGTGAAATACTTGTCATTGTGAAGCATTATTCTAAGCAAATTCTCAAAATACAGTTTTAATGGTTGACCCTTTGCTCCCAAAAAAGTAAAGGGCGGGTATATGCACATTCCTGGTTGAAATACTCACAAGTAGCAATGCTAAGTACTCGGAAAAGCAATGATCTAGTGAAGTAAAAGAACAAAATAATATTTAATTTATCAAGTTATTGGATGACCGAATCCAATTAGCTTTCATTCTAAAACATTGTATTTACTGAAAATCCAAGCTCGTTTGCCAATGTTTTTTAAGAAATTAATGAAACTAAATCCCGAAACTAGCAATGTTTAGTCCCATCAACTAGTGCCTTCACAACTAGATCTAAAAGAAACAACCACCTGCATTAATTTCAGCAATTCAGGCAAAGGGATATAAACCAATATTGGAGATAAGAGAAAAGAGCAGTACTTTTAGTAAGCAAAAGGACCTGATCCGAGCAAGAAAGCCAAAAGTAGAGGACCGGTAGAGCATATCACATGCTGCAAATTTGCTCTGAACAATAGTAGTGGGATTGTCAATGGCAGCAGGTATTTCAACACAACTGAATACCCTGGCGCTTCATAAGGAATAATGCCCATATTACTTGCAGTCAGCCCCACCAATGTGCTAACCAATGCAGCACTAACCATACTCCCAATTTTAGTCTTCTCTGACCTTCAGAGTTCAGTCCATTCTCATACTTCAGATGTCAAACCAACATATGTTCTTTGGAATTCCACATAAATGTTTACTAAGCGAGAGTGACAAAAATAGGAAAGGGGAAATGGGTGATGTGTGTTGAAACAATTCAAATAGTTAGCTAGATGAGATGGTTATACAATTCAAACCAGGGGCGGATGTAGAGACCCACTTACGAGTTCACGTGAACTTAATAGCTTTTGTTCTCGCTCAACATATATACCAAAAATCCACAAGATAGCTGTAGTTATTATTCTAGCATAAACTTAAAGTGGCTGCTAGACTCATAAAATTTAGATTCGCCTCTGATTCAAACATGGTAAGTTCAAATATGACCATCACAACAAAAAGCCACATGAAGAAACAATTGGGGGTGTTGAGCTGTAATATAATTAGCAATGGATGTTATCTCCAGGGCGGTTACATGATTCAACAATACAAGACAAGTTAGAGTATCATGGGAAGGACAAAAATGTAATGAAATAGTAGTATTTACCAGAGACCAAAAGCACCAGTTGCGAAAAGAGACATCCATATACCCCAGTGATCCTCCGGAGACACAATAGGGGAACTAACAGAAGATTTTACAATTGAAGAACAATTACCATTCCCTTTTCTTTTGAAGAATTGACTGTTGAGGGAATTAGGAGAGGGCGAAGAAGCAGAGAGGCGGTGAAAAGAAAGAAAAAATGTTCTTGTTGGGACATTAAGAGGGGCCAATGGGGAGGAGCGAAAGGAGGGCTGCAATTGCACTACTGCAAATGCCATTAGCGGTTGAAACTTGTTGTTCTATTCGCCGAGATGGGGCTTATAGATGATAATGAACTCTTTTTCCTCTTTTATTTTTATTTTTCCTACCAAATACTCCATAGATATAATATGAATTTTGAAGAGGTCCAAGTGTATCCACACCAGAGGTTATTTGAATAGTCTTTCAGCTAAACAAAAATTATCAAAGTATATGAAAAGCATCATAAATAATAATATAATAATTAAAGTATTAAAAACAATTCATAGTATAAATAAATAAATAAATCGTTTTAAAATATATGGTGTATTATATTATTAAGAAGATATTAATGACGTACTTTTAATTTTATTCTTATTTAAATTAAAAAATAATTATATAATTAAAAAATTAATTAAATTTTTTATCTTTTCAGGATATTTATTAAAAATAAATAACTTTTAGAAATGAGCAATTTTTTTTATATGATACTTAAAATAAAATATTACCCACTTTAGCTCACATTTTAAGTCATTATCTTTCTAGTCATCTTTAATTTCTTCTTTTGAAAAAATTACATTTGTTTCTTCTTCTTTTTTCTATTGCTTTTTTATTTCGCTTCTACTTTTTTCCTTTCTGTTTCTTCATTCTTCTTCTTCTTTCTTCTTTCATCGCTACTTCTTCGTTCTCTCTTTTTTTTTTTTTTTGCTTCTTCATTCTTTTTATTATTATTATTATTTTGCTTCTTCTTTTTTTCTGCTGTTATTTTTTTTTTCTTCTTCTAGATATTATATGTAAATTTATTTTTTTTAAAAAGATATATGTAGATTTTTATAGATATGTCATTATAAAAATATAATTGCTTAGCAGTAATATTATATTATTGATATCTAATATATTAAAAGTGATTATAAATTTCATATTTTGATACTTAAAAATTGATTTAGAGTGATTTTTATATTTATCATTACAAATTCAAACATTAATTATTAATTTGAATTAAATTGAAAATTTTAAGACTCAATTGTTGAAATTTTTAAAAATTTGAAAACTCACAAATGGGTTTTGAATTTATTAAAAATTTTAGTAAATTGATGATTGTGATTCGTTAGTGGCGTCATTTCGAAGTTGTGGTAAAAATTTGAAGTCATTTGTAAAAAATTTGACCAATTTTGAATGGAGTTTCGTAGTAAAGTTCATAGGAAATCAAACATAATTTTTTGTAGAAACTGTGTAATTTTGTATAACAGTATAAAAATGTGTATAAGCACCTCTTATAAACTATTATACACTCTTATACAAAGATAAAAAAATTAAGTGTTGTTATTTTAATTTCTTGGTCCTTTTATTTGTTGATTTGAAATAATATTGCATAAAAAAATATAAACTAGTTATTCACAGTGAACTAGTCGATAATATATAAAGTAAAGCAATAGAAAAGTGAGGTGGGACCTCTCATAGGCTAGGATTTGTATTTATCTTTTTTCTTAATTTTTTTATTTTTTTCTCCAATATTTCTCTTAAAATATTTGCTGAAATTTTTATTTCATAACTCACGACTCTTTATTTTCATAACCTATATCTTTAATAATTTCAATAACTCACAAACCTTTCATTTCTATGAATATATATATATATATATATATAACAGGAAAAAACGAAAATGAACATGAAACATATCTATCGATGATTGTTATTTAAATATATAAATAACAATCATATATAGATATGTTTCATGTTCATTTTCGTTTTCTCCTGTTTTTATTTAGTATTTGTTTCTCTTTTTTGATTTTTTTAATTCTTGTGTCATAAAATAGACAAACACAAGTTTATCAAGATGAAGAAGGAAGTTTGATAGCGGTATAAAACTTCATCAAAGAGAGATGACCAAATTAGTTTGGTACAAGTTCATCAAGATAAAGAAGAAAGTTTAATGACGGTACAAGATTCATCAAGAGAGATGGTTAAATTAGTTTGGAAAAATTAAAGTTTGAGTGATTTTTATGTGTGTGTATTGAATGATTTTTATGTGTGAATACACACACACACCCCTATTGTTGCTTATTTCAGTATTTTCAGTTAATTATTTCTCTAAATACAAAATATATACCCTGCAACAACAAGGCTCTATCATTACATTTTGTGTATCAAGGATACCAGAAAATGGTCTTCAATTAATTATTTTACGGCTAACGTATTGGTAGTTCATTATATAAATTTTTACCTTTTAAATATATAAAATAAATGTATTATATAATTGTGCTCCATAGTCTGTTGATGTGACATAACTCTATGGACAATAATACATCAGTTTTGACTTCTTTCTCGTCTTTTTTTCTTCTCATTCAATTCAGTCCAATTTTTCCTTCTTCCTGTTTGTATTATTTTTTAAAATATATTTTTGTATATGTCATACTTCATTTTTGACTTCTTTCTCTTCTTTTCTTCTTCTTATTCAAATCAATCCAATTTTTTATTCTTCCCATTTGTATATTTTTTTAAAAATTTATTTTTATATATATGATTTTAAGACGCCAATAAATATTTAAATAAGTTAACCTATAACACCCCAAAATTTTTATTGGTAATTATATGATATTTTATGCTAGGTTAGGGAAAGTACGGGTTGTATATTGGTCGTAGGTGTTAAGGGAAATGTGTACAATCAAAAAAAAAAACAAAGAGTATGTGAAGTTCATAAATAGGGATCAACTTTAAACGACCATATCTCCCAATATATAATAAATTAGGAGCCCCATGACCTATCAAATTAAAGGTTTTTGAGTAGGCTTTTCAGAACATCAAACCTCTTGTCTATCGGAGTTCGGAGTGAAAAAGTTATGGGCATTTTACCAAACTTTCGTGAGCGGTGACGCGGGCATGACGCCCTAGCGCCTCCACCGCCCTACCCCTGTTTATTTAAATTGTTTGCTGCTCAAATCATATCATTCCTATCCAAATTCGAGCTGCCTGCTTAGGGGACACTTCTCTCTGTATTTTACAGCCAAAAACTAAGATAAATCAAGGCAAATCATCAACCAAAAATTGAAGCCAAATGAAGAAGATCATTGCAAAGTCGAAGAGAGGCATCAGTGAGTCTTGTTGTTGCGTTTTTGAAGCATGTTTATGATGTTTTTTTCTTCATTTTCAGAGGAGTACTTAGATGAATATATACTACCTTTTGTTAATGGTTGGATTCAAGAGAGGAGGTAAGGATTCTATCCTTTAAACTTACCAAAAATCTTAGCTAAAAGCTTGAAAATTCAAAGCTAGGCTAGATTGTTTTTTCATGTGTGTTTAGCTGAAGTTTCTGTCATTCTTTAGGCTGTGAAGCTGCTGTGTTTGCAATCATGTTAAGCTTCCTAGATATTTTATCTTAGTAGAAGTAGAAGACAAGAAAAGGGTTACCATTTCTAGCTATTAAACTTGCAAGAATTTTCTTAGCTAAAGCTAGAAGTTGAAGTTGGTTTTGTGGCTCATTTTTTGTGTGTTTTTGGGTGAAGTTTTTTCCCCTTTTTAGAGGTTGTGTCACACCCCGCCTTGGGGGGTATGACTGGCACCTGGTGCCCGACTAGGACCTAAACTGCTGGACTGCTAAGCCTGGGCACATCTGGTGCCTGGCTGGCTCTAACTCACATTTCTGGAAACAAAGGGCTATATAACGGCTGTAAACACAGTCCCCGGCCCATTGGCCTATAGCCTCCTGTACCTGTACTAACAGCTGACCAGAAACATGTCAATATAGGGAAACCTATGCGGGCCGACAAGGCCACCATGCTGTCTAGTTATCTATAACTCAACCCTGAAGTACTGGATAGCTACGTGACCGGCAAGGTCACCACTACTATCAAACTATGGCCCCACACGGCCAACATGAAGGAAACAAAAGTACTAACAGCTATACAACTGCACAGCCTCACACGACCGGCTCATCTGACCACAGGGAAATATATACAGACTGCAAGCCTCTAGGAATAATAATAGAAATGATCGGGATAGGGCCCCGACTTACCCGTACTATACAACAAAAGAAAATGAAATACACCTCTGGAATTCAGTCTCCGGATGACAGGAGCTGAATACTCGATTGTTGATAGGAATCACGTAGTATCGCCTGCTCGTCTATGAGTACCTGCAGGCAAGTAATGCAGCGCCCCACCGGGCGTCAGTACCGCTGGTACTGAGTATGTAAAGCAATAACTGAAAGAAATATCTGAAAACAACAATATAACTGATGAAACTGAAGTAGGAAGGAATAGATTAACTGTCTGATAATGTAAGCCATACCTTCTCTTAATCATACTGGAAGGAGTAGGATTCATACCTGGAGACGTATCGTTCTACTGCTGATCTACTCGTATCTAACGTAACATGGCATAACATAACATAACATAACATAGCACACACAAACCTTACCCGGCCCCCATAAGCCGGGAGGTACAACCAGCACAGAATCTATACCCCTACCCGGTCATCACATCTCCTATAAACCCTGTAAGCATCCTGCCGGTCCCCTGGGTATGCACTTGGGCTCGCTGAGCCCCTGACTATAATTGTACCTGAATCCGAAGGACTCCTGAATCAACACCCCGGGCGTATCCGCTCGACGGGGGTGTATAAGGGCCGACCAAGGCACAATATGGGGAAAACTGGCATCCCATCTTCGTCCCCTGTGGGACGGCATGCCACTCCGTAGAGCGACGTATCCTCGTCCTCTGGCAGACGAGTCGATACAGCTATTAACCCTGGGGCGGTCATGGATGCTAGGTAATCCAACCCCAAACAATACAACAGTCTCAACTAGTAATACTATCTGCATATACCACATACTGAAGCTAATGATAATAAAGTGTTTGTACATACTGCATGCTGAACTAGTGATAGTGATATGTACGTATTTAATACATGCTGAGACTGATAATAGTATATATATACAAATATAATCTTCCGCCATACTGTACTGAGTCTAATGCTGAACATGATATAGTATTTCTGCTGAAAACTATGTTGTATACTGAGTTTCTATAGTAACGTGATTTACTATTCCTAACATGCTTTCCAACTCCATTTTAACTTATCATTCTATTTCTGAGATGTCTTACAGGTATTACATCGCTTTACTGGGTTTCAACTAAATACAATGATATCCTAACATTCTGTGTCACATCACATACTGAGCATGTTGTGCAGCTCTTAACACTTATATTAGAATCTATATCGTGCTAGCAAGTCTCGCGTTGATCATAACATAATGTTTCTAGTATCGTACCATCATTCATAGTAAACGTCAAACATGTCTTCTGAATATTCTACTGGCCTTTAAATTACTGTACTGTACCAAGATTACTAACTTACCGAGGAAACTAACTTTACATACCTTATCCTCGAACTATCCGGCTGTCGGACGAGGCTCGGCCAGTACTTCAACTATTTTCTCCCAACTGCATTCATAAATGTGTCAATTAATACTAAATACAGCTTTATTGTAAAGAGCAACATCACTTTCGATATAGTTTATAGCCTAAACATAGGATTATCGAAAGACAGTCGAAAACTCGCTATTTTCCAGCGGCCCAGAAGGGAGAAATATTCACTTCACAGCTAGGAACACATAGACACTAATTTAGAGCAATTCCACTTACCTTAGCTCGGTAGCTCGATGATTCGTCGGTCGTATTTCACGAAACTAAATCCGTAGGAATGCTCTCTGCTGCTAAATACCTCGGTATCTGAGGTTAATTTGAGTTTGGACAACGTTTAGCAGCGTAATCGGACGAAAATTATATTACTTCTTCGTTCCTTTCCCTTCTCCTGCGTTTTCCTCTCTGTTTCTAGAATTTTATAAGAGTTTAATCATTTAAAACCGAAGTGAGGCTTTATATACTTGGGCCTGGACAGGGCCAATGTGTCACGGAGCCAACGCGGAGGCTTCACCTCCGTGACACGCTGCCATCGCGGAGGGGCTCTGCCTCGGCTCCTTCCGCGATGGTTCGACAGGTTTCTCATCCGATCTTTTCCCGGGCCTTTCTCTAGCACGTATGGCCTTCAAATATGCTTAACCAACGTGCGAATAGGTCATTTAGGTGCCGGAAATTCTACGGGGTATAACATTCTCCCCCCCTTAAGAACATTCATCCTCGAATGTACACTGCTATCTGGAGGACTACTTAACTTACTTTCTAGAAAAATTTCGGCAGAGTTTCCCCTGTAATATGGACTATAGCAGAAAACCTGAAATGCAGAAAAGTCCAACACAGGCACTGCACATAATATTTTAAGATCCACTGGATAACTAAGTATCAATCTTTCTTATTCACACACATTCAACTATAAGGTACTGCATAATACGGACATACCTGTCGCCAGACTAGGCCTGAAATAGGTGAGGGTATCTGGCCTTCATATCTTCTTCAGCTTCCCACGTCATTTCCTCTCGGTTCCTGTTACGCCACAATACTTTGACAGACGCAACATCTTTAGTCCTCAACCTGCGACTCTGTCTGTCTAAAATAGCTACTGGAACCTCTTCATATGCTAACTCTTCTGTGACCTGGACATCCTGAACTGGAACTACTGTAGAAGGGTCCCCTACGAACTTTCTCAACATAGAGACGTGGAATACTGGGTGAACAGATGCTAACTCTAGAGGTAAGTTCAATTCATATGCAACTCAGCCTATTCTTCGCCGAATCTGATATGACCCAATGAATCTCGGGCTAAGCTTGCCTTTCTTGCCAAATCTCATTACCCCTTTCATCGGAGACACTTTCAGATATACCCAGTCATTTACTGCAAATTCTAGATTTCTGCGCCGCATATCTGCATAAGACTTCTGGCGGCTCTGAGTAGTCAGTAAACGTTCTCGGATAAGCTTTATCTTTTCCTCTGACTGCCGAACGATGTCTGGGCCAACCAATGCTGATTCTCCTATTTCAAACCAACCAATCGGCGATCTACATTTTTGCCCGTATAATGCCTCGAAAGGCGCCATCTGGATGGCTGAATGATAGATATTGTTATAAGCAAATTCAATCAATGAAAGATGCTCATCCCAGCTACCCCCAAAATCTAGTACACACGCTCGTAGCATATCTTCGAGCGTTTGGATAGTCCGCTCAGCTTGCCCATCTGTATGGGGGTGGAATGTTGTGCTCAAATTGATCTGCATTCCCAAACCCCTCTGGAACGACTGCCAGAATCTAGCTGTAAACTGTGCTCCCCTATCTGAAATGATGGATACCGGCACTCCATGCAATCTAACTATTTCTCTAATATATAATTCGGCATAGTCCTCAGCCGAGAAGGTAGCCTTCACCGGCATGAAATGAGCTGATTTTGTTAGTCTGTCAACTATTACCCAAATGAAATCATTTCTGCGTCTGGTACGGGGTAACCCTGTTACAAAATCCATGTTTATCGTTTCCCATTTCCACATAGGCACCGTTATATCTTGCGTCAAACCGCCCGGCTTCTGGTGCTCTGCTTTCACCTACTGACAGTTAGAACATCTAGATACAAATTCAGCTATCTCAGCTTTCATACCTGGCCACCAGTAGATGTCTCTGATGTCATGGTACATTTTCGTCGCCCCTGGATGGAGGGAATAGCGAGCGTAATGTACCTCATGCATGATCCGCCCACGAAGCCCTGAAACATTCGGGACACAGAGGCGGCCTTTACAGCGTAGCACATCATCTTCAGTTATCTGAAAATCTGACTCCTTGCCTCTCTGAATTCTATCTCTGAGCTGAATTAAATCAGGGTCCTCGTACTGTCGTTCTTTTACCTCTGTAATTAATGATGACACAGCAGAATTCTGAATTACTGCTGTATTACTTTCTGTTTCCATTACTTGAATGGCTAACCCAGCTAACTGATGAATTTCCTTGGCTAACTTCCGTTTCTCAGGTCACAAATACGCTAAACTCCCCATTGACTTACGGCTCAGGGCATCTGCTACAACATTAGCTTTTCCCGGGTGATACAGAATATTCACATCATAATCTTTTAACAGCTCCAACCAGCGGCGTTGCCGCAGATTCAACTCCCTCTGAGTGAAGATGTACTGTAGGCTCTTATGATCTGTGTAAATATCAACATGGACGCCGTACAGGTAATGCCTCCACATCTTTAAGTCGTGGATTACTGCGGCCAATTCCAGGTCGTGGGTAGGATAATTCTTTTCGTGTTTCCTCAGCTGTCTGGAAGCATATGCAATTACTCTACCATGCTACATCACACACAACCTAACCCGACACCTGACGCGTCGCAATAGACTGAATAACCTTTTGTGCCTTCCGGCAATGCTAGTACTGGGGCGGAGGTTAATCTGTCTTTCAGTTCCTGGAAGCTCTGCTCACATGCCTCTGTCCATTGAAACTTTGCTGCCCTCTGGGTCAATTTGGTTAGAGGTGCCGCAATAGTCGAGAACCCTTCAACGAACCTCCTGTAATATCCTGCCAACCCCAGAAAGCTACGGACTTCAGTCGGAGTGGTAGGCCTAGGCCATGACTTAACTGCTTCTATTTTCTGCTTGTCTACCTGTATGCCAGCATCCGACACGATATGCCCTAAAAAGGCCACTGAGTTAAGCCAGAATTCACACTTAGAAAATTTAGCATACAACTGGCGGTCCCTGAGAGTCTGGAGCACTGTCCGCAAATGAGTCCGGTGATCTGCTTCAGAGCGAGAATACACCAGAATGTCATCAATGAATACTATCACGAACAAGTCCAGGAAAGGTCTGAAAATACTGTTCATCAGGTCCATGAAGACTGCCGGGGCATTCGTTAACCTGAAGGACATGACTAGAAATTCAAAATGTCCATATCGGGTCCTGAACGCTGTCTTAGGAATATCTCTCTCACGTACTCGGACCTGGTGATATCCAGACCGCAAGTCAATCTTAGAAAAGTATCTGGCTCCCTGCAACTGATCAAATAAGTCGTCAATTCTGGGGAGCGGGTACTTGTTCTTTACTGTAATTTTGTTTAATTGCCGGTAGTCTATGCACATTCGGAGCGAGCCATCTTTCTTCCTCACAAATAAAACTGGCGCACCCCACGGTGAAGTACTCGGCCTGATGAAACCTTTATCCAATAAATCTTTCAACTGCTCTTTTAATTCTCTGAGTTCTGCCGGAGCCATGCGATAGGGAGGAATTGATATCGGCTGAGTACCTGGTAACAAGTCAATAGCAAAGTCTATTTCCCTTTCTGGGGGAATACCAGGTAACTCATCTGGGAACATATCAGGGAATTCGTTCACCACTGAAACAGACTAGAGCGTCGGAAATTCTGCTTGGACATCCTGGACTCTAACCAGATGGTAAATACATCCCTTAGATATTAACTTTCTTGCCTGAAGGTAGGAAATAAACCTACCTTTTGACATAGCAGTGCTGCCCTTCCACTCCCGCACTACTTCTCCCGGGAAGTGGAATCGGACCGTCTTGGTCCAACATTCAATGTTGGCAAAACACGGTACTAACCAATCCATACCCATTATGGCATCGAAGTCTATCATTTCTAACTCGACCAGATCTACTGTGGTCTGACGGTCAGCAACCTCTACTGTACACCCGCGGTAGATTCGGCTAGCTGTGATAGAGTCACCGACGGGCGTGGATACTAAAAAGGGTTGCTGCAATAATTCTGGTGCAATACTAAACTTTCGTGCCACAAATGGAGTAATGTAGGACAAAGTAGACCCTGGATCAATCAACACATAAGCAGGGTGTGAGCAGATAGTTAGCATACCTGTCACAACATCAGGTGACGCTTCTGAATCTTGCCTCCCTGGTAAAGCATATGTGCGGCTTGGACCCGCACCTGTACTGGAGGCCCCTGATCTGCCCCGACCCCTGCCTGCCGAAACTGAGGGCCTGCGCCCAGTTGAGGATGCTGTGGCTCGTGACCCTGCAGATGCCCTATCCTGTCTATCTCGGTCCTCTCGTCCTCTGGCTGGGCAATCTCTCATCAAATGGCCTTCTTGGCCACAAATATAACATGCAGTGGAACCATACCTGCATGCTCCAGGATGGCGTCGACTGCATATAGGGAAAAGTGGTAGGGTATACCTACTCTGCTCCGCCCTCCTCTGTAATGGTGAATCTGCCATCTGCGAGCCTCTACCAGTCTCTGACTGCCCCCTGCGACTGTGGCGGAGGCGGGGGTCTGTGTTATACCCCGTAGAATTCCCGGCACTTAGATGACCTATTCGCACGTTGGTTAAGCATATTTGGAAGCCATACGTGCTAGGGAAAGGCCCGGGAAAAGATCGGACGAGAAACCCGTCGAACCATCGCGGGAGGAGCCGAGGCAGAGCCCCTCCACGATGGCAGCGTCTCACGGAGGTGAGGCCTCCGCGATGGCTCCGTGACACGTTGCCCGTGTCCAGGCCCAAGTATATAAAGCCTCCACTTCAGTCCAAATCAGATTACTCTTGAAAAGATTTCCAGAACACGCAGCAAACAGAGAGAATCGAAGGAGAATTAAATATTTTCCTCCGATTACGCTGCCAAACGCTGCCCAAACCCAAATTAATCCTAGATACCAAGGTATTTAGCAGCAGAGAGCATTTCTACGGAGTTAGTTTTGAGAAATACGGCCAACGAATCGGCGAGCTACCGAACTAAAGTAAGTAGAATTGCTCTAAATTTATGTCTATGTGTTCCTAGCTGAGAAGTGAATATTTCTCCCTTCTGGGCCGCTGAAAAATAGCGAGTTTACGACCGTCTTTCGATAAGCCTAAGTTTAGGCTATAAACTATATCGAAAGTAACGTTGCTCTTTACAATAAAGTTGTATTTAGTATTGATTGACGTATTTATGAATGCAGTTGGGAGAAAATAGTTGAAGTATCGGCCGAGCCTCGTCCGACGGACGAATAGTCGAAGATAAGGTATGTAAAGTTAGTTTCCTTCGGCAAGTTAAGTAATATCAGTATAGCGTAATAAATTACGGATCAGTAGAATGTTCAAAAGTCGAGTATTGCGTTATTATGAATATTGGTACGATGTTAGAAAACATTGGGTTGTAATGTGTATGAAACCTAACGGTATGAAATAGATTCTAACGCAAGTGTTAGAGATTGCCCAGTATACTCAGTATGTATTGTGATATGCCATGTTGAGATATGGTTGTATTCAGTTGAGGCCCCGTATAGTAATGCAATACCCGCAAAGCACTTCAGAAATAGAATAGCAGACTAAAATGAAGTTCAGAAAGCATGTCAGGATTTGTAAATCATGTTACTAGAGAAAGTCAGTATACAGCGTAGTCTAGCAGAAAGATTATATTCGTACATACATATATAGTACTTCCAGCCTCAGCATGTATTAAGTATGTACTTATTCTTATCACTAGTCCAGCATGTAGTGTATACAAAAACTTAGTAAACAGCAGAGTTTTCAATAGAAACATTATCTTATATAGCATTTGCCCAGTACAGCCCGGCAGGAGACTATATTCATATTTATATATCTTTACCTGCCTCAGCACGTGTTAAATACGTACAGATTACTATCATTAGCCCAGCATGTAATATATATGATACTTTACCCCTAGTAGCCTCAGCATTTGAGATACACAGATAGTATTACCAGTTGAGACCGTTGTATTGTTTGGGGTTGGATTACCTAGCATCCATGACCGCCCAGGGTTAATAACTGTATCGACTCGTCCGCCAGAGGACGAGGATACGTCACTCTACGGAGTGGCATGCCGTCCCGCCAGGGGACGAAGATGGGATGCCAGTTTTTCCCCATATTTGTGCCTTGATCGGCCCTTACACACCCCAGTCGAGCGGATACGCCCGGGTGCAGATTCAGGAGTCCTCCGGACTCAGATGCAGTTATAGTCAGGGGCTCAGCGAGCCCAAGTGCATACCCAGGGGACCGGCAGGATGCTTACAGCCAGTATAGGAGGTGGGTTGACCGGGGTAGGGGTATAGATTCTGTGTTGATTGTACCTCCCGGCTTATGGGGGCCGGGTAAGGTTGTGTATGCCATGTTATGTTATGTATGTTATGCTATATTACAGTAGATACGAGCAGATTAGTAGTAGAATGATACGTCTCCAGGTATGATTCCTACTCCCTTCAGTATGATTAAGAACAGGTACGATCTACACCATCAGACAGTTATCTACTCCTTCTTGTTTCAGTTTTGACAGTTATGTTATTGATTTCAGATATCCCTTCAGTTCTTACAGATTCAGTTATCTCATACTATTCAGAATTTTTAGTTATATTACTTGTATTCAGCTGTATTCAGTTTACTTTACATACTCAGTACCAGCGGTACTGACGCCCAGTGGGGCGCTGCATTACTTGCCTGCAGGTACCCATAGACGAGCAGGCGATACCTCGTGATCCCCATCAACGGTTGAGTATTCAGCTCCTATCATCCGGAGGCTGAATTTCTAGAGGTGTAGCCCAGTTCTTTTTGTTGTACAGTACGGGTAGGTCGGGGCCCTATCCCGATCATTTCTATTATCCTTCCTAGAGGCTTGCAGTCTGTATATATTCTCTGTGGTCAGATGAGCCGGTCGTGTGAGGCCGTGCAGTTGTATAGTTGCCTTTGCTCCTTCTTTCTTTTGTAATGGCCGTGTGGGGCCATAGTTTGCCAGTAGTGGTGACCTTGCCGATCACGTAGCTTTTCAGTATGTTATGCTTGAGTTACAGATAACTAGACAGCATGGTGGCCTTGTCGGCCCGCATAGGTTCCCCTGAATTACCTTGTTTCTGGTCAGCTGTAATACAGGTACAGAAGGCTATAGGCCAATGGGTCGGGGGGCTGTATTTACAACCGTTATATAGCCCTTTGTTTCTAGAAATTTGAGTTAGAGCCAGCCAGGCGCCAGATGCGCCCAGGCTTAACAGTTCAGCAGGTCCGGTCTTAGTAGGGCACCAGGTGCCAGTCATACCCCCCAAGGTGGGGCGTGAAAAACTTGGTATCAGAGCAGGTCGTATCCCAGGGAGTTTGCAAGCCGTGATAAGTAGAGTCCTGTCCATGGATGTGTTGTGCACCACATACTATGGGTAGGAGGCTGCAAGGCATGATAGGATGGTTGTCCTTTTATTCTAATTCGGTCGTGCTATAGAGCTGTACAGTATAGGGTTGAATTTCAAAAAACTTACCATATTCTTTGGTTACAGATAATGTCAGACCAGCGCCATCCTATTACCGGTCGGAACTTAGACATTGCAGCAGGAGAAGGCACTAGCAGAATGCCTCCCCCTCACTTGGAGACAGCCCGATCAGAGGGCCCTACAGAGGCTTCATCTCAGCCTCCTCAGCAGTCTCCACCACGTCAGGAGTCACTTGGGGCGACATTACCTTCAGCAGCCCCTATATTGACTCCTTCTGATCAGGAGGTTAGGAGTGCTGTAGTTTTGTTAGCACAGATGATGGCTGCTCAGCGTCAGCCAATGCCATCTATAGTTGCAGAAACGTCAGGAGGGCCCGGTAGTTCGAGGGTCCGAGAATTCTTAGCCTTGAATCCCCCACAGTTCACAGGTACGGACCGAACAGAGGACCCTCAAGATTTTCTGGATCAGATGCAGAGAATCTTCAGGGTTATGCATGCCACGTCTACCGAGTCAGTTGAGTTGGCTACATTCCGGTTACGGGATATTGCGGGGTTATGGTACGAAAGCTGGGAAAGGTCCCGAGGGAGAGATGTTTCCCCTCCCACCTGGTCCAGCTTTTCAGGAGCCTTTCTGGATCATTATCTGCCGCGGGAGATTCGACAGGCCCGGGTAGACCAGTTCCTACATCTAGAACAGGGGGCCATGAGTGTTCGGGAATATTCTTTGCAGTTTGATTCTCTAGCCCGATATGCACCGGCCTTCGTTGATACCATGGCATCCAGAGTGCATCGTTTCATTACGGGCTTGAATCCAGAATATGTTGAGATTTGTACCACAGCTACACTGCGAGAGGACATGGATATTGCTCGCATTCAGGCATTTGCCCAGAATATTGAGGGCATCAGACAGCGGCAACGAGAGGTCAGAAGGGTTAATCAGGAACAGCGTCGCCGGGACAGGCCAGTTGAATTACAGGGAGAGGCCCGGGGAGGACCCAGGCCCCGAATGTCAGACAGGTCGCCCAGGCCCCTGCCTCCGCCACAGTCACAGGGGGGTAGATCCGGCCGCAGGGGACAGTCAGGGACTGGTAGAGGCTCGCAGATGGCAGATTCACCATCACAGAGGAGGGGAGAGCAGAGCAGGTATACCCTACCACTTTGCCCTATATGCAGTCGACGCCATCCTGGAGCATGCAGATATGGCTCCACCACATGTTATAATTGTGGCCAAGAAGGCCATTTGATGAAAGATTGCCCAGCCAGGGGTCGAGAGGACCGGGATAGATAGGATAGGGCATCAACAGGATCACGAGCTACAACATCTTCGACTGGGCGCAGGCCCTCAGTTTTAGCAGGCAGGGGTCGGGGCAGATCAGGGGCCTCCAGTACAGGTGCGGGCCCAAGCCGTACATATGCTTTACCAGGGAGGCAAGATTCAGAAGCGTCGCCTGATGTTGTGACAGGTATGCTAACTATCTGTTCACGCCCTGCTTATGTGTTAATCGATCCAGGGTCTACTTTGTCCTATATTACTCCATTTGTGGCACGGAAGTTTAGTATTGTACCAGAATCATTACGACAGCCCTTCTTGGTATCTACGCCCGTCGGTGACTCTATCATAGCTAGCCGAATCTACCGCGGGTGTACAGTAGAGATTGTTGACCGTCAGACCACAGTAGATCTGGTCGAGTTAGAAATGATAGACTTCGATGCCATAATGGGTATGGACTGGTTAGTGCCATGCTTTGCCAATGTTGAATGTTGGACTAAAACGGTCCGATTCCACTTCCCGGGGGAAGCAGTACGGGAGTGGAAGGGCAGCACCGTGACGCCAAAAGGTAGGTTTATTTCCTACCTTCAGGCGAGAAAGTTGATAACTAAGGGGTGTATTTACCATCTTGTCAGAGTTCAGGATGTCCAAGCAGAATCTCCGACACTCTAGTCTGTTCCAGTGGTGAACGAATTCCCAGATGTATTTTCTGATGAGTTACCTGGTATTCCCCCAGAAAGGGAAATAGACTTCGCTATCGATTTGCTACCAGGCACTCAGCCAATATCAATACCTCCTTATCGTATGGCTCCTGCAGAACGCAGAGAATTAAAGGAGCAGTTGAAAGACTTGTTAGATAAAGGTTTTATCAGGCCGAGTACTTCCCCATGGGGTGCGCCAGTCTTGTTTGTGAGAAAGAAAGATGGCTCGCTCCGAATGTGCATAGATTATCGGCAGCTAAATAAAGTTACAGTAAAGAACAAGTATCCGCTCCCCAGGATTGATGATTTATTTGATCAGCTACAGGGAGCCAGATACTTTTCTAAGATTGACTTGCGGTCCGGATATCACCAGGTCCGAGTACGTGAGAGGGATATTCCTAAGACGGCATTCAGGACCCGATATGGGCATTTTGAATTTCTAGTTATGTCCTTCGGGCTAACGAATGCCCCAGCAGTCTTTATGGACCTGATGAACAGTATTTTCAGACCCTTCCTGGACTTGTTCGTGATAGTATTCATTGATGACATTCTGGTGTATTCTCGCTCTGAAGCAGATCACCGGACTCATTTGCGGACAGTGCTCCAGATTCTCAGGGACCGCCAGTTGTATGCTAAGTTTTCAAAGTGCGAATTCTGGCTTAACTCAGTGGCCTTTTTAGGGCATATTGTCTCAGACACCGGTATACAGGTAGATAAGCAGAAGATAGAAGCAGTTAAGTCATGGCCTAGGCCTACCACCCCGACTGAAGTTCGTAGTTTTCTGGGGTTAGCAGGGTATTATCGGAGATTCGTTGAGGGATTCTCAACCATTGCAGCACCTTTAACAAAATTGACACAGAAAGCAGCAAAGTTTCAGTGGACGGAGGCATGCGAGCAGAGTTTCCAGGAACTGAAAGATAGATTGACCTCCGCTCCCGTATTAGCACTGCCGGAAGGCACAGAAGGTTATTCAGTCTATTGCGACGCGTCAGGTGTCGGATTGGGTTGTGTATTGATGCAGCATGGTAGAGTAATTGCATATGCTTCCAGGCAGTTGAAAAAGCATGAAAGGAATTACCCCACCCATGACTTAGAGTTGGCCGCAGTAATTCATGCCTTGAAGATGTGGAGGCATTACCTGTATGGCGTCCATGTTGATATGTATACAGATCATAAGAGCTTGCAGTACATTTTCACTCAGAGGGAGTTGAATCTGCGGCAACGTCGCTGGTTAGAATTGTTGAAGGATTATGATGTGAACATCCTGTACCATCAGGGAAAAGCTAATGTTGTAGCAGATGCTCTGAGTCGAAATTCAATGGGGAGCTTGGCGTATTTGCGACCCGAGAGACAGAAATTAGCTAAAGAAATTCATCAGTTAGCTGGGCTAGCCGTTCGAGTAATGGAAACAGGAGATAATGGCGCCGTAATTCAGAATTCTGCAGTATCATCGTTAGTTGCAGAGGTAAAAGAACGACAGTATGAGGATCCCGATTTAGTCCAGCTCAGAGATAGAGTTCAGAAAGGTAAGGAGCCAGATTTTCAGATAACCGAGAATGGTGTGCTACATTGTAAGGGCCGCCTTTGTGTCCCGAATGTCGCAGGACTTCGTGGGCAGATCATGCATGAGGTACACTACGCTCGCTATTCCCTTCACCCAGGGGCGACGAAAATGTACCACGACATCAGAGACATCTACTGGTGGCCAGGTATGAAAACTGAGATAGCTGAATTTGTATCTAGGTGTGCTAATTGTCAGCAGGTGAAAGCAGAGCACCAGAAACCAGGCGGTTTGACTCAGGAGATAATGATACCTATGTGGAAATGGGAAGTAATAAACATGGATTTTGTAACAGGGTTACCCCGTACTAGACGCAGAAATGATTCCATTTGGGTAATAGTTGACAGGCTGACAAAATCAGCTCATTTCCTGCCAGTAAGGGCTACCTTCTCAGCCGAGGACTATGCCGAATTATATATCAGAGAAATAGTTAGATTGCATGGAGTGCCGGTATCTATTATTTCAAATAGGGGAGCACAGTTTACAGCTAGATTCTGGCAGTCATTTCAGAAGGGTCTGGGGACGCAGATTAATTTGAGCACAGCATTCCATCCTCAGACAGACGGGCAGGCGGAGCGTACAATTCAGACGCTCGAAGATATGCTACGAGCGTGTGTGTTAGATTTTGGGGGTAGCTGGGATGAACATCTTTCGTTAATTGAATTTGCTTATAATAACAACTACCATTCAGCTATTCAGATGGCGCCTTTCGAGGCATTGTATGGGCGAAAATGTAGATCGCCGGTGGGCTGGTTTGAGATAGGAGAATCAGCATTAGTTGGCCCAGACATTGTTCGGCAGTCCGAGGAAAATATAAAGCTTATCCGAGAACGTTTACTGACCGCTCAAAGCCGCCAGAAGTCATACGCAGATAGGCGGCGCAGAAATCTAGAATTTTCGGTAAACGATTGGGTATATCTGAAAGTGTCCCCGATGAAAGGGGTAATGAGGTTTGGCAAGAAGAGCAAGCTTAGCCCAAGATTTATTGGGCCATATCAGATTCGGCGAAAAATAGGCCGCGTGGCATACGAGTTGAACTTGCCTCCAGAATTAGCGTCAGTACACCCAGTATTCCACATTTCCATGTTAAGAAAGTTCGTAGGGGACCCTTCTACAGTAGTTCCAGTCCAGGATGTACAGGTCACAGAGGAGTTAGCCTATGAAGAGGTTCTCGTAGCCATTTTAGACAGACAGATTCACAGGCTGAGAACTAAAGATGTTGCATCTGTCAAGGTATTGTGGCGTAACAGAAATCGGGAGGAAATGACGTGGGAGGCTGAAGAAGATATGAAAACCAGATACCCTCACTTATTTCAGGCCTAGTCAGACGACAGGTATGTCCGTATCATTATTTACACAGTACTTTATGGTATGTATGTTGTAAATGATAAAGAAAGAAGTGATATTTAGTTGTCCAGTGGATTGTAGAATATTGTGTGTAGTGCCTGTGTTGGACTTTTTCTGCGTTTCAGGTCTTTGCGATAGTCCATATTACAGGGGAAACTCTACCAAAATTTTTCCAGAAACTAGAGTAAGCAGTCCTCTAGATAGCAGTATACATTCGAGGACGAATGTTCCTAAGGGGGGGAGAATGTTATACCCCATAGAATTTCCGGCACTTAGATGACCTATTCGCACGTTGGTTAAGCATATTTGGAAGCCATACGTGCTAGGGAAAGGCCCGGGAAAAGATCGGACGAGAAACCCGTCGAACCATCACGGGAGGAGCCGAGGCAGAGCCCCTCCGCGATGGCAGCGTGTCACGGAGGTGAGGCCTCCGCGATGGCTCCGTGACACGTTGCCCGTGTCCAGGCCCAAGTATATAAAGCCTCCACTTCAGTCCAAATCATATTACTCTTGAAAAAATTTCCAGAACACGCAGCAAACAGAGAGAATCGAAGGAGAATTAAATATTTTCGTCCGATTACACTGCCAAACGCTGCCCAAACCCAAATTAATCCTAGATACCAAGGTATTTAGCAGCAGAGAGCATTTCTACGGAGTTAGTTTTGCGAAATACGGCCGACGAATCGGCGAGCTATCGAACTAAAGTAAGTAGAATTGCTCTAAATTTATGTCTATGTGTTCCTAGCTGAGAAGTGAATATTTCTCCCTTCTGGGCCGCTGAAAAATAGCGAGTTTTCGACCGTCTTTCGATAAGCCTAAGTTTAGGCTATAAACTATATCGAAAGTAACGTTGCTCTTTACAATAAAGTTGTATTTAGTATTGATTGACGTATTTATGAATGCAGTTGGGAGAAAATAGTTGAAGTACCAGCCGAGCCTCGTCCGACGGACGAATAGTCGAAGATAAGGTATGTAAAGTTAGTTTCCTTCGGCAAGTTAAGTAATATCAGTATAGCGTAATAAATTACGGATCAGTAGAATGTTCAGAAATCGAGTATTGCGTTATTATGAATATTGGTACGATGTTAGAAAACATTGGGTTGTAATGTGTATGAAACCTAACGGTATGAAATAGATTCTAACGCAAGCGTTAGAGATTGCCCAGTATACTCAGTATGTATTGTGATATGCCATGTTGAGATATGGTTGTATTCAGTTGAGGCCCCGTATAGTAATGCAATACCCGCAAAGCACTTCAGAAATAGAATAGCAGACTAAAATGAAGTTCAGAAAGCATGTCAGGATTTGTAAATCATGTTACTATAGAAAGTCAGTATACAGCGTAGTCTAGCAGAAAGATTATATTCGTACATACATATATAGTACTTCCAGCCTCAGCATGTATTAAGTATGTACTTATTCCTATCACTAGTCCAGCATGTAGTGTATACAAAAACTTAGTAAACAGCAGAGTTTTCAATAGAAACATTATCTTATATAGCATTTGCCCAGTACAGCCCGGCAGGAGACTATATTCATATTTATATATCTTTACCTGCCTCAGCACGTGTTAAATACGTACAGATTACTATCATTAGCCCAGCATGTAATATATATGATACTTTACCCCTAGTAGCCTCAGCATGTGAGATACACAGATAGTATTACCAGTTGAGACCGTTGTATTGTTTGGGGTTGGATTACCTAGCATCCATGACCGCCCAGGGTTAATAGCTGTATCGACTCGTCCGCCAGAGGACGAGGATACGTCACTCTACGGAGTGGCATGCCGTCCCGCCAGGGGACGAAGATGGGATGCCAGTTTTTCCCCATATTTGTGCCTTGATCGGCCCTTACACACCCCAGTCGAGCGGATACGCCCGGGTGCAGATTCAGGTGTACTCCGGACTCAGATGCAGTTATAGTCAGGGGCTCAGCGAGCCCAAGTGTATACCCAGGGGACCGACAGGATGCTTACAGCCAGTATAGGAGGTGGGTTGACCGGGGTAGGGGTATAGATTCTGTGTTGATTGTACCTCCCGGCTTATGGGGGTCGGGTAAGGTTGTGTATGCCATGTTATGTTATGTATGTTATGCTATATTACAGTAGATACGAGCAGATTAGTAGTAGAATGATACGTCTCCAGGTATGATTCCTACTCCCTTCAGTATGATTAAGAACAGGTACGATCTACACCATCAGACAGTTATCTACTCCTTCTTGTTTCAGTTTTGACAGTTATGTTATTGATTTCAGATATCCCTTCAGTTCTTACAGATTCAGTTATCTCATACTATTCAGAATTTTTAGTTATATTACTTGTATTCAGCTGTATTCAGTTTACTTTACATACTCAGTACCAGCGGTACTGACGCCCAGTGGGGCGCTGCATTACTTGCCTGCAGGTACCCATAGACGAGCAGGCGATACCTCGTGATCCCCATCAGCGGTTGAGTATTCAGCTCCTGTCATCCGGAGGCTGAATTTCTAGAGGTGTAGCCCAGTTCTTTTTGTTGTACAGTACGGGTAGGTCGGGGACCTGTCCCGACCATTTCTATTATCCTTCCTAGAGGCTTGCAGTCTGTATATATTCCCTGTGGTCAGATGAGCCGGTCGTGTGAGGCCGTGCAGTTGTATAGTTGCCTTTGCTCCTTCTTTCTTTTGTAATGGCCGTGTGGGGCCATAGTTTGCCAGTAGTGGTGACCTTGCCGGTCACGTAGCTTTTCAGTCTGTTATGCTTGAGTTACAGATAACTAGACAGCATGGTGGCCTTGTCGGCCCGCATAGGTTCCCCTGAATTACCTTGTTTCTGGTCAGCTGTAATACAGGTACAGAAGGCTATAGGCCAATGGGCCGGGGGGCTGTATTTACAGCCGTTATATAGCCCTTTGTTTCCAGAAATTTGAGTTAGAGCCAGCCAGGCGCCAGATGCGCCCAGGCTTAACAGTTCAGCAGGTCCGGTCTTAGTAGGGCACCAGGTGCCAGTCATACCCCCCAAGGTGGGGCGTGACAGTCTGGGCGGCCTGTCTAACAATCGTGGCCTGGGTCCTCCCCGGGCCTCCCTCTGTAACTCAACTGGCCTGTCCCGGCGATGCTGTTCCTGATTGACCCTTCTGATCTCCCGATGTCGCTGTCTGATGCCCTCAATATTCTGGGCAAATGCCTGAATTCGAGCAATGTCCATGTCCTCTCGCAGTGTGGCCGTAATACAAGTCTCAACATATTCTGGATTCAACCCCATGATAAAGCGGTGTACTCTGGATGCCATGGTATCAACAAAGGCCGGTGCATATCGAGCCAAAGAATCAAACCACAAGGAATATTCCCGAATACTCATGGCCCCCTGCTCCAGATGTAGGAACTTGTCTACCCGGGCCTGTCGAATCTCCCATGGCAAATAGTGATCCAGAAAAGCTCCCGAAAAGCTGGACCAGGTGGGAGGGGAAACATCTCTCCCTCGGGATCTTTCCCAACTTTCATACCATAACACAGCGATGTCCCGTAACCGAAATGCTGCCAACTCAACTGATTCTATAGGCGTGGCATGCATAACCCTGAAGATTCTCTGCATTTGATCCAGAAAATCCTGAGGGTCCTCTGTCCGGTCCGTACCTGTAAATTGTGGGGGATTCAGAGCTAAGAACTCTCGGACCCTCGAACTACCGGGCCCTCCTGATGACTCCGCAACTGTAGACGGCATTGGCTGACGCTGAGCAGCCATCATCTGTGCTAACATAACTACATCACTCCTAACCTCCTGGTCGGAAGGTGTCGGTATAGGGACTGTTGAAGGTAGTGTCGCCCCTAGTGGCTCCTGATGTGGTGGAGACTGCTGAGAAGGCTGGGAAGATGCCTCTGTAGGGCCCTCTGATCGGGCTGTTTCTAAACGAGGGTGAGGCATCCTGCTGGTGCCTTCCCCTACTACAATATCTAATCTCCGACCTGTGATAGGATGTCGCTGGTCTGACATTATCTGTAACCAAAGAATATAGTAAGCTTTTAGGGACTCAACCCTATATTGTACCGCTCTACAGCACGACTGAATAAGAATAAAAGACAACCACCCTATCATGCCTTGCAGCCTCCTACCCATAGTACGTGGTGGACAACACATCCATGGACAGGACTCTACTTAGCACGTCTTGCAGACTCCCTGGGATGCAACCTGCTCTGATACCAAGTTTGTCACACCCCGCCTTGGGGGGTATGACTGGCACCTGGTGCCCGACTAGGACCTAAACTGCTGGACTACTAAGCCTGGACACATCTGGTGCCTGGCTGGCTCTAACTCACATTTCTGGAAACAAAGGGCTATATAACGGCTGTAAACACAACCCCCGGCCCATTGGCCTATAGCCTCCTGTACCTGTACTAACAGCTGACCAGAAACATGTCAATATAGGGAAACCTATGCGGGCCAACAAGGCCACCATACTGTCTAGTTATCTATAACTCAACCCTGAAGTACTGGATAGCTACGTGACCGGCAAGGTCACCACTACTATCAAACTATGGCCCCACACGGCCAACATGAAGGAAATAAAAGTACTAACAGCTATACAACTGCACGGCCTCACACGACCGGCTCATCTGACCACAGAGAAATATATACAGACTGCAAGCCTCTAGGAATAACAATAGAAATGATCGGGACAGGGCCCCGACCTACCCGTACTATACAACAAAAGAAAATGAAATACACCTATGGAATTCAGTCTCCGGATGACAGGAGCTGAATACTCGATTGCTGACAGGAATCACGTAGTATCGCCTGCTCGTCTATGAGTACCTGCAGGCAAGTAATGCAGTGCCCCACCGGGCGTCAGTACCGCTGGTACTGAGTATGTAAAGCAATAACTGAAAGAAATATCTGAAAACAACAATATAACTGATGAAACTGAAGTAGGAAGGAATAGATTAATTGTCTGATAATGTAAGCCATACCTTCTCTTAATCATATTGGAAGGAGTAGGAGTCATACCTGGAGACGTATCGTTCTACTGCTGATCTACTCGTATCTAACGTAACATGGCATAACATAACATAACATAGCATAGCACACACAAACCTTACCCGGCCCCCATAAGCCGGGAGGTACAACCAGCACAGAATCTATACCCCTACCCCGGTCATCACATCTCCTATAAACCCTGTAAGCATCCTGCCGGTCCCCTGGGTATGCACTTGGGCTCGCTGAGCCCCTGACTATAACTGTACCTGAGTCCGAAGTACTCCTGAATCAACACCCCGGGCGTATCCGCTCAACGGGGGTGTATAAGGGCCGACCAAGGCACAATATGGAGAAAACTGGCATCCCATCTTCGTCCCCTGTGGGACGGCATGCCACTCCGTAGAGTGACGTATCCTCGTCCTCTAGCGGACGAGTCGATACAGCTATTAACCCTGGAGCGGTCATGGATGCTAGGTAATCCAACCCCAAATAATACAACAGTCTCAACTAGTAATACTATCTGCATATACCACATACTGAAGCTAATGATAATAAAGTGTTTGTACATACTGCATGCTGAACAAGTGATAGTGATATGTACGTATTTAATACATGCTGAGACTGATAATAGTATATATATACAAATATAATCTTCCGTCATACTGTACTGAGTCTAATGCTGAACATGACATAGTATTTCTGCTGAAAACTATGTTGTATACTGAGTTTCTATAGTAACGTGATTTACTATTCCTAACATGCTTTCCAACTCCATTTTAACTTATCATTCTATTTCTGAGATGTCTTACAGGTATTACATCGCTTTACTGGGTTTCAACTAAATACAATGATATCCTAACATTCTGTGTCACATCACATACTGAGCATGTTGTGCAGCTCTTAACACTTATATTAGAATCTATATCGTGCTAGCAAGTCTCGCGCTGATCATAACATAATGTTTCTAGTATCGTACCATCATTCATAGTAAACGTCAAACATGTCTTCTGAATATTCTACTGGCCTTTAAATTACTGTATTGTACCAAGATTACTAACTTGCCGAGGAAACTAACTTTACATACCTTATCCTCGAACTATCCGGCTGTCGGACGAGGCTCGGCCAGTACTTCAACTATTTTCTCCCAACTGCATTCATAAATGTGTCAATTAATACTAAATACAGCTTTATTGTAAAGAGCAACGTCACTTTCGATATAGTTTATAGCCTAAACTTAGGCTTATCGAAAGACGGTCGAAAACTCGCTATTTTCCAGCGGCCCAGAAGGGAGAAATATTCACTTCACAGCTAGGAACACATAGACACTAATTTAGAGCAATTCCACTTACCTTAGCTCGGTAGCTCGACGATTCGTCGGCCGTATTTCACGAAACTAAATCCGTAGGAATGCTCTCTGCTGCTAAATACCTTGGTATCTGAGGTTAATTTGAGTTTGGACAACGTTTAGCAGCGTAATCGGACGAAAATTATATTACTTCTTCGTTCCTTTCCCTTCTCCTGCGTTTTCCTCTCTGTTTCTGGAATTTTATAAGGGTTTAATCATTTAAAACCGAAGTGGGGCTTTATATACTTGGGCCTGGACAGGGCCAACATGTCACGGAGCCAACGCGGAAGCTTCACCTCCGTGACACGATGCCATCGCGGAGGGGCTCTGCCTCGGCTCCTTCCGCGATGGTTCAACAGGTTTCTCGTCCGATCTTTTCCCGGGCCTTTCTCTAGCACGTATGGCCTTCAAATATGCTTAACCAACGTGCGAATAGGTCATTTAGGTGCCGGAAATTCTACGGGGTATAACAGGTTGATACAGCCATGTTTTGCCGGGAATATACTCCTTTTATTCTAGGAAATAATCACAAGAAAATCTAGGTAAGTTCACCATTTTATTTTTCCCTTAAAGACTGCGGAAATAAGTTAAAACAAAGTAATGAAATATTGTTTTGTATTATTGTTATGACTTCTGTTGGGATGACATTTTGTCTAGGAAATTGGCTCCAACCAGGCTTGTCACATGAGTATAACTTCAAGGAATTGAAGAATACTAAACATGGGTTGTTGGAGGACAGAAGCGATTAAGGAAAGCTCATCGTAACAAGGTATGTAAGGCGCCCCGTCTATCATTCTTTCAAGCACGATTCATGTGATGTGAATCGAATGAGACAGCAACCTTTTTAAAAGTCTTAAGGCAGTATGTTAAGCTTCATTTAAGCTTTAAAGTCCCATGTTTTATTGAGGATAAATGTTAAGATTATGCTTAGCCGAAGGGAGATACCTAAAGTGTGATATTGTGTTGATTGTTGTCATAGTTGTATTGAGTTGGAGACCCCTCAGCGTGGGCATTGTTAGCTGGTCCTTACTGTATGTCATGTGTATATATATGTGATGTTAAATGTGTTTAAAGCTCTGGTTGCTATCTGAAATTGGTGAAAGAGTCGAGATGAGGACGTGTAAATGATTTTAAGCCACGTAAAGACGTCGCAAGCTATTGAGGGTAAACGAGCTTACCGAATTAGGATTACCTGGTCATGGTTGTCCCTTATCTTATGTGTATGTTATGAAATATGTCAGGCCAAGGGGAGATTTCATAATCCCTTTCCCTTAAGCCGAACGACAAGCTAGCGGGTTTCTGAGCTCTAATGTCCCATGGAGATGATCTACAAATTTTGTTGAAACTCTTAGGTTACCTGTAGTTCCTTATGATTCATACAAGTTTTTACTACATGCATTTAAGTTCTTTTTTTTTTCTTTCTTTGCATGTTATATGTACTCAATTCCAGTTATGCATTACGAAGGAGGCTTATGCAGGCCACATGTTTAGTATTCGTCATTTCTATGTTGTATGTATTGAGCTGGTCCAGTATTAAGCCATATCGGCTCCATATATGATTTTGTCTGAGTTTTATTGATTTTACCTCGGTATGTTACACCGGCTGGAGGTCTTATTGATTTTACCCCGGTGTGGTACACCGGCTGGACGGAGTTTACCTCGGTATGGTACGCCTGCTGGAGGCATTTTTATTTTTACCCCGGTATAGTACACCGGCTGGAGGCATTTTTATTTTTACCCCGGTGTGGTACACTGGCTGGACGGATTGTATAGATTTTATGGTCGGTTGTCTGTTGGCATTTCAGTTATAGTCCTTGTTGTGCATTAGATGGTTGCATTTATACTTCAATAATGAGTTATTGTCAGGTTTCTGTTTTCAGAATTTCAGGTTGTTACTACTCCTTATTTCAGGCTTAGTTATCATTTTTATCTTACATGTTTACAGTTTTCAGCCTTACATACCAATACATTTTATTCGTACTGACGTCCGTTCATCTTGGGATCCTTCCCGCAATCGTGCTACAGGTACAGGCCGAGGCTCAGATCATCGAACGTAGTAGGAGCCAGATTTCTGCAGAATATGCTCCTCTCTTCCAGGAGCCATGTCCTGGTGTGGACTATTTTCAGTTTTGTGTACAGCATGGATAGGCCGGGGCCCTGTCCCGTGCATTTCAGTTTGTTTACTCTGTAGAGGCTGATGTGGACTAGTTTGTATAGTAGTATGAGTTATGTAGTCGTATTGATTTTTCATTGCTTTGTTTAGCTTTATTTTAGCCTTGTCGGCTTTTCAGGTTGCATATTTATAATTGTCAAGGCATTATTGGCCCAGTATTTATCCTGGTTGGTTGTGACAGGTGGCTTGGTCAGCCTTAGTGTTACATTTATAGATGTTATATAGCCGACTTCTCGATCGACCATGAATCGAGTGCCAGTTGCGCCCTACCCTAGTTCTGGGGCGTGACATAACCAATTAAAGGTTGAGACATTTAAGAAAACGAAGGATGAATCAATTTCGGTTTTTAAGACTTTTCATTTTCTAGAACTCTTACATATTTTATATTTATTTGTTATCTTTCTATTTTCTGTTTTCTCTTATCAAATCCATATGTATTAAGTTAAGTTAGTAAGTCTTTATTTAACTTGGAATGTCTCTCATAAATTCTTGAACAAAGAATTTCATATATAAGATACTAAAAGAATCATAAATAAATGTTTGATTAATACTTCACTTAAAATTATAGAATTAATAATCGATCATATATTAATTTTATTTTAATAACTGCGCGAAGTGCGGTCAAGTAGCACTAGTTTTTATATAAAATTAATATATTATCTTACAGTAAATACATAATATTGTATAATATTGTATAAAGTTGCATACAGTATGTATAAACACTATTAAAAGAAAATTTAATTATGCAAATATAAACTAGAAATATATCTATATAAATAAAATATTTTATATGAAATGTATATTTTTAAAAATATCCACTAATTTTTTTAGGAGGTATACCAGGCTCACTCTTTTTAACTTTATCCTGCTGGGTGGATGCTCTGGAAGAGAGGGAAATTTCAGTCTTTCCCAATAGGGGGTTCTTCATGATATACCCTGTTGTATTGGAAACTTCATTTTTTTTTTCTTTTTTTACTTATCTAATTTATTAAATCTATTTTAGAAAACATCAACAAGACTTTTTATAAAATAAATTTAATTGAAAATTTATAAATTTGAAATAATAGTAAAGTGAAAAATTAATCCATAACAGCAAATTAGTTGCAAATTAGAATAAAATTTTATTCAATAATAATAAACTTAATTAAAAAGTTTGAATATTTAATAAAACATACTTAAAATAGATATTATGTGTGTTATGGATTGTGCTTTTTTAGCTGGGTCTAAGAAAAAATATTAAAAAGAAAATAATTAATTTTAAAAAATAAATATAAATATTCTTTTTAACTTATTTTCTAGCTATCAAATACTATAAAGCAAGTGAAACCACTTTTCGGATCACTTGATACTGCATGAAAATTTTAGATAAAAAATATTATAGCTTAAAAATAACAGTAACATATCATAGTTTAAGTATTAAATTAATAAAACCAAAATAATTCAGCGGAATTTGAGGTAATAAAATTTTCTTTTCAGTGAATACATGAAGGAGTCATTTGATAGGGAAACAAATAATCACGGGATAACTAATTTAGAGTTGGAATAATTCAGAATTATTATTCTATTTTTAACGAGGGAATAAGGAATAAATAGTTTTGAAATTAATTTTTGTACGGTTTATCTCTCATTTGGTTGGGATAGAATCTCCGGATAAGCTATTCAGGATTAGTTATCCCGAAATTTAGGGTTATTTTTATCTCACCCTCAATTTGGGATAACTAATATCGAGATTAGTTATCCCGAGATTTTATTCCAATCAAACATGAATAAGTCATTCAAAAATTAATCTCGAAACTATTTATTCCTTATTCCTCATTGAAGCTAGGATAACAATCTTGGGTTATTCCAACCCGGAATTATTTATTTCCCTATTAAATGATCCCAAAAATTCTCTGACCCTATCTTGGTTTCCGTTACCCTCTAGACTATAACTCTTAAAGTTAACCCCGCCACGCCTCCCTCAACTTCTCCTAGTTGAACACGTGGCACAAAATTCATGGTGAAATCGAAGTTCAATTGAAATAGAACCTTAGATTCGTTTCAAATTCATCGTTTTTGGGCAAGTTTTAGGACGAAGCATATCAAAAATGATTTGGAGCAGACACAAATGAAGATTAGATTCATAAAGCGTAAGCCCCTTTACGGGGTATAAGTCTTTGGCTTAAAAGCGTACGTCTCAGGCGTTAACTTTTATTTCATCATTTTTAAATGTATTTTTGATATAAGTAATATTTTTTTACTATTGTATTCTAGCATATTTTCATATTGTAGTGATTTTTTTATAAAATATATCAATTAAAAAATTCATTCTCATAAAAAATGACGTTGTCATAAATATTTCTTTTAGATGATTATGCCTAAAATTGATAGGATTGAAATTTCAAAATTATGTTCCTGAGATAATTTTATGCATATTTTGGCATTGTTCTTACAATATTTATCTTTCTTGTTATTTGAAATATCTAAATAATAATCAATCAAATATTAGTTGAGGGTGGACGAACTAGTTAGTAGAAGTGGAGATCAATAAAATGGATGTTAATTTTATTTTATAAATTATCTCAATTATTATTATTTTTTATATTATTATCTTTCTTAATTATAAAATTACTTTTTAAATTATTAGTGATTTATTTAAATTTATTTATAAAACTATATAAAATATTATTTTTACTTATTTCTTAGTATCAAAATTAAAATTATATGATATATATGTCCCATAAATTTATAAAATTTACTCCTTTGTTCATACTATATAAAATATCTCCTCTCATGCTCCTCCTTTTCCAGACATTGATTAGAACTTGGAAGGGAGATGAAATGAAAGAAAAATGACCTCGGGTTAATCTTCCTTTTTCCGATTTACTTTTAATCATGTAATTGATCCTTTGTATTAATTAAAAAGAGATTTTTAATTTTGGACCGAAGAAATAATGCCACTTTTGCAACGTGAGCCACACACCAACTCATGTCCAATCGGATAAGTCTGATAACAAAAACACATCACAATTATAAAGCTTATAAAACGGTGATAGTTATAAATCAAAAATCACCGAAAGCTGATTGAAAAGAATTTTAAAGAATATTCTTTTTCTTTTATAACCCCAAGAAGTGCACATTTAAAGCTAGTGGCACACAGTTAGAAACTCCATGAAATCCTCACTCCTGTACCTAAGTATCAAAATTTTATTTGCACTCGTGACATGAGGCAAAACGAAGTGAAAAAAAAAAAAAAACTTACAGTTATGACATATCGTGATATGTATAATTGTAGGGGATTATGGGACAAAAAATAAATCCACTTATGTTTTTACCACCACACCAAAGCCGAGGGTCAGAGGCGGACTCAACTATTATGACCAGAAAAAATCAAACAAAATTCAGCTTTTTATAACTTTCACCCCCTCCCTGCAGCTTTTCATCTGCTCTAACCTTCCAAAAAAATTAAAAGAAGTGGCTTAGCAGAAAATCTTCCCTATTTTTGCTCTTATTTAACAAACAAATAAAAATGTGATACATGCATACAGTGTTGAAGACAAGTATCTGCACTCTTCTGCAGATGAATCTGCACACCCCCTAAATTAGGGACATGACATGGAAAAATGGGGGCAAGGCTGGCTATATACTACAATTCACAAGCAGGCTACAAATTCAAATCTGAACCTAATAGGAGACACCCAAATACACCTTACTTTACTATCAAGTGCAAGTTTTAAAATTACAATTGGGCTAAACCATCCTATCCGAAGCTAGCGATCACATGCAGCTAACACGACGGGGGTTGAAGTTGCTTCAACCGTCTTACTACTTGCTTCATTGTAGGTCTAGTAGAAAGAGAGTCGACTGTGCAGACCACAGCCAAGTGTAGGACCTCAACCAAATCATCATGTGGACCTGAATCCCATAGACCAGCAGTAAAGAACTCCTTGGCACGGCCCTGGCGTAAAAGCATGCACGCCCAAGCAACAATATTGAATCCATTTCCATAAGAAGAGAAAGAGGGATCAAGTGCTTTCTTATCTGATATTAACTCAAGCAACACAACCCCATAACTGTAGACATCAGCCTTGTCCGAGACGCGGCAAGTCATGGCATATTCAGGAGCAACATATCCAAAAGTTCCAGCCACACCAGTAGTGGCATGGGTCTCTGAAGTTCCCAGTAGTCTAGCCAAACCAAAATCAGATAAATATGCGTTATAGTCTTCATCCAATAGGATATTGCTTGGCTTCACGTCACGATGAAGCACACGTGGTACACACTGATCATGCAGGTAGGCAAGTGCACGGGCTATGTCCAAAGCAATCTTGTGAAGAACCCTCCAGTCCACAGCCCTTGTAGACCTCTCCTGAATAAACTTTTCCAAATTACCACCTGGCAAATAGTTATAGATTAGAAACATTTCTGTTTCACTATTATGATATCCTATCAGAGTTACGAGGTTTGGATGTCTAAGCCTCCCCAGAGTTCTGATTTCTGCATCAAACTGTTGAATCCCCTGAAAACGTCCTACTGCAAGTCGCTTTACTGCCACTAGGAACCCTGGCGCAATCTCCGCTTTGTATGTTGCCCCAAAACCTCCACTCCCTATGCAATTGCTAGCATTGAAGCTCCCTGTGGCCCGCACCACATTCTCAAATGTCAAAGGAACCGCAACTTCTGTAAAAACTGTAACTTCTTTCCTGGTAGATCCGGCAACTCTAGATCTTGGATTCCATTTTCTGGTGTAAAAGAACAGCACTATCAGAGCAAGAAGAACTGACACAATAGCTGCGGCAGATGTTATGGATGCAATCTCTATTGAGTTGAAACCACTGCTCCCTCCTTTTTGGGTTGAACCTGACGGAGACGCAGCAGAATCTTGTGAGTCCCCTATTCTGCCCTGCTGATCTGTAGAAGGTGTTGATAGAGAAAATACATGGCAGGATTGCAGAAAGGGGTTGCCCTGAACACTATTGCATTTCATCAAATCTTTGTTAAGAGGCAGTGGCCCGGACAGATTATTGAAAGACACATTAAATGCTGCCAGTGTGGTCACATTGGCCAAGCCTGAAGGTATTTTCCCTGATAAATTGTTGTTGTTAAGAAGAAGGGCAGTCAAATTCCTCAAATTCACCAGATTGTCTGGAATTTCACCAGACAAAGTATTCGAAGAAAGTTCAAGCGCTTCTAAAGAGTGCAACTGCCCGAAACTTGAGGGGATGGAGCCAACCAGATTATTGCCGGCCAAAGAGAGGTAACTGAGATCCCTTATATTGCCAAGACTGCTAGGAATCTGCCCTCGCAGGAGGTTCCAACTTAAATTGAGAGCAACCAAAGAAACCAGACTCCCTATACTAGGAGGAATTGTCCCACCAATCTGATTTTTGGATCCATCCAACAGCCTAAGAGACCCACAAATTGCACCAATATCCTCTGGAATTTGACCAGACAATGCATTATTGCTTACATTAACAATCATACCTTTCAATTCATGACATTTCTCGAACAAGTTACCCGGAAAAGGTCCAGTAAACCTGTTACTACCAGCAAGAAATGCATAAACAATTTGCTTGCCTAACATTTCAGGTGCAATGAACATGGACGGTGGTAAATTTCCTGTGAAGTTGTTACCACCAAAATTATGAAATACTGCATGATCACCATCACCTCCAAATAATGAAGTGGTGTCTAGAACACTTTTACTGGTGAAATGTGCTAGATATGCAGATGATGCATCATAGGGCCCAAATGGATCTTTGCCGCTGGAGACAACATGAGCACAACTGTAATTGGAAAACCTGGGAAGTGAACCAGAGAGATAATTCCCACTCACATCAAACACAATCATGCAAGGAACTGGCAGTTTCTCAATAAGCTGTCCAGTCAGCCTATTTGAGCTCAAGTCAAGAAAATGCAGCTTCTGGCAGCTACCCAATTCCGCAGAAATCTCTCCAGTATAATAATTTTGAGCCAAATTCACCGTCTCCAAACTGTCACAAGTACCCCAACTGCCAGGAAATTTTCCTGAAAGAGTTGACCTAGGAGCCCATATCATCCTCAAACTAGGAAGCCTGGTAATCTCTGATGGGATTGTGCCTTCAAAAAAGTTGAACTCATCAGTAGTATAAGCCAATTTTGCAGAAGCGTCAATTGCTGAATCAGATGCATTTGGCAGAGGATCCCACAAATTTGACAGTACAAGAATGGACAGTTTCGAGCAGTTTCCTAGCTCAGATGGTATTTGTCCACTTAGGCTGTTCCTAGACACGTCAAGAATCTTGAGCTCAGTTAGTTGACCAAATTCAGCTGGAATACCCTCTTCCAACAAATTTGAATACAAGACAAGTGACTGCAACCGTCTGCAGTTCCCTAAACTTTTTGGAATACCATCACCTAAGAAATTGCCTGCCATCTCTAGAATTTCAAGCTTCTCACACAAACGCCCAATCTCACCAGGAATGGACCCGCTAAGCTGATTAAACGACAGATACATTCCCCTCAGATCTCCGAATCCACCAATGAATGTTGGAACGGTCCCATTTATTCTATTTCCAGCAAGATTCAGGATTTGTAGAGCAAAGCAATTCGACAAGGAACCTGGAATGCCACCCACAATCTTATTAAAACCCAAGTTCAGAACCCTCAATTTCCTCAACCCCTTAAACTCCGATGGCAAAGACCCAGTAATTAAATTCCCTTCCAGATCCAAAACTTCAAGTTTCTCCATATCCCAAATTCCCAAGGGAATTTCACCACGCAATTCATTAAAAGGCAAGGATAAAACCCTGAGTTCAGTTAATTTTGATATTGCCAGAGGTACTTTACCGACAAGCTTCACACTATTATTAGCACAAACCCTTCTAATTCCAAAGCCATACAAAGGAAATTGAGCAATTTTAGCACAAGACAAAGAACCCAAATTACCTCCGCTGATGTTCAAAGCCACAACACGTGAATTGGAATCACAGAAGACACCAAACCATGAACAGTGATCAGTATTGCTCGAGCTCCAGCTAGAAATCACACCAGAAGGGTCTAAAAGTGAGGCCTTTAACTCCAAGAGCGCTGATTTATCTGAATCCGAGGAGACCGCGTACCCATGAGCTAAGAAGAAAGCACAAAGGATGAGAAAGAGCTTCAATGGTATGGGATGATTGTACCATTTGATGACAGAACAACAACGACCCATTACTGAAACCCCAAAAGGGTCCTCAAAATTGCAAAAACCAGACCCTAAAATCCCCTTCTTCGTCGAGATGATGGGAACCAGAAATGGAGGTTTTGTGAACCAAAAACCCTAGCCCTAACCCTAGTTTTGGGGCTGCTTCTTTGTGAACAGGAAGAGAGAGGAGAGAGAGAGTCAAGAAGAGGAGAGAGAAGACTTAAGAGAGACAGAGAGAAAACGCGTTGCTGCTGTTTTTTTTTTTCTTTTTTTTTCAATTTCTCATTTTTCTATGAACTTCTCTTTTTCTTACTTTTTGTGCTTCCTTGTACGTTCATTTCCATTAATTCTTTGCTCAACTGTTTTCGTTTTTGTTCTTTTGTATGAAATAATAATTTTCAATTTTTGATTTTCAATTTTCTTCTTTGAGGTGTGGGGTCAGTTGAAGACAGTGATGGTGGGGTCTGCTCTACATACCTTTGGTGAAAGAGATGGACACCATGCCGGTCAATAAATGCATCAGCCCCCTCAATATGGACGACACTTAAAATTTATCAAATTTTATTTATAAACATATACCAAATTTATCATAATTAATAATATTATTTTATTTATCAAAAATAAATGTACAAAAGATATAGAATCTCCGATGAATTCCATAAAATTAGAAATTTGTCTTATATTTCACATAAACGGTTGGAATCCATAAAATATTATATCATAGTGTTTTAGTAATATTTATTTTTCATATTTACTGTAGTGAATGTGATCATTACTTTTTCATAAATACTATGTTATTATTCTAACTCATTGTGTCTTGTAACTTATGTAACTTTTAACGCATAATTCTCTCATAATTTACCCACGTAATTACCCAAATTCTTTCAGTCCATTACAAGTAAGAATTCTTCACATATAATTAGTGGCGGTCTTGTCTTATGTTGTAGTAGAAAAAAAAATATAGAATGCATAAAAAATAAGTAAAAAAAAGAGTTATATTTAGCTGAAGGAAGGTGTTCTTTTGGTGGAGTTTTGGACTCAATTCTTATCCAGAGTTTATTGAGTCATATAGTGTTGCTAGGTTGTTGTATCTTGGAGGGGACAAGTTAAGAAGATTATTGTTGGATCGATACAATTTTTTTTTACTGGACTCAAATTTTCTTAAAGTGAGCGAGATATCTGCTCATCAGCTTGAGGATATTTTATTTTCTTCATTTTATTCTTTCAATTGTATTTGTAATTTCACCAATAATTTTAAGAAGATTCAATGGCTATAATTAAAAAAATTTCGAATGTCAAGTTGGGAGATCTTAACAAGCTATTTCAGTTCAACGGTACTCATTTCAAGAGATGAAAGGGTAAAGTATTTTTCTACTTAAGTTTTCTCAATGTTTTTTATGTGTTAACTAAAAAGAATTCAAATAAAGTAGACAACTCCTCCATGAATGATGATAAACTAATTTCTCTTCAAGAAAAAAGTTGAAAATTGTGATGATGATTCCTACAAATGTTGGTATTATCTTCTTAATTGTCTATCTAATTTTTATGATTATTATGATAGAACTTACTTAGTGCAAAGAAATTTTGAGAAATATTGCAGAGTAAGTATGATGCCGAAGGAGGCTGGAGAAAAAAATATGTTGCTAGTAGATATTTTTTCGTTTTTAAATGGTGGAGAACAAATCAGTGCTAGACCAAGCTCAAGACTTTATAATGATCACTAGAGAGATCAGGTTCGAGAAGGTAAAAATTGAAGATAACCTTATTGTTTGTGGCATAATAGATAAACTTTCACCTTCTTGGAAGGAATTTCAAAAAGCTATCTCACCACAAATAAAATGAAACCTCATTTGGGACGTTGATAATGAGAATCCGCATAAAAGAGGAGGCAAAGGATCAAGATGCACTTTTATAATTAGAAGAGAGCAACCTTGCAATGAAGGTAAATTTAATTACTTTAAATAATGTTACTCCTAATACCACAAAAATATTTCTATGAAGCCTAAGAAGAAAAACTTTAAAAAAAAATAATGGTGTTAATAACCAAGCATAAAATTAACAAGTTCGAAATGCAGGACCACGTTTTATATGTGGCAAGAGTAGGCATATTGCTCGATTTTGTAAGTTTTGGAACATTACCGAAGAGCCTTTTGGGCGGTGATAACATACATAAATATAATTGAAAATGTCGGTGGACGGTGGACTGATTCTGGTACAAATCGTCATGTCTGTTATAACAAAGATTGATTCAAAATATATACTCCTTTTAAGGAGCCCAAAACCATCATGCTTGGTGATTCTCACACCATTCAAGTAGGTTGTGGCGTCCGGTCGGTTTGGTTTAGTTTGAGAAATCCGATTCGATTTTTTGGTGATTTCTTTTTCAAGTAAAAGCATCATTAGAGAGCTCAATTAATGTTTGCAACCATTAATTATTAATACTACTAAAAAAAGTGTAAAAAGAGACCTAAAAAGAGACTTCAAATATAAGTCTTTAAAGGAGACCCCATGAGATCGCTTCTTTCCTTTAATTTTTTAATTTTTTTTAAAGAAGAAGATCTCAGGAGGTCTCCTAAATGATAAAAATAATTTCGCACAAATTTCAAAAAAATTAGAGACCTCGTGTAGTCTCTAAAGATTTAAAAAGTTAAAAAATAAATTACAAAATGAGACTTCACGAGGTCTCCTTCTTTGTAAATTTTATTCACCGAATTTAACTATAAAGGAGACTTCACCAAATCTCTTCTTTTTAAGATAAATAAATTAGTAATTTTTATTATCTATTTTATTTTATAGAAGAACCAAGTATGGAACTGTAAAATTATCATTTTGCTCAATTACAAAAGTTCCTTTTTCAACATAATTCTGGAAGTATTATTTCTTTCATCTCTTTTGTTTTGCACACAATTTTGCTCTCATTATGTTTTCTCTCAATTTCATGCCCTCTTTTTCCAGCTTAACTTCGGCGATTCATCTAAGTTTCATATCTAATTTCCATCCATGAAACGACGTCGTAACATTTCGAAGGAAATCAATATTCATTTCTGTCACGCCCCGCCTTGGGGGGTATGATTGGCACTTGGTGCCCTATTAGGACCTGGACTGCTAGACTACTGCGCCTAAGCACATCTGGTGCCTGGCTGGCTCTAACTCAGATTCATGAAACCAACGGGCTATATAACGTCTGTAAATACAGCCTCCGGCCGATTAGGCCTATAGCCACCTGTACTATAACATCAGCTAACCAGAATCACATTCATATAGGAGAGTCTATGCGGGCCAACAAGGCCACCATGTTGTCTAGTTAACTCTAAATCAATATAACGAAGGCTGAACAATTACGTGACCGGCAAGGTGACCACTACTAACTGGATACGGCCCCACACAGCCAACGTAAATAACAATACTAAGCAGCTAAACATACGCACGACCGGCACAACTAACCACAGGGAAATATATACAGACTGCAAGCCTCTAAGAATACTAATAAGATGGTCGGGACCGTATTATACAACAAAAGGAAATGAACTACACCTTTGAATATCAAGCTCCGGATGATAGGAGCTGATGACTCTATGAGCTGGCTGGAATCACGAGGGATCGACTCCTCGTCTATGAGTACCTACAGGCAAGTAATGCAGCGCCCCAAACGGGCGTCAGTACCACTGGTACCGAGTATGCAAAGCAAACTGATCATAACTGAATATAAACAACATAACTAGAAACTCTAAACAGTAGAAGATATCTGAAATTGTCTGAACTGAGAGAATCTGAAACAAGCTTATCTGTACGGAGAGTAAGGTAGGAGCATACCTGTCATCATGGCGACCTGTTGTCTATCAACTAATAGATATCATGTGTGTATATATATATATATATATATATATATATATATAACACAAGGACCTATACCAGCCCCCATAAGCCGGAACGTGCCAACCATCACACAATTTATATACCCCTACCCGGGTCAAAACCATCCAAAAATAAATCACTGCACTCGTCTACTAACTACGAGCACCTCTACCGGCCCCCTGGGTCTCTAGCTCGGGCTATGGCCTCTAATATAAATAACTATTTCTGAGCCCGAAGAACTCCTGTACTGTAAACTGTAATCTGTATCTGTATCTATAATCTGCCCCCTGGGCGCAAGCGCACAACAGGGTAAGCTATACTGCTATGCTGATCAGCCTGATATGGGGAATGCTCCATCCCATCTTCGTCCTACTGCAGACGGCATACCACTCCTTGGAGTGGCGTATCCCCACCCTCACGGTGGGTCGACACAGTTACCAACCAGGGGCGGCGAGGACGCTCAAAGGGTGCCCTCATAACACAAACATGTCTCAACAAACAATAATCACATATAGCAAGCATGTTTAAACTAAAAATACTATATGTACTCTGATTTCTCATTTTGAACTCTTTTCTGTATTATATTGATTCTCATACTGAACTATACTGTATTTGAGATATTATCTGACTGTCTGACTATACTGTAACTGAGGTATCATCTGATTGTCTGATATTGCTTTACTAACTTTCATTCTGAATGTATATTATATTATCACAAAACATGCTTGCTAAATTCAAACTGGACTCAATTCTCGACTTCTGAGTTCTTTCTTCTATACATCATGCTATTTACTGTACTGGATTACTAACTTGCCGAAGGAATTAGCTTTACATACCTTCGCTTCGGAGTTCCCGACTAACTGGCGTAGTTCGGTCAGTATTTCTATTATTTCTCCCAACTGCATTCATATACATATCAATTAGAGCTAAATACACTAATATTCTGGAAGAAAACATCACTTTAAATATATATATAGCCCAAACTTTGGCTTATTGAAAAAGGTCAAAAACTCGCTATTTCTCGAAAGTCCAGAAGGGAGAAATACTCACTTTAGGGCTAGGAGTATATTGACACTAATTTGGAGCAATTCCACTTACCTTAGCTCGGTAGCACGACGATTCGCCGGCCGAATTTCACTAAACTAAATCCGTAGGAATGCTCCTTACTGCTTAATACATCGATATCTGGAGTTAATTTGAGTTTGGACCGTGTTTGACGGCGTAATCGGACGAATATTATCAAGGAACCTTCGTTCTCTCTGTTTTCCCTCGACTTATCTGGAAAATTATATGAAATTTAACATTAAAACTGAAGTTGGAGGCTTATATACTTGGGCCTGGATAGGGCCTCCGTGATATGGAGCCAATGCGGAGGCCCTCCCTCCGTGGCACGTTGCCATCGCGGAAGGGCTCTGCCCCGGCTCCTTCCGCGATGGTTCGACGGATTTCTTATCCGGTCTTTCCACGGGCCTTTTCCTAGTATGTATGGCATTCAAAAACTCTTAACCAACATGCGAATAGACCATCTACATGTAAAGAATTTACGGGGTGTAACATTGTCCCCCCTTAAGAACATCGTCCTCGAATGTGAACTTCTCTTATAAGAATTCTCGACTTACTCAGGTTATTCTTAGAAAAATTTTGGCAGGGTTTCCCCTGTAATATGGACTATCTCAA
The DNA here is from genome assembly GCA_035772735.1 of Datura wrightii. Taxonomy (NCBI): domain Eukaryota; kingdom Viridiplantae; phylum Streptophyta; class Magnoliopsida; order Solanales; family Solanaceae; genus Datura; species Datura wrightii. The sequence continues at coordinate 108,021,202 of JASDFA010000020.1, read as the reverse complement.
AAACCTAAAATGCAGAAAAGTCCAATACAGGTACTTCACACAATACCATAGCATTTAGCACATAAAAGATTGGGATCGATTATCTCATTTATACATATACTATAAAGCACTGCATAAGTTAACAATACTAACATACCTCTTGACTGACTAGGCTTGAAACAAGTGAGGATATATGATTTTCATATCTTCCTCTGCTTCCCTGGTCATCTCTTTTCGGTTCCTATTACGCCACAGCACCTTGACAAAAGCAATATCTTTGGTTCTCAATCTACGAATCTGTCTGTCTAAGATAGCTACTGGAACCTCTTCATAGGCCAGCTCTTCCGTAACCTGGACATCTAGGACTGGGACTACTCTGGATGGGTCTCCTATGTACTTTTTTAGCATAGATACATGAAAAAATGGATGAACGGATTCTAATTCTGGAGGCAAGTTCAATTCGTATGCCACTCGGCCTACTCTACGCCGGATCTGATAAGGCCCAACGAATCTCGGGCTGAGCTTACCTTTTTTACCAAATCTCATCACCCCTTTCATCGGAGATACTTTCAGAAATACCCAGTCATTCATATCAAATTCCAGGTCTCTGCGCTGCACATCAGCATATGATTTCTGGCGGCTCTGTGCAGTCAGTAGGCGTTCTCTGATAAGATTTACCTTCTCCTCTGACTGTTGAATAATATCTGGCCCAATCAGCACTGACTCTCCCACTTCAAACCAGCCAACTGGCGATCTACATTTTCGCCCATACAGTGCCTCAAAGGGCGCCATCTGGATAGCTGAGTGTTAACTATTATTATAAGCAAACTCAATCAGTGGAAAATACTCGTCCCAGCTACCTCCAAAGTCTAGCACACACGCCCATAGCATATCCTCGAGCGTCTGAATAGTGCGTTCAGCCTGTCCATCTGTCTGAGGGTGGAATGCTGTGATCAAATTAATCTGCGTTCCCAGACCTTTCTGAAATGACTGCCAAAATCTAGCTGTAAATTGTGCTCCTCTGTCAGAGATAATAGATACTGGAACACCGTGTAATCTGACTATTTCTCTGATATACAATTCGGCGTAATCCTCGGCAGAGAAAGTAACTCTCACTGGCAGGAATTGGGCTGATTTCGTCAGCCTGTCAACTATTACCCAAATGGAATCATGTCTATGTCTGGTATGGGGTAATCCTTCTACAAAGTCCATATTCACTGCTTCCCATTTCCAGAGAGGCACAGCTATGTCCTGAGTTAACCCGCCTGGTTTCTGGTGTTTCGCTTTTACCTGTTGGCAGTTAGGACATTGAGCTACAAATTCAGCTATTTCTCTTTTCATACCTGGCCACCAATAGATTTCCTTGATATCGTGGTACATTTTCATCGCGCCTGGGTGGAGAGAATAGTAGGCGTAATGTACCTTATTCATAATCTGCTGGCAGAGCCCTGAAATATCTGGAACACAGAGGCGGCCTTTACATCGCAGCACTTCATCCTCAGTTATCTGAAAATCTGGCCCTTTCCCTTGCTGAATTCTATCCTTAAGTTGGACCAGGTCAGGATCTTCATATTGCCGTTCTTTTACCTCCACAACTAATGACGACACAGCGGTGTTCTTAATTATCGCTCTGTTGTCCTCTGTTTCTGCTACACAAACGACTAGGCTGGCTAATTGATGTATTTCTCTGACCAACTCCCGCTGCTCGGGCTGCAAATGCGCCAAACTTCCCATTGATTTACGGTTGAGAGCATCTGCTACTACATTAGCTTTTCCCGGATGATACAGAATGTCCACGTCATAATCTTTCAATAACTCCAGCCAGCGATGCTGTCGCAAATTCAACTCCCTCTGAGTGAAGATATACTGTAGGCTCTTATGATCTGTGAAAATATCCACATGGACGCCATACAAGTAATGTCTCCATATCTTTAAGGCGTGGATCACTGCGGCTAACTCCAGGTCGTGGGTAGGGTAATTCTTTTCGTGTTTCCTCAGCTGTCTAGAAGCATACACGATCACTTTACCGTGCTGCATCAACACACAACCCAACCCAATACCTGATGCGTCACAATACACTGAATAACCTTCTGTACCTTCTGGTAATGCTAACACTGAAGCGGAGGTTAATCTGTCTTTTAATTCTTGGAAACTCTGCTCACATGCCTCTGTCCACTGAAACTTTACTGCTTTCTGCGTCAGCTTAGTCAGAGGTGTCGCTATAGTGGAGAATCCCTCAACAAATCTTCTATAATATCCTGCTAATCCCAGAAAACTGCGGACTTCAGTCGAAGTGGTAGGTCTAGGCCATGTTTTGACTGCTTCTATTTTCTGCGTGTCAACTTGTATACCAGCATCCGACACAATATGTCCCAAGAAGGCTACTGAGTTCATCCAGAATTCACATTTGGAGAACTTAGCATATAACTGGCGGTCCCTGCGAATCTGGAGCACTATCCGTAAATGAGCCTGGTGGTCTACCTCAGAGCAAGAATACACCAGAATATCATCGATAAATACTATCACGAACAGGTCCAGATATGGTCTGAAGGTGTTGTTCATCAGGTCCATAAATACTGTTGGGGCATTTGTCAACCCAAAGGACATAACTAAGAATACAAAGTGGTCATATTGGGTCCTGAAGGCTGTTTTGGGAATGTCTCTTTCACGAACTCGAACCTGATGATATCCGGATCGTAAGTCAATCTTGGAGAAATATCTGGCCCCTTGTAGCTGATCAAACAAATCATCTATTCTGGGAAGCGGATACTTATTCTTTATTGTAACTTTATTCAGCTGCCGGTAATCTATACACATGCGGAGCGAGCCATCCTTCTTTCTCACAAATAGAACTGGCGCACCCCACGGTGAAGTACTCGGCCTGATAAAGCCCTTATCTAACAGATCCTTCAGCTGCTCCTTTAATTCTCTGAGTTCAATAGGAGCCATACGATACGGGGGGATTGATATGGGCTGAGTGCCTGGTAGCAAGTCGATTGCAAAATCTATTTCCCTTTCTGGGGGAATACCAAGTAGCTCGTCTGGAAATACATCAGGGAATTCATTCACCACTGGAATAGACTGGAGCGTCGAAGACTCTACCCGAACATCCTGAACCCTGACTAGGTGGTAAATACATCCCTTAGCTATCAACTTCCTCGCCTGAAGGTAGGAAATAAACCTACATTTTGGCGTAGTTGTGCTACCCTTCCACTCTCGCACTGCCTCCCCAGGAAAGTGGAATCGGACCGTCTTGGTCCAACATTCTACGTTGGCATAGCATGGCACCAACCAATCCATACCCATAATGGCAGCGATATCAATCATTTTTAGTTCTACCAGATCTACTGTAGTCTGACGATCAGCAACCTCTACTGTACACCCTCGATAAATTCTGCTAGCTATAATGGAGTCACCGACGGGTGTAGATACTGAGAAGGGATGCTGTAACAATTCTGGTGCAACACTAAACTTTCGAGCCACAAATAGGGTAACATAGGACAAAGTGGACCCTGGACCAATCAGTACATAAGCAGGGCATGAGAAAATAATCATCATACCTGTTACCACATCTGGAGACGCCTCTGAGTCCTGTCTCCCTGGTAATGCATAGGTGCAGCTTGAGCCCGTACCTGAACTAGAGGCTCCTGATCTACCTAGGCCTCTACCTGCTGAACCTGAGGGCCTACGCCCTTCCGAGGCTGCTGGAGCTCGTGGCCCTGCGGATCCTCTTTCCTGGCTATCTCGGCTACCTTGCCCCCTGGCCGAATAATCTCTCATCAAGTGCCCCTCCTACCCGCATATATAGCATCCTGAGGAGCCATATCTACGAGCTCCGATGTGAGGTCAGCTACAAATAGGGCAGGGTTCGGGTGTGTATCTACTCTGCTCTACCCTCCTTGGCTGAGGTGAATCCACCGTTCGAGAACTGCCACCAGACTTTGACTGCCCTCGACGAATAAATCTACCCCTCTGCTGTTGTGGTGGAGGTGAGGGTCTAGGGGGCCTGTCTGACAATCGGGGCCTGGGTCCTCTCTGAATCTCCCTCTGTATATCGTCTGATCTATCCATGCGGTGCTGCTCCTGATTTGTCTATCTACTGTCCTGTTGCCGCTGTCTAAGGCCCTCAATAGTCTGGGCAAAGGCCTGCACCCGGGCAATGTCCATATTTTCCCGTAATGTAGCTGTCATGCATGCCTCAATGTATTCTGGGTTCAGTCCCATAATAAACCGGTGCTGAAGCATAGCGGGCTAAGGAGTCAAACTGTAAGGCATATTCTCGTACACTCCTCGCCCCCTGCTCCAAGTGCAAAACTGATCCATCCGGGCCTGCCGGATCTCCCGTGGCAAATAACGGTCCAGGAAGGCCCCTGAGAAGCTGGACCAGGTCGGAGGGGCAACATCTCTCCCTCGAGACCTTTCCCAACTCTTGTACCATAATATAGCTACGTCTCGCAACCGGAATACTGCTAACTCAACTGATTCTGTAGGTGTTACATGCATGACCCAGAAGATTCTCTGCATCTGATCTAGGAAATCCTGGGGATCCTCTGCCTGATCTGACCCTGTGAACTGTGGGGGACCCAATGCCAAGAATTCCCTGACCCTCGAACTGCCAGATCCACCTGATGGCTCTGCTGTTACAAGTGGAACTGACTGGCGCTGAGTGGCCATCATTTGTGCCAACATAACAACTACACTGCGAACCTCCTGGTCGGATGGTGTAGGTACAGGAGCTATCGGAGGCGGTGTCGTTCCGAATGGCTCCTGATGAGATGGGGACTGCTGAGAAGGCTGTGATGATGCCTCTATGTCGCCCTCAGATCGATCTGATTCTAAATGAAGCTGAGGCATCCTGCTGGTGCCCTCTCCTGCTGCGATATCCAACCTTCTGCCTGTGGCAAGGTGTCGCTGCTCTACTATTTTTATCTGTAGACAAAAAATATGATAAGTTTTAAGAACTCGACCTTATACTTTACTATTCTATGGCACGACGAAATATGAAGAAAGAGTAACCAACCTATTATGCCTTGCAACCTCCTGCCTATAGTATGTGGTGCACAACACATCCATAGACAAGAATCTACTTAGCACGGCTTGCAGACTCCCTAGGACATGACCTGCTCTGATACCAAGTTTGTCACGCCCCGCCTTGGGGGGTATAACTGGCACCTGGTGCCCTATTAGGACCTGGACTGCTAGACTACTGTGCCTAAGCACATCTGGTGCCTGGCTGGCTCTAACTCAGATTCATGAAACCAACGGGCTATATAACGGCTGTAAATACAGCCTCCGGCCGACTAGGCCTATAGCCACCTGTACTATAACATCAGCTAACCAGAATAACATTCATATAGGGGAGCCTATGCGGGCCAACAAGGCCACCATGCTGTCTAGTTAACTCTAAATCAATATAACGAAGGCTGAACAATTACGTGACCGGCAAGGTCACCACTACTAACTGGATACGGCCCCACACAGCCAACGTAAACAACAATACTAAGCAGCTAAACATATGCCACGGCCCCACACGATCGGCACAACTAACCACAGGAAAATATATACAGGCTGCAAGCCTCTAAGAATACTGATAAGATGGTCGGGACAGGGCCCCGACCTACCCGTATTATACAACAAAAGGAAATGAACTACACCTCTGAATATCAAGCTCCGGATGATAGGAGCTGATGACTCTATGAGCTGGCTGGAATCATGAGGGATCGGCTCCTCGTCTATGAGTACCTGCAGGCAAGTAATGCAGCGCCCCAAACGGGCGTCAGTACCACTGGTACCGAGTATGCAAAGCAAACTAATCATAACTGAATATAAACAACATAACTAGAAACTCTAAATAGTAGAAGATATCTGAAATTGTCTGAACTGATAGAATCTGAAACAAGCTTATCTGTACGGAGAGTAAGGTAGGAGCATACCTATCATCATGGCGACCTGCTGTCTATCAACTAATAGATATCATGTGTATATATATATAACACAAGGACCTATACCAGCCCCCATAAGTCGGAATGTGTCAACCAACACACAATTTATATACCCCTACCCGGGTCAAAACCATCCAAAAATAAATCACTGCACTCGTCTACTAACTACGAGCACCTCTACCGGCCCCCTGGGTCTCCAGCTCGGGCTATGGCCTCTAATATAAATAACTATGTCTAAGCCCGAAGGACTCCTGTACTGTAAACTGTAATCTGTATTTGTATCTGTAATCTGCCCCCTGGGCGCAAGCGCACAACAGGGTAAGCTATACTGCTATGCTGATCAGCCTGATATGGGGAATGCTCCATCCCATCTTCGTCCTACTGCAGACGGCATACCACTCCTTGGAGTGGCGTATCCCCACCCTCACGGTGGGTCGACACAGTTACCAACCCAGGGGCGCGAGGACGCTCAAAGGGTGCCCTCATAACACAAACAGGTCTCAACAAACAATAATCACATATAGCAAGCATGTTTAAACTAAAAATACTATTTGTACTCTGATTTCTCATTCTGAACTCTTTTCTGTGTTATACTAATTCTCATACTGAACTATACTGTATCTGAGATATTATTTGACTGTCTGACTATACTGTAACTGAGGTATCATCTGACTCTCTGATATTGTTTTACTAACTTTCATTCTGAATGTATATCATATTATCACAAAACATGCTTGCTAAATTCAAACTGGACTCAATTCTCGACTTCTGAGTTCTTTCTTCTATACATCACGCTATTTACTTTGCTGGATTACTAACTTGCCGAAGGAATTAGCTTTACATACCTTCGCTTCGTAGTTCCCGACTAACTGGCATAGTTCGATCAGTATTTCTATTATTTCTCCCAACTGCATTCATATACATATCAATCAGAGCTAAATACGCTAATATTCTGGAAGAAAACATCACTTTCAATATATATATAGCCCAAACTTTGACTTATCGAAAAACAGTTGAAAACTCGCTATTTCTCGAAAGTCCAGAAGGGAGAAATACTCACTTTAGGGCTAGGAGTATATTGACACTAATTTGGAGCAATTCCACTTACTTTAGCTCGGTAGCACGACGATTCGCCGGCTGAATTTCACGAAACTAAATCCGTAGGAATGCTCCTTACTTCTTAATACCTCAGTATCTGGAGTTAATTTGAGTTTGGACCGCGTTTGACAGCGTAATTGGACGAATATTATCAAGGAACCTTCGTTCTCTCTGTTTTCCCTCGACTTCTCTGGAAAATTATATGAAATTTAACATTAAAACCGAAGTTGGAGGCTTATATACTTTGGCCTGGACAGGACCTCCGTGACAGGGAGCCAACGCGGAGGCCCTCCCTCCGTGGCACGTTGCCATAGCGGAAGGGCTCTGCCCCGGCTCCTTCCGCGATGGTTCGACGAATTTCTTATCCGGTCTTTCCCCGGGCCTTTTCCTAGCATGTATGGCATTTAAAAACTCTTAACCAACATGCGAATAAGCCATCTACAAGTCGAGAATTTATGGGGTGTAACAATTTCTCCTTCCGCTGATTTCAAATACAATCTCTTTCATCGTATTACCGCCGAAGGCAATATAACCACATTCAAAAGCTATTATTCTAATTTTAAAATACAATTTTTTTTTACCTTTATTTTGTTCTAAAATATAAAAATAAATTAGTGTGGTAAAAAGAATAGTATATTAAATTGAGATAAAAAAATAAATAAGGATGATTAATTAAATGAGATCAAAAATAAATAAGGATGATTAATTAAATTATTATTTTTAATATTAAAACATAAAAATAACATGATAAATAGAGTAAACCGGATAGAATACTTATAATTAAAATAAACTAGAAATGTTCACTATATTTTAAATTAGTAGTTTTTCGTTTAAACAAAGGATTGAGTTCATATTTTATTTCATTTTGAATATTTGAAATTAATTTGAAATTAATTATAATGTAAGTTAAAGTTATTGAATTAAATTTTGGTAAAAAGAATAAATATTTTAAACTCATTTTATGTATATTGACAATAGAATGTCTTCATACTTTTAAATTAATCAAATAAAATTTAATTAATTTTAATAGATTAATTACTTTAGTTTTTAAGTTATCAATTAATGTTAAATATTGCTATTCTTTTTGTCTAAGTAAAGATAGAAAAATAATTTCTTTTGAAGCAATTATCTCTTTTAAAAAATATTAATAAATCTCATAAAAATATTATTTTTGATGAATTTGATTTTTCATACTCTTTATATTCGTAGAAAAATTAATAAAATAAAATTTTGAATACTGAATACGAACTATTACATCGATCATAATTTTAACATATAACTTATTAGCAATTAGAGAAGTAAGTGAATTTTTCTTTACTTGTAAATATTTATTTCTTTGATAAATAAAATTACATAATTATATATAAAACTATTTAGAAAGTGATGGCAAAAATAATAAATACATAATTATAATATGAAAAATTACATAATCAATTAATATTGATATGAACAAATTTTAAAATAAAGACTCACAATTGTTGTATAATTCTATTAAATCTAAAAAAATTATCTTTCAAATTCTAATAAATTTATTTCATTATGCGATAGTAAAATTCAAATTAAATATTAAATCCTCAGTGTTTTACAACTTAAAAAATAAATGTTCTCATAATTGATACCAATAATTCTTAAAAATATTTTTAAGTTAAATTATTTTATTATAGTATCTTATTTATACTAAAGTTTTGATTGAAACAAATAAATTATCGGTCAAGATATATATATATTTGAAAATTATTTTTAATTTTTATAAAATGAACAAAAGAATAGTCAAAATATAACTCTTGAGTCAAATTTGGTCAATAAAACTTTTAAAGAAAGAGACCTCACGAGGTCTCTCTTTCTAATAAAAGTATGTGAAATCCTTGTTCTTCCCTCATATCAGTTCTTTTTTTCCTTTCTCTCAAAATCCTTAAACTTTCTCATCAAACCCTCCCATCTCTTCCATCTACCGCCTCTTCCCCTGCTGCTCGTGCCGTTGGTATTGCCTTCAGCCGCAATGACGAATTTAATTTCCAGATTTGTGAGGTAAGTTTCTTTTTCTTAATTTTATATCTAATGAGTTTCTTCATTCATTTATAAATTGGCTTGTGCTCTTTAAAATTATTCGGCCTTGGGTCTTTTAGCATGTTATTTTCTGTTGGTCTGGTTGCCTTTTTGGTGCCTCATGGCACACTACTAAGGGACCATTTGGTTACTGGATAAGGACCAAAACAATACATGAATAACTTGATTATTAATGTATTAATTTTATACATTGTTTGGTTACCATAGGATAAAAGTTATTCATGTATTAATTTTATACAATATTTGGTTGGTAGGTTTCAAATATTGTATAAAAGTTGTTCATGTATTAATGTTATATAATGTTTGATTGTATTTTTAGTAATTCTACATAATTAAAACTTACATAATTTATGAGGAAATCTATGTATAATTTTATGTGGGGCAGAAGGTGGAATAAGTTATGTGAGTATTAGTTTTACATGGATTAAAATAATAAAATTACACATTTACCCCTATTAATTTACTTTTAAAATCTTTTTAATTCGGTACTTTTTTTAAATATTGTACTTTCTTCTATATATATATTTACCCAGAATTAATTACTACTTTTTTTTTTTGGATAATATGAATGTTTTATATATTGGTGTACATTATATATATGAATGTTTTATATATATAATTAAGTCATTATTGATTCACTTTTTTTTTATTTGGTGTACATTTACACCTCTATTTCTTCTTTAAGAAAAAAAATTCAATTATACAATAGTTTTATACTATTTGTTTACTTATTTATTTGTAAATAATATATATTAATTTACAACAAACAAAATATTCAATAATCAATAATTTATGTATTGTAATGTCTACATAACTAAACCAACATAAGTAATAACTACATAACTAATACATGAATAACTAAAACCTGCATAACTAATCTCTGAATAAAATAATATATAAATTTTCTCATAATTAATTCATATATTACTAATACCCGTATAACTCTAACCAGTAACCAAATAGACCCCAAGGAGTTCCCATCTCATCGTTGAGGGACCTGCAATCCAACCTGGACGTTGGGCTTAAGCAAGGTCCATTATCTTCCTAATGATGATCATGTGAAAAATAAATGACCTGAATAGATGTAGAATAGTAACACATATTGTTCTTCCTAATTTGTATGTATCAGTTAACACTGATTTAGTTTCATTTACAAATCTTGCTCTATGTCTATCAACAGGTAGCTTAAATTTTTACCACCCATTTATGTACGTGCCTTACTCCTGACTCAATTACCACTTTCCCCACAATTTATGATATGATGAGTTTAATATCTATATGTTAACAATATTGTAAAATATATTAATTCAGTTCAAATTAATCGTTGTATTCATTTTTGTTTTTAACAAAATATTTATTGTATTCAACTGAAGGAGTGTTAAGACTGCAAATACTTTTTATACAAGTAAATTAAACATCTTACTTTCGGCAGTCATATGCCGCGTTGCCTACTACTAAAACGATATCTTATAAGTTGTGGTCGAATCACCACAAGAATTTTTGCCACAGTTATATTCCTAATGAAATAATTATGGCATCATCATGAGTCATTGTACGGTGCCAACATGAAATGCAAGTTACCAAACACAATAACAAGTCACAGAAGCAGTAAGAGGCTAACAAATACCCTCACGTGCATAACCAGCAGAATTTAATTGATCATTTTTTGTCAATGTATGAGTAAACAGTTTTTTTGAGCTCCTTTTCTAGCTTCTTTCTTCCTAATCGAATTCTCTTTCATCACACTAGATCAGATTTTCCAGTTCAGATGAATTAGGGGAAAATTTAACAGCACCGCATATAACTTAAATCATGTTTGCTCTGCTTTCTAACATTGAAAGTCAAAATTTTTTAAAAGATCTTGAATTATTTCTTAATGTAGTGTTTAACAAATTCAATTTTTTCTTTTAGATGGATCATAGTTGGATGTATAATAGGATTAATTTTGATCGAGTGGGTATGAGGCCCGCATTTGTAAAAAGGGCTAATGGTTTTGTGGACTATGTAATGACACTAGAAACTTTTCAACTTGATGACTTGATTAAGTGTCCTTGTGTGAAATATAAATGTAGAAATTATGAAAAATCAGAGATATATATTTAATTGATTAATATTTAAATTAATTTTGTTTGCAGGAAAAGGAATTAGGGAGGTCGTTAACTCAAGATGAGTAATTCAAGGCCCCCCACACGAGGAAGAAGAAAAATTCTAGAGATCCAGATGTTTGGATTGAGCCACGAGTTGAGCTGACCTAACTAAGCATCTAATTTAAAGTAATATTTACTTCATTTTTAAAAATTGTATTCTAATATTATTAGCTAATAACATGGGAAAGCAAAAGGGTGATATTATAAAATGATCTTTTAATTAGTGCAATCAATTAACTTTTTAAAGAGGTGTGCCATGTCCCAAAGATTTATTTATTTTTGACTAGAGAGAGTATTAGTTATGTGGATAGCAACTAAAATACTACCAAACATAATATTAATTATGTTGATTTTAGTACATAAATAATTTAGTTCTAACCAGCAATCAAACGATCTCTAATAGGTTGAATGAATTACAAAGGCTATGTATTGAAATTAGAGCTTAAAAAAATAGCTCAACAATTGGTGTACTCTAGCTGCAAAATAGTTTTTCCTGGAAGCACAACACAGTGCATCTACTTGATTTCATGATCCATTCCTTTTCCCTTTTGTATGGTATTGAAATATGAATTAAAGTACTCCTAAAAAGAAAAATAATCATTAATTTCTGTTTGCTATCAGAAAATTTCTTTAAAAGTGAAAGATTGGATGCATGAAGAAAGTCTTTCATGTTATTAGCTTCTTCTTTTTCTCCCATGCTATTAGTTAGTTATAATTTATTTGGCCAAGTTTTAGAAAGTTAAAAATATTCTTTTAAAAGAATTATTTATTGTAGAAGTGTTGACTATAATATTCCTAAAATTATTTTAATGATGACAATTAACAAAAGATTTTTCTTGTAGGGAAAGAAGAAAACCAACTGGAAGCTGCAACAAATACCAATCAATGATGATTCTAAATCTAGCAAGAATACGAAAAGATTGATCATCCGAAGCAACCATATCGGCAAGAATTCACGGGATTGGACAAACACAAAGAAAAGAAGTTAAAGCTGTCAAAGGAAAGAAATATGTTGATGAACCAATCAAGAAGAGAAGATCATTCCATCAGCCAAATCAAGATTTGCTGATATATAAATCAAGGGAAAGAAAATCAGTCCAAGCATTTAAAGAAGAAAATCAATATTAAAGCCTACCATCGTCAAAAGAAGGAAGCATCGCTGGAAGATCACCAGTCAACCATCAAAGAAAGGAAATCAATCAACCTATATCGAAGATCTCAATCACCTACTTTCATCACATGTGATTGAGGAAAATCCCTTGGATTACCCTAAAGAGTTCATCAAGATCAAGCGAATTGATCTTGCCATTTTTCAAGACCCTATAAAGACCTAAAGAAGAATAGAGAATAGCACGCAACTTCACTTGATCAAGATTTATCATTTCTCTTCTTACCAAAATACTGTAATCTTGTAATAGTTACTAGTGATAACAAAAGAAAGATTAGTTAGGTTGATACAAGTTAAGACTGTGACAAAGTTCTAACTTACTAATTCAAACTTACCAATCTGTGGTGGGTTGAAATTTCCTCATTGTAATCAACTTCAAGAGCTCTAAAGGAACCCTTTGTAACCCAAGGGACTAGACTAGGCACCACCCGATGATTCTAACCAGTATAAAGATCTCCTTGTCAATTTTATTATTGTTTGATCATTATATTTGTTGCTTAATACTAACCTTGTCTGCAGGTGTTAGTCGACTTGAGGTGTTCAATAGTTGACTGACCTTTAATTTTTAAATTCACCCCCCTCTTTAATTATCAGTTGCTATCAGAGCAGGTCTCACTCATATTGCTTAACTGCAAAGTGAAAAAAAGATCAGATGGCGTTATATCAAATTCCTTGAGCTATTTTGCAAGATGGACACTCATCATCAAGACCTACCTACTTCAATGGAGAACACTACTCTCACTAAAAAAAAAGATTCAAGATCTTTGTTCATGCAAACGACTTCCAAGCAGGGGTGGTAATAAAGAAGTGACCAAACCTATACCAGGAGTATCAGACAATACTAAAATAGACTTGAAAACCTTTGAAGTTACAAAAGAACAACAAGATGTAATTCAAACTAACGCCAGAGCTATAAGTTTGTTGTATTGTGCAGTTACTGGTTCTAAATACGACAAAATCTCGACCTGTGACACTGCGAAAGAGATGTGGGACACACTTAAAGTAACCTATGAAGGAACCACAAAAGTGAAACAAGGATAAATGCTTTAGTCAATAAATATGAACTATTCAAAATGACTGATAGAGAAAGTGTTGAATCCATGTTCTCTTGATTCAGCAAAATCGTTGGTGTACTAAAATCATTTAATATGGTATATCCAAATAGTATGCAAGTAAGAAAACTCCTCAGAAATCTCCCTAAAGCATGGGAAACAGAAGCACAATTATTGAAGATGAAGATCTAGAAAATTTAACCTATGATGAACTCAGAGGAAACTTGATGACGTATGAGCAAAATCATCTCAATAGGTATTCCATGGAAAACAAGAGATGTAACAAATAGGTTACAAGGAAATGCTGTAACAAATGAGAATGTAAACAAAGAAGAAGAAGAAAGCAGTAAAGGGTTAACTCTCATTAATAGAGGATTCAGACACATATTAAGTCAAAGAAAGCAAAGACCATAAATGTGATATTGAAACTCTGAAAATCAAAAGAATGATGAGAGATGTTATCACTGCGGAAAATCAGGGCATATAAGAGCCAACTGTTTGAAACTAAAGAAAATAAATTTCAAGAGATCAAACAAATCCATGGGAAACTAGAGTGATGAAGATACATCAGAAGAAGAACAAAAAGAGACTGTCAACATCTATTTCATGGCTCTTGGTGAATCTAGCGAGGTAAGATCTGACCTATGTGAGAAATGTAAAAATTTACAAAATTTTCTTGACCTCGTAACAGATGAATTACAAAAATTGATTGATGAATATAAATATACTTTCTAAAGAGAAAAAAGACTAGAAAACTCTTCTTGAAGCAAGTCAAATTGAAGTAGACCTACTTGAAGAAGAACCAAGAGACCTTCGAATGCAATTAAACAGTATAAAGAAGTCTCCCAATCATAGCTCAATCGACTCACTTCATCTTTCTAAAAGAAACACTCACTCTCATGAGTCATCCTCTAATAGTTATTTTTTGCAAAATCTTTTGGAAAACCCACATGTTTTTCATGTAGAAATGTTGGCCAAAAATCTTTTAACTGTAGGTTTAACAAATTACATTCTACAAAATGGATCTGGAGAAGAAAAGATCAAGATTCTAAATTGTCTCAAACTAACTTTGAAGGACCAAAGAAAGCTTGGGTACCTAAAAGAAATTAATTCTTCTATTTTGCAGGAACAATCCAAGAGATCTTACAAAAAGAATATGTGGGTAATTGATAGCGGATGTTCCAAGCACATGACGGGAAAGAAAGAAAACTTCTCTTCAGCAAAAAAAATCGATGGAGGGTATTTCATGTTTGGAGACGATGCAAAAGGAAATGTCGTTGGAGTCGACTCCGTTATTATTAGTTCCTCGTGTGATCTAATTGAACTGTATCTAGTGGACAGGCTGAAGCACTTCTTCTAAGCATCAGTCAACTATGTGACTCTGGGTTTGATGTCCTGTTGAATGCCATAAGACGCACCATCAGCAATTCTGAGAAGAACATCACTCTTATTGATGACAGAATTAAAAATATCTATGTTTTCAAAAATGTGGACTTACCTACTCTCACTTGTCTTACTACTATTGCTAATGATTCTTGCATTTGGCACAAAAATTAGGTCATGCTAGCATGCATACTATTGAAAAGCTTTTAAAATTAGATTTGGTCATTGGACTGCCTAAGCTAAACTTTTCTAAAACTCAGTTATGTGATGCATGTCAAGTAGGTAAACAGACTCGTTCATCCTTTAAAACCAAAGATATTGTCAGCACCTCTAAACCTCTTCAATTGTTGCACATCGACCTTTTTGGTCCTACTAGAATTTCTAGCATTGGTGATAAAAGATATGCATTTGTTATTGTTGACGATTTTTCATGATTTACTTGGGTTATATTTTTAGCTCACAAGGACGAAGATTTTCAAACTTCGAAATATTTTGTAAGAAGGTCCAACGAGAGAAGGGATATTTCATATTTGCTATTCACAGTGATCATAGTCAAGAATTCAAAAATAAAATATTTGAAGACTTTTGTAACCAACAAGGATACACTCAAAACTTCTCAGCACCTCGGTCTCCTGAGCAGAATGGTATAGTAGAAAGAAAAAATCATTCACTTCAAGACACTGTGAGAACCATGCTCATTGAACGAAGTCTCCCTAATCATTTTTGCACAGAAGTTGTAAGTACTGCATGCCACATACTTAACAGATTTTTGATTAAACCCATTTTTGAAGAAGACTCCATATGAATTATGGAAAGGTAAGAAGCCTAACATCAGCTACTTTCATCCTTGTAGATGTAAATATTTCATTCACAATAATGGTAAGAATAATCTTGGAAAATTTGATCGTCGAAGTGATGAAGGTATATTTCTTGGTTACTCTCCTTCAAGTAGATCTTATAGAGTTTTTAATAAAAGATCCTTATCTATTGAAGAATCTGTTGATGTAGTATTTAATGATTCTAATCCATCTCCTAGCATTATTAGGCTTGATTCAGGTGAAGGCTCTAGTAATATTCCTGATATTCAAAAACCTAAAACTATTTCATGCCAAAGTGACTCTATTTCATCCCCTAAAACTGAGGAAAAAGAGCTCTAGTCGACTAACGTTTCCAATATTCCTCGAGAATAGAGAAGTGAAGCAAGCTTCCCAAATGATTTCATCATTAGAGATCCAAAGGCAGAAATGCAGACCAGATCATCTCTTAAACACAAATCATCACTGGGTCTTGTCTCCCAATTTGAGCCAAAACGTATTGATGAATCCTGGATTTAGGCCATGAAAGAAGAATTGGATCAATTTGAAAGAAGTCAGGTTTGGTCACTAGTTCCAAGATCAAAAAATGTCTCAGTAATCGGAACAAAATGGATCTTTAGAAATAAGCTGAATGAGGAAGGTAAGGTCATTAGAAACAAGGCAAGGTTAGTTGCTCAAGGATACTCTCAATAAGAAAGTATCGATTACGATGAAACTTATGCTCCTGTAACTCGACTAGATCCATTCGAATCTTACTTGCATATGCTTCGTTTAAACGCTTTAAACTTTTTCAAATGGATATCAAGAATGCTTTTTTAAATGGTTTTTTTAAAGGAAGAATTTTTTGTAAAACAACCCCCAAGTTTTGAAAATTTCTCTTGTCCCGACTATGTTTTCAAACTTTCAAAAGCTCTTTATGGTCTCAAACAAGCCTCTAAAGCTTGGTACGAGCGATTAAGTTCTTTTCTTATCAACAACAACTTTCAAAATAGGAAAATTGACACTACCTTATTTATTCAATATTCTTCATCAAATATATTAATTATTCAAATATATGTTGACAACATCATCTTTGGCAGCTCTGATCCTTTACTTTGCAAGAAGTTCACATATTTAATGAAAGGAGAGTTTGAAATGAGCATGATGGGAGAACTAACATTCTTCCTAGGTTTACAGATTCGACAGTCAACTGAAGGTACCTTCATAAGTCAAATAAAATACACAAAGGAGTTGATCAAAAAGTTTGGACTTGAGAAAGGAAAAACAGCTAGTACATACTCCCATGAGTCCTCCAACATGCCTTGAGAATGACACTTCAGGGAAGGATGAAGATGAAAAACTATATCATGGCATGATTAGATCCTTGTTGTATCTCACGGCCAGTCGACTAGATATTATGTTCAGTTTATGCAAATGTACTAACTTTCAGTCGACTCCCAAGGAGTCTCATCTAACTGCTGTCAAATGAATCATTCGATATCTTATTGGAACCCAAGACTTTGGCCTATCGTATCCTCACTCTAATCATTTTAACTTAATTGGATACTCGGATGCAGAATTTGTAGGTGACAAAAGCGATAGGAAAAGCACTAGTGGGACTTTCCAAATCCTTGGTGAAGCTCTTACCTCCTGGCATAGCAAGAAACAAGGCTCCGTGGCATTATCAACCACAGAGGAAGAGTATCCAGCACTTGGTAGCTGTGGTACTCAATTATTATGGATGAAATATCAACTACTTGATTATGATTTAAATTACAATAGTGTGCCTATTTTATGTGATAATACAAGTGTTATATGTCTTTCAAAATACACTGTGCATCATTCTAGAACCAAGCATATAGATATCAAGCATCATTTTATCATAGATCATGTTGAAAATGATGATTTTTTGCTAGAATTTGTTGATTCTGAAAATCAATTAGCAGACGTTTTTACTTAAACTCTTTTATAAGAAAGATTTTGCTTCTTAAGAAATTGTTTAGATGTTATTTCCCTTTAATAATTTCTACCTATCTACATTCGCTTTGTGTTTTAAAAAGTTAGTCACTTGCCTTAACTATGTTTTATTATTTATGTACACCTTGAATATTTATGGTATGTTTAATAATATAATTGATTGTGATGATTATTTTTGGTATATGTGCTCTGCTCCTTGTCATAATTAGCACGACTCTTCGTGCTTATTAATCACCTATCTATTCACTCTGACCCTCAATTTTCCCTCCCTGAACCGTTGCTTCTTCTCCTTGTACATCTTTTTATTCTCCTTTAGTCTCACTCTCTCCTCATTCTCTCTCCTTATAGACTCCTTCTATGGCTAAATCTCATAAAAACCCTCGTCCTTCCTCCAAATGTTTTAAAAGCCCTTCCACCTCTTCCTCCCCGGTGGAGATTTTTGACTCTTCCAGTGATGATCTCCCTAAATCTTCATCCTCCAAAACAAAAAAGTCTTGCTCCAAGAAGCCCAAGTCTGCTTCCTCGATCGATTTCAACCCTGAGATTTTCAGTTTTCCTGGGGCAGTGGAGAAAAATCGAAGTTCATTGCTTTCAAAGATAGACCTTTTGCTCATGGATGGCTCATATGTATGGATCAGTTGGAAAAATCTCATTGCTGTATAAGTCATTACTTCTCCTTCCAAAAATTGGACAATCTCTTTCTTTTGTGTGATAGTGAGGTATTTGAAGAATCCGTCAGACTTTTCTTAGCAAATATGAGGGTTTTCAATGATAGTGGTGAACTTGAAACCCTGATTTTGGGTAGTCGAATTGTGCTCAGTCAATTTCTATTTGAAAAAGTCTTCAATACCAAGTTTTCTGGTAGCATACCCTTCTTTAATGGATTATGGCCTGATGATTTTGAGATCTCCTTGGATGATGCAAAGTCTTTTATTACTGAAGAATGATCTATCGTCGCTGATTTTGGTCCCTCCACCATATGTTTTGAAAATAGGATTCTTGCTCACATTGTTGCCACCACTCTTTTAACTGGAAAGGGATCCCTAAGCATTTTATCTAGCAGAGATGTTTTTGTGGTTTATTACCTTCTCAGGAAGATCAAGATAAACTGGGCTGACTGGTTCCCCGGCTACATGATGGAAAACTATCAAGATTCTGGTGGAAATAGCAGTATACCTTATGGGTTGATGATTTCATGCATATTGAAAGCAAGTGGCATAGACCTATCAAAATACCCTGCAAAAGAGATTTTTCCACCTATGATAATCATACATTTTCTAGTATGGGCTACATTTTATCGGAAGAAAAATGGCACAAGAAGGATGGTTTAAACCAAAATTGAAGGTTGTTGATAAACCTTTCTCTGAAGTTACCTTAAATGTTGTTCAGTATCTCCCTCTAGAAAATCTAATTAAAAATATTGAGGAAATCAAAGCAAGTTTGGGTGCAGTGGTAGGTGACCTGCACAAGATTCAAGATTACCAAATGAAGTCCAGTGAGGAGATTACCGAGATCAAGAGTCAACTCATGCTTCTGCAGCATGAGGGAGTAAAGTCCTTCAATCAAGTGCTGAAGCAAGTCGACTCCAGTGCTACTCGAGCTGAAGTCTCCAATAATGAACTCGTCGTAGCCATTTAGAACTCTTATGCTTTCCTGTCCGAAAATATTTAAAAATCATATTATTCCTTCTATGAATGTATCATTAACACCCTTAAGTACTTCTAGGGAAAACCTTGAACTGCTCCTGTCTGTTTTGAATTTCTTGCCCCTACTGTGAGTCTTCTCTCTTCCTCTTTCCTTATTTTGTTTGTATTTCTTTTTTATGATGAAGGGGGAGACATACTTGTGTGTTTTAGTGATTGGTGCTTTGGATTATGTTAATTATTTTTTAATGTTGATGAATGATTGCTTATATATGTTACTATCTATGCTATTTCTTTATGCTTATTTAATGGCTTTTTATAGTATATATGTGTGCTTGTATTTCTTTCTGTTCTCTGGTCCCTTAAGAACAGGGAGCATCACCAAGTAAGGGGAAGCCCTTTTATAGCTCGAATGTGTTGAAAATCTCTCGGGATCCTCAAGACTGAAGAAACACCACCAAGCGAGGGGGAGCTATGCTCAACAAGGAGTTGACTTAAATCACTTAAAGGAAGTAAATTCCCTCGGTTGTCATCATCAAAAAGGAGAGATTTTTAACCATAATATTTCTAAAATTATTTTAATGATGATAATTAATAAAAGATTTTCCTTGTAGGGAATGAAGAAAATCAACTGGAAGCTGCAACAGATATCAATCAATAATGATTCTAAATCTAGCAAGAATACGAAAAGATTAATCATCCAAAGCACACATCTCGACAAGAATTCACGGGATTGGACAAACATAAAGAAAGGAAGTTAAAGCTATCAAAGGAAAGAAATATGCTGATGAACCAATCAAAGAGAGAAAATCATTCCATCAGCCAAATCAAGATTTGCTGATATACAAATCAAGGGAAAGAAAATCAGTCCAAGCATTTAAAGAAGAAAATCAATATTGAAGCCTACCATTGTCAAAGGAAGGAAGTATCGCTGCAAGATCACCCGTCAACCATCAAAGGAAGAAAATCAATCAACCTCTATTGAAGATCTCAATCACATACTGTCATCACATGTGATTGAGGAAAATCTCTTGGATTACCCTAAAGAGCTCATCAAGATCAAAAGAATTGATCTTGCCATCTTTCAAGACCCTATAAAGACCCAAAGAAGAATAGAGAAGAGCACGCAAATTCACTTGATCAAGCTATACCATTTCTCTTCTTACCAAATCATTGTAATCTTGTGATAGTTACTAGTGAGAATAAAAGAAAGATCAGTTAGGTTGATATACAAGTTGAGGCTGTGACAAAGTTTTAGCTTACTAATTCAAACTTATCAATCTGTGGTGGGTTGAAAAATTCCTCATTGTAACCAACTTCAAGAGCTCTAAAGGAACCCTTTGTAACCAAATGGGACTAGTCTAGGCACCACCCTGGTAATTCGAACCAATATAAAAATATTTGTATCAATTTTATTATTATTTGATCATTATATTTGTTGCTTAGTACTAACCTTATTTGCAGGTGTTAGTCAACTTGAAGTGTACAATAGTTGACTGACCTTTAATTTTTAAATTCACCCTCCCTCTTTAATTATCAAGAAGGTTATAATGTTTCACTAAAATTTTAGAAGGTTTCAATTTTCACTATCTTTTTTCTTTCTTTTTACTCTATTCGATTTATATTAAGTGTTGTTTTTGTTTTTTTTAAATTATATTCTACTATTATTGATGTGGAATTCAGACTAAATATCAACAATTCACGGTTGATTTTTGTCAGACTTAGCCAGTTGATAGCCGAGGCATTCTACTTAGCCAAGAGCAAGTTGAGAGAATGCGGGTAGACTCAATTGGTGGCCCGAGTAGGTATGGAACTGCTTGTGGCATGCCTCAACGAATAATTAATGAGTTTCATTTTGGGCTAGAAGGCCTAGGTAGTTTCCATGATGATGGGATGATATGTCAGGAGATAATATTGGCTTTGGAGCAAAAGATTGCGGAACTATCTAGCCAAGCTGAAGCCTCACAAGCTAGGGAAAGGTGGAGGGATATAGAGTATGCAGGTATGAAGGCACAATTAGATGTCTTACTAGCTTCGGGGGGGGGGGGGGGGGGGGGAGGGAGGGGTTTCACCTTGTCCCAGTGATGCAATTCGCTCTCCTCAATTCCCCAGTCTCGACCTATTCATCATTAGGTAAATAGTCAATATAACGGTCTAGTAGATGAGCCCAACAGTGATGATGATGATGATGATGATAGGGATGATCATGTGGAAAATACACCTCCTCGTTATTGAATTTTAATATTGTGTTAGTTAAACTAAATTCTGTTTTATTTGATTGTGGTTTGTAAGGATTATAAAGTATTTTGCATATTTCAGAGATTTTATTTAACTTATGACTTATATCTTTTAAACTACTTTAAAGTTAATTTAGATGTTGTGTGCTTGGAGAATATTTAGTATATGTGTTTGTTATAATTTGACTAATGAATATGATCGTGCTTCGCGCGATTACAAAGAAAAATATATTATTAAATAGTGGAGTACTTTTTATAAAGTGAATAATCCTTATTTTTCATAAGATTTTCTATTACGTACATAGAGTGATAAGTAATGATAATTTTTTTTCTTGACAATAAAAATTGATCGGTAATCAATTAAACAATCTAATCGAAAAAATACAATTTATAGAGTATGATCTTAAAATAGCATATAAGACAAAACTTCTAAAGATGTTATATATATGAACTTCGAATTTATGTCTAATCTATTTTACTTGATAATGACTCTCTAGTAATCATTTTCATATTGCATTATAAAATATTCATCCCAAAAGTAAAACTTTCTTATAACAACTAAAAAAGACAAATAGTAAAGTTATTTTAATTTTCTATAAAGAAGACCGAAGTTATATTTAATCTTTTAACTCTTACGCTTTAATAGACAAATAAAGTGGCAAAGACTCCGAAGTTATATCTAATCTTTTGACCGAAGTTATATTTAATCTTTTAACTCTTACGCTTTAATAGACAAACAAAGTTGCAAAGACTATTGAGAAAAAGAGAAGATCATGCAAATAAAGGTTCAAAAAGGATCATACTAAACAAGTGTGTCTGTGTATTCCTAGCAAAATGAAGACAACTATGTAAGTCAACTGAATTACAGCTAAAATTGATTAAAAAATAAATATAAATAAAAAATAAAGAAGTGGATATTGAAAAGTATAATATAAGCCTATAAAATGCTAAGAGATAGTGGATAATGAAAATATAACTCTATAAAACTAGGAGAATTATAGAGAAATGAAAAAAAATATTATTATGGAAAGTATATTTAATTTAAACTTTTAAAAATGGTTAGTTTTGCAAGCTACATTTTTATATAAAACTTGAAAATTTGAGCAATTAAAATATAAAACTGGTTTAGGTCATCTATAATATAAAAAGCAGACTTTAACTTTTTTTTTTGTCATAGAAATATGTATCACATAATTACCAATAACAATTGTGCTCGTCTTAAAAGAAAATATACTAACCAAAGGTGAACTTCTTGAAATTGATTAATATGAGAAGAAAAAATATAAAAGAAAATAATACAACTACACAAACACCATACTTTACTGCCTAAAAGATTTGTTGTCACTATTTTTATTTGTTTCAAAAAGAAAAAAAGATGAAGATATGAAGATAAAACGCACCTCAATCCATCAAAGCTATTTGTTTTCCAACTAAAAAAATACATCAAACTCAATTAATTTCATTTTCCGTCCTTCCGTTGCCATTGAAAGATTGTTCGTGGTAGAATCTCCGATTTTCATCTCCTTCTCCTCTTGAATAGTATCCATCATTCAAGTTCTATATAAATTTTGAGAGCTTATAAAGAGGTCATGGTATGAACTTTGATATGCCAAAAAAATAAAGTCCTTCGTAGGAGTGGGTAATTGAAACTTGAAGAGCGACTCCATCTATCTAGCAAATAATCTTTCACATAAACAATTGATCCAATGTTATTAATGTTATGTTGGTATATAAAAATTAATAATATTTAAAAAAAACTCAAATCCAAAAAATATACAGGTCGATCAACCTGCAAAAGATAACAAATCTAAGATCACTAAGATATGAAAAATTATTATTAACACAAAAGGAATAAAGAAATACCAAAAACTAAAAAAACAGACAGGGAGAAAGGATCCGTGTTATGGAAAGAAGAGGGAAAGGTCATAACTCAAATTCAGCAAATACACGAGCCGATCAACCTGCAAAAAATAATAATTCTAAAATCAATAAGATATGAAAAATTATTATAAACACAAAAGGAATAAAAAAACACCAAAAACTAAGAAAACGGAGAGGGGGGAAAGGATCCATGTTATAGGAAGAAGAGAGAAAGGTTATAACTCAGTAGAGTTAATAGAGAATGTATTTGAGTCTGGAGGATTAATGACATACCGGTTACATAAGATATTTAAGGTATAACTATTTATGAATAAATGAGATAACTGTTAAAAATTGAGTAACTATTGGGATTCAAATCTAAATTTATAATATTCTCATAATTTTAATTTTAATTTAAGCTCATGATGTGAATATTTTTGAAATCTGCATCAACTTATAAAAATTCATTATAAAAAAGTAAAATAAAATAAAATAAAAAGAGAGTTGAGTATAATATTACTTTCATAGCAGTGATTACCTTGAGATATGTCGTTGTTACAAGGTCATATATAAGATCCCTTATGTAAAGGAAGACCCAGCACAATGGATACTAGTAATAATTTATTTTTTAAGTTCACGTGGTTTATATATTTTTTAAAACTGCATCAACTTTGTATACATAACTTTCAAAAGAATAAAATAACTGTTGGGATTCTTAACTTATCACGTAAATAAAAAAATTAGGAAAAGATAAAAAAGAGAAAAAAGTGGCAATAACTTGAGTAATGTATCACATCATTAAATTGGTCGTAAAATATTTATTAAAATAGAAAAAAATATTCAAAAAAACAGAAAAAAGATAAATGCAAATGAAGGCTTTAGAAGTATGCCACATAAGCACATCAATATCTTTCCTTTATATATGTATATAGATTTATTTTTGTTTTATTTAGTGGGGGGTTAAAATGGTAATGCAACTTTGAAGTTAGGAATTTTTTTATCACTTTTATTATATTTTAATTTAATTTATTTTTATTATTTTTATTTTATTTTATTTAGTGGAGTTTGTTTAATGACATAACATTAAATGATATTAATTAAATAAATGAAATAAAAAATAATTTTAAAATAGAAAAAAATAAGAAAAAATAAGAAAAAAGAAAAATAAGAATGGAGGTCTTAGAGACATGTCACGTAAGCATACCTCTAAGTCTCCTTTATTTATTTTGCTAGGCATTTTTATTTTTTCCTATTTTGCCTTTTCGTCATTTATACAGAACAACCGATTAGCAATTTCTATAGGTATAGATTTTATAAAAAAAAAAAGAAAAAATAAACATATAAAGCAACGGAGCCATCATAGTATTTTTTAACTCCTCCAAAAGGAAGGATGACAATTGCAACTTTAAAGTTAGGAATTTTTCACTTTTATTGTATTTTAATTTATTTTATTTTTATTGTTATTTATTTATTTTATTTAGTGGAGCTTGTTTAATGACATAACATTAAATGACATTAATTAAATAAATAAAATAAAAAATAATTTTAAAATAGAAAAAAATTCAAAAAAAGAAGAAAAACGAAAATAAGAATGGAGGCCTTAGAAGCATGTCATTATACCTTGATATTCTTGTACTATTACTTTTATTAAATAATATTAGATTTATTTAAGTAGTAAAAGTTGTTTCATCAAACTATTCTATATCTCAAAAACAATCAATGGATTATCAGAGAAGTAGTACTCTTTGATCAATTTTATCTTTTGAATAGTAACACTGATAATTATGGACTTATATATATATATATATATACATAATCGTATATTTAAAATTTACTAATTTAATTAATTTGAAATCATTTCGAATAGATCCACTAAGGGTAAAGCCCTTCATACTAATTACTAAGAAATTTTTCATTGCAAGCAAAAATGCAACAACTTTTGAATATACTAAATTACAGACAAAAATTCAACACAACTTGTAGTTCTCTATTAATATGTAATATAATTATTTTGTATTTTATAATATTATATCAATGTGAAAAATATTAAATATGAAAAGAAATTCACTAATGTGCTTATGCTTGCTGGTTATAAGAAAAGTTACAAATAAGTTCACAATAAGAATATAATTGATCACTGATATATCTTAAAGGCACAACAAAAATAAAATATAAGAAAAGACATATAATTATCCTCCAAAATAAAAGTAAGAAGTTAAATTGTATCTCTGTCAAATATTAAAATAAACTATAAAATGATTATTTCTTTAATGAAAACGTTGGGTTTTAAAAATTAATTGAATTTCGAAAGGGGAAAAAATTAAAATTACAGGAGGAAAATTGCTTAAGAAGGAGAGCTAGAGGAAAATTCATGACCAAAAAAAATGTGAATAAGTAGTTGCCAGAACAATACATTGTTATTGAGAAATTTGTCAAATAAAAAAAAATTAAGAGTCAAGTAGCACTAATAAACCTGAACAACAAAGTTCTAAATAATTGAGTAAGTAAAAAAAAATATTAAATTCAAATTATTCACATCAAATACATATATACATCACCTAAAGAATCTTAAACCACGAAATTGCATATTTATATGTGTGTGTGTATATGTGTGTGTGTGTGTGTGTGTGTGTGTGTGTGTCAGGTAAAATAGCAACTAAAATAATTACAATGCATAATTACTTGGTATTCATATCCCATAAGCTAATATCTGCACGAAGAAGAAAAAAATATTAAGATCTAAAAGTTCAAGAAGTAAGTCCAAGAAATCTTTAATTATTTTATAAATTCATAAAATAAATTATAAGTAAAAAATGTGAATAACATGTTTAAAATTATATAATACAATAAAGTTTACTAAATTAAACTCTAAATAGAGATGACCAGTACTGTTAAAACAGAGTTAATATTAGACTAAGAATTTACAAAGGATGATAATAAAGGACTTACTTTGAAAATTATTTAAAATTTAAAAGGTAGAACCAATTATAGAACTGAAAACAACAAAATGATGAAAAAGATACTTTGATAAAACAGAAAAGACATTCACTCTTCTATCTCCCGATATTTGATTTTCATGTTATGTTGAAACAATAAACCATGATGTTAAAAATCCATTTTTTCTTCAAGTTTCATCACTAATTTGTTTGGAACCTTATGAGTATGCGCCTCGCGGATGAATGCAAAGTGTGCATTGACAAATATTTAAAGGAAAGTAAACCCATGATATACTCTCCCCTAAGTTCAATAAATCTTTAATCATTTTATAAATTTATAAAATAAATTATAAATAAAAAATATAAATAATATGTTTAAAATTATATAATACAATAAAGTTTAGTAAATTAAACTCTAAATAGATATGATTAGTACTGTTAAAATAGAGTTAATATTAGACTAAGAATTTATAAAGTATGATAATAAAGGACTTACTTTGAAAATTATTTAAAATTTAAAATGTAAAACCAATTATGGAACTGAAAACAACAAAATGATGAAAAAGATACTTTGATAAAACAGAAAAAAGACACTCAATCTTTTATCTCCCGGTATTTGATTTTCATGTTCTATTGAAAAATAAACCATGATGGTAAAATTCTTCTTTTTTCTTCAAGTTTCATCATTAATTTGTTTGAAGTCTTCTGAGTATGCGCCTCGTGGATGGATGCAAAGTGTGCATTGACAAATATTTAAAAGAAAGTAAACTCATGATATATACTCTCCCGTAAGTCCAATAAATCTTTAATCATTTTATCAATTCTAAAATAAATTATAAGTAAAAAAAATATAAAATAATGTTTAAAATTATAAAATACAACAAATTTTACTAAATTAAACTTTAAATAGAGATGACCGGTACTGTTAAAATAGAGTTAATATTAGACTAAGAATTTAAAAAGGATGATAATAAAAGACTTACTTCAAAAATTATCTAAAATTTAAAAGATAGAACCAATTATGGAACTAGAAACAACAAAATGATGAAAAAGATACTTTGATAAAACATAGAAAAGGCATTCAATCTTCTATCTCCCGTTATTTGATTTTCATGTTCTATTGAAAAAAATAAATCATGATGGTAAAATTCTTCTGTTTTCTTCAAGTTTTATCACTAATTTATTTGAAACCTTCTGAGAATGCGCCTCGCAGATGGATGCAAAGTGTGCATTGACGAATATTTGAAAGAAAATAAACCCGTGAAATATACTCTTCTCGCAACCGCCTAAGTGTTGTTTTCCTTTGCGTCGCCCAAAAATGCGACCCTTGGGTTGGAGTTCATTTGTATCAATTGATAGCACAAAATAATTATTTTTTGGTAGAAATATTTTTTTTGTCGGGCTTTGTGAAAGAAATTTAAATACCAAAAAAAATAAGGGTCATAAAAAGGATTGTTGAACCCATTGATGTTAATTATGATTTAGGAAAATAAAACTTTAATGTCTACGGGTGAAATTGCAACTATTGAAGTTTAAAGTAAAAATCACAACTCTTGGGGAGAGCCGAAAAAGTGTGGAGTATGTGATAATTTTTTATTTTTTTTTAAATAAATTAAATGATAAAATTATTGAAAAAAAATTAAAAAAATAAGAAAAAAGATAAGTAAGAATTCTGAAATAAGAGAGTGCCACATCACTGGCCTAAGAATCCCCTTTTATATATATATAAAAGACTAGTTAATTTGTTAGGGTTTCGCGCGATCTTAAAAAACTTTTTAAAAGTTATAAATTAAATCTTTTCAATTATTCAAATACTAAAATAATCACAAAGTATATTTTGTGATATTTAATATTATTATTAGTTTTTCTTTCAAAAGATGATCTAAATAAATAAATTTATAACTTTAATCCATATGTATTTGCCAAAATAAATCTTCAAAAGTTAAAATAAACATCAAATTAAATCAAAGTGTTCTTTTATTTTTTTAAATAAAAAATAAATGAAAATAAGAAAAAGTAACTGCAGAGACACAACAACAAAAGATCTTGAAATCTTATAAGAGAAACCAACTATAGTCTATATGTACTAAAAATTATTATATATTAAATGACTAATTTAATATTCCTCATTTAATATTAAAATATTTAATTATTTTAAAAACATATAAATAGTTCTAAACAAGTGATTACTTGCAACACAAATATATGATTAATTAAGATGTGATGTACTTTTCAAAGTGCAATTTTTTACAATTTTAGAAAATATCAATTGTGCTTTTAAGATCATTCACTTAGAGAACACATGATATTATAATTAAATAAACTTTAAGTCTGAATATTGTAGTAATTGTGCTTGAAGTATCAAACTTAACAAACTTAAAGGACCATGTGTGCTTAAATATTAAAATAAAAATAAAAATAAATGTATCCTTAAATTAAAGAGATTATTTGAGGGTAAAGCTTATGTATTGATGAATTACTAACAGTTTCAAAGGGAATAGTCCATTATTTAAATGGGTTAGTTTGAACCTTAATTTCAACATTTTGAATTTTAATTATTATATATATATATATATATATATATATATATATTAAAGAAATTATTTGAGGGTAAAGCTTATGTATTGATGAATTACTAACAGTTTCAAAGGGAATAGTCCATTATTTAAATGGGTTAGCTTGAACCTTAATTTCAACATTTTGAATTTTAATTATTATATATATATATATATATATATATATATATATATATATATATATTAAAGAGATTATTTGAGGGTAAAGCTTATGTATTGATGAATTACTAACAGTTTCAAAGGGAATAGTCTATTATTTAAATGGGTTAGTTTGAACCTTAATTTCAACATTTTGAATTTTAATTATTTATATATATATATTAAAAGTCTCGCTAAATAAATTAAAATTTCATGAAAAAGTGATTAAAATAATCCTTGACAAAATGCTACTCATAAATCTAAAGAAAAGAAAAAATTATTGGCAAAAAAGTTTGTCAACATTCTACTGTATAAAATTTCTTGTGTATTGTTATCTTTTTATTTGCGATAGTATTCGAGATGTTATTGTGATTACTTGTCTGTTAATATGATAATTTGATAAGTTATACCTTGAAGATAATTATTTTGCATAATTAAATTGAATATGACTTTGATAATTGTGTTCTTAAAAGAAAATTAAATATTTACCTAGACAGAGATGTAAGATATATTGACCTTGTAATCATCACAAAAAGTATCACTAAAATACGACATTTCTTATAGTGCTTATCTTACATGTAGATTTATGTAAATATTTATGGAGGAACGCAATGAACTATCATAAATTTATACATTAATATTTCAGTGTTATGAAAGAGTAAGATATAAATATTATTTGGATTATTAAAAATATAGAGTTATGAGGATAAAAAGGTGTGAGTTTTGTAGATGAATTTTTAAATTTTATGATAAAAAAAAAATTAAAACAAAAAAGAAAAAAAAAGATGAATATATTTCTTGACCTTTAAAAAGTGTTAACTCATCTATTAGAATAAATATGACATTCATGCTATAAAGAATCTGTTGAACTTAATTAATCATAAAAAATATTAGATTAATAAAAATTAATTTTCTTCAATAAAAATTATAAGATTAATATCTTATCATTATTTTAAAGTTGCGGAGTATTGAAAATAAAGACCAATTAAACTTTACATTAAAAAAGTTTAAAGAAATGACTTTTGAATTTCTTAACATTTCATATTTAATATAATTAAAAAGGTTAAAAGAAATTATGATTTAAAAAAACTCAATAGACCCTTCTCTTCCTTTAAAAAAACGTCTTCCAACAATTATACAAATAATGATTTCAATTTGAAAGTATACCTAAAAGAAAATTTCTTTTTTACTTATAAAATAAATTTTCAAGCTTGAATTTGTTTCCAAGTTGGAATGAAACATTGATACAATGACAAAATAGTATTTTCGGTTAGCATAATCAAGTTTAATTTTAGGTGGAGTGCGTACGAAGTTGAGAGCATACTATAAAAGTTGATGAACATGTTTGCATATACTATACACTAACAAAGTACTTTGGTATGTAGTTGGACTTTGATTTTTAATATTGTGTTTGTCATATACTATCTTCTTCATCTTTTTTGTCTTCTATTTCACGTCACATATGTTCATTTTTTAAAATAAAAATTATGACTTGTATGGTTGAAAAAGACAACTAAAAAGGAAGAGAGGGAAAATAGTTAGGAAATTGAACCCAATAAATGGTCTTAGAATAAGCATATAAAAAATTAAGAAAATCATAAACTCATTCATAAGTTG
Organism: Datura wrightii; assembly: GCA_035772735.1. Classification (NCBI taxonomy): domain Eukaryota; kingdom Viridiplantae; phylum Streptophyta; class Magnoliopsida; order Solanales; family Solanaceae; genus Datura; species Datura wrightii. The sequence goes on along the minus strand of JASDFA010000020.1, from coordinate 107,990,588 downwards.
TTTCATGTTAAGGCATGACATACACAAAAAATAAATTTTGAACGACTACATCTTCTAAGCTTATGTTGGAAAATTATATGAAATTTAACTTATACGAAAAAAGATATTAAAACCCAAATTTCTACACTTTTTGTTATTATACTAAAGAAAGAAAGGTCTAAATATTGGTAAGGATAGGTAAGAGGTCTCCTTACTACAACCAACTAAACAAACAATTATATAAAATGGGGTTATATAGAACAAAATCGGAGTTAGGTACAATAGAATAGAGAAAAATATTAAAATACGACATAGACAATAGCTTCCATATTAGTATTATCTTTTTAATTTTTTGAAAAGCCGACTAAAAAACAAAATCCATTTATATCATAATGTTAATTTCTACATGACATTTCTAAAATTTAAATACTTCTAATTTTGACTGGACATCAAACGCCAGAAATAAGTTTTCACAAAATTTTCTTGCTCTTCTGGAGATGAAAGTTGCGGCGACTGCATCTCACACATAGCGTGTGTGTCTTGTTCCTCCTCTTCCTGAAACTTCCTGTTCCCTTCCCCATTGTAGTGCAGATACAAAAACCCTATCGTCTTCTCTATCAATATTATCTATATGTTCTAATAAATATGAAATTATATTCATCTAAAAAAAATTCTACCAACAAACTATAACAATATGAATATGAGAATAATCTTTGCTTTACAATTTATTTATATAGATATACATGGAACTGTAAATTATCATAAAATTTATAAATTAAATATTTGAAGGTTATGAAATGAAAGGTTTGTGAGTTATTGAGATTATTAAAGATATATATTATAAAAAAAAAAAAAAAAAGAGGTGTGAGTTATGAAATAAAATTTTCAGCAAATTTTTTAAGAGAAAAATAAAAGAAAAAGGTCAAAAAAAATGATTAAAAAGATAAATACAAATCCTAACCTATGAGAGGTGCCACCTCACTTTTCTATTACTTTACTTTATAATATATATATAGATTAGTTGTTGGGAGCTCTTTGATCTTGATTTAGCTGATTATATTGTATATATTATTGAATTGAATTGAAGTAGCAGGTGGACGCCCGTGCAACATGTCTTCGCACGCGCACACGCGCGCTTGCTGTCTGCTTGTCTCGGCGCCCGCGTGCCATGACGCTTTCTCTGTCGATAGCGCTGTTCTCAACTAAGCATAACTTTTTACTCCAAACTCCGATTGCAGAGCGATTTTTTTGGCTGAAAACTAAATTTAAATACCTTTCATTTGATAAATTATAGGACTTCTAAATCATTATATATTTGGAGGTATTGCCATTTAAAATTGTTCCTTACTTACAAATTTCACATACTCTTCAATTTTCCCTTTGCACATGTTTCCTTCCTCACCTACGGCCAACACATAACCCATAATTCCCTTAATACGACATATAAGTATCAAATAATCATCAAAAGAAATTTGGGGTGCAACAACTTTATTGATGATTTCTCTAAGTGTACATATGTTTACCTGATAAAAAATAAAAGTGATGCATTTGAAAATTTTAAAATTTATCTTCATGAGGTTGAAAATCAGTTTGGTAGAAGAATAAAAAGAATTAGAAGTGATAGATGCCGTAAATATGAGTCTAATGAGTTTAGTTCTTTTGTTAGATTATTGAAAATAATTCATTGGAACTACATCACCTTTATTCTCCTGCATCTAATGGTGTAGTGAAAGAAAAATTAGAACTTTAGTTGAGTTGACTAATGTCATGCTTATTGAGTCAAATGCACCTCCAAATTTATCTGGTGAAACTATTTTGACTGCTTGTTATGTGTTAAATCAAGTACCTCATAAAAGAAAAAAATCAACACCATTTGAGTTATGAAAATATCACAAGTCAAATTTGGGATATTTAAGAGTTTGGGGTTATCTAGTCTATGTAAAGCTAATGATCTCAAAATTACTAAATTAGATAAAAATTACTACTTATTAGAGCTGTCAATATGGGTCGGCTAGCCCATCTGGGCCAGCCCATGCAGGCTTTGAAATTTGACGGGTCAGGCCAAATTGGTCCATCATTTTGATGGTTCATAAAACAACAAGCCCAACCCTTCACTACATGGGCTACGGGACAAATGGGGTCAACCCACTTTTTAAAAAAATATATTTTTAAATTATAATTTAAAGATGCTAAATATATATATTTATAAGATAATATTACATGGTATTACTACTTGTAAATCACGTCTCAAATCTTGCAACAAAATAATCCTAATAACAGTTATTAAGTTTAGCTTCAAATAAAAATTTTGTTGTGTGAATTTAATCTGAAATCATTATCAGTTTATGCAAATATCTTAGGTACAACCATATAAGAAAATGACTTTGTTGGACATAAAGTTTTTGTGAAACTGAATAACTTTTGACATATAGCACTCGGACCAAATAGAGATATTAACAAGCAAACTAAATAGTTAATGAGTAACAACAACTAGTTAAATAGAAATATTAACCTACTTCTATTCCAATAGATCACATTAAAATACAAAATCAGATAACAATACTTCACCCATTAAAATGATGGTTTAAGTAAACTTTAAGTTTGGAGTCCTCTGGTTATTTTAGTAATAATTTATTTTTTTAATTAATTTATTTTGGCCCACGGGCCTGCCAAGCTACTTCACTCAAGCACCACACGCCAGCAGGCTTATTTGAGTCGAGCTAAAAGCCTCATTCTTAAATAGGCTTCATAAATCACAACTCTATCCTATCAAATTACGGGTTAAACGGGGCTAGCCCACCGGGCTTAATTCGTATTGACTGCTCTATTACTTGTGCTTTTCTTGATTATGCTTCAAATAGTACAACCTATAAATTTTTTAATCTTGAAGATAATATAATAAAAGAATCAGGTAATGCTACTTTTCATGAAAATACATTTTTATTTGATTCTAAAAATAGCGGAGATCAAATAATTAAAGAAAATTATTTGTTACTATCTTGTTCTTTTACTTCTATTTTGAGAAATAAAGAAAATGATTATTTTGAGTTAAGAAGAAGTAAAGAGCTAGAGTGTAATAAAATTTTGGTCATGATTTTTATGCTTTTACTGTTGGAGATGACCCTCGCACTTTAAAAGAAGTTTTATCTTCACATGATGCTATTTTTAAGAAGAGGCTGTAAATGATAAAATGGAATCACTAAATTCCATTGAAACTTGGAAGTTAGTTGATTTACCACTGATTTGTAAAATAATTGAATGTAAATGGATCCTAAGAGAAAGTTAAAACCGGATCGATCCGTTGATAAATATAAGGTTAGAGTAGTTGCTAAAGGTTTCAAGCAAACCTAGAATTTTTTAAAACTTTTTCTCCGATAACAAAAATTACATCCATTAAACTTTTAATTGTTATTGCTGTAATTTTTTATATCCATATTCATCAAATGAATGTAAAAACTATTTTTTAAGATGGAAACCTAAAAGAGGAGATTTATATGAAACAACATGAAGGTGTTGTTGAAGCAGACCAAGAAAGCAAAGTGTGTAAACTTACTAAATCACTATATGACTTGAAAAAGGGACCAAAGCAATTCCATGATAAGTTTGATTCATGTATGATTGAAAATAATTTTAAAACATACATGCGTGATAAGTGCATCTATCATAAGTCTTGAAATAATTCACAGCTATTGTTTGCCTTGATGATTTACTGATCTTTGGCTCTAACATTGAATGTTATTGGAGAAAACAAAGATATTCTTAGTTACCATTTTGATATGAAAAATCTTGGTAAGGCAAATTTTATTCCTAGAATAAAAAAATACTAGAACATGTGATGAAATTTTTCTTAACCAGTCACATCATGTTGAGAAAATTTTGAAAAAATATAATTTTTAAAAAATTAAATAAAATCTTTGATCAAATAGAGATGTCACCTCACTCTCTTTTTACCTAATTTTATTGTATATATTGGTGAATTTAATCGCGCTTTATGCGGATTAGTTAGATTTTTTATTGTTAATTTTTTTTTAAGTTTTCAAATATTACACATTTTAACTAATTATATTATTCACGCTTAATTTCGTATATGTATTTTTCTATGAGTTTTTATCACTTAAGTATTTTCAGGCTTGATTTTGATATAACATATTGTAAGTGAAATGACAATTTTATTTTTCTGTAAAAGAAGGTATAGAACGAAGAAATTTGATTTCTTTCTGTGCATAATTTTAACAAATTCTAAAACTCAATTATATTTTTATATATTTAGTAAAAATCCAATTATATGAATTTCATATGCACTTTTTATCTTAATTTTTCCTCTCTTTTTCTTTCTTTAATACTTTTCTTTTCTTTGTTTTTTCCTCCTTACTTCTCTATTTGTTTTCTTTAAAAATATCAAATTTCATATTTTTATTCTTCTTCTAACTCCCTAATAAAGATAAGCAATCAAAATATAATATTTTTAAATCTCAATATAAAGTATAATAATACTAAATATCACACATAAACATGCATGTTATATATGAAATATAAATAAGTATAGATATCATTATGTATTATTTATTTAATTTGATTAAAATATATAAAAATAATCTTCAGTTGTAATATAAAAAGATTAAATAGTTTAATTAAAGAATAAATTATTACCAATATGAAAATTAAGAACCAACACAATATTATATATTGATTTAATAATTTTTTACCGTCAAACTTAATAAATTTTCTTAAAATCTCTATATTAATTCAATGCCTATATCTTTGTATTGATAATTTTTTTAAAAAAAAATATTTATTTTACTATGTGTTTTGATTCTTTTCATTACTATTTATCCCCAAAATAATTACTAAAATATATAGCGTAATCTTATTTATCTTTCCTACAATTTCAAATATTATTCATACATAATATTAATTGATTTTAAACTTCTAAAATCATAAGAATGAAATGGAAAAGATAAGAATTATTGTTCATAATATCTTTTTTTTCAATTCTAAAGCTTGAAATTCAAATTTAGGAGAATTGTAGAAATTAAGATAAAGACAACAAAATGAAAAAAAGTAAAACTACTTCTACATTTTTTACAAATTAAAATTTATTTTTCATAATTCATTTATGAAATATTTAGATGCTTCCACTTATTAGAAAAAATTCACAAAATCTTTTTGATTTACTCTTTTTCTCTCTTGACCATCTCTATTCTTTTCTCATTTGACAAATATAATCTATACCAAATTCAAAGTATTAAAATATCATAAATTAAAGAGACAAAGAGTTGAAAATTCTTACTGAAAATTAAATAACAACAACAATAATAATTAGTATTATTATAAAAGAGTTCTTTGCTTACCGCTTCATCTCAAGAACCTTCATATTCATTAGCATGGAGGAAAATTTTATATCTCAAAAAATACGAAGAAAAAAAAATAAAAAAAAAAAGAGAAAGAAAAAAACAATTAAGAAAAAGAAGAAGATGATGAAAATAAGCATCCAATAACTCCATATGTAATTGTTATTTATAGATTGATTAAGTTATAAGAATTAGGTAAATAGAACTTGAGAAGACATATTATTAAGTAGAGAATACAAATAGATGGAGTTTTTTTTTATAATTCATAAGATATAATTAGATGTAATAAATATGATATCTTTTTTAATTATTAAATAAATTGATTAATAAAAAGAATGAAGGTAAAAAATTTTAAAAAGGAGAAAAAAGATAAATAGGATCCTTGGCCAAAGAGAGGTGCCACATCATTTCTCTAATGCTTTGCTTTATATTATATATAGATATAGATTATCAACTATTTTTAGGATGTGTTTTATATGGAAGAAAATGGCTTTCATGAAAAATAAGGTACTTTACTTACTGTTATAAGTGGATGACTACAATAGATATATCTGGCTTTCTTTACTTAAAGAGAAGTCCTTAAAGCTATGCCATCCTAAGGTGCTGCTAAATGGATGGATCTTATAGCCCTGCAGATGACTCCATCTAAAATACAACAGGCACAACGATTTTGGAACCTCTACTAGTGGCGGAGCGACCATGGGATAGTGTCAGGATGAGACATGCTTTTATTTAAAACTAACTCACTCAAAGGAAAGCAGAGCTTTGTGAAAGTTTAAAAAGGAATTGAGTGAGTTCTCGCCTAAGAGAAGAGTTTAAAGATTGAATCATTCCTTCATTTTATTCTGGCTATTCCTTTCCGGCGAGTGATTTATTTATGAGTTAGAGAGATAAGAACTTCAATTCGTAGGCAGGATACAGAAATTGAGCACTTGACACTTGAACACCGGGAAGCTTGCCCCGGGGTCCTTCATTTGGAACTGCTATCCTGCAGAGGTACTCAAAGTGGATCAATGATCGATTTCTAAATTTCGTCGTAAACATAATTAGTTGTGAATTTCTTACTTATTTTTAGTGTATGATACATAAGAAAAAAAAATTATTCTAAAAATATTATACATAATCAAGAAATTATAAAGTGGGGAGTGGAAGTTCTAGGGTGGCGGGGATAGTCAAAGGTGAGTATTTAGGGCCATTGGGAGTGGAGAGGAGACAATGAGCTTGTAAACCATCTTTTGAACTTATTTTTCCTACTCCCATTAGAAAAGTCATTTTCCTCAATTTAAGAAACTTATTTTTCTAGAGATAATATATTTCAAAATATTTGACTAACGAAACTTGAAAATAATTAATTCCTCCCCCCCCCCTCCCTCACAAAAGAAAAAAGAAAAAAAATTAATGTTTTCATCTGTATTAAATACACCCTTAATTAGCTAATCTAAATGAACGATAAATCCCCTTTTTCATCGGCTGAAAATCATTTTTACCCCCAATTTACTTTAAAAATCAAACTTCTCTCTAAACTCTGAAAAATAAATATTTTCCCCTATATATATCAATTAATTTTTTAAAGATATCCATTCTACCATTACATCATCAATCTTTTTTCTTTTTTTCTTCTTTAAAAATGTGATTCCTTTTTTTAAAAAATTAAAATCTACATTATCCATTTATTTATATAGAAAAAAATATGTTCGAGATGAAAAAAAAGTGAGAAATACTAATTGAGTATATAAGTTAATATTGTTTTATAATGAAAATAAATTAGAAAATAATATAATATAATTATTAATGATAATTAAAACTCTAATATCTACTTAAACAAGTGAAAATAACAATGAATCACAACTTTATAAATATATTTCAATGTAGTTAATAAAAAATAATTAATAAAAATACAGATATATTTTATAATAAAATTTTGAAATATTATTTATCTACATAGTAAATAAACTTTACATTATAAGTTTAAAAAAAATTTCATTTAGGACAACCAGAATTCATTTATTTATATTGACAATAGAAAATAAGAAAGGAATAAAACTTAAATAGAATAATTTTCATAAATAGCACTACATAGTAAAAAAATTACACAAAATAGCATATTTTATCTTAATTACATAAAGTAGTATTTCTTTTAAAAATTTTCTGATATAGATTAACGAGACTTTTGAATGTTGTATCAAAATTCAAACCCTTAATTTTCTTCTATAATGATGCTAGTTAATATCTAATTAAACAACCTTGTATATTTAATGGGAGTAAAAATCTCTCTCCATTTTGATCTCGATTTTTTTACCATATATAGAAAGTTTAAACAATTAATTCATATCATATTAAAGACTTCAAAAGATCGCAGATTTCATGGGAATTTTCTTTTTCTTTGGGTGTCATTCTTGCAGGTTTGGTAAAATTGATACTTATGCATGTATCAAAAAATATTGAAAGATATCTTACTGGTATGTTTCATATGTATCACAAGTAGCATTAGTAAATATCAACTGCCATTTTTAAAATTGACACAGGTAATACTATTATAATGTTCTCAATATATATATATGTGTTGACACCCAATTTTGACCTCCCTACGCCCTGTCTAAGTTACGTATCATCAGATATGTATGTATTTTAAAATCACCATAATTAGCATACATACTTGAATTTTTTGCATAATTATTTTAATTTCTACAATATTTTATTACATCAATTTAAAGTTAAAATTTAGTATAATATATAATTACGTCGTTGAATAATAATATACATGCATATATTTTTCAATTAAATAAGGCTTATTTACAAAATATAATTTACTTAATTTTATAAATTATTTATATGTAATTTCGTAATAATAATATTTATATTATTTTATCGCAAATTAAACTATTATATTATTTATTTATTAACTTATTTACAAGTGTAGTATTTTCATTAATTTAATAGTAGCTAATTCAATTTTCTTCCAATTCATTTAAATTCTAGCCACTTTCTATTCAATTTCATTCAATTTATTTAAAATATGATCACTTTCTATTCAATTTATGCCAATTTTAGCCACTTTTGATCAATTTTGGCTATTATTTAAATTCAGACCTAACCAAAATCAATTCAATCCAACCCAATAACCCATCCCGGTGACCCGTTTAATCCATAAACCGACCCATTTATCCCAGAATTAATCTCAGCCCTCCACCTCATTTAATCTAACGGTTTTAAATTAAAACCCATTTTCTTTCCTATTTCTATTACCCAAACCCCCAAAACCCTAACTTTTCCCCATTCTTCCACCTCTTCCTCTCAGCCGCCGCCCCTCTCAAACTCCCCCCTCCATCTCTTTCCTCCTCCTCCGGCGAAACAACCCCAGCGCCACACACCCTCAGCCACCAGTCCTCTCCTTTCCCTCTCTCCCCTCACTGCTGCGACCACCACTGCCAGCAGCCAACATCAGCGCCATCTCCCTTTCTCTCTTCTTCTCCCTTTTCTCCATTTTTTCCGGCAGCGGCGCCGCCTCTCCTCCCTCTTCTTTCCTCTCTTCCGGCCGAAACCACACTCTTTCTCTGCTCTCTTCTCACTTTCACACAACTCCATCACCGCACCTCCATACCTCCCTCCTCCAACTTCTCTTCTTCTTCATCCCCCTCACTGTTTCCACCATTAACCAGCAGAAAACCACCAAAACCCATCGCACAGACGCGTCACCCAGATTCGGCGACCTCCCTCTCCCTCGTCCTCTTCTCACTGCTCTGGTAGAACAACCGGAAAACAACCATCAACGCCCAGACCATCAGCGTGATACCACCAATCTTCGACCAACTTTGTCGATACCTTTTTTTTTTTACTTTAATATATGTTCGTGTCTGATTTGGCCTGTCACCTACTATTACTATTTGTTTTTCTTTCTCTTAATCTTTTCTCACGATAAAGTCAAATTTTAATCTACGCATGTTAGGTGTTTAATATGTGTTTGAATCTCTGTTGATGATTGCTCTTCCATCTCTCGTGTATTAAAAAAAAATATAATAAAAATAATAAGAAAGATATATTCCTTTGACAGTTAGATCTGGGTTTGTTATGCGTGAAACATGTCCATCCTAATATGCATCACTGTAATACTCAGTAATTTACATGCCTAAAATTATATAAATTTTACTAAATTATTTAGTTCTGTGAAATCTATTGAAAGAGATGTTGTTTTTCTTCATGTATTGTGAAGTTTTTATCAATCTCGTTTACTCTAGTTTAATTCTTGATGTTTTCATATAGTATACTTTCTTTTTCATTTTAATTGATCTTAGACAACCTGTTACCTTTTAATCATATCTATGAAGCATCTCTTAATTTTGACTATTTGTCTATTTGGTAAATTATGATAGATTTGAATAATTCATTCTCCCTGCTAAGTGAAATTCATAGCAACGCATGAAAGCCCAAAGTCTCATACTTATGTGATTTACATGTTAGTTGTTAATATTTAATTTTTTTTTCGGTAAGTTGAATATGCTTGCTCTGAAATTGATTCTGCCTTCCTTGATTTACGAATGTTCTTACATGATTGATTATCATTTTCCTGTTTATTCCTTTAACTAAGGTATACATTTATTTGTGAAGGTAATTGATTCTATTTAAAGGAAGTTTGTGTAATTGACTATCTTCTCCGTTTTTTTTCTTTTTCTTCTAAATTGATCCTTAATTAATTCATTAACCGAATAATTAAAGTCTGATCTGTTTTATATACTCTGATTTGATTTTATTAATTATGGGTAATGGTTCCTTTGATTGATTATGTTTATTGCTTCTCTCCTCTTAATCGATTTGGCACATATTCGCTTATGGTAATTTCAGATTTACAGCAATAAGTTTTTCTAATTGACTATTCTGAATATTTCCTTCCATTGCTTTTCTTTAATTAATCTAACAATCTGAGTAGACATTTTATTCATGGTAAATGCTTACACTTAAAGGAGGCCCTCCCCTTAACTGATTTTTTTTCCTTTTTCTTATGTTGATTTATTACATATTTGTTATATCCAATTAGCTATTATTAATTCTGTTTGACCTTGTTAATTAAAAAAAAAAATATATTTCTTTAATTGATGCTCCCATATTTGTCTCTTTCCTTTAATCTACCATCTGATATAGCTATAAAAAGCATCCCTTTCCTTTTCTTTTGAGGTCATTCGGATATTGTCTGAAAAACTGAAAAAATTTATTTTACTCTTAATACAACTTTGTTCTTTGACAATATCTAGTCGTGCATTTCCTTTCAACTTTTGTCGTCTATTGGTTAGTTTATTTACCTCCGCAAGATGTCTTTAATTTATACGATAAATCTTGATTTAGTCTCTTCAATTACGCTCTATCATTGTGACTATGTGTTTGATATGGTTTGACTAAAATAAGTGAGTTACGGTCATGGTTTTATTACTATGTGTCTACTGTGGTATTTAAACTTTAAGCAGGTGTTCTCTAAATTTATTTCGGGATTCATCAAAGAGTCGTTGGGACAAAAGAAGGCTCCTGGAGTTAATTTTTCATCATGTTTTTTTTGTTTACTCATTTATTTTATTTTATCAATATGTAATAATTGTAACAAATGCTAATGCTAGTGAAAAATGGGGTCCATTTGCTTTGGGGGCGGAGAATTATTTGCTTCTTTATTGTTTTCCTTAAACCTGAATTAAGAATATGAAATAGAAACCGTGCCTATAGGAACAACATGATTTTAATTACTTATGCTAGAAATTATGCCTATAGGAACTAAAATAACTTGTTCTAAAGCATGTCTTGTTGTTCAAATTTTAGTAAGTTTGCGTATAGGAATTACTTTCGGTCTGCATTTTGAATTCTTAATCTGTTTGTTCATAATGACACTAGCACGTTTAATGAAGCTGTTTGATATCTAATATTATAATCAGTAGCCACTTGTTTGAATCAAGCTTGGTGATTATTAGTTAATTATTATGTCTATAGGTCGCATGTTGTCCATATCAATAAATCTCTCAATAAATTACTTCATATTAGAAGACTTACTTATCTGTCATAAATTAATCTGCTCACGCCATTTTAGAAATCATGTCCATAGGATTCGCGATCTATTTGCATTTGTCTAGATATCATTTAAAATAAAGGCCATGCGAGACTTTTTATGCTAACTGTGTTGTTACTTGCTTGCTTGTGTTAATCACCTTAAACAACCTTAAGTATGCTCTAGACCAAAAATTCGAATTTAGTAGTCCATCGCCTCTTGGACATTAGGATTGGGACGGGTAGGCACTTGTTAGGGCGTTAGTCTTCTCCACTTAGATCGTTTAGGCTTAACAATAATTAAATTAATTAGACCGGTAGTGGGAAATGATAGTCTGTGCTTGCTGAATAATATGAGCAACCAATAGCTTGCGAAATATTATTTTTGTCGCACGGGGTGATCCCGCTAGATTAAAATACCCCTCCTTTTAAAGGCAAAACTACTTTTGACCTGATTCCCTCTTGGGATATGTAGGCGCCTTTTTTAGGCCCGGTCCAATCCTTAAAATTTTTTCTATGTTGTTATTATTTTTTCTTAGTTTATCATTTATTTATTGTTTGCCTTTATTTGTCGATCCTTATTTACATAAATTGCTAAGGTTAATGTCACGATCTTCTTCCTTCTTATCACTTAGTTTATTTAAGTTGTTTCTATATAAAAGATTTAAAATCAATCTTGTTTGATCACTTAGTAAATAACCCCCCACATAATAATGACTCCGGAAGGGACCCACACTTGTGGACCTCGAAAGGTGCCTAACACCTTCCTTTCGAGGTGACTTGAACCCTTACCCGATTCTGGCGACCTAGGCTAGTATAATAAACCCTTAGGTTAATACAGTGCCCTAACATACCTCAAATCGTTAGGTGACGACTCTTCTATTTCAATAACCCTTAAGAGTTGTCAGCATGGCGACTCTGTTGGGGATATATTTAGGTTCTAACCAATACGTGTTCGTGTTTATGTGGGTATTTTGTGTTTGGTTTGCGTACTTATTTGTTTGTTTTACTTTCAAAATTTGTTTGTTTAACTTTTAGTTAAGGTCAAATTTTTCCTTTTCCTTCACATCCATTTGTGGTATATTTTATTTCCATGTCCTAATGTTTTTCTTTTGTTGTTTTGTTGTCTTATTTGAAATATTTTCTTAGTGTGATTAATTTCTTTCCTTTTTCTGTTATTTATTTTTATGATCTATTTTTATAATGAATCTCTTATTCTTTAATCTTGTCTTCCCTTGAATATTTCACACTCACACTTGATAACGGTTGCGTGGTTTCACGGCCGTTCACTATTAAAACACAAGGATTGCCTTATGATTTGGTCGATCAGCGGTGCATCGACGGTCATGAGCTTCCTCACTCTCAAGTTGTCCGCTTGAGGGAACCATGTCTAAACCCATTCTTATTCTTAGATCTTGACCGTGTATGTCTTTACTAAGGAATACACATCGTCTCAAACCTAAAAAATGCTGCGACATCCAAGGCACGTCAAAAATTTAGTGAAACCTCGTCTTGAGTCTTAAGAAATTTTCTATCCGAAAAGGATGTATGCATAATTTATGTATTTAAATCTTTCTTTCCCTTATCTCCTTCCTTGTTTAAAATTATATTTTTTCCTTGTTTAATCCTTTTTCCTTATTCTCTTATTTGTTTTCTTATTTAAATTATTTATTATGTGTCTAATCCCCTCCTATTTTTCTCATATGCTTTCTTGTTTAAAGATAATATTTCATGTTAATCATTTTCAATTATCTCTTTTATATGACATAACTTAGGATATATTTATTCCTTGTACTCTTTATTTCTTTTTACTTATTGCTTCTCTTAATTAATTATTATGATTTATGTGCTAATTGTTATTATTTTTATAACTCTTATTCAGCTCATATTTTCCCACTTGGGAGCTTCTCTGTATCACACACTGTACACGCGAATTGTGCTTTGCATTTTTTTTAAAATCCTTTCAAAGCTCATTTAGAGAATTGACATGTGACCACGCGCCTTTTCACATAAGAATTTTTCAGTCTACTTACCCAATTCTTAAAAAACTCTTAGAAATTGATAAGTCTTGCATTGCATTATCCCTAGGAAATCTCGATACCCTTGGTTAGAGGTCATTAGTTTAACCTTGCCCAAAGTCTAAAGAGATTTACAATCTCGAAAAGGACATTATCATATCTATTTGCATTTTTATTTGAGAAATCAATATGTCTAAAATGTTGACTATTTGCTCCTTAGGTGGATGGGTAAAACTAACATTTCATTATGCAGGTTGTTAAGCACCTATTCGCGTCGTATAAGCAAAGAAGAGGCCGAAGATGGAAGAGCATTTCCATTTAGGCTATAGCTTTACCTTTTTGTAATCTTTATTTTCTTATCTTATTATGTAAACAAAGCAATAATTTATTTATGTATTTGGAATTTTAATGGAGCAAATGGAATGACACATTATGACATATTTGACTTTCAAAAATGCGCTAGGCCTACCTCTGGCACAAAAGAGGCCCCAAATTAGGAAGACGTGTTAATCTTTTATTTTCAATGTGAAGCGTATTAATGTGTTTCTTTCAGCTTTTATCTACAACCATGTCATGCTTGAATTTCTTTACTAATTTTATTTTTCTGTTTATCGTTTATCTTGATTAATCCCCTTCCTAAGGTTGATTTGTGCATAACCGTCCGCCATACCTTTCTCGCTGTCGATTCACCGAAGCAAGAGGGAAATGAACGATAGTAAGAGTTTAGCAGTTAGAATTGACACGGCCACTCCAAAATATTCCGCTAAAAGTTTGAAAAGGAGGTATCCACCCGAATGTAACGACCTGATTATAAGGATGGAGCAAAAGATTTTGGAGCTCCAAAAAGGCGAATTATCTTGAGCTCGTAATACAACCAATCTATCGGTCCCCCTGGAAACTTCATTAGAACAACAGACCGAGATTCATGCTTCTACCAAGCTTCATGTCACTTTTACATGTCTTCCTCCAGCATCTCATCAAGCCTCATATCCTCAAAACAATCCTAGTCATGCCTATTCGTTTCCTCAAAATCATATACAACATTCACATAATGCTTATGCAACTCCTTCGAATCAAGCCATACCACAAAAGTTTCATTACTTACCTCCTACAGTTACATCCAACGCGTCTTACGCTCCGAGAGATCATACCCTAAACCCCATTTATATCGAGACTGCTCCGGTCACTCATCACTTAGGAGAATCTGGATTCTCTGAGAAAGACAGTTTGATACAATCTATGGCTGAGGAACTCAAGAGGATGAACAACCGACTACAAAATATTGAAGGGGCCAACAGGATAGAAGGCCTAAGTTATGAAGATTTATGCATACATCCTGACGTCGAGCTACCGGTGGGATACAAACCTCCGAAGTTTGAAATGTTCAACGGCATTGGTGATCCGAAAGCCCACATGAGGATGTATTGCGACAAGTTGATTGGAGTAGGAAGAGATGAAAAAATTCTAATGAAGTTGTTCATGAGAAGTTTGTCTGGAGATTCCCTCAATTGGTACGTAGAGCAAAATCCGAGGAAATGGATTAATTGGACTTATACGGCTACAACTTTCATAGAGCAGTTCGGTTTCAATGCAGAGAATGCACCGGACTTACACTATATTCAGAACTTGAAAAGAAAGCCTACAGAGACATTCAGGGAATATGCAACCTGTTGGAGATCCGAGGCCGCCAGAGTGCGACCTCCAATGGAAGAAGTGCAAATGAAAGATATTTTTATGCGGAGTTTGGACCTGCAAGTGCATGATAGGTTGATGCTGGTAAGTGAGAAGAGCTTCGCCAAAATCATCAAGTTAGGTGAAAGGATTGAGGACGGTATCAAGAACGGTACCATTATCGATTTGGGAGCATTACAAGTAGCCAGCAAAACTTTGCAATCTGGTTGGACCACTGAGAACAAGAACGTGAAAGAGGTAAATGTCGTATCACCTATAGAAGGACCAAAAACTCCGTGGGGATACCAAACACCTCCACTCCAATACCAATTGCCTCCATACCATCACTCAATTTCGTTCTACAACACTACTACCTATCATGCGCAACCTGCTCATTTTCAGGCTCCTCCACCTGCGCTCCAAGGGCCATCAGTTTGTCAAAATCCATCGATTCAACAATCTCGCAAGCCCCCGAGACCCCGAGCAAGTTTATCTAAGCAGTATACTCCTTTGGATGAGCCCATAATCCGATTGTATGAGTGATTAAAGATTGCCGGCTATATCACTCCAATTCCCGCAATAGTGATGGATACCCATGCGAAATGGCTCAATTATGATAAGAGTCGCGACTATCATTCAGGGATGAGAGGACACACCACAGAAGAGTGTCGAGCTTTGAAAGACAAGATTCAAGCACTGATTAATGCCAAGGTGATACACCCAAGGTGAAAGTTGATGCCCATTTAAGATGAAGTCAAAAGCTATCCTCAATTTGATTTATTCCTTTATTCGAAGTTCTATTTGTAATCTGAACTACGTTGGACCTGATTCCCGTTTAAGAGGGATACGCAGGCGCCCTTATGGGGTTCGGTCTATATCTTAATAAAATTTTCTTTTCCTTTACCTTTACCAACTGGGGCAGAATTTTTTAGAGGACCTTAAAAATTCAATAGATCGAGCGTTTCTACGTAACTGGAGCAGAATTTTTGAGGGGACCTAAAAAATTCACAACTTTGTGTCGTTTGCAAAAAGGGTCTACGTTATGTTCTACACTGGGGCAAAAATTTTGAGAAGGATCTCATAATTTTCATCAAGGCTCGGTCAAACCAAGGAATTGATTTCCAAAAAGGACGTTTATGGAGAGACGTGATCATCAAGCTCATGAGATCGGGATAACAACAGACAAATAAAGGCACAAATCAGCCTTCCCCATTTTAATCTTATGATTTTTTTCTTTGGGCACAGGAGCAACAGGTACCAAATTTGCAATCATTCTATATATCATCTGGATTCATTATCAACTGCAAAGTTAAACTACTTGAAGTTTGTCCGCGAACGGGGTTAAGCGCTACCCTCTTAGTAAGTTACTCAAAGCTGAACGCTGTTTATTTGAAGCTAAGTATTAATACTTTGATTTTTGAAAAGGTTAAGCACTACCCTAAATATTTCAAGAGCTAAGCATTGTCCTACGGGTTAAGCACTACCCTAAATATTTCTTTTAAGGGCTAAGAATTGTCCTACGGGTTAAGCACTACCCTAAATATTTCTTTAAGGGCTAAGCATTGTCCTACAGGTTAAGAACTACCCTAAATATTTCTTTAAGGACCAAGCATTGTCCTATGGGTTAAACACTACCCTAACTATTTCTTTAAGGACTAAGCATTTTCCAATGGGTTAAGCACTACCCTCTGATTTTTAAAGGCTAAGCATTGCCTCTTAAATTTTGATCGGATTAAGCGCTTTCATTTCAAATTTATCCGAGCTAATCGTTAATTTTGTGAAATATTATCTCATGCTTATTGGCTAATCATTTTTATCTAGTATTTTAAACTTGCAGGCGACTCAAGTTACTCCCGTGATATCGAATCAAGCTACTATCATGCTCTTATATCGTTTTACCACTCTTATGTTAATCTCAAACTTTCAAGCTACTTTCAAGTTATTTTCCTTCTGAACCCTAAACCCTGAAAACCCTGAACCTTACTACTTTTAAGCTACTATTATTGTACTATTTTCATTCTTTGATTTCTGGATGGGTTAAGCACCACCCTCCAATTTTTCAAGGGCTACGCATTGTCCTATGGGTTAAGCACTACCCTCAATGTTTAAAGTGAAACATCGCGTTCTAATTTTGATCGGGTTAAACACTACCCTCTTAAATTTATTCGAGCTGGTCGTTACTTTTGAAAAATGGCATTGTTATGCTTATCGACCAATCTTTTATTCAATATTTTAAAAGTTTGCAGGCTACTATTGCATTATTCTTACAACATTAAATCAAGCTACTACTATGCTACTTTCAAGCGTTCAAGCTCCTGTCACATTTTTAAAGTCGTTGTTTTACTTCTGAGCTACTATTATTGTGTTACGTTCTTTTGATTTCTGGATGGGTTAAGCACCACCCTCCAAATTTTAAGGGCTAAGCATGGTCCTAGTGTTTGGCGTTGTTCGGGTTAAGCATTACCCTCTCAAAAGTTCTCCAAGCTACATCTTTATTTTCGCAAAATTTATTCTCAATAGTCTCTTCTCATCCATCATTTATCTATCTAGCTATTTTCAAGCCCTACTATTTTTCACCGCGCTTATAAGCACTTTTCGTTTTCCTTTAGTTGCAATCTTTTACGTTTCAAATTAGCTGTCACTCTGATATTACTGTATTTTGATACGAAAATACTAATTTTGTCTATCTCTCTCATCTTTCTATTCTCATTATTTCCTACTCTTTTCGTTCCTTATTCAAATCTTGCATTATCAATTTTCTTTAGGGATCTTGCACGTCCCTAAACTAGAACTACACACGGCCTGATTCTCGTGAAACCCGAGATATGTAGGCGACTTGAAATTGAAGTCTCGGTCGCGACATCTTCATCACTCCATTTTCTTTCATCTGGCCCCACCAAAATCTTTCTTTCGATCAGACAAAATTGGCTACTATGTCAACATTCTTTGCTCGACAATTCATTCTTCATTCCCGAGTAAAGAAGGGGTAGCTGTTGACACCCAATTTTGACTTCCCGATACCTTATTTAGGTTGTTATTTTACTAGTAAATATTTTAAATATTTTCACAGTCATAAATTATTTACTTAATTATTATTTACGTAGCCATGTTATCATTTTAATATTATGCTAAATGTCATTATTATTTTTGTTACATTCACAGGTACAAACTTTTCTTTATGTATTATTATTATTATTATTATTATTACTACTACTACTACTACTACTACCGCCACCTCATTCTTCACTTGTAGAATTATTTATTTATTTACTTTTAGTTACTTGCATTTATTCACTATTTTTTATAAATACTAGAGCAAAAATTTTAAAATTGGTGATGAATTATTTTTGACCACAAAATACATTTATTAATTTAATAATTTTATAGTAGTTACTAGTTTTATATTTTTTGGTATAATATTATCTTGAGCAAAAATTCAGTATTGAGCATAAGTTTTAAATTTAAAATTTTATCAATTCTTTTTTTTAAATTCTTCTATATTTTTTTCTTCTTTATATGGAACAATATAATTTTCATGGAAATCAGCCAAAATCTATTCCTTTCCTTTTTAAAAAAAAAATTAATTTGCCAAAATATCACCCTCAAAATGATTTTTTTCCTTTTCTTATTCCCCCTCCCCAACGTTCCTTTTTCTTTTTATTTCTTTTCTTCTTTATATTCTTTCAACAGACCTGAAAAAAAGAGAGAGCGACAAAAAGAAAATTTTTTCTCAGAGAAACATTTTTCCTTCAGCCCTTCTAAAAAGAGGCAGCAACACTCAAAAAGAAGAAGAAGAAGATGGTGTTTATATTCACGTCTTCGTCGTCGCACCAAAGAATCATCCAAAAATCTCATAGTCAAGACCCAAATCACAACTAAATCATCGTTCAAACTCCATTAACGCCTCCATAGAAGCACCATAGTTTCCTTGCTCTAAAACCGAACCTCCTCTACCTAAAACACCCACCATAATATCGGCCAAATACCATACTTTCGCTCATTTTCTCTTGGTTGAGGGTGAGGTTCCGTTCGAGGTTGTCGTCAAACTTTTCGAGCAAAGGTTCTGACTTTTTCTCTATTCCAAGTGTAATTGTTGTCCATTTAAGTTGTTGTACACAAAAGTTGGATGTTCTTATCAGTATTGTAGAAGGTTTTCTCTATTTAAGTAAGTCTTTAATTCTGTTCATTTTTCCTTTTAACGTTATGTGCTTATTTATGGATGAATTCTTATTTTAGTTTATTTGTATCTATGACTGATGATGTTTGATTTGGTTAAATATTATCTAAATCTCCAAAATGGTGTCATGAATTGATGGTAATTCACATTTGAGCTATGTGACTTTATTTGGTTTGGTACAAAATTGAATTAGGAATTCAATCTGGGCAAAAGTGTTTCGTGTTCCTGATTAATATTCATTTTGTGGCTTTCAGATTAATTAGATTTATTCACCCGTACTTTGCTCCTGGTTTCTTTTAGTTAGTCTTATATTATAATGATAAAGTTTTATTCATTTTACTTTTTACGTGATAGAATAATATGATGTGTTTAGATTAAGATATATTGCTAATCTATTAGTTGATTTAAAAGAATACAATTTTTTTTTTCAATCAGTGACTTGCTTAGATCTTTATGTGATTTGATGCCTCTCCATTAAAGTTTGGTTAGTTACTTAAAGTTATTTTACTTATAACTTAAGTTCCTATCATGCTTTGGGCCAAAATCTAATTAAAGCCTAATTAATTTAATCGTGAAAAAGTGAGATGGGATACAAATTTATTTTAAATTTTGTTGCTTGGTAAAAGAAGTTAAAAACTCTCTTGTTAAATCTTTTTCCTTCGTATGAGTTTATTTCGATTAAGAATCTCTATTACTTTAGTACTTTAATTTTTCTCTTAATGAATTAGAAGTTAAGAGCAGACATACTCTCACCTCTTTGAATGTTTTTAACATGTACATCGTAATGGAATATGTTGCTTGGAATTCAATCATGATGACTATCAAAGTCAACGCGTGAAGCAGAGCTCAAATGGAATCGTCGCCCCAAGAGGGGCATCAGGTATGTTTTCGGAAAATGATGAAATCGGCAGGCTAGCTGACTTCTTGTATGAAGTGCACATAACTGCTTTAAAAAAATAAAGCAACTCGTTACTCCCGTCCTTTCAAAAATTTTATATGTCATCTCTTTAAAAGTCTCAAAGACTTGACAACTTTAAATATTATGCTACATCATCGATATACTTTCATGCGATCTAAAAATTAAAATATATATGTACCTTAACTATACACGACTTTTTAAATACTTAAATATTTTATTCATTACTCTTATATATTTTTTAGAATTTTTATTGTCTCGTCTTAAGACGTTTAAAATGGTTGATCATACCAAAAGATAGAATAGATGAGAGTAACATCGCATTAGACCCATTTTTAGCCTTGTCACATCCTAATCCCACTCTCTTAAGTTTAACTATATAAATTGCTAATTTATTATTTATTTTAGTATTCTATTTGAAAATAATTATTTTGTCCATTACCCTTTAATTCTTTTAGTTTTTCTTACTTATTCGTATTAATCAATCACGTTAAATACTTTATTGAAAGCGAACAGGTACGTCTTCTCTTCTTCAATATTTGAACAAATATTTTTGAATTAAGTGTATTTATTTTTAATACTAAAATTTGCATGTTTAATCACTTAGCTATTTTTAGGCTTAATAATTCATTAACCTTATTTGCTCGCTTAGCAATTCCCCACATAATAATGAATCCGGAAGGGATCCACATTTGTGGAGCTCGAAAGGTGCCTAACACCTTCCTTTCGAGGTAACTTGAACCCTTACCCGACTCTGGTGACCTAGGCTAGTATAACAGACCCTTAGGTTAGTACGGTGCCCTAACGCACCTCAAATCGTTAGGTGGCGACTCTTCTCTTTAAATAACCCTTAAGAGTTGTCACGTGTCGAATCCCACTTTCCGCGAGGAAAATGGGGCCCGACAATATGCATCAGAAATAAATTAAAATATTTATTTGTGTATCAATCTATTATCAATTGATACATTTTAGTACGTTATCATTAATATGAAAACGATACTGTTCAACTAGTTGACTGTAACAAAAAAAAGAAAGGAGAAGAAACTGATATATTGTATCATTAGTACGAAAATGATATTATTCAAATATTTGGTTGTATAAAAAAATATTGTTACTCGTAGACGAATAGAGCTGCAATAATACTATTATAATATATTCAATGTATATATGTATCAGAAATAAACTAAAATAATTCTTTGTACATCAGTCTATTATTGATTGATATATTTTAGTATTGTATCATTAATATGAAAACGATATTGTTCAACTAGTTGGTTGTATCCAAAAAAAAGGAGAAGAGATTGATATATTGTATCATAAAATATGAAAACGATATTGTTCAAGTAGTTGTTTGTATAAAAAAAAATCATCATTACTTCCAGACGAACAAAACTACAAAATTTATTCTCGTGGGCATACGATCCCTTTGAAGTCCTTTAAATCAAACTCAACAGCCTCAAACGGTTATCTCCCTTTCAAATTAAGTCTGTAAATGTATCTCCATGGCTGAGAGAAAGAGAGAGAGAGAGAGAGAGAGAGATAGAGGGAGAGAGATATTAATCCATATTAGATAAAAAATATAACACCTCAGATTATTTGAGCAATAAATACGTACTTTTGAGGTAGGACTAAGTGTACCTAATAGGCTAAGCAAGAAATGTTATGAGATATTTGATTCACTCTATGATCACATTTAAGACTGAACGTCGATCAAGTTGTAGAACCAAATTCAGCAAAAGTTCTCGCAAAATTTCCTTCTTGAGATTTCCTAAAATTTAGGTCAAATTTCTCAAAAATTTTCTCCGAATATATAAGGCGTTAGGGGGTGTGCAACCTATCAAATTAAAGGTCTATGAGTCTAGTTTCCTGCGCATCAAACCGTTTGCTAATCCAGCTTTGGAGTAGAGAGATATTCGCATTTTTGCGATATCGCACAAGCAGGCACGTCACAAGGGATCTAAGGCGGTGGAGGGCTATAAAAAGCCCCTTGGTTGGTTGGTTGCCTTATTTTCTCATTTTCTAGAACTTTTCATGTCTATAACCTCTCTCAAGGTACTTCCACGGATTTTTAAGGGTTTTGAAGCTAGAAGCTATGGCTCAATACGATTTTGATGTTGGAAAGTCGAGAATCGCGTGTAACTTGTGTTTTGGTGCCTTTCTTCAGTGTTGTGGTGGCCGTCTCGTGAAGGTGCTATTTGGTAAGATTTCTTTTATATTTCCTTGGTTATCTAGGTTGTTTATAGGTGTGTTAACATCGGTAGGTTGTTGTCTCAGAGTTTCTACGTCGAATCCATATGAATCTTATGGGTTATGCCTCGTTTGTGTTGTCATCTTTGTTGAGTTTGTTAACTGTATTTTTGGAAGAATTTTGGACTGACTTTAGGAAGTAGGTTCGTGGTGTTGAAGGTTCAAGTTCTCTAGGTTTGAAGCTAAGGTATGTTAGGCTTGTCCCTCCCTTTCTCAGCATGAATTCCATAGCCGTTGTCGTCCGTGTTGACATGTGTGTTGGCTGTTTTGTGAAGGCTTATGTTATGTTATTATTGAAATTTTGTTCTGCTGTTTATATGATGATAAAGGCATGTATAAGATACTCATTTGGTTGGTGGCTCGGGATTGAATGTGGAGAATCGTAGTCATGGCAAATTATTAGACTTGTATCGAGAGGTCGTGTGTGAGGCATGTGGTTGTTGTAGCAAGTTATGGGCTGTTAGTGTGAATAAGATTAGGTGATGATATTGACAAGTGAATGAGGGATGATAGTGGTTAAGGTCGATGATTGCGATGATCTTTTGTTATATTCGAATCAGCAATCGTGTCGATGGCACGTGACGACCATGGTGAAACTTAGGCTGATTTGGCCATGTCCCTTGATGTTAGTGGTAAATAGTGTGTCTTGTGGGCTGTTTTTAAAGCTTGGGTATAGAATGATTTGGATGGTAATTCTTAGCTCGGCTAGTGACTCGTCGGTGGACGGATAGACGTGAAAGAATAGTACTATGTTATAATAGCCGGATTGTGGGGTTTGAGAGCCAATTATGGACTGTTTGAGCGTGTATTATTATTGTTGTTAATTGTATGTGTATTGTGTTTGAGTACTTGTGCCCTGTGGATACCTGTTGCACGAGAGTTGTTCTGGCTAGAGATTGAGCCCAAGGTGCCTCATAGCTTGTGGATACCTGATGCACTAGAGTGTTTCCGGCTGAGGGGTTGAGCCCAAGGAGTGAAATGACCTAATGGGTTGAGAATGATGTCCTCCGTAGTGTCGAGTTGAGACATAAGTCAAGAGTGATCCAGCATGTCTGAGCTATCCTGGGATCGCGATTGGTTCTTCCATATGAATAGAGCTATGCTAATTGTGCACAACTAAGAGAGGGTCTAATAGTGCTTGTTTGATGATGTTTACTAACTGGTATTTACTTTTGATTTGTTTGTCATCATAATGTGGTTATTATTTGTGTTATATATTATCTGATAGCAGTGGATGCTAGATGTTGGCTGGCGTTAGCTGAGGCCGTTGAGAGGTCTAAAGGCGATGACAGATGAGATGTGTCGGCTAGGTGTCGCTGTGTTGTTGTTTACTTTTGGGCTTGCCAAGCTTACGGGGGTCAGGTAGTTTCTATTTGTATGTTTGCTTGTACTTGCCAGGCTTATGGGGGCCAGGTAGGTTCTATGTGTTTACTTAAGTTGAGTTCTTCTTCTGCGATATCTGGTATATCTATTGATCTTTAATCTGAGTCTTCCAGTTGTTTCTGCCTTTCATGCTCGGTACATTATTATACTAACGCCCTAGTTAGGGCGCCGCATTCATGCCTGCAGATGATGGTGGCTTGTAGATTGAGTCCTTGATCACTGAGTGGAGTACCAGCTGAGTCGGTGCGCTCCAAGTCTTTTGGAGTTGCCAGAGGTTTGAGTTAAGGGTAGTTCGAGGCCCTTTCCCAATCATTTGATTACTATTACATTTATAGAGGCTCGTACACATTACTGTAGTGTTAGTATGTTGTTGTCGGTCAGGTGGGCCATGTTGTATAGTTGTTTTCCATTATGCAGCCTTGACGACCTATTGTATTTATTTTTGGTTGATCAGGCGAGCCAGCTTCTGCTATTGGCTATCGTCTTACTCTGATTTTATAGTTGTTGAGTTGTAGAACCTCATTGGTTCTGGCATGTTATAGTCAGTTTTGTGGCACAAGGTGCCAGTCATGCCCCTCCGGGTTTAGGGAGTGTGAAAAAAACTTTAAATAATTATAGATTTCGTGGGAATATTCTTTTTCTTTGATAGAGATAATTGAAAAAAATCTTGAGGGATTTGGAAGAGAAAAACTAGGGCAATTAATTTTGGATAGTTACAATGAGAGAAAAAATGGGAGTAATTGGGGAAAGAACGCCGTAAGTTGGAAAGAGAATATAGAAAATTTGATATAAAAGTAATTTGCTACTTTCTGTTATTATTTTGCTATTTTTTATAATTTTTTAATAAGTTTGCTAATTATTATAAATAGTTAGTTGAGTTTGCTTAGTTATATAATTTTTCCTAAATATATACAGACACATGCATGCACCTACATATATATGTATACATACTTAATGCATATAATATTAAGATAACAATCATAAAATAATAACGTTAGATTCTATAACAAGTTCAAAAAGATTATTTTGCTTATAATGCTAACAAACCTAAAAATTTGTGATAAAATATATAAAAAGATATTTATTCATCATAATAAAAAACTAGTGGACATATTATGATTCATATTTATAGGTTAAACTAGATAAAAGAATGCCGTAGCTATGCATGGGCCCAACGATTTTAAGTTTAAGATAATTTATTAATATAGTTGCTAATATAATTTTTTTTAAATTTTTTTATTTGTCAAAGCTAAAAGAAATTCTTAGTTCACTTTAATTTTTATGTAGTAGGTACCTAATAAAAATTTAAATACTTTTTTCATGATTTAAAAAAATAACATTATGCCAATTTTTAATTTTTTTCGTTATATTATAATATTCATGTTTTTTAACTTTAAAACTCCGAATCTGGAATCATAAAGGCAGCTAATACATTCACTTTTTTCCTTTTTCCCCATATATTACTTGCTTATTAAATGAATTTTTATTTTTAATGATTCTTTGCTGCTCTACCTTGCTTTAGGATTGATCAGAGCTCCTTTCTCGTCTTCTCTGAGCGACTGAAATCAGATTGGATATTACTGTCGGTGGGGTTTGTACAATCTGTTCGGAAAGAAGGGAAAAGAATCTTGGGGGTCTCTTCTTCGACTTCAGGGAGTTTAATCTCTTCGGCGACGTATTCAACTTCTAGATTTTCAGACTGGTCAATCGAAACCCTAGGAGGCCTAAGTTCGGTTCTTCTATCTTTTCAAACACTGGCATCACAACCCCTTTTTAACGGAGGTTTCTTCTTTGGCGCTTCCTTCTCCGGCGACTTCTCTGCGCTTCTACGGCGACCTCTGCATTTTCTTTGTTGGTTTGTTCTTAGAGCATATTACTTTTTTATACGTACTCTTGATTAAGTTGCTTTTGGTTCACTAAAGTATTTTTGCTTGCCTTTGGTTTCGTATTTAGCCCTGAATTCTATCTGTAGATGTTATTTCTATTTCATACATTAGTGGTATTAGGTTGCGGCGATGGTTTAAGGTCGGGTCCTCGGTTGAGGGTGGGAGCCGGGGGGGGGGGGGGGAGGGGGGAGGGGGGGTCAGGGGACGGCAGGGGTGTTAAGGAAGTCACTAGGTTGAGAGTTGGATCATGGAACATAGGGACTTTGAATAAATGAATAAATAAATAAATAATGAGCTCTGTTTAAATCTGTAAGAAAACCGTTGAAAATCTGGGTAAGAGTTTTATTTACTCCAAGGGGAAGGTGTTAGGCACCCCTCGAAGCCTATCCAAAGATAGTCCTTAAATTTAGTCTAAGATGCGCTAGGTAGAATATTTATTCAATTGTTACATGCTAAAAAAGTATTAAAGTAAGTGATAAAAACAGGTTAAAGTGATATGAAAATAATTTGAAATTGAAAAACGTATGAGGTATATAAAATATACATATGATATACATAAAATATATGTGTGTGATATATAGGGTACCTGGGATATACATGTATTAATAAGTAGTAGTTAGGATAAGGTGAGAAAAATGTAGTAAAATAATTTAAATTAATTTGTAGCAAAATATGTATGAGGTATGTAGAAATTATAAGTAATATACGTGTATATATAAAAATGATATATAAAGATATAAGATGTATGTAATGTGGGAAATGACATATTAAAGTAGTTGTGAAATAGTGTCCATGTAGTATATATATAGAGAGTATATAATAAAATATATATGAGATAAGACATATATCTAAGCGAATATATGAGTGATTAAATGACTTGTAAATATATATATATGTATATGTATAAAATAGTGTATTTAGTATATGTGTATGTGGAGATAAGTTATATATGAGAGAAATTAATCCATGATATGTAGATAAAAAATAATTAGGGTTATAGCTATATATATATAAAATAATATACCTTATACTTGATTAGAAGAAAATTTCAAAATTGGCCAAGTTGGTGGTCTTTTATGAAAAGCAATGGTATGGGCCAAACGTGGGCTGACTTTTCTGAAAACAAATTAGTCTTGAAAAAGACTGGGCCAACAACCCCTTTTAATGAAATCATCAAATTATTAATTACTTTCAAGTCTAATATAAAAATATTTCTGCTGATTTTAATCTCTCATTCTTTTATATATATATATGAAAGACATGAAGATGATTAGAAAAAAATAAAAAATAAAATCATGACATCTCATATGAAGCACATTTCGAATTTTTGAGAAAAAGAATTCATTTTATTCTTTGAAAATTAATTATTTTACATCACTTGATTTTTTTATAAAACAAAGAAAGTTAAATATCAAAAGGGGAGAGGATGGACTATTTGCTAATTCCCGTAAACTTGTATATAAACACACAAAGCGCATATACAGTGAGCAAATAATATCAACAACAATATATATAAAAGAAGTTGCAAGGAAGAAAGCTAAGAATTGTTGGCTCTTTTCAATAGGCCAATTCCTATTACTTAAATCCGAGAGACGCGGGGATCCTAGTAGCTGTTTGTCCATGTGCGTTGGGTGAGATTGAGTTTCAAAAGGAAAACTCTCAGCTCCAGTTGATGCCATGAAAAAGAAAAGAGAAAAAGATATTAGAGACCACTCGACTAATCAAGAAAATATATGAAGAAAAGAGCTAACTCAACGAATAACTTTCAAACTAGTTAGCTTATGTAATAGTTGAAAAAATCTCTAAAAACGATAGCTTTCAAAAATCAAAGAGGGATGTTAATTATTCTTAGGCAAATAATATCTTTTTAGTTATTTCTATTTCCCCAAAAGTTAGTTAAGATAGTAGGGCCTACTATAAGATAAGTTTAAAAATTCAAGTCTCAAACAAACAAAGAGTCCTTCAATACTTTAAATAAGCCACCATTTGTTTCAAGGGAGGAAAGGACTTGCAACTAGAAACTAAATTAATTTGAAAGTAAAATTATTGAAGCCCAAACAATTAAAAGTAATGAAGATCAAGAATGTAAACTCAAAATGAACTCAAGGAAAAGAAAGACTATATTAACTACTTTTTTAAATACTAATTACTATTAGTTAAGTCTAAACATGTGTAAACGCTCGACAATCTAAAAGAACACTTCCTCAAATCAAATCTTCAAACAAGAAAGAAAAAATGATTTCAAAGTTTGTTCCACGTGCTTCATTCTTGCCACTTTTTTTACCAAGTGTTTAACTTAAGCTTTCATTCAATAATCCAAGAGGCTATTAGTCATTTAAGGATAGAAACAGATATTACAATCATTCATACCAAATAAGATAAGACTCATCCCAATTCTTTGGCTAATTGTTCATGGTAAGCAAACTAAATTTGTACAATATTTAACCATATAAGAAATTTACCAAGTGATGTTTAACTTGACAAAGAATCCTATACTTGTTCAAGTCACATTCAAGAATTTAGTTCAAGTTGTTCTTAACTCTATTGTCATATTAAAACGTCCAGATAAGTAATACAATAAAGATCTCAAAGCACAATGGTGATCCTACTCTAAAACTCGTAAAACCACTTCATGCTAAGTTAACAATTGGAAAACTATATTCAAGCGCATAATTAATCAAAACAGTTGTTGCTATGCCAATGTTCAAATCAACATCGCAATGGTCTTAACTAGACAAACTCATAATTTGAACCTCAAACCGATATAGAAATAATTAAACAACTACTAAGATCTCTAAACTTCCAAAATTAAACACTACAATAGTATTAATACGGATAGCTAATCCATACCTACAACTTCAAACTTCATAAAGTTTGTTTCAAACTAATTGAAGATTGCAAAAACTCTTCAATCGTACAATCTAATATACATAAAGCCGAAAAACCCGGAACCGTTTTACTTAACATTCTTTTAATTATATCCAGTGAACAACAATGTGCCATATTCCAAACAAAATCAACAAACTCTAAAGCTAAACATAATGCAATAAACCGGGAGGAATGTTACCTTATGTTGTGCAGCAATTGAGGTCGGAGGCTGTCAAGTTTCTAACTAGTAACTCTTAATGCGAGTAAACAAAGGGTAGATAAATTCAGTAAGACGGTAGATGAGAAAAATAGAAGCACAAAAGTGAGAAAAATTAGCAATATGTTTGTGCGGTTCCAGTTTACCGCTCTCTTTTTTTTTCGGGCTTTTTCAATCATTTTTTTCTTTCAAAAGTCCGTATGTTTTTCCCAGTGAATTTGAGTGAGTTTTTCTACCTCACTGACTTCTCCTTTTATAGGAGAAGACAGGAGTTATGAAAATTAGAAAAAAAAAACTTAAGGGATTCAAAATTTGAATCCTTGATGGGACGAGTTGTGTAAGAAAAGAGGGAAGAAATCAGAAAGAGTTGAAGAAAAACAAAAGGGATCTAACTTACCTCTTCTAACTGTTGAAATATTTGTTCACGCCAAAGGGACATGGGGGCAGCAAGAATTTCGGGTCTTTAGGGGTCGAAGTGACAAGGATCGAGAGGGGGGAGGGGTTAGGCGGGTTTGGGTGTACGGGGGTCACGGGTTACCAGTTCGCGGGTTTGATTTGCGAGGGGGGCTGGTTTGGTGGCATCCGGTCAGTGGGAAGACGGCTGGGCGACGGGTTACTGGCGGAGGGAGGCTGGGACGTGGTGGTGGGTTTGAGAGAGAAAGGGGAACAACGAGGATGGTGGTGGCATCACAGGGAAGAGGGAGGGAGAGATTAGGGGTGTTTTTTTTTTTTTTGGTATTTGGACGGGTCAGTTTAGATAAAATGGATTTGGGGCAGATAAAATTAATTTGGACCGTCTGATCTAATGATTGAACAGTTAGGAACAAAGAAGATAAAATAAATACATAAATAAATAACTGATATATAAATAAATAAATAAAAAATAAATAAATGATACATATATAATATAATATAATAAATTAATATATAATATTAAAGAGTGGAAAGAAAATAAATGAATAAGTAAATAAATAAATAAAGGCCGTAGGATTAAATAGAAGGATGAGATTTAAGAAAAGAAACACAATCTTTGTGTTTGCCTACGTGGCGCGCTTGATTAGCTGAAATTAGGTGGCATGGATTGAGAAAATATGCAGATTTTGGCTCAATTTATGGATAAAATTGTAATATAAAATAAAGTTAATTTATTTCAATTTTAGCCACTTTCTTAATAAAATTGCATTAATTGTAAAAAGTTAAAATCATTTAAATAGTAAAATCATCTTATTCTCGAAATATAAATAAAAATCAAGATGCATTATTAATTGATTAATTAAATTAAGCTTTCGAACTTAAATAAAATAAAATATCTATTTACTGAAATGGGTCATTTTAGTACATAAATTATAACTGACTTAAAATTAATAATCTAAAATACGTACTTAAATAAAATATTTGATTTTGAAAAGAAAAGTACGACAACATATTTAAATATGTGTATACACATACATGTGTATTGAAAATATTTTTTAAAGAAATCTACATATATGTTTCTTTTTAATCTTTTTTCAAATAAAAATAGCAAGATATTATCCAAAAATAGTTAAAAAATATTTTCAACAATTAAAATATTTATTTTATTTTATTTAAAATGACTTATGGCAATGGTGCTTTGCATTTGAAATAGTGCATTGTGGTGCGCTTGAAAGAAATAAAACAAAAAAAAAATAATGATAATGTAGTGTATTTACAAGCAATTATGCAGAGTATTTGAAGGTAATTGTGTCGAATCTTTGAAAGCGATTAAAAGCCACATGCAATGTGACACAGAGCATTTGAAAGCAATGGTGCAGTGTAGTGCCGAATGTTTTTGAAATAAATCGAAAGCTATGTGTGATGCATTGTAAAGTCATGTGCGATGCATGTGCAGTACAGAGCATCTTTGAAATAAATTGAAAGGCAGGTGCGGTGCGTTGTAGAGTTTTTGAAAGCAATGTGCAGAGCATATATAGAGTATTTGAAAAAACTGGAGCATGTGCAATGTATATGCAGAGTATTTGAGAAATTAAAGCATGTACAATGCATATGCAGAGTATTCGAAAGTAGCATGCAGTGAGGTGCAGAACATTTGAAATAATTTGAAAGCCAGGTGATGCATTACAAAGTATTTGAAGAAATTAAAGCCATGTGCAGTGCATATGTAGAACATTTTAAAACATTTGAAAGCAACGTGAAGTGTATTTGCAAAGCTCTTGAAGGAAATTGAAAGTGATTTGTAGTGCATTTGAGGTATTCACGCATTTGGTAGTTTTTACAAATTTCAAAGTCGTAGATTCTGAAAATTATTTTATTCTGAGAGGCATAATTTTCTCATAAATACTATAAGAAACTCAAACCGTTTCACGCCTAATTCAGGCAAAGTTGTAAATATTTTTCACTTTTCGGCTTCTACAATTTCGAAAATCCTTTGACTCTGGCTTGTGAGTTTGATATTCCTCACCAAGCAATACCTTAATCGCTGCTTAGAGGTAGTTCCCCATCATGCTATGTTTCTTGTGTTGCATGTATTGTTATTCCTACCAAGTCTTGATAGAATTGTTAGCAAATAAAAATAAAACATGAAATGTAGCATTTCTTATGATAGATACTATAAGAATGATATATCCATTCTGAATCAGTGCTCCAAATACCATTAGCCGAATGTGCTACATTTCCTTGAATCTTAAAGAGATGGTTCAAATTATGTTCCTGCAAATTCTAACATACTAAGTAGAAATGTTAGCAAAAATACTTAGCTTGACTCCTGTTTTTTTTAATTAGAAAATTTAAATGATAGCATGCAATACTTAATTGAAAATGACGCCTTTGCTTTGGCGGGATTAATGATAAATGCAAATTACTATAAAAGTTTAAACATGACGCAATTCCCTTTAGACCATGAATGATACCTTTAGACGATGTCTTTAGGCTATGACGTCATAGGGTCATGATACACAAAAGTAATATCCTTAGGCCATGAAATGGTGTCTTAGGCAATGAAGATGATGCCTTAAGATATGACATCATAGGGTCATGATACACAAAAGTAATATCCTTAGGCCATGAAATGGTGTCTTAGGCAATGAAGATGACGCCTTAAGACTATGATGCCTTTGGATAATGATATGCAAAAATAAAGTCCTTGGGCAATGAAATGATGTCTTTGGTCCATGAAAATGATGCCTTCAGATAATGACTCCCTTAGTGTCCTACTGCGGGGCCGGACGAGCCCAATTTTCCCTATTTAAGGGCGAATGAATGCAATATGTCCCATTAGAGGGAGGATGAATGCAGTATGTCCTATTAGAGGGCCGATGAATGCAATATGTCCCATTATAGGGTGGATGAATACTATATTTCCTTTTAAAGGGCGAACAAACTCGATATATCGTATTTTAGGGTGAATGAACCCAAAATATCCTATTTTAGGGTGGACGAACCTGAAATATCCTATTTTAGGGTGGACGAACTCGAAATATCCTATTTTGGAGTGGACAAACCCAAAGTGTCCTATTTTAGGATGGACGAACCTGAAGTATTCTATTTTAGGCTGGACGAGCCCAAAATATCCTATTTTAGGGTGGACGAACCCATGTCCTATTTTAGGGTGGACGAACCCGGAGTATTCTATTTTAAGGTGGATGAATCCATATCCTATTTTAGGGTGGACGAACCCATGTCCTATTTGAGGGTGGACGAACCCAAAGTGTCCTATTTTAGAGTGGAGGAACCCAAAATGTATGATGCAAACTTACAAGTTCGAATATTCATGCGGTGCCGAGAACTTGATGTGATGCCTGATTCATAGTAGCTAATATTCATGATGTGAGACAGAGCTTGATTCAGTGCATTGATAGTAATGAATATTCATAATGCAGTGGAGAGCCCGACGTGGTGTCTTTGCAATAGCAAACATTCATGGTGTGATGCCAATAACTTGAGGATCTTTCACTTTGTCAAAATGTTGTTATGAATAGATTTCCTGCATTCAAATGAGTTTTGAAATCTATCGTATGGATTTTGCACTATCCCTTGCTTCATTTGAATCTCGTGTTGTCTTTCTTGGTGCTGAGCTTTGATCTAGCATGCGCTTTCGTTCAAGAATGACACTAATTGGCCTCTGCATTACTCAAAGAAAACTCATTAGTATAAAAGAAATTGGTTGCCTTGCATTGAACCTTGAAGTTTTGGCTTTGAATCTGTATTTCTCATTGCTTAAGGTGTTGCGGAAATATTTGATTATGCGAATATAACTTGTGATTTTAGCATTTGTCTTTGTCGAATAAATAATAGACAATCCGCGAAGCTGCCTCAGTTTGGGCTGTGGGAGGAATGAAAATTTTTATTATGTTAAAACTGAACCCAGAATGGGCGCCTACGTATCCCGCTACCAACGGGAATCAGGTCGGAAGTAATTCATTATAAAAGTCTAGAAAAGGATTGCAAAATAGTAGCTACTCCAAAAGGAGAGAAGATGGAGAATGATATTCTCAAGTTGCAATATAATGTGCTTGTCAATCCTCTTGACTTGTTGCACGCTTTCTCTTCAAATGTCTTGGTACCAACTTAGATGGGTCCCCCTTAACAAAGATTGTGCTTGTGCTTGCAATATCACCATTGTTGGTTGGAGGCTCTTGCTGTAGCCTTATCTTGCTACTTTCAATCATGTTTTGAATCTTGAATCTCAGCGCAGGACAATTTTCAGTTTCATATCCTTGAATGTTTGAGTGATAAGCGCAACTCTTGAATAGATCAAAGTTTGAAAATGGATGCTTAGGTATGAATCCTATTTTTGGTTGAAAAAGCCCCTTACTTCTCAACCTCTCAAATATATTTGCCAGTGGCTCATCTAGAGTAGTGAAGGAGAAAGATTTCATCTTCTTCTATTGTCGAGAGCGAGATTGTGCTTGGTAAAACTATTGCTGGCATCCATGCTGAAAATTTTACTTGTGACGAGGCTGGAGAGGCACATCATAAGGGTCGGATGGAATGAGATTGCAAAAGTTGATGATTTTGATAGTATTGTGGTGGGTGAATGACTATGCATAGTCATTCAAGCTGAATTATTTTCGCCTTACAGATTTCGCAATATCTTCGGTTGGAAGATCTGTGATCAACTTGTGCTTTTGAATTATCTACAATTCTTCCTCCTTGGCTGCCACTTTATATTTCCTTACCAATACGAATTAGATCAGAGAAGTTACGGGCAAAATTCTGAGCAACTTATCATTATATAAGCCTTGTTGAATTTGAATGAAGGCAGAGATTAATTCTTCCTCAGGCACTGGAGGATGTATTTTTGAAGCTTCTAACCTCCATCGTGTGGCATATTCTTGAAAAGACTCATGCAACATTTTTCTTACTTTGAGCAAATCGGTCATGTGCGGATCTCTTCCGTTATTGAACTTGTATTTCTTTACAAAGTCGCGAACCATATCTTCCCACGTATGTCATTTGCTAAAGTCTTGCTTGGTGTACCAAGTGAGTGCCAATCCTGATAAGATTTGAATGAATAGTCTCATTCGTATAGCTTCATCACATCCAATTCAAATTATCCTGCTACAATATTCCTTTAGATGAGCGAGGGGATCTCCTTCCACGCTAAAAGTGTTAAACTTCGGTAGATTGTACCCTGATGGAAGCTCAGCATTTGGATGCACACATAAATCTTCATACTTCAGACTCTGGTAACCTTTTAACTGCAACTCTTCATCAATGACTTTCCTTAGTCTATGCAGTTCTTTATCCAAATCCTTATGGCTAGTTGACCGGATCTCTTTTCCATGTCTAGCCAATTGACAAATCGCTAGTTGGTTGTGCTTATTTTCCTCGACAGGAAACACAACTGTGGGAGGATCGATATTTGGCATCATGGTAACCTGAAAATTATTGAAACTGGTAGTGTATACTGAAGACACTTGCGGAGAGATCATATAGGTAGGAGTTGGGCAAGGAGATATAGTTAAACAAATATTTTTGGTTGAGTTGGAAGTTGTGGTAGTAGTAGGAAGGTGGCCGAAGGTATTTCCTAGATTGACCAAAACATTTCTTCGAACCACATTTTCCTCACTATCATTATTTTGTGCTTGCACCAATCCAATACCATCATTGAATGCTTCAAATCTGTCTGCCATTATAACTTCGTCCTTAATGCAGATTTGCAGCCAAAAAGACGTTCAATGCTAGGCAACCTCTAAAGAGAAAATAAAACTTTATGAACAGATAATAAGGTGCTAGTGCATGAGAATATATAAATAAATCAAATAAACAAGATACAAAATAATAGATTAGTCCTTCATTTTCTTAAGTAGGAGATCTAAACTAGAAGAGGTGGCTTAAGCCGTAGAAGGAGGGGACGAGAATGTCTTATTAGCTAGCTGGCTCTAACGCACGAGATTCGACAAAAGAGAAGTAAACTGATTTGGATTCATGCTCCTTCTTTGGAAAATATTAAAATATTATAAAAATAAGATCGAGCCTTGTATAGACTACCTATGTATCCTGTATCTGACAGGAAATTAGGTCAAACATAGTTTCGATTACATGTAAATGGGATATTAAATTTTTTTATCCTAATGTGACCAAGTCCCTATATGGGCTGCCTACGTATTTGCCAAGGAATTCAAGTCAATCGTAGTTTGCCTTACATGAAAAGAAATTTAAAAACATACAAAGAGATTGATCATTTAGCTAACCAAAGTATATAATTGTTCCCAAAAAGATGCAACCTAAAAACTGACTATCTTGCTCCATACTTTCTAAATGCAGTTTATTAACGAGGTCCCACCATATTCCTAACAATCTTTCTTAATGAAATCATTCTTGGTGCTTTGTTTGTCTATATCATAAGTGCTTGTAGCAGATACAGAGAAGGATAAGTTTGGTGCAACAAATCTTGGTCCAACAGTCGCTTGGCCATGAGGAGGAACTTGATTAGAAAATTATGGATAAATTGCTTGATTATGACTTGGCATTGCCATGATGACTGTAGGTTGATACAAATAAGATGAGCACGAGCCATTGGTCTCTGAATGTTTCTACCATTATTTAATAGCTTTTGGATCTCTTCTTTCAAACAATGGCATTCGTCAGTAGTATGACCTAACATGCCTGAATGAAGGGCACATTGCTTGGATGGGTTAAAAGAATGAGAAGAAACTTTGCTAGGCTTTGGTCGCAAGATTCCGGATGACCTCAACCGTTTGAATATGATTGAAATTGGTTCTCACAAAGGGGTGAAAGTTTGAGATTTTCTTGTTTTGAGCATTATTGGAGGAGCGTTCGACGTTTCAGTGATAATCTCTTTCCTTTACCCCAGAAGGGCCTACGAATAGACCCGGGAGTTGAAGTTGAAAAACTGTAGAAAACCTAAAACTTGCACCAGTATGACTCGAGGTACGAGTCGTGGTGAGGACCTACGACTCGTGACATGAGTCGTGATGAAATAAAGAGCCTGAGGTTGTGTCACGGGTAGTCCTACGAACAATGGTGAGAAGGTACGACTCGTGGTTAGGAGTCGTGATAAATATCTCAGTGGTGCCAATAGTGAGTCGTCTCGGGTCATGGTACGACTCGTAGAATGTAGCAACGAGTCATGGTGAGGGGTTATGGTTAAGTCGTAGTGGTTTAGGTGGATGGTACCACAGTTGACAGTACGACACATAGGATGGTGGTACGAGTCGTGGTACACCAGTCGTGGCCAAATTCAGAAAGTTGGGAAAAAGGATGAATTGACCACAAGAGGTAACCACGAGTCGTGACTTGGTGGTACGACTCGTGGTCGGGGCCAAACTGCTTTTCAGGAAAATTTTAGTAAGGGAAATTTTGACTTTTCTACCCGTTTGAGCCCTAAACCACGTCGTTTTGAGGTCAAACATGGTCTTTAAGGGATGAAAACTCTTGTTAAGTTTATTTTAGCAATTACAAGTGTTAGATAAGGGGAGCAGGAAGGGTTTCAAGCCATTTTCTTCAAGTTCTTCAAGCTTTCACTTAGGGTTTTTCAAGGGAGTAGGAAATCGCGAAATTTTTAGGTATGTGGGGTTCTGAATGGGTAGTTTAGTCCCAACTTGAATTTCTCCCCAACTTGTATGTTTAAGTGACCAAAACTTTATGGGTCCTTATCAAGTTTCATAATTTCTTAAAGTTTGAAATGAGCCTATAGTAGCATGTCGAATTTGTGAAATTTCAGATTTTATAAGGCTAATTTTATTTGTTTATTCTATATTTCATGACTTAAATCTCTAAAAGTGCGGATACCCAATCATGGGGAATTATTTAGTGAAGTTCATGGTAAAGATGATTCCGAAAGCATGAACGAATTTCTCTAAAATTTTTAAGCATGTCTTCAAGTTTGATTTCTCATGCTAGCATGATCATTTTCTTATGATTTTAAACATGGCAAGTATGTTTGAAAATATGGGCAATGCCCACATGTCGCTTATGAATTATACTATGATTTTGGCCGATTCACAGGCCCAATTCCATGGCTAGTATTACGAATTCTCAAGCATGATATGATTCTCACGATTTAACTAGCCATGCATGTCATGTATGAATTTCTATGAGCACGTTGCATGTTTTGGGAGTAGTACTTAACACCGAGTAGATTCAGGGCCTAGGTTACGCCCCAACCCTCAAAACTACGTGCCACCGTAGGAGTATGTTTGGGACCTCCTCAGTGACTGTCCCCTATGTCCTACGAGGCCTTCATGAGCGATATCACGCATTTCATGGTTCATACCCTTGGCAAGGTATGAACGGCCTCCCGACTAGGGGTACAAGTCCGACTTAATGTGTGCTCATGTGAAGTATGTCGGTTGTAGAAATCTCCCATTGTTCCTCATGATTTTGAAATGTGCATGATTATGTTATTTTGGCTCAAGTTACGATTTATGAAATGTTTTCTCCGCATGTTATGACTTGATGGGTTTATGGATATTTTATTGAAATATTGAGCCTTACGATATACTTATGATTTCAGTTTTATGATCATGATGTACCCACTGCTATAACTTTTATGTTTTAAGCATTGCTTTGCATACCTTACATAGTTAGTACTTTTCGAGTACTGACCCATATATTTTCAGGATCTGGTTCGCGGGTTCATCATCATTCTTAGCTTGCGCTCAGCTTCGCTCAGTCTTTAGTGGTGAGTCCTCATGATTTGAGAGGTTCATGTTTAGACTTGTTTACTCGTCTTATGTTTCTAGATTTTTTAGGTTAGTTGGGTTCTTGTCCCTTCAACCAGTCTTTTATGATTAGAGGCTTTCAGACTTATGTGTAGTATTCAGTCGTTTATGTTCGGATCTTGCATCATTATTTTCTTTATCTCTCATGATATGATTTTCAGTTAGATTACGATTCATGAGTTAAGTTTTCCGCTGTATATGAATGAATTAGTGTTATGCTCACGCCATGGGTTGACTTGGGGTCTCTCGGGACTCCTTTCCCGTGTCTACGATCCGGGTGTACTCTCGTGTCGTGACAAACTTGGTATTAGAGCCCGGTTAAGAGGTGTCCTAGGGAGTCTGAAAGCCGTGTTAGTAGAGTCTTTTTCATGGGTGTGAAGCGCGCCACACTTATGACGAAGAGGCTACTAAACGTTTTAGGAAATTTTCTCTTCTTTCATGATCTGCGTCATGCGGTCAAAATCTCTCCATCCTTCTAATTCGTGCGTTTCGTGATTGCAAAAAATTTATGG
The DNA here is from genome assembly GCA_035772735.1 of Datura wrightii. NCBI lineage: Eukaryota > Viridiplantae > Streptophyta > Magnoliopsida > Solanales > Solanaceae > Datura > Datura wrightii. Next base: position 107,952,175 of record JASDFA010000020.1, on the reverse strand, counting down.
CCCCCCGAAGGATAATTAGAAGGAGGAACAGAAATGATGAAGGCCACGGGGTTGGCAATGATGATGGGCTCAGCAAGCCCCACCTGTTCAGGAGCCCCAGACACCCGAGCCAGCGGCCCATGCCGAGTTTAGAGCGGCTATTCAAATGCTGGCGCATGCCTTGACTGCTCAGGTCAACCAGTAGGCTGTTTCCCCTGTTCCTCAGAACGGTAATGCAGCGGCGACCCGGATTAAAGACTTTTTGAGGATTAACCCTCCCGCGTTCAAGGGACAAATGTGGACGAGGATCCACACGAATTCATCAAAGGGATTTTGAAGGTCAATCAGGTCATGGGAGTGACAACTGAGGAAATGCTGATTTGGCCTCTTATTAGCTGAAGGAGGTCGCTTACATTTGGTTCAAGCAATGAAGGGATAGAAGGGAAGCGGGAGTAAGCCCTATCAGCTGGGATGAGTTCCGCATAGCCTTTTTCGACAGGTTCTTCCCTCGTGAGATGAGGGAACTGAAAGCAACTGAGTTTGTCAACCTTAAAAGGAAAGATGATTGCTGGAATATTAACTTGAGTTTACTCGCCTATCGAAATATGCCCCGGAGTTAGTGATGGACCAAAGGGCGCGGGTGAGCAAGTTCGTGCAAGGAGTAGCTTAGTATTTGGATAAAGACTGCAGAATAGGCATGCTACATCAGGATTTGGACTATCCACGGATAGTCCTCTATGCTCAACAGATTGAAGAAGCTCATATGAGGCAGAGATAGGCCAAGAGGGCCAGAACTGATAGCCACAGGTTCTCCCAGCCTAAGGCAAGGGGTGAATTTCACCAGTAGTCCCAGCACAGGTCCACTGCACCAGCACCATCTTCAGCTAGTACTTCATCCAGGCCACAGGATAGTCAGAGGAGCAGGGCCTCAGGTTCGAGGAGTTGAAACAACATGCGTACAGAGCGCACGTTCCCATCTTGTGCTACTTGTGGCAAGAAACACCCAGGGAAATGTTTGGTGGGCTTAGGCGCTTGTTTCGGGTGTGGCAAACATGGAAAATTTGATTTAAGTTTTAAATTAGTTTAAGTTAGTCCATATTTTGACTTTTTATTGATTCCTTTCAAAAGAGGACACAGGCTCAGGGATTGCCTCGCAGCAAGGGCAGGGGGTAGTGGAGCCCGCACTTTAGCAGCCAGTTCAGCCTTCCCAGTAGCACGTCAGACTCATCAGGGTGCTCCGACTGGCTCAGCTGGCGGCCAACGCCAGAACCTATTTTATGCACTAGGCTCTCGACAGGAGCAGGAGACTTTTCCTGATGTGGTTATGGGTATGTTGCGAGTTTATCATATTGATGCTTATGCTTTATTAGATTTGGGGGGCACATTATCTTTTGTGACACCTTACATTGCTAGTCACTTTGGAGTCAGTCCTGAAATCTTGTCTGAACCATTTTCTGTCTCTAACCCGGTTGGAGATTCAGTCGTAGCGAGGTGGGTATATAGAGGTTGCCCTATTACAGTATTACATAAGGTTACCTCCGCAGACTTAGTAGAATTGGCTATGACTGATTTTGACATCATCTTAGGCGTGGATTGGTTGTTTGCATGTTATGCTTCTTCAACTGTAGAACTTGGGCGGTGGAGTTTCGGTTCCCTAGTGAACCGATTTTAGAATGGAGGGGTGGTTCAGCGGTACTTGTAGGTTGCTTTATCTCCTATATCAAAGCCAGAAAGATGATTTCCAAGGGCTGTATTTACCACTTGGTTAGGGTTAAGGATGTCACGTCCGAGACCCTGACCATTCAGTCAGTCCCTGTGGTGTGTGAATATCCTGAGGTACTTCCAGATGATTTACCAGGTGTTCCTCCCGAGAGGGAGATTGATTTTAAGATTGATCTATTGCCTGAAACGCAACCCATATCAATCCCTCCTTACTGTATTGCCCCAGTAGAACTAAAAGAGTTAAAGGAGCAGTTGAAGGATCTGCTAGATAAGGGTTTCATTAGATCGAATAAGTCCCCATGCGGTGCCCCAGTGTTGTTCGTCCGGAAGAAAGATGGTTCCCTGTGGATGTGTATTGACTATAGACAGTTGAACAAGGTCACCATCAAGAATAGATATCCCTTACCTAGGATTGATGACTTATTCGATTAGCTTCAGGGTGCCAAATACTTCTCCAAGATAGATCTTAAGTCCGGGTATCACCAGCTCAGGGTTCGGGAGAACGACATCCCAAAGACCGCTTTTAGAACCTGGTATGACCATTATGAATCATTGTTATGTCTTTTGGACTAACCAATTCCCCTGCAGCTTTTATGGATTTGATGAGCAGGGTATTTAAGGCATACTTGGATATGTTCATGATCGTGTTCATTGACGACATATTAATATACTCCTGGAGCGAGGACGAGCATGCTGCACACCTGAGGGTAGCACTCCAAACCCTCAAAGACAACCAGCTATACGCCAAGTTCAGCAAATGTGAATTCTGGCTGAAAGCAGTTGCATTCTTGGGGCATGTAGTGTCAAGCGAAGGTATAAGAGTGGACTCCCAGAAAATAGAGGCAGTAAAGAACTGGCCCAGACCGGTAAACCCTTCGGAGATCAGGAGCTTTTTGGGCTTAGAAGGTTACTATCGGAGGTTCGTGGAAGGTTTCTCGTCCATTGTAGCCCCATTGACGAGATTGACTCAGAAAAAGGTGAAGTTCCAATGGTCGGAGGCTTATGAGAAGAGCTTCCAGGAATTGAAAGCTAGACTCACTTCAGCACCGGTGTTGACTTTACCAGAGGGTACCGATGGCTCCATAGTATATTGTGATGCTTCGAGGGTTGGACTGGGATATGTATTGATGCAACACGGGAAAGTCATGGCATATGCTTCCAGGCAGTTAAAAACTCATGAGAAGAATTACCCGATCCATGATCTTGAGTTGGCTGCGGCGGTATTTGCTTTGAAGATATGGCAACACTACTTGTATGGGGTTCATGTAGATGTATTCGCAGACCACAAGAGTTTACAATATGCGTTCACACAGAAGGAGCTAAATCTTTGACAACGAAGGTAGTTGGAGCTACTCAAGGACTACGACATGAGTGTCTTTTACCACTCGGGTAAGGCCAACGTGGTAGCAGACGCCCTTAGTATACTTTCTATGGGAAGTCTGTCACATGTGAGTGAAGACAGGAAGGAGCTGGTAAAGGAGGTACATCGACTTGCATGGTTGGGAGTTAGACTAGTCGGCTCGACCGATAGTGGGGTAGTAGTTCAGAATGGGTCAGAGTCATCCTTGGTAACCGAGGTAAAGGCTAAGCAAGATGAAGACCCAATATTGGTAAAGTTTAAACAAGCCACTCAAAGTCAGAAAGTAGAAGTCTTCTCCAAAGGGGGAGATGGTGTGCTTCGGTACCAGGGTCGCTTATGTGTTCTGAAAGTGGGTGATTTGAGGAGTCGGATGTTGCATGAGGCTAAAAGATCCAAATATTCTATCCATCCAGGTGCCACCAAAATGTATCATGCCTTGCGGTAAATCTACTATTGGAATGGCATGAAGAGGGATATTGCAGAATTTGTAGCCAAGTGTTCGAATTGCCAACAGGTGAAAGTCAAGCATCAGAGACCGGGGGTGTACTTCAAGACATCAACATTCTTACTTGGAAGTGGGAAGAGATCAACATGGACTTTGTAGTAGGTTTGCCCCGCACTCATAGACAATATGACTCCATTTGGGTTGTGGTGGACAGGTTGACCGAGGCTGCTCATTTCCTACCAGTCAAAACCACCGATTTAGCAGAAGATTATGCAAATTTATACACCCGAGAGTTGGTAAGACTACACGGAGTGCCCTTGTCCATTATATCAGATAGAGGTACCCAGTTTACCTCTCAGTTCTGGAGATTTTTTCAAAAGGGACTTGGCACCCAGGTCAAGCTTAGCACGACATTCCATTCGCAAATAGATTGTTAGGTGGAGCGGACTATCCAGACTCTCGAGGACATGTTGAGAGCTTGTATGATCGACTTCAAGGGTAGTTGGGACGAGCATTTTCCTCTTATTGAGTTTGCTTACAACAATAGCTATCACTCCATCATACAAATGACACCGTTCAAAGCTCTTTACGGGCGACGTTGTAGGTCGCCTATTAGGTGGTTTGAAGTAGGTGAGACTACGTTAGCGGGACCCGATTCAGTCCATGAGGCCATGGAGAAAGTTCAGGTGATAAGGGAAAGGCTTAAAACGGTTCAAAGTCGCCAAAAGTCTTATGCAGATGTGAGGAGAAGGGAGCTTGAGTTCGAGCTCGATGATTGGGTGTTTTTGAAGGTATCTCCCATGAAGGGAGTAATGAGATTCGAAAAGAAAGGGAAACTCAGCCCCTGCTATATATAGGATCGTGAGATGAGTGGGTAAGGTAGCTTATGAGCTAGAATTACCTTCAAAGTTGGCTTCAGTTCATCCCGTATTTCATGTATCGCTCTTGAGAAAGTGCATGGAAGATCCAACCTTAGTGGTGCTGGTGGAAAGTGTTGGCATGAAGGATAGCCTCAGTTACGAAGAACTTCCTGTTGAAATCTTGGATCATCAGGTTCGAAGGCTGAGAAACAAGGAAGTAGCTTCAGTAAAGGTGTTATGGAGAAACCAACATGTTGAGAGAGCTACATGGGAAGCTGAAACGGATATGATGGCTAGATATCCCCACCTGTTCCCTACCGGCCCAGTTTCAGTTTGAGGTATCAGCTTTAGCCCTAGACCTCTAATTAGTTTTTCATGTTCTGTTCATTCCTGCAAGTTTGTTTTATGATATGATGTATGTATGTGATGTCTGAATTCAGCCCCGCTATGTAGTTCTTTTCGAGGTAGTCGTTCTGTCAGTTTACAGCTTGAATGTCAATGATTAGCATCTATATTGTTATACCCCGTAGGATTCCCGGCACCTAGATGACCTATTCGCACGTTGGTTAAGCATATTTGAAGGCCATACGTGCTATAGAAAGGCCCGGGAAAAAGATCGGATGAGAAACCTATCGAACCATCGCGGAAGGAGCCGAGGCAGAGCCCCTCCGCGATGGCAGCGTGTCACGGAGGTGAAGCCTCCGCATTGGCTCCATGACATGTTGGCCTTGTCCAGGCCCAAGTATATAAAGCCCCACTTCGATTTTAAATCATATAAACTTATAAATTTCCAGTGAAACAGAGAGGAAACATCAGAGAAGAGAAAAGAACGAAGGGGGTAATATAATTTTCATCCGATTACGCTGCTAAACGTTGTCCAAACTCAAATTAACCCCAGATACTGAGGTACTTAGCAACAGAGAGCATTCCTACGGATTTAGTTTCGTGAAATACGGCTGACGAATCGTCGAGCTACCGAGCTAAGGTAAGTAGAATTGCTCAAAACTAGTGTCTATGTGTTTCTAGCGGTGAAGTGAATATTTCTCCCTTCTGGACCTCTGAAAAATAGCGAGTTTTCGACCGTCTTTCGATAAGCCTAAGTTTAGGCTATAAATTATATCGAAAGTGACGTTGCTCTTTAAAATAAAGCTGTATTTAGTATTAATTGACATATTTATGAATGCAGTTGGGAGAAAATAGTTGAATTACCGGCCGAGCCTCATCCGACAGCCGGATAGTTCGAGGATAAGGTATGTAAAGCTAGTTCCTCGGCAAGTTAGTAAATCTCGGTATAGTAAAGTAATTTAAAGACCAGTAGAATGTTCAGAAGTCATGTGTTACGTTTATTACAAATGTTGGTACGATATTAAGAGCATCAGGTTATAATTAGCACGAAACTTGCTAGCACGATATAGATTCTAATACAAGCGTTAGGAACTGCACAACATGCTCAGTATATGATGTAGTACAAAATGTTAGGATATTATCGTATTCAGTTGAAACCTAGTAGAGCAATGTAATATCTGTGAGGCATTTCAGGAGTAGATTGATAGGTTAAAATGAGGTTTAGGAAGCATATTAGAAATAGCAAATCATGTTGCCATAGAAACTCAGTATACAGCGTGGTATTCAGTAGAAAGACTATATTTTGTTCAGCATCAGACTCAGTACAGTATGGCAGAAGATTATATTTATACATACATACTATTATCAATCTCAGCATGTGTTGAGTACGTACATATTACTATTACTAGCTCAGCATATAATATGTACAAATACTTTACTACTATTAGCTTCAGTATATGGGATATGCAGATAGTATTACTAGTTGAGACCTCTGAATTGTCTTGGGTTGGATTACCTAGCATCCATGACCGCCCCAGGGTTGATAGCTGTATCGAATCGTCCACCAGAGGACGAGGATACGTCGCTCTACGGAGTGGCATGCCGTCCCACAGGGGACGAAGATGGGATGTCAGTTTTCCCCATATTGTGCCTTGATCGGCCCTTACACACCCTTGTCGAGCGGATACGCCCGGGTGTTGATTCAGGAGTCCTCCGGACTCAGATGCAGTTATAGTCAGGGGCTCAGCGAGCCCAAGTGCATACCCAGGGGACCGGCAGGATGCTTATAGCTATTATAGGAGATGGGATGACCGGGGTAGGGGTATAGATTCTGTGCTGGTTGTACCTCCCGGCTTATGGGGGCCGGGTAAGGTTTGTGTGTGCTATGTTATGTTATGTTATGCCATGTTACATTAGATATGAGTAGATCGGTAGTAGAACGATACGTCTCCAGGTATGACTCCTACTCCTTCCAGTATAATTAAGAGTAGGTATGATTTACTTTATCAGACAGTTAATCTATTCCTTCCTATTTCAGTTTCATCAGTTGTATTGTTGTTTTCAGATATTTCTTTCAGTTATTGCTTTACATACTCAGTACCAGCGGTACTGACGCCCGGTGGGGCACTGCATTACTTGCCTGCAGGTACTCATAGACGAGCAGGCGATCCGTCGTGATTCCGGTCAGCGATTGAGTATTCAGCTCCCGTCATCCGGAGACTGAATCCCAGAGGTGTATTTCGTTTTCTTTGTTGTACAGTACGGGTAGGTCGGGGCCCTGTCCCAATCATTTCTATTGCTATTCCTAGAGGCTTGCAGTCTGTATATATTTCCCTGTTGTCAGTTGAGCAAGTCGTGTGAGGCCGTGCAGTTGTATAGCTGTTAGTACTTTTATCTCTTTTATGTTGGCTGTGTGGGGCCATAGTTTGACAGTAGTGGTGACCTTGCCGGTCACGTAGCTTTCCAGTATTTCATTGTTGAGTTACAGATAACTGACAGCATGGCGGCCCGTCGGCCCGCATAGGTTTCCCTATATTGAATGTGTTCTGGTTAGCTGACAGTACAGGTACAGGTGGCTATAGGCCAGTTGGCCGGAGGCTGTATTTACAGCCGTTATATAGCCAGTTTGTTTCTTGGAATAGAGCCCGGGGCCAGCCAAAGCACCAAACGTGCTTAGGCTGGACCATCTAGCAGTCCAGAGCCTAGCAGGCACCAGGTGCTCGTCATACCCCCCAAGGTGGGGTGTGACAAACTTGGTATCAGAGCAGGTCGTATCCCAGGGAGTCTGCAAGCCGTGCTAAGTAGAGTCCTGTCCATGGATGTGTTGTGCACCACATACTATGGGTAGGAAGCTGCAAGGCATGATAGGATGGTTGTCTTTTATTCTTATTCAGTCGTGCTGTAGAGCGGTACAATATAGGGTTGAGTCCCTAAAAGCTTACTGTATATTTTGGTTACAGATAATGTCAGAACAACGACATCCTATCACAGGCCGGAGTTTAGATATTGCAGCAGGGGAAGGCACCAGCAGGATGCCTCACCCTCGTTTAGAGAATGCCCGATCAGAGGGAACTACAGAGGCATCGTCCCAGCCTTCTTAGCAGTCTCCACCACATCAGGAGCCACTTGGGGCGACACTACCGCCAGCAGTCCCCATACCGACACCTTCCGACCAGGAGGTTAGGAGTGCTGTAGTTATGTTAGCACAAATGATGGCTGCTCAGCGTCAGCCGATGCCGTCTACAGTTGCGGAGCCGTCAAGAGGGCCCGGTAGTTCGAGGGTCCGAGAGTTCTTGGCTTTGAATCCCCCACAGTTCACAGGTACGGACTGGACAGAGGACCCTCAGGATTTTCTGGATCAAATGCAGAGAATTTTCAGGGTTATGCATGCCACGCCTACAGAATCAGTTGAGTTGGCAGCATTCCAGTTACAGGACATCGCCGTATTGTGGTATGAAAGCTAGGAAAGGTCCCGAGGGAGAGATGTTTCCCCACCGACCTGGTCCAGCTTCTCAGGAGCCTTTCTAGATCACTATTTGCCGCGGGAGACTCGACAGGCCCGGGTAGACCAGTTCCTACATCTGGAGTAGGGGGCCATGAGTGTTCGGGAATACTCCTTGCGGTTTGATTCTTTGGCTCGATATGCACCGGCCTTTGTTGATACCATGGCATCTAGAGTACACCGCTTTATCATGGGGTTGAATCCAGAATATGTTGAGACTTGTATTACGGCTACACTGCGAGAGGACATGGACATTGCTCGAGTTCAGGCATTCGCCCAGAATATTGAGGGCATCAGACAGCGGCATCGGGAGATCAGAAGGGCTAATTAGGAACAGCGTCGCCGCGACAGGCCAGTTGAGTTACAGAGGGAGGCTCAGGGAGGACCCATGCCACGATTGTTAGATAGGCCGCCCAGGCCCCCGCCTCCGCCACAGCCGCAGGGGGTAGATTCAGCCGTAGGGGGCAGTCAGAGATTGGTAGAGGCTCGCAGATGGCAGATTCACCATTACAGAGGAGGGCGGAGCAGAGTAGGTATACTCTACCGCTCTGCCCTATATGCAGTCGATGCCATCCTGGAGCATGCAGATATGGCTCCACCGCATGTTATAATTGTGGCCAAGAAGGCCATCTGATGAAAGATTTCCCAGCTAAAGGTCGAGAGGACCGGGATAGACAGGATTGGGCATCTACAGGGTCACGAGCCACAACATCCTCGGCAGGGTGCAGGCCCTCAGTTTCAGTAGGCAGGGGTCGGGGCAGATCAGAGGCCTCCAGTACGGGTGCGGGTCCAAGTCGCACATATGCTTTACCAGGGAGGCAAGATTCAGAAGCGTCACCTGATGTTGTGACAGGTATGCTAACTATCTGCTCATACCCTGCTTATGTATTGATTGATCCAGGGTCCACTTTGTCCTACATTACTCCATTTGTGGCATGAAAGTTCAATATTGCACCAGAATTATTACAGCAGCCCTTTTCGGTATCCACACCCGTCGGTGACTCGATCGTGGCTAGCCGAATTTACCGGGGATGTACGGTAGAGGTTGCTGATCGTCAGACCACAGTAGATCTGGTCGAGCTAGAAATGATAGACTTCGACGCCATAATGGGTATGGATTGGCTAGTGCCGTGCTTTGCTAATGTTGAATGTTGGACCAAGACGGTCCGATTCCACTTTTCGGGAGAAGCAGTGCGGGAGTGGAAGGGCAGCACCGCTACGCCAAAAGGTAGGTTTATTTCCTACCTTCAGGCGAGGAAATTGATATCTAAGGGGTGTATTTACCACCTGGTCAGAGTTCAGGATGTCCGAGCAGAATCTCCGACACTCCAGTCTGTTCCGGTAGTGAACGAGTTTTCTGATGTGTTTCTTGATGAGTTACCTGGTATTCCCCCAGAAAGGGAAATAGACTTTGCTATTGATTTACTACTAGGCACTCAGCCGATATCGATTCCTCCCTATCGTATGGCTCCTGCAGAACCCAGAGAATTAAAGGAGCAGCTGAAAGACCTATTGGATAAAGGCTTTATCAGGCCTAGTACTTCTCCGTGGGGTGCGCCAGTTCTGTTTGTAAGAAAGAAGGATGGCTCACTCCGTATGTGCATAGATTACCGACAACTGAACAAAGTTACAGTAAAGAACAAGTACCCACTTCCCAGAATTGATGACTTATTTGATCAGTTGCAGGGAGCCAGATACTTTTCTAAGATTGACTTGCGGTCCGGATATCACCAGTTTCGAGTACGTGAGAGAGATATTCCTAAGACAGTGTTCAGGACCCGATATGGACATTTTGAATTTCTAGTCATGTCCTTCGGGTTAACGAATGCCCCGGCAGTCTTCATGGACCTGATGAACAGTATTTTCAGACCTTTCCTGGACTTGTTCGTGATAGTATTCATTGATGATATTCTGGTGTATTCTCGCTCTGAAGCAGATCACCGGACTCATTTGCGGACAGTGCTCCAGATCCTCAAGGACCGCCAGTTGTATGCTAAATTTTCTAAGTGTGAATTCTGGCTTAACTCAGTGGCCTTTTTAGGGCATATCGTGTCGGATGCTGGTATACAGGTAGACAAGCAGAAAATAGAAGCAGTTAAGTCATGGCCTAGGCCTACCACTCCGATTGAGGTTCGCAATTTCCTGGGTTTAGCAGGATATTATCGGAGATTTGTTGAAGGATTCTCCACAATAGCAGCCCCTCTGACAAAGCTAACACAGAAAGCAGCGAAATTTCAGTGGACGGAGGCATGTGAGCAGAGTTTTCAAGAGTTGAAAGGTAGACTGACCTCCGCCCCAGTATTAGCATTGCCAGAGGGAACAGATGGGTACGCAGTGTATTGCGATGCTTCAGGTTTGGGACTGGGTTATGTGTTGATGCAGCATGGCAGAGTAATTGCTTATGCTTCCAGACAGCTGAGGAAACATGAAAAGAACTATCTGACCCATGACCTGGAATTGGCCGCAGTGATCCACGCCCTAAAAATTTGGAGGCATTATCTGTATGGCGTCCACGTAGACATCTTTACAGATCATAAAAGCCTGCAGTATATTTTCACACAGAGGGAGTTAAATCTGCGGCAGCGTCGCTGGTTAGAATTGTTGAAAGATTATGATGTGAATATTCTCTATCACCCGGGAAAAGCTAATGTAGTGGCAGATGCCCTGAGCCGTAAGTCAATGGGGAGTCTGGCGTATTTACGACCTGAGAAGCGAGAGTTAGCCAAGGAAATTCATCAGCTAGCTGGTTTAGCCGTTCGGGTAATGGAAACAGAAAATAGTAGAGCAGTAATTCAGAATTCTGCTGTGTCATCATTAGTTACGGAGGTAAAAGAACGACAGTACGAGGACCCTGATCTAGTCCAGCTCAGAGATAGAGTTCAGAAAGGTAAGGAGTCAGATTTCCAAATGACTGAGAATGATGTGCTACGCTGTAAGGGCCGCCTCTATGTCCCGAATGTTTCAGGGCTTCGCAGGCAGATCATGCATGAGGCACATTACGCTCGCTATTCCCTTCATCCAGGAGCAACAAAAATGTACCGCGGCATCAGAGACATCTACTGGTGGCCAGGTATGAAAGCTGAAATAGCTGAATTTGTATCTAGATGTCCTAACTATCAGCAGGTGAAAGCGGAGCACCAGAAGCCGGGCGGTTTGACGCAAGATATAACGGTGCCTACGTGGAAATGGGAAATGATAAACATGGATTTTGTAACAGGGTTACCCCGTACCAGACGCAGAAATGATTCCATTTGGGTAATAGTTGACAGGCTGACAAAATCAGCTCATTTCCTGCCAGTAAAGGCTACCTTCTCGGCTGAGGACTATGCCGAATTATATATCAGAGAAATAGTTAGATTGCATGGAGTGCCGGTATCCATCATTTTAGATAGGGGAGCACAGTTTACAGCTAGATTCTGGCAGTCGTTCCAGAGGGGTTTGGGAACACAGATTAATTTGAGCACAACATTCCACCCTCAGACAGATGGGCAGGCTGAGCGGACTATCCAAACGCTCGAAGATATGCTACGAGCGTGTGTGCTAGATTTTGGGGGTAGCTGGGATGAGCATCTTTCATTGATTGAATTTGCTTATAATAACAGTTATCATTCAGCTATCCAGATGGCGCCCTTTGAAGCATTATATGGGCGAAAATGTGGATCGCCGGTGGGCTGGTTTGAAGTGGGGGAATCAGTATTGATTGGGCCAGACATCATTCGACAATCAGAGGAGAATGTAAAGCTTATCAGAGAACGCCTGCTGACTGCTCAGAGCCGCCAGAAGTCTTATGCAGATATGCGGCGCAGAAATCTAGAATTTGTGGTAAATGACTGGGTATATCTGAAAGTGTCTCCGATGAAAGGGGTGATGAGATTTGGAAAGAAAGGCAAGCTTAGCCCGAGATTCATTGGGCCATATCAGATTCGGCGAAGAATAGGCCGAGTTGCATACGAATTGAACTTGCCTCCGGAGTTAGCATCTGTTCACCCAGTATTCCATGTCTCTATGTTGAGGAAGTTCGTAGGGGACCCTTCTACAGTAGTTCCCGTTTAGGATGTCCAGGTCACAGAAGAGTTAGCATATGAAGAAGTTCCAGTAGCTATTTTAGACAGACAGATTCGCAGGTTGAGGACTAAAGATGTTGCGTCTGTCAAAGTATTGTGGCGTAACAGGAACCGTGAGAAAATGACGTGGGAAACTGAAGAAGATATGAAAGCTAGATACCCTCACCTATTCCAGGCCTAGTCAGGCGACAGGTATGTACGTATTATTGCTTATGTAGTATCTTATGGTTGTATATGTATAAGTGAGAAAGATTGATACTTAGCCATCCAGTGAATCTTAAAGTATTGTGTACAGTACCTGTATTGGACTTTTCTGCATTTCAGGTTTTTGGTATAGTCCATATTACAGGGGAGACTCTAGCAAAATTTTTCTAAACAAGTAAGTTAAGTAGCCCTCTAGATAGCAGTATATATTCGAGGACGAATGTTCTTAAGGGGGGGAGAATGTTATACCCCGTAGGATTCCCGACACCTAGATGACCTATTCGCACGTTGGTTAAGCATATTTGAAGGCCATACGTGCTAGAGAAAGGCCCGGGAAAAAGATCGGATGAGAAACCTATCGAACCATCGCGGAAGGAGCCGAGGCAGAGCCCCTCCGCGATGGCAGCGTGTCACGGAGGTGAAGCCTCCGCGTTGGCTCCATGACACGTTGGCCTTGTCCAGGCCCAAGTATATAAAGCCCCACTTCGGTTTTAAATCATATAAACTTATAAATTTCCAGTGAAACAGAGAGGAAACATCAGAGAAGAGAAAAGAACGAAGGGGGTAATATAATTTTCATCCGATTACGCTGCTAAACGTTGTCCAAACTCAAATTAACCCCAGATACTGAGGTATTTAGCAGCAGAGAGCATTCCTACGGATTTAGTTTCGTGAAATACGGCCGACGAATCGTCGAGCTACCGAGCTAAGGTAAGTAGAATTGCTCCAAACTAGTGTCTATGTGTTTCTAGCGGTGAAGTGAATATTTCTCCCTTCTGGACCTCTGAAAAATAGCGAGTTTTCGACCGTCTTTCGATAAGCCTAAGTTTAGGCTATAAATTATATCGAAAGTGACGTTGCTCTTTAAAATAAAGCTGTATTTAGTATTAATTGACATATTTATGAATGCAGTTGGGAGAAAATAGTTGAAGTACCGGCTGAGCCTCGTCCGACAGCCGGATAGTTCGAGGATAAGGTATGTAAAGCTAGTTCCTCGGCAAGTTAGTAAATCTCGGTATAGTAAAGTAATTTAAAGACCAGTAGAATGTTCAGAAGTCATGTGTTACGTTTATTACAAATGTTGGTACGATATTAAGAGCATCAGGTTATAATTAGCACGAAACTTGCTAGCACGATATAGATTCTAATACAAGCGTTAGGAACTGCACAGCATGCTCAGTATATGATGTAGTACAAAATGTTAAGATATTATCGTATTCAGTTGAAACCTAGTAGAGCAATGTAATATCTGTGAGGCATTTCAGGAGCAGATTGATAGGTTAAAATGAGGTTTAGGAAGCATATTAGAAATAGCAAATCATGTTGCCATAGAAACTCAGTATACAGCGTGGTATTCAGCAGAAAGACTATATTTTGTTCAGCATCAGACTCAGTACAGTATGGCAGAAGATTATATTTATACATACATACTATTATCAGTCTCAGCATGTGTTGAGTACGTACATATTACTATTACTAGCTCAGCATATAGTATGTACAAATACTTTACTACTATTAGCTTCAGTATATGGGATATGCAGATAGTATTACTAGTTGAGACCTCTGAATTGTCTTGGGTTGGATTACCTAGCATCCATGACCGCCCCAGGGTTGATAGCTGTATCGAATCGTCCACCAGAGGACGAGGATATGTCGCTCTACGGAGTGGCATGTCGTCTCACAGGGGACGAAGATGGGATGCCAGTTTTCCCCATATTGTGCCTTGATCGGCCCTTACACACCCCTGTCGAGTGGATACGCCCGGGTGTTGATTCAGGAGTCCTCCGGACTCAGATGCAGTTATAGTCAGGGGCTCAGCGAGCCCAAGTGCATACCCAGGGGCCCGACAGGATGCTTATAGCTATTATAGGAGATGGGATGATGGGGTAGGGGTATAGATTCTGTGCTGGTTGTACCTCCCGGCTTATGGGGGCCGGGTAAGGTTTGTGTGTGCTATGTTATGTTATGTTATGCCATGTTACATTAGATATGAGTAGATCGGTAGTAGAACGATACGTCTCCAGGTATGACTCCTACTCCTTCCAGTATAATTAAGAGTAGGTATGATTTACTTTATCAGACAGTTAATCTATTCCTTCCTATTTCAGTTTCATCAGTTGTATTGTTGTTTTCAGATATTTCTTTCAGTTATTGCTTTACATACTCAGTACCAGCGGTACTGACGCCCGGTGGGGCGCTGCATTACTTGCCTGCAGGTACTCATAGATGAGCAGGCGATCCGTCGTGATTCCGGTCAGCGATTAAGTATTCAGCTCCCGTCATCCGGAGACTGAATCCCAGAGGTGTATTTCATTTTCTTTGTTGTACAGTACGAGTAGGTCGGGGCCCTGTCCCGATCATTTCTATTGCTATTCCTAGAGGCTTGCAGTCTGTATATATTTCCCTGTTGTCAGTTGAGCCGGTCGTGTGAGGCCGTGCAGTTGTATAGCTGTTAGTACTTTTATCTCTTTTATGTTGGCCGTGTGGGGCCATAGTTTGACAGTAGTGGTGACCTTGCCGGTCACGTAGCTTTCCAGTATTTCATTGTTGAGTTACAGATAACTAGACAGCATGGCGGCCCGTCGGCCCGCATAGGTTTCCCTATATTGAATGTGTTCTGGTTAGCTGACAGTACAGGTACAGGTGGCTATAGGCCAGTTGGCCGGAGACTGTATTTACAGCCGTTATATAGCTAGTTTGTTTCTTGGAATAGAGCTCGGGGCCAGCCAAAGCACCAGACGTGCTTAGGCTGGACCATCTAGCAGTCCAGAGCCTAGCAGGCACCAGGTGCTCGTCATACCCCCCAAGGTGGGGTGTGACATATATATAGTATGTTTCTATTTGCTGCTTGTTACCCTACATTTGAGGATGAATATTCCCAAGGGGGAGATGTTATAACACCCCGGAAGGGCCTACGAATAAACCCGGGAGATGAAGTTGAAAAACTACAGAAAACCTTGAACTTGCACTAGTACGACTCGAGGTACAAGTCGTGGTGAGGACCTACGACTCGTGACACGAGTCATGATGAAATCAGAAGCTTGAGGTTTTGTCACGGGTAGTCCTATGAACCGTGGTGAGAAGGTATGACTCGTGGTTAGGAGTCATGATGAATATCTCAGTGGTGCCAACAGTGAGTCGTCACGGGTCATGGTACGACTCGTAGGATGTAGTAACGAGTCGTGGTTAAGTCATAGTGGTTTGGGTGGATGGTACCATGGTTGACAGTACGACCCGTAGGATGGTAGTACGAGTCGTGGTATACCAGTCGTGGCCAAATTCAGAAAGTTGGGAAAAAGGATGAAGCGACCACGAGTTGTGACTTAGTGTACGACTCGTGGTTGGGGCCAGAACTGCTTTTTAGGAAAATTTCACTAAGGGCAATTTCAACTTTTCTACGTTTTTGAGCCCTAAACCACGTCATTTTGAGGTCAAACAGGGTCTTTAAGGGATGAAAACTCTTGTTAAGTTCATTTTAACAATTACAAGTGTTAGAGAAGGGGAGTAGGAAGGGTTTCAAGCCATTTTCTTCAAGTTCTTCAAGCTTTCACTTAGGGTTCTTCAAGCGAGTAGGAAACCGCAAAATTTCTAGGTATGTGGGGTTTTGAATGGGTAGTTTAGTCCCTACCTATGCCCAATTTCTCCCCAACTTGTATGTTTAAGTGAGCAAAACTTTATGGGTCTTTATCAAGTTTCATGATTTCTTAAAGTTTGAAATAAGCCTATAGTAGCATGTCGAATTTGTGAAATTTCAAATTTTATTAGGCTGATTTTATTTGTTTATTCTATATTTCATGACTTAAATCTCTAAAAGTGCGGATACCCAATCATGGGGAATTATTTAGTGAAGTTCATGGTAAAGATGATTCCGAAAGCATGAACGAATTTCTCTAAAATTTTTAAGCATGTCTTCAAGTTTGATTTCTCATGCTAGCATGATCATTTTCTTATGATTTTAAACATGGCAAGTATGTTTGAAAATATGGGCAATGCCCACATGTCGCTTATGAATTATACTATGATTTTGGCCGATTCACAGGCCCAATTCCATGGCTAGTATTACGAATTCTCAAGCATGATATGATTCTCACGATTTAACTAGCCATGCATGTCATGTATGAATTTCTATGAGCACATTGCATGTTTTGGGAGTAGTACTTAACACCGAGTAGATTCAGGGCCTAGGTTACGCCCCAAACCTCAAAACTACGTGCCACCGTAGGAGTATGTTTGGGACCTCCTCAGTGACTGTCCTCTATGCCCTATCGGGCCTTCATGAGTGATATCACGCCTTACATGTTTCATACCCTTGGCAAGGTATGAACGGCCTCCCGACTAGGGGTACAAGTCAGACTTAATGTGTGCTCATGTGAAGTATGTCGGTTGTAGAAATCTCCCATTATTCCTCATGATTTTTAAATATGTATGATTATGTTATTTTGGTTCACGTTATGATTTATGAAATGTTTTCTCCGCATGTTATGACTTGATGGGTTTATGGATGTTTTATTGAAATATTGAGCCTTACGATATACTTATGATTTAAGTTTTATGATTATGATGTCCCCACTCCTACAACTTTTATGTTTTAAGCATTACTTTGCATACCTAACATAGTCAGTACTTTTTGAGTACTAACCCATATATTTTTAGGATCTGGTTTGCGGGTTCAACATCATTCTTAGCTTACGCTCAGCTTTGCTCAGTCTTTAGTGGTGAATCCTCATGATTCGAGGGGTTCATGTTTAGGCTTGTTTACTTGTCTTATGTTTCCAGATTGTTTGGGTTAGTTGGGGTCTTGTCCCTTCAACCTGTCTTTTATGATTAGAGGCTTTCATACTTATGTGTAGTATTTAGCTGTTTATGTTCGGATCTTGCATCGTTGTTTCCTTTATCTCTCATGATATGATTTTCTGTTAGTTTACAATTTATGAGTTAAGTTTTCCACTGTATATGAATGAATTAGTGTTATGCTCACGCCATGGGTTGACTTGGGGTCTCTCTGGACTCCTTGTTCCGTGTCTACGATCCGGGTGTACTCTCGGGTCATGACAAACTTGATATTAGAGCCAGGTTCAGAGGTGTCCTAAGGAGTCTGAAAGACGCGTTAGGTAGAGTCTTTTCATGGGTGTGAAGCACGCCACACTTATGACGAAGAGGCTACTAAACATTTTAGGAAATGTTCTCTTCTTTCATGATCTGCGTTGTGCGGACAA
This sequence comes from Datura wrightii, assembly GCA_035772735.1. Taxonomy (NCBI): domain Eukaryota; kingdom Viridiplantae; phylum Streptophyta; class Magnoliopsida; order Solanales; family Solanaceae; genus Datura; species Datura wrightii. Next base: position 107,934,478 of record JASDFA010000020.1, on the reverse strand, counting down.
AATCTCTCCATCCTTCTAATTCGTGCGTTTCGCAATTGCAGAAAATTTATGGCTCCCCTAAGGATAATTAGAAGGAGGAACATAAATGATGAAGGCCACGGGGATGGCAATGATGATGGGCGTCAGCAAGCCCCACCTATTCAGGAGCCCCAGGCACCCGAGCCAGCGGCCCATGCCGAGTTTAGAGCGTCTATTCAAATGCTGGCACATGCCTTGATTGCTCAGGTCAACCAGCAGGCTGTTGCCCCTGTTCCTCAGAACGGCAATGCAGCGGCGGCCCAGATCAGAGACATTTTGAGGATGAACCCTTTCGAGTTCACAGGGACAAAGGTGGACGAGGATCCACATGAATTCATCGAAGGGATTTTGAAGGCCACTCAGGTCATGGGAGTGACAAGTGAGGAATATGCTGATTTGGCCTCTTATCAGCTGAAGGAGGTCGCTTACATTTGGTTCAAGCAATGGAGGGATAGCAGGGCAGCGGGAGGAAGCCCTATCAGCTGGGATGAGTTCTGCATAGCCTTTCTCGACAGGTTCTTCCCTCGGGAGATGAGGGAATTGAAAGCAACTGTGTTTGTCAACCTTAAAAGGAAAGATGACGGTGCTGGAATATTCACTTGAGTTCACTCGCCTATCGAAATATGCCCCAGAGTTAGTGATGGACCAAAAGGTGTGGGTGAGCAGGTTTGTGCAAGGAGTAGCTAAGTATCTGGATAAAGACTGCATAATAGCCATGCTACATCAGGATATGGACTACCCACAGATAGTCCTCTATGCTCAGCAGATGGAAGCAGCTCATATGAGGCAGAGAAAGGCCAAGAGGTTTTGCCTCAGCCAAAAGATAATTTACCTTATCATGCCTCAAAGTTGACTCTGCTGCTTTTCTTTGAGATTCTTTTTCTTTTGGACTTCTAGGAGACTCTGTAGATTTTCTCTCCAATAGATCATCCCAAGAAAACCACTTACCCAAGTCTTGCTTTGCATACCACATGAAGGCTGGTCTAGTAAGTGTTCTAAAAAATCCTCATCTTAAGCTTATTTCCTTGCTTCATTCCCGCCAACGAATCAAGATATGCCTTCAAGTGGATTCGAGGATTACCCATCCCATCATACATTGAAAAATCAACAAGATTGAGAAGGTTCTCATTTTCATTTTCCATCTTCAGTAAATCTGCCTTAGGTTGTAAAGCATGTTCATTTGTGAAGGAAATCTGGTTAGTTTTGACATTGAAATATCTTCCACCATTTTCTCTACCCTTGCTTGTGTCTATCAAACTGTTGAATGCCTCTTTCAATGAAAGTGAATGCATATTTGGGAGATAATAAGCACTACTTTCATGGTTAGGATACGAGGTTGTGCAAATGAGAGAGTGTCCCTTTGAGCCGTCATTGGATGACTTCTTAAGGTCGGATATCATTTCTTTGATGCCGTTAATTTCTTGTTCCATTTGTGACACTTTTGCCTCAAGCATCGCAATCTTGTACTCATATGACTCTGCTTCTCTGCAGTCAAACTCATTCTCAACTAAATCAATCACAGTGATTTGGTTAGTCATGTCATCTTTGAATTTGTGTACTTTCGGTGCTCAACTTAAGTCAGCTTTTGAAAGGAAAGAAACACTTAGTAAGTGCAAAGTAGGTATGATTATCTCGAGACAAGAAAGTGTAAAAGGCTAAGAATAGAATATTTAGAAATGTGAGCCTATGAAGAAATCAACAGATTGAGTCTTAGAATGGATACTCTTTAAAAAGGACGGAAGATAAATTCGGTGTTGAATACATTTTGGTGTTGCTTGGATATATGATAGACATGCTCGAGATTTAAGATCATGAAGAGAAAATGTGACTAATCAAGCACACAGGGGTTGAAATTGCCAAGGGTTGCGAATGACTTTGAATTCATTTTAGCATTGGCGATCGTAAAATTGTCAAGGACGAAAACAATGTTAACAAATTAAAGACTTATGAGATTGTCCTCGACTTACGTGCCAAAACTCAAAATTGGTGGGTGTGAAAAGATAAATCTCGACAACCCATAATAGGAACGACGCAAACATTTTGAAATAAGTGAGTGAAAACTCTGAGGACTTCACCTGACAAGTCATTCTTGAACAACTTGATAGTGAGAATTGAATGGAAAGTGTTTATTTGATAGATTGTGCAAATAAATTTGGACATCTACCAATTTGCGAAATGATAAATGACATGAAGGTCAGTGATAAATTGAAAGAATTTAAGAGTATAAACAAAAGCTCAATCCCGTAGATCATTCTATGAGATGTGGAACTAACGAGTTGAATGTTTGTCATTAGAGACGGAAGATTTGACTCGTAAAGGAGGGACTTGGGAGAACTCAAGAAGGTATTCGAACATGGTCAATTTACAAATTTTGACAGGAAATCTAAATTCAAAGGATTGGATATACTAGATATGTCGGCGAAACATTTCACCTTATGAAAGATTATACATATGGTAAAAGAGTAAGAAAGTATTCTTAAAGCTAGTTGCAGACGGATATTGAAAAACTACAACAACAATGAAGCAAAACTCGTTAAGAATTCATGGGAAAAATGTGAACCTCATATAGAAGGAGAGAATTTAAAGGTCTAGAATAAATTTAAACCTAAAGGGTACTCTTAAATTGCCGAAGTGCGTTAAGCGCGGAAAGATTATTATTATTTCAAGAATCGACAAAATTAAAATGACAAAAAAAAAACAATTAAAGAAAAATATGTGATTATATAAAAGATAAGCAAGTATGACTAGATTTATTATTATGAAAATTAAGGAGAATAAAGAATAATGTTAGTAAATATCATGTAAAATCATATAAAGTTACATAAGTCACCTAAAAAATTATATAAAGTTGAGTAAATCACATAGCAAATTATATAGAGTCTAGTAAATCACATTGCAAGATATATAAATCCAAGTAAATCACATAATAATTCATATAAGGTTGTAGCAAAAATAACATGATAATATCTCCCCAAACATGCACGGGCCCCTTTATGCCGGAGGTAGACCTAGCGTATTTTTGAAAAATAAATGTGTCATTATATGTCATCTAGTTGCTCTTTTTAATTAATTAAACGATTTTATTTTCAAAATAAAGTACATTGATAGCTTAAAGCTATATTATATGTCGAATGGAAATAAAATATCATCACAAAAAGGGTTAGTCATTCCTTTCCTCTTAAAATTTGATCAATTTAGAGAAAATGGTCCATCTTACGACACAAACATTCTCCAAATAATTCACATATAATATGGTAAGCGTCCTTTAGGATCGTGAACCTATTTGGACATAAGGGTGTTTGCTAAATTTGTGATGACACTAAAGATCAAACCACCTAGGGCTTATGCATGCATGACCTAGATCAAAGGTGCTCATCGCTCTATCTTAAGTTTTTTCTATGATTTGGGTAGACTCAGACTCAAGCTTTTCCTATATGAGAAGGCACGTGGTCATACGGTAGTAAAACTATCCGCTCACCTCACGTATGCGCCAACCCTCTAAATAAGGTGTTTGAAAGAATTTCGGATAAGTGCAATGCACAACTCACGTGTACAAGTGTGTGAAGTGTTAAGTTTCCAGAATTGGAGGAAGTATGAACGGAATGATAGTTAAAGAAAGCAGTAACACGTAGTATTTTTCAACAAATAAGGAACACAAGTTTGAATTTGGCTTGCATCCTTTCAAATAAAGCAGTTTATATTATGCGAGTAATAAGGAGAAAATAAGGCACAAGTATCATAATAAAAGCACGCAGTAGGAGAAAATAAATGAGCAAACATCCCCCAAATTTTAATCTTAAACTAAATATGCTAAGATCAAAATCTAATGTCTTAAGGTTCCAGCAGAGTCGCCATCCTGTCGCGTCTTGCTTTGTACTGGTCAAAATATTTTGCTACGTCTGGCTCTTTTACCGGTTAAAAGGATTTCAGAGTCGCCACCTAATTTTTAGAAAAAACATTAGGAAAATCGTTTGCAAAGAAATGAATAAATAAATAAATAATGAACTCTGTTTAAATCTGTAAGAAAACCATTAAAAATCTGGGTAAGAGTTTTATTTACTCCAAAGGGAGGGTGTTAGACACCCCTCGGAGCCTATCCAAAGATAGTCCTTAAATTTAGTCTAAGATGCGCTAGGGAAAATATTTATTCAATTGTTACATTCTAAAAAAGTATTAAAGTAAGTGATAAAAACAGGTTAAAGTGATGTGAAAATAATTTGAAATTGAAAAATGTATGAGGTATATAAAATATACATGTGATATACATAAATATACGTGTGTGATATATAGGGTACATGGGATATACATGTATTAATAAGTAGTAGTTAGGATAAGGTGAGAAAAATGTAGTAAAATAATTTAAACTAATTTGTAGCAAAATATGTATGAGGTATGTAGAAATTATAAGTAATATACATGTATATATAAAAATGATATACAAAGATATAAGATGTATGTAATGTGGGAAGTGACATATTAAAGTAGTTGTGAAATAGTGTCCATGTAATATATATAGAGAGTATATAATAAAATATATATCAGATAAGACACATATCTAAGCGAATATATGAGTGATTAAATGACTTGTAAATATATATATGTATATGTATAAAATAGTGTGTTTAGTATATGTGTATGTGGAGATAAGTTATATATGAGAGAAATCAATCCATGATATAATAAAAAATAATTATGGATAACATATGACATGTCAAAAATAAGTATGCATAATAGACGTTAATATATAAATAGAAAATAATTTAAAAGTATGCACATATGGATGGGTAAAATAATACTAGGTAGTATATAAAAATAAATATGCATGTGTAAATAATAGTGTATCAAAAAATTATAATATAACAATATGCAAAGTATATTCGTAAAATAATATATATGCATAACATGTTTGTAAAATAATATATATATACATATATATACATACATATATGTATGTATATATATATATATATGTGTGTGTGTGTGTGTGTGTGTGTGTGTGTGTGTATGTATGTATATATATATATGTATATATATATATATATGTGTGTGTGTGTGTATGTATGTATGTATATATATGTATATATATACACACCTTATACTTGATTAGAAGAAAATTTCAAAATTGGCCAAGCTGGTGGGCTTTTATGAAAAGAAATGATATGGACCAAACGTGGGCTGACTTTTCTGAAAACAATTTAGTCTTGAAAAAGACTGGGCCAACAACCTCTTTTGAATGAAATCATCAAATTATTAATTACTTTCAAGTCTAATATAAAAATATTTCTGCTGATTTTAATCTTTCTCATTCTTTTATATATATAAGAAAGACATGAAGATGATTAGAAAAAAATAAAATAATAATAAAATTATGACATCTCATATGAAGTCATTTTCGAATTTTTAAGAAAAAGAGTTCATTTTATTCATTAAAATTTAATTATTTTACACCACTTGATTTTTTTTTAAAAAGAAAGGTAAATACCGAAAGGGGAGAGGATGAACTATTTGCTAATAATTCCGTAAAATCGTACATAAACACATAAAGCGCATATAAAGTTAGCAAATAATATCAACAACAATATATATAAAAGAAGTTGCAAGGAAGAAAGTTAAGAATTGTTGGCTCTTTTCAATTGGCCAATTCCTAATACTTGAATTCGAGAGATGTGGGGATCGTAGTAGCTGTTTGCCCATGTGGGTCGGGCGAGATTGAGTTTCAAAAGAAAAACTCTCAGCTCCAGTTGATGCCATGAAAAAGAAAAGAGCAAAAGATATTAGAGACCACTCGACTAATCAAGAAAATAAATGAAGAAAAGAGCTAACTCAACGAATAGCTTTCAAACTAGTTAGCTTATGTAATAGTTGAAGGAATCTCCAAAAACGGTAGCTTTCAAAAATCAAAGAGGGATGTTAATTATTATTAGACTAACAATATCTTTCTTGTTATTTCTATTTCCCCAAATGTTAATTAAGATAGTAGGCCTACTATAAGATAAGTTAAAAATTCAAGTCTCAAACAAACAAAGAGTCCTTCAATACTTTAAATAAGCCACCATTTGTTTCAAGGGAGGAAAGGGCTTGCAACTAGAAACTAAATTAATTTGAATGTACAATTATTGAAGCCCCAAAACTTGCAACAAAATCATTTCAACATATACAAAGAATTAATCAATTAAGGGCCTATTCCACTTAAACAATTGAAAGTAATGAAGATCAAGAATGTAAACCCAAAATGAGCTCAAGGAAAAGAGAGATTATATTAACTACTTTTTAAAACACTAATTACTATTAGTTACTCGACAATCTAAAAGAACACTTCCTCAAATCAAATCTTCAAACAAGAAAGGAAAAATGATTTCAAAGTTTGTTCCACATGCATTCTTGCCACTTTTTTACCAAGTGTTTAACTTAAGCTTTCATTCAATAAGCCAAGAGGCTATTAGTCATTTAAAGATAGAAACAAATATTACAATCATTCATACCAAAAAAGATAAGACTCATCCCAATTCTTTGGCTAATTGTTCATGGTAAGCGAACTAAATTTATACAATATTTAACCATAAAAGAAATTTACCGAGTGATGTTTAACTTGACCAAAAATCCTATACTCTTTCAAGTCACATTCAAGAATTTAGTTCAAGTTGTTCTTAACTCTATTGTCATATTAAAACGTCCAGATAAGCAATACAATAAAGATCTCAAAGTACAATGGTGATCCTACTTTAAAACTCGTAAAACCACTTTATGCTAAGTTAATAATTGAAAAACTATATTCAAGGGCATAGCTAATCAAAACAGTTGCTGCCATACCTTCAAATCAACATCACAATGGTCTTAACTAGACAAACTTATAATTTGAACCTCAAACCAACATAGAAATAATTAAACAACTACTAAGATCTCTAAACTTCCAAAATTAGACATTACAATAGTATTAATACAGACAGCTAATCCATACCTACAACTTCAAACTTCATAAAGTTTATTTCGAACTAATTCAAGATTGCAAAAACTCTTCAATCATACAATTCAATTTATATAAAGCCGAACAACCCGGAACCGTTTTAATTAACATTTTTTTAATCATATCCAGTGAACAACAGTGTGCCATATTTCAAACACAATCAACAAACTGTAAAGCTAAACATAATGCAATAAGTGGGGAGGAATGTTACCTTGTGTTGTGTAGCGATTAACGTCGGAGGCTGTAAAGTTTCTAACTAGCGACTCTGAACGCGAGTAAAAAAAGGGTAGATAAATGTGTAAGGAAGTAGATGAGAAAAAAAGAAGCACAAAAGTGAGAAAAACTAGCAAGATGTTTGTGCGGTTCCAGTTTACTGCTCTTTTTTTTTTCGGGCTTTTTCAGTCATTTTTTTCCACAAGTTCGGATGTTTTTCACAGTGAATTTGAGTGCGTTTTTCTCCCTCATTGACCTCTCCTTTTATAGGAGAAGACAGGAGTTATGGAAATTAGAAAAAAAAACTTAAGGGATTCAAAATTTGAATCCTTGATGGGACGAGTTGCATAAGAAAAGAGGAAGAAATCAGAAAGAGTTGAAGAAAAACAAAAGGGATCTGACTTACCTCTTCTAACTGTTGAAATATTTGTTCACGCCAAAGGAACATCGGGGCAGCGAGAATTTTGGGTCTTCGGGGGTTGAAGTGATAAGGATCGATAGGTGGAGGGGTTCGATAGGTCGCGGGTTACCGGTTCGTGGGTCTGATTTGCGAGGGGGGCTGGTCCGGTGGCGTCTGGCCGGTGGGCAGACGACTGGGCGACGGGTTACTGGCGGAGGGAGGCTGGGATGCGATGGTGGGTTGAGAGAGAAAGGGGAACAACGAGGATGGTGGTGGCATCGCAGGGAAGAGGGAGAGATTAGGGGTGTTTTTTTTGGTATTTGGACGGGTCGATTCCGATAAAATGGATTTGGGGCAGATCAAATTAATTTGGACCGTCTGATCTAATGATCGGACGGTTAGGAACAAAGAAGATAAAATAAATAAATTAAAAAAACTGATATATAAATAAATAAATAACAAATAAATAAATGATACATATATATAATGTAACATAATATAATTAATTAATATATAATATTAACGAGTGGAAAAAAAATAAATAAATAAATAAAGGCCGTAGGATTAAATAGACGGATGAGATTTAAGAAAAGAAACACAATCCTTGTGCTTGCCTACGTGGCGCGCTTGGATTGGTTGAAATTAGGTGGCATGAATTGAGAAAATATGCAGATTTTGGCTCAATTTATGGCTAAAATTGCAATATAAAACAAAGTTAATTTATTTCAATTTTAGCCACTTTCTTAATAAAATAGAATTAATTGTAAAAAGTTGAAATTATTTAAATAGTAAAATCATCTTATTCTTGAAATATAAATAAAAATCAAGATGTATTATTAATCGATTAATTTAATTAAGCTTTCGAACTTAAATAAAATAAAATATTTATTTACCGAAATGGGTCATTTTAGTACATAAATTATAACTGACTTAAAATTAATAATCTAAAGTACGTACTTAAAATAAAATATTTGATTTTGACAAAAAAAATATGACAATATATTTAAATATGTGTATACACATACATGTGTATTGAAAATATTTTTTTAAAGAAATCTACATATATGTTTCTTTTTAATTTGTTTTCAAATAAAAATAGCAAGATATTATCCAAAAATAGTTAAAAAATATTTCAACAATTAAAATATTTATTTTATTTATTTAAATTTTCAGAAGCTTAAAGTAATTAATCAAAAAATGTGGAGAGCCAAAATTGGGTGTCAACATACTCTATGCTGTATCGTTTCATGATATAGGCTCAGACGGTCAGATTAGTTCCGCCGCTAGCCAATCTCCCGAGCTTGTCCAGTGCTCCAGTTAGTGAGTCCTCATCCTTTGAGGACCTTCAATTAGCTTTGTTATTATCATCTTTCAGTTTTAGACTTATAGTGAGCTAGTTGGGATGTTGTTCCATCAGCTTGTCAGTGCGTTAGAGGCTTTCTTGACATTGTGTTGTATTCAACTTCAGATTTAGAGTTTTGATGTTCCGTTGTTCAGACTAAGTTATCCATTTTATTTATGTTGAGCCTTAGTTATCAGGTTCATGACATGGGTCGACTTAGAGTCATTTATGGTTCTAGGTTTCGTATCTCGATCCGGGCTTTTGTTCCGATAGTGAAAAACTTAATATCAGAGCAAAGATTTAGTGTGTCCTAGGGTGTCTGAAAGTTGCGTTAAGTCGAGTCTTTTTCATGGGTGTGAAGCACGTCACACATTTGACGAAGAGGCTATGAAGCATTTTAGGAAATTTTCCTTTTTGCATGATCTATGTCGTGCAATAAACTACCTCTATATCCTTCTAACTCATGCTATATGCATTTGCAGAATCATACCTTCATACCGAGTTAATGAAAGAAGGAATGACAACAGAAGCAGGAATGGTCATGAGAATAGCAACAGAGACGGGCACCATCAAGCCCCACCAGCTCCAGAGGATCATGTGCCTGAGCAGGTTGCCCATGATGAGTGTAGGGCAACCATCCAGATGTTGGTACAGATGTTGACTGCTCAAGTCAATCAGCAAGTTGTGGCTCATGTTCCTCATAATGGAAACGCGACAGTGGCTAGACTTAGGGACTTCCCCCTGAGTTTCTCGGGTCAAGAGTGGATGACGATCCACAAGAGTTTATTGAGGAGATTCAGAAGATCACTCAAGTTATGGGAGTAATTGGGGAGGAGTGTGCAGACCTAGCTTTTTATCAATTGAAAGGGGTTTCTTATATTTGGTACAAACAGTGGAAGGATGGCCGGGGAGTTGGAGTGAGTCCTATTGGTTAGGATGAGCTTCTCACCGAGTTCTTGGAATGATTCTTTTCCCGAGAGATAAGGGAAATCAAGGCAATAGAGTTTGTGAATCTGAGACAGAACAACATGACAGTCCATGAGTATGCTTTAAAGTTCAACCAGTTGTCTAAATATGCACCGGAGATGGTGGCCGATCAGAAGGCTCGAGTGAGCAGGTTTGTGAATGGGGTAGAAGACTACTTAGTTAAGGATTGAAGGACCACTTTGCTTCATCAAAATATTGACTTCTCTCGATTAGTCATGTATGCCCAGCAGGTAGAGGCGGTGCAGATGAGGGGGAGAGAGATAGGGGATAAGAGGGACAGGACAGACAGTTTTGGTTTCTCCAAACAGAGGTCTGGTGGTGGGCATCGTCAGCAGTCCCACCAGAGATCATCAACCCCAGCACCACCATCCAGGATTAAGCATGATCAAAGAGGACGGGCATCAGACTCTCAAGGTCAGGAGAGCCAGTTAGTAGAACCCAATATTCCAGGTTGTGACAGGTTTAGTAAGAGGCATACTGGTCAGTGCTTAACGGGTATGAGTACATGTTTTAGGTGTGGGAAACCGGTCATATTCTCAAAGATTGTCTAGCGGCCAGACAGGGCCATAGTAAAGGTCGAGACCCAACCACCAGTTCAGCAGCTCTACCAGCACACTCAGCTTAGCAGGATGCATCCACTAGTGCAGGTGGTGGTCAGCATCAAAACAAGTTTTATGTCCTCTCATCTTGTAAGGAGCAGGAGGTCTCCCTAGATGTGGTTACTAGTATGTTATGAGTATTTCATCTTGATGTATATGCATTGCTAGATCCAGAGGATACTTTGTCTTTTGTGACACACTATGTTGCTAGTAGTTTTAAAATCAATCCCGAAATCCTATCAGAACCCTTCTCAGTCTCTTCTCCAATCGGTGACTCAGTTATAGCTTGATGGGTATACAGAAATTGCCCTGTCACAGTCCTTCAGAAAGTCACCTCAGTAGATTTAGTAGAGTCAGACATGAAAGATTTTGATGTTATCTTTGGCATGAATTGGTTGCATGCATATATGCCTCATCAAAATTATAGAACCCGTGCGGTAGAGTTCTGGTTACGGGGTGAACCAGTCTTAGAGTGGAAGGATAGTTCAGCTATGCTTGTAGGTCACTTTATTTCCTATCTTAAGGCCAGAAAGATGATCTTTAAGGGTTGCATGTATCATATAGTTTGGGTTAAGGATGCTACGTTCGAGACCCTCACCCTCTTATTAGTTTCTGTAGTGTGTGAGCACCCGGAGGTATTCCCAGATGATCTACCCAGAGTCCTTTCCGAGCGGGAAATCAACTTTGGTATTGACCTTCTTCTCAATATGCAGTCTATATCTATTCCTCCTTACAGAATGGTTCCAGCTGAGCTAAAGGAGTTGAAAGAGCGGTTGAAGAATCTCCTTGACAAGGGTTTTATCAGACCTAGCAAATCCCCGTGGGGTGCACCAGTTCTCTTTGTTCGAAAGAAGGATGGTTCTCTTCGTATGTGCATCGACTATCGCCAGTTGAACAAGGTTACAATCAAGAACAACAACATTTAGGACTCAGTATGGTCACTATGAGTTTGTAGTTATGTCTTTTGGACTAATCAATGCTCCTGCAGCTTTTATGGATTTGATGAACAGGGTGTTTAATCCATATTTGGAAATGTTCATGATTGTGTTCATAGATGACATTCTCATATACTCTAGGAGCGAGGAGGAGCATGCTTCTCATTTGAGGATTATGCTACAGATTCTCAAGGATCGCCAGTTGTTTGCTAAATTCAGCAAGTGTGAGTTTTGGTTGGACTCAGTAGCATTTTTGGGTCATGTGGTGTCAAGTGAGAGTGTACAAGTGGACTCCCAAAAGATAGAAGCTGTGAAGAATTGGCCTAGATTAGTGAATCCTTCGAATATCAGGAGATTCTTGGGTTGGGCTGGTTACTACAAAAGGTTTGTTGAGGGATTTTCATCTATTGCAGCACCATTGACTAAGTTGACCTAGAAAAAGGTCAAAATTCAATGGTCGGATGCATGTGATAAGAGTTTTCAAGAGTTGAAGACTCGACTCACTTCAGCCCCAGTATTGACCCTACCCGAGGGTATAGATGGATTTGTGGTGTGTTGTAATGCCTCTAGGATTGGACTTGGTTGTGTGTTGATGTAGCATAGCAAAGTCATTGCGTATGCCTCTAGAAAAAAGACTTACTAGAAGAATTATCCGATGCATGACCTAGAATCGGCAGTAGTGGTTTTGCATTGAAGTTTCGGAGGCACTATTTGTATGGGGTCCATGTGGATGTGTTTATGGACCACAAGAGTCTTCAGTATGTGTTTACCCAGAAGGACCTGAATTTGCAATAAAAGAGGTGGTTAGAGCTTCTCAAGGATTATGACATGAGTTTCCTTTATCATCCGGACAAGGCCAATGTGGTGGCGGATGCTCTTAGCAGATTATCCATGGAGAGTCTGTCTCATGTGGAGAAGGAAAGGAAAGGGTTGGTGAAGGATGTGCATCGGTTTACACAGTTAGGAGTTCATCTTGTTGATTCGAAAGATAGTAGTGTCATTGCTCGGAAGGGTTCAAAATCCTCTTTGGTGACTGAAGTCAAGTCTAGAAAAGATGAGGATCCGATCTTGGTAAAGTTGAAGGAAGAGGTTCAAAATCGAAAGGTAGAGGTCTTCTCCCAAGGTGGAGATGATATGCTTCGATGTCAGGGTCGTTTGTGTGTCCCAGATGTTGATGACTTGAGAGATTGGATGTTGCTTGAGACTCATGGTTCCCGGTATTCTGTACATCCATGTGCCACCAAGATGTACCGTGACCTACAGACAGTCTATTGGTGGAATGCCATGAAGAAGGACATTGCAGAGTTTGTGGCTAAGTGTCTGAATTGTCAGCAAGTGAAGGTTAAGCATCAAAGACCTGAAGGTGTGCTTCAAGACATTAGTATCCCTACGTGGAAGTGAGAGGATATCAATATAGACTTCATTACAGGGTTGCCTCGTACTCGTCAACAGAATGACTCTATTTGGGTGGTGGTAGATAGGTTGACTAAGGAAGCTCACTTTCTACCAGTCAAAACTACTGACTCAACAGAGAATTTTGCCAAATTGTATATTCAGGTATTAGTTCGATTGCATGGAGTACCCTTGTCCATCATATCAGATAGAGGTACTATGTTTACATTACAATTTCGGAAGTCGTTTCAGAAGGGCTTGGTACTCAGGTCAAGCTTAGCACAACTTTTCACCTACAGACCGATGGTCAGGCTGAGCAGACCATTCAAACCCTCGAGGATATGTTGAGAGAATGTGTGATTGACTTTAAGGGTAGTTAGGATGATCATTTACCTTTTATCGAGTTTGCATATAACAACAACTACCATTCCAGCATTCAGATGACTATGTTTGAGGCTCTTTATGGGCGGAGGTGTAGATTGTATTGATTGGTTTGAAGTAGGTGAAGCTATATTGATAGGGCCAGATTCGGTTCATGAGGCTATGGAGAAAGTTCTGCTTATAAGGGAAAGGGCTGAAAATAGCTCAGAGTCGTCAAAAGTCCTATACAGATGTGAGGAGAAGAGAACTTGAATTTGAAGTTGATGATTGGGTGTTTCTAAAGGTGTCCCTAATGAAGGAGTAACGAGGTTTGGAAAGAAAGGGAAGCTTAGTCCCTGATATGTTGGCCCATACAAGATTGTGAGACGTGTTGGAAGGTGGCCTATGAGTTGGAGTTGTCCTCAGAGTTGGCTTCAGTACATCTAGTTTTCCATGTTTCACTCTTGAAGAAATGCATTGGTGACCCGACTTTGGTTGTTCCAGTGGACAGCATAGGTGTGAAGGATAACCTTGAGGAGCTACCAGTTGAGATCCTTGATTGTTAGGTTCAGAAGTTGAGGAACAGAGAGGTAGCTTCAGTGAAGTTTTTGTGAAGGAATCAACATATTGAGGGAGCTATGTGAGAAGCCGAAGCAGATATGATGGCTAAATACCCACATCTTTTCCCTCATAGCTTATTTCCAGCTTGAGGTAACAATTTCCTCCTTAATACTCTATTCGGTTTCGTGACTAGTTCATGTATTCCAGTTTCTTTCACATCAATGCATGTATGTGTGAATCATGAATTCAATGAGTCATGTATTTTAGTTCGGAGTCAGTCACTCTATCAGTTTTCAGCTTCAGATGTTCAGTATTTGGGATGACAGTTCCATTCCTCAGTTTTTCAGTATGTTTATCCATATTCGAGGATGAATGTTCCCAAGGGAAAGATATTGTAATGCCTCAAAAGTCCATAAGATCAAACCCGAGGGTTCAAACGGAGAAATCAGGAAAATATTACCCAAATCACAGAACAAGTCATCTAGTGACCCATGAGGAGACTTCATGAGTCATGAAGTGACTTGTGAAGTGAAGGATGATTTAGGGGAACTCGTGGTCAGGGGGTGACCACGGAAGGCAGCCACGAGTCATGATGTGACTCCACGACTCGTGAAGTTGGTCGTGATCAGTAGGTCTAAGTTGAAGTGGAATCCTAGTAGAAGACTTAAATGGATTGAGCCCACGAGTCATCCAGGACCTCATGAGTCGTGAGGTCACTCGTAAGGACTGGCAGTGTCCAAATTTCCTACATTTTAGTAAGGGTATTTTTGTAATTTCTAAGCTCCTAGGTCTTAAGCTACGTTGTTTTAAGCTCTGCTAGGAGGGTTTAAAGAGTGCTTAACCTATCCTAAGACATTCTATTCCACGCATGCAAGATTAGAGTGCTCCATTGGAGATCAAGCTTGAGAATTCCCTTAGTTCCTCCCCAGATCTCTTAGGCATTCAAGGAAGGGTGTGAAATCGGATATATTCAGGTATGTAGGGTTATGAATGGGAGTTTCTCTTCACTCTCATGCCCAAATATATGAAATTCATGAAGTCAAGTGTATGATTCCATGGGGTTCTAAACCCAATCTATGAAATTCTCTATGTTTCAATCATGGGTCAATTCTCTTCATGTTTCTACTGATGTTTTAAGATTCATGGGCATGTTTTATAATTATTTTGATTACAATTTATGATTTTAAAGTTTTAAAAATATGATGCCAAATTATGCAAGCTTCATGAAAAGTTGAGATTATGATCTATGTTTTCAAGCATGATGAGATGTCTAGTAGGAAAGTATGATTATGATTTACCCATGATTTTGACTATCAAGTCTATTTCATGTTTAAATTTGGGAAAGCCCACATGATCTAAGTATGTTTCATGAATTAGCTCTATTTTATGATATTAGCTTGCCATATGATTTTTGAGTCAAGACTCCCTCTTTTCAGCTTGTGGTGTGTTTTGAGCCAAGGCTCCTTATATTCATATTTCAGACTATGTATGTAGTTCATAATCAGCTTCATCGAAAGAAGATGGTTCAACTTCGTTGAAAAGCGATGGATAGCATATGCATATTTTTGGGAGTAGTGTCTAGCACCGAGTAGGCTAAGGGTTCAGGTAAATCCCGGGCCTCAGAACTACGCGCCAACATAGGTTATTCAAATTCATTGGGAACTCCCTTGTGAGCTTCCCTGCCTGCCAGAGGGCCTTTAGCTTGATATCGATATCATGATAGCGCCCTTAGCCCTGACATGGCTTTGGACGGCTCTGCCCACTTGAGTGTAATAGTTGGGATCATGTAAGCTCTATCCTTATTATGTCGGTTACATGATGAGTCTCCCATTGTTTCTCATGATTTTAGTTATGCATGTTTATCAGTTATGATATGATGTTTTCTACAGGTTTGACCCACTATTCAGTCTATCAATTTTTATTTATGAATATCAATTTCACCTTTGGGTCATTCGATTCAGTTATGAAGTTCAAATTTTGTTTAATCATGTTTTTAAAAATGTCAGCATTTGCCTTACTCTCAGAATCTTATGATGAAATGCTTTAATATATGCATGATTTCAGTTTTACTTACTTAGCTTGTTTTACTTACCTTGCATACTCGGTATATTTCAAGTATTGACTACATACTCTATGCTGTATTATTTCATGATACAGGCTCAGGCTCAGATTCAGTCCCGTCGCTAGCCAGTCTCCCGAGCTTGTCCAGTGCTCCAGTTGGTGAGTCCTCATCCTTTAAGGACCTTCAGTTAGCTTTGTTATTATCATCTTTCAGTTTTAGACTTGTAGTGAGCTAGTTGGGGTGTTGTCCTATCAGTTCGTCAGTGCGTTAGAGGCTTTCCAGAAATTGTGTTGTATTCAGCTTCGGATTTAGAGTTCTGATATTCTGTTGCTCAGATGTTAGAATTCCGCTATTTCAGAACTCAGTCTCGATCCGGACCTTTATTCGGGTCGCGATAGAATCATACCCATGCACCTATAATTTTAACATATCTTTCCTTCTACATTCTTATCAAAAGGATTCTATAACAAGCTCTTTGTAAACGGGTTCGCCAAATTATTATCTGATGTAATCTTCAAAACCTTCATGTCACCTCTTTGAGTTATCCCGAGTTAAGTGATACTTTCGCTCAATGTGTTCGCTTCTTTTATGACTTTGTGGTTCCTTTGAGTTTGCAACTGCATCACTATTATCACAACAAAGTATAAATGGTGCTTAAACAGAAGGAATCACTCCAAGATCTTTTAGAAAATTTTGATATTTTTGTCGTAACTATACAATATTGAGTTGTATACCTCAATTTGTGACATGTATATGTTGGAAATGTGTACCTAGTTGAGAGTGATGTGTTTAGTCATTTGTATATCTATGTGCCAATATGTTGAAATGAATATTGCTTGTTTACTTGATTTGGTCACACTCTAGAACTTGCCTTGCTACTTGTGCTAAAAATTAGGATTGGCTATGGATTGTAGAGATGAACTTAGGTCTTCTTTGTGCTTCACAAGCTACATATGCCTCAAGAGACCTACCAAATGATGCATGTATCCCTAGTCTTCCTCTTTAACCTTTTGACCTGCAATTTATGAATTATTATATGATGATTTTTGAACTTTTCATATATAGAAAAGATTTCTTGATCAACCGCAATGACAGCCTAGACCAATTCTCAAGTAGACCCTCTTTTGAACCTATCCTCCTCGTGTGAAAAGTGACGAAAAATGAGCAAAAAATTATAAGTTGGAGGTGATAAGGAGGGAAAAAAAGAAATAGGACAAAAGATGATGTTTGATCATATCCAAAGGTGAGATTGAGCAATAAGCTAAAAAGAAGAAAAGGAAAAGAAACAAAAGAGAAAAAGAGAAAAATGAAACAAATAATTTGGGGTGTGAAAAGTTGCCAAAACAAGAAAAGGAATGAAACGAAGGCATCAAAAAGGTAAAAAAAAGTTGTGAAAGAGTAATGAAATATTCAAGGATGGTAAATGAGTCACTAAAAGTCAAAATTATATCCGGCCAGCCTTTTTACCTTCATTACAAGTGTAGAAAAGTCCTTGTGTGATCTCAATCTGGATATTTGAAAGGAATGACACTTGAGTAAATAGGGAAGCACATGACAGTTGTGACCTATCTTATGAACTCTTTTGTGAGAGTTGAGTGCATTTATTTTCTCTCTTGATCTTGTGTGTTCTTGATTTGTGTGTCATAATTATTTTTTAAAAAGGACACTTTGCTTGGTCTAATTATGAGGGCATGTGAATGTGAATGGTTGGCATGTTTTACTTCTCGAATCTAGGTGTGTGCATATTGATATGGTGTCATAAATGAAAATTGCATGCTTAATTTGAATAGTTGCGAGAAAACTTATTTTTGATTTATGGAGGGGGTAATTGGATTGAAATGTGTGTGTTTGTAGCTATTGTTAACAACTAACCTAGTCATGTTAATTTGTGATTTTGGAATATTGGTTAGGTGTAGGGAATTTTCTCTTCTTAGTTTGCTGGAGGACAAGCAAATTCTTTAAAGTTGGGGGTATTGATGTGACGGGAATTAGCGACATATCTTTGCTTCATTTCATAGCATTTTGCATGTCTTTAGAAGTTAAATTAAGTGAAAACTAATCTTATTATGCTATATTTCAGGTACCCAAGCAAAATGAATATGAGAGATGTTAAAGCCACAAAACTGTCTAAAGGACTAGACAATGGATGGATCGTCTGCCTATTAGATGGTCCGCATGATCAACCATCCAAAGTCCAGCTAATGATTCCAGAAAATGATCTGAAAGAGACCCTAAACAACAATTTGAAGGGTCCAGTCAATTGAAGAATGGACTCTGATGAGGCAAAATGAAATTTTAAAGTACGGCATGGAGGATGGACCGTCTTTCAATGGACGGAAAACTGTTGCATAGAAGCCAAAATGTAAATGACAGAGTAAAGAACGGTCCGTCCCTGCACACCTGGCACCTCTGAGTTTGAATTATTTTGAATTTTTTAGGACATAGTATAAATAAATTTTTCTTGTAATTTTTATAGAGCATTCATTCTTTATTATCAATAGCGAGTAGAGATAACTAGTTAGCTTTAGTTTTCATTGTAGATCTTAGATTTTAGCTTATAATTTAAAGATTTAAGTTCATCTATTGAAGATTTCTTCTCCAATATCAATTTCCATTGGTGAGAATGTCTAATTACTCTCTTTCTCTTCTTCTTGTTATGGGTAACTAAATTCAGATTTAGGATTATGAACTTAATGATCCCAATTTGATAAAATTGATTTTGGACTTATGAACATTTGATTGATTATTGCTTTGTAGTGTGTGATTGGTGATGAAAGTCACCAATCTTGCCTAATTACCTTTGTAAGGTCTGAAAGAGAAAATTTAGGTTGGGTTAGCATCAATCAATAATAACTTAAGATACAACCCTTGTTTAATGAATTCTCCTAGTATAGGTTGAATTCCATTTGGCAACAAACAATTGGTTAGAAGGGAGTTCTCTTCAATTTGATAAAATTGAAGTAGATTGATACCTATGGTGCTATTGAAACATATCCATGGATTGCCTAAGTTGTTTCTTGCATGTTCAGCCCCAACCTATTCTCAATCTATACACATTAGGTGACTTAGGGGGATCGACCCATAATTGGGGTCACTTCCCTAGAATTGTCTTAAATTGATCACAATCTTAGCAATTTGCACTCTAAGATGTAGTTAAATTTTATCAATTTTAATTTGAATAGACTCTAATCTTGCAATATTACATTGATTAGTACTATAGGATGGGCTTAACGTAGTCTCTGTGTGATTTCGACCCCAACTCCACGTTGGATTCTATACTTGTTGTGTCCATTTACACTACCTGAGATTGGGAGTCGATTTGAATGACATTAGTTATTTTATGTGCTTACAAGATACATTAGAGTATCTTATTTTACGAGAAAATTAAATTAATTTTTTATGATTTGTGAAAAATTATTCCCTTATACTGAAATATTTGAAAGTTTAGAGGTGACTTGTTAAGTTGTGCTACCTGATTTCAAAAAAAAAAAGTATAATATTTCTAATTATATGTTTATTATGTATGTTAACAATAGGTGTTATATATAAATTTTGTGTTTATTAATTGTTGTGATCGGGAGCAATACTATAGTGGAAAAAATATATGAAGCTTTTGAGAATTTCCTTCAAAAGTGATGGATTAATATTTTACATGATCTTGTTGTTCGAAATAATTTTAAAAATGAGGATTTGAAGAGAAGAACAATTACAAAGATAGAAAAATATTTTGTAAAGATCTTTATACTTATAGTGATCCTAAAATATATTATGGTGTTATTTTTTCTCTTGGTATATTATTTAAAAAGAACAACTGATAAAGTACTACTATGAATTAATATTTGTTGTACTTTGAAATTCGTCTCTGATTATGTGTTTACCCTTGATTGGGTATAATATCATGCAATCAGCCAAATAGACCATTATGAAATTTAAATTTGTGGCTTTGGGTTTGGCTGATAATGAGCCTAAAATTTTTTATAGAAAGTATTGAGGTTGAGATAAAATCAACGCGTCTATATATTGTGGTTGCCAAACAACATTAGCTATAGTGAAAATATAATTTTTTTAGTGGCAATAAAATACATGGGTTGGGACATAATGTATTTAAACAACTGTTAAGAGATGAAATTATATTAATAAATTATGTGATATCAAAAGTGAATTTGATCAATTCTCTGACCAAACCTTTCGAAAGAAAATTTATAAATGAAGCTTCAATGGGAATGAGACATTTATCAAGTTGTATATCAAACATGATGGTAACTCAACCTACGTGATTATATCATGAATTAGGTTCATATGAGTAATAACAAGTCATTGTTTAATCTTGTGCACTGTAAAATTTGTTCCATCTGTGATCTGTTAGCGTGTGGATAGTGCAAATCTGCAAGGAAAGTGAGATTGAGTTGTAAACTCTTATCTATTACTATATCCTTTATAGGTAATGTATGTAGAATACACTTGATGGGTAGACCAATATGAATGTGGAATAGTGCCGCTTTTATGAGATTGCGATAGATTTCTAGAGCATTCATGAATACCAGGATACACATATGGTCTCTTAGCGCAAAACCGCGATAACGCCAAATATTATACAAGTATAATGTGATAGAATAAGACCATGAGCTTAAAAAAGAACTCTTGGTTCATAAATTCTAAACTTTACCAATTTTTTTGTAAGTTTAATCTTGTTTTATCTAGGTCTAATTCATAGTCTATGACACACCAAATTCGACGCATTGTATTTATATGTAAAAACTCAGCAAAACTTTTTATTTCACTATATTTTTATTATTTTTTTGAGATATGTGGGGGATTGAAAAAATATGTGTTAATATCTCAAAATAAATTACTATGTCTACAATTACAATTGCAAGACAATTGATTCCTACTTTAATGACTTCTATTGTCTTCTTGAATAGCCATAAATTGGCTTTTATTCTTTTTCAATTCCTTTAACTCCTCTTAACTTTCCTTTGCAAATTGTAACAGACCATCTTTATTCTATTATCTTTATTGGTATTAAAAACAATAAATAGAGTGTATGTTCATTTCTATATTGGAAAGTATTTCATAGAAGAGAGGGAAGAGAGAAAAAGAAAAGTTCTTCCAATCATATTTTACTATGTTGGATTTTTGTTTTTTAAATGTTTATAAGATTCTGACTCCTAATTTTATATTAGAAGAGCGTGTTGAATTCTAGGGATACGTCTAAACAAGGTGAAATATCCTTAAGAATTGAGTTTTTTTTTGACACGCCTCAAACTAGGAGAATTTATATGATGTTCAATATTTCCAACAATTTGAAGTCGTCAAATATCTGGCCAAACTGCAGTTAATGTTAATTCTTCAGTAGATTGAAGTTTTCCTTACCTGAGGTTTAATCAGATGTAGCATGGACATTACATATCCCCATAATTCACTACCAGCAATTACCTTGAAACCGACTTGGAAAGATGTATTCAGCTGAACGAAATATATGACGTTGAATTGGGGGAAACATAAACTGTTGCCGAGTTGCAACTATGTCGACGCTAAAATCCACCAGTTAGATGTATAACATTAAAATGTAAGAAACAATGGACAAAATATATATATTTTTTTTAAAAAAAATAGCAGTAAAGAGTTGTTATTATAGTAGTGCATTTCCGAGCATGGGGAGTTACAGTGGTGTGTTAAAGCGGCCAATACGAGATAAT
The DNA here is from genome assembly GCA_035772735.1 of Datura wrightii. Classification (NCBI taxonomy): domain Eukaryota; kingdom Viridiplantae; phylum Streptophyta; class Magnoliopsida; order Solanales; family Solanaceae; genus Datura; species Datura wrightii. The sequence goes on along the minus strand of JASDFA010000020.1, from coordinate 107,912,946 downwards.
AACTAAATAGGTTCATCCAAGTTTTTTATAGCAATGACAACTTATAATAACGAGAGATTCAAGTGGCAAAGTTCTTGTATCACTCAGATCGTTCTGCTCGCGGAAGAGGCTTATATAGTGGATTGATATGCCCTAGCAAACATTGAGAGGATGGTGGATGGAGCGGACATCCTTGGAGGGGTTTGTTGCAGATATCTCACGCCAAATATCGTCTTGACAGGGTCAGAAGGCGTATTAGAGGCTTGGTGCGTCTATGATGGAACATCATGCCGTCCCATAATGGAACGTCATGGCCTGTTTGATTTCGGGTACTGCTGGGACTGGCCACTACAATCTGCAAACAAATAGTCATCCTAGAAAAAGAATCTCATCGCTTACCAAGTCATAGGATTTTCTCATTGTTGAAAAACATCAACTCCTTAGCCAAGATCAGTTCAATGTGACTTATGAAGATCACTGCAACTTATGGTAGTTAAGAGTGTTAGACCATTATTTCCCCAGAAATCATGCATCTGCATCACGCTCTTCCTCGGAGAGCAAAAATAATCAGTGGCGGAGGTAGAAGCCCGAACTACGGGTTCGGCCGAATCAGCAACTTTTGCTCGAAAATTGTGCAGTTGTGTTGAGAAATTCCTTAAATTTATACAGATTTTACATCTAGAACCAAGTTATTAGCACTTAATGTCATCGTTCTACAAATCCAGAATCCACAAAGTTAGAATCCCAACTTCACCTAAGAAGATCAACGTTTATAATATTAAGGATCTTCAAGCACCCCCATATTATCAGCAAAGCTTGTTACTTAAGACTATACCATTTTGTTATATTGACCTCTACTGGTTTGATTCCAGATCGACTGCTCTCACACGCCGAAAGAAATTTCAAGATTCACCATGAAGACGGTTCTAATTTCCAGTTTCCCTCAATTCAGAAAAGAAGTGTCATTGATGAAGTGCAAATGATTTAATCATTCTTGTCAACATATAAAGGACAGAGAAACATATATCAACAACAGCGAGGCCAACAAGTGAAACATGAACACCAACTTTTCTCTGCTACTTTAGGCTGTGATTCTGATTGCTTTTGTTCTGGCTGCTTTTCAGGTTGGAACTCTGGTTGAGGTTGAGGTTGAGGTTTCTCTAATTTCTCAGACGCACCTTTCAGTGAGTTGCTTTTCCCACCATCATTTACTAGTCTGGAATGAAGAAAAGCTAATCATGTAGAGTTCAAATGTATTTCATGCATGACATAAATAGACTTCGTTCAACCAAATTTCATAAAAAATCATATCCGATATGAAACAAGAGCAGAATGAAGAGAGAGAGAGAGAGTCAGAAATAAACATGGCAAGAAGAGAGGTTATTCTCATTTAGCAAAACACTAAAATGTCCAGATCCTAAGACAAATAAAAGGTTAAATCCATTTCTCAGAAGATTTTAGAACTTTCTTAGAGAGAAGTGAGGTCAATTAACAAGGCATAGACAAACATGCTGAACCCAATCTGTCAAAGGAAACCAGTTTTAAAACTTCACAAGGCAATGCTTCTACTTTTAAAAGGCAAAACTCTAAAGTTGATCAAATAATTTGAAGAATAAAGCACAAAAATTTGATGCAAGGTGCTGCCTTGATGAGAGGAAAATTAGTATTTTAGAGCATACAGTTAATAAGAGAAGAAGTAGATTCCAAAGGTTAGCAGTTGACTTTTCTGGAAAATTAAAAAAAAAACAGAACGACTGAAAAATCTATGTTTCTTGATGTTATGTGCATCCCATTTTGGTGATAAAATATGTTGATGCTTTAATGTTAATTTGACAAAAAGGTGAGAATCATACTTTTATAGGATAGAATTATTCATGTTATATGTAATCCTGAAAGGAGAGCTTACACTGGGAAAGCAAAGGATCTACTGCTGTTTCCACTCGCCTCGGAGTAGCAAGGTGAAGATGCACGAGCAGGTGAAGAAATATGAGTTGCCTCAGTTGGAGGAACCGCTCTATCTTCAGGCCTGTTAGAGGTGGTAGCAACAGGCTCTTCAATGACATTAGTTGTTTTTGGTTTGTTATTATTCACAGATTTTTCCTCTGGTACCACTTTGGGGTTCTCGACATTCTTCTCTTGTACACCTGGTCCTTCCAAACCTCTTGCACTTTTTACATCATTATCTCTACTTAGTTCGATATGAGGGGCAAAAGGGGAAGATATGCTCTTACTGTCATTGGATTTAACTTCAGATGCATAATATGGATTGGCTGTTGAACTTTTCCATTCCTCAGGGACTTCTCCTGATTTATGTAGCAAGTAAGAATAATCTGTAGAGAAGCTATTGGCTCCCATCTGAATGCTAAATAATGACTCATTTGAAGCAGTACTCCATTCCGGGGTGGTAGGCTTGCTCGAAAAAATAGATTTTGGAATACGATTAGGATCATAACCTGGAGGGTGATCAATAGTATGTGAAGGAGGGGATTTCATTGGCTCAAGATTCTGAGGAAAAGCATCGGGGAGTAACGGAGTTCCTATTTCAGTACGCGGAGATGTACTCATCATGCTCCATTGAGGCATCTGAGAAGAAGCATCTTGTTCGGGCTTGGTATATATATCTCCAAGAGACTCCTTTGGATGAGTATTTAGTTCCAGAGAGGAATCAGACGAAGAAGAAGCTGATAAATGAGAATCAGGATGTTGCCTTACAGGCTTCACATTCTCCATTCTTAATTAATTCCTCTGATTAACACAATTCTTCTATGCTATTGACAAGTCAAGCCAATCTTTCTCCTGCAAAACGAGGATGATTCAACAAAAATTGATAGAGAAACATGTACGATTATACAATGCCATTCTCCCAGTTTCATTACTTTTCTCTTTTGATAATTATGGTGTTCATCTAGATTTGAACCCTGTTCTCCAAGGGTTTCCACTCAATGCATTGACTGATAGCCCACATCTATTATACCTCAATCTTAGATAAGTTCTGCTCAATTATATGAATCCTTTGATTGTTCTTTCTTTCACCCTATAACTCTAGAGCAATATAGCAACAAATTTATTTTCAAACCCTGAATCTGCAAATCCGAATTAACGTTCATAAACCTTTAAGACTGAAATTGTAACCATCATTATGTAAGCAATTCTTTAAGACATGAGTTAGCTCAGGCACCACCATTAATCAATTATGCATGTGAGAGACAGAGAAACAATATAATATCATCGAATGCAATTTCATAGGTTCTTAATTTGTGTAAAATTCATATTTCAAATGGGCTTTAAGAGAAAAGAAAAATATGATTGTTCTAGAGTTAGAAATAAAAATTAGAGCCTAGAGCAATTGAAATTACCTTCACATATCCGTGGCACCTTCATTGGAATCTTAGTAACTAGCTGTTTCATGTTTGCAAGTAAAAATGTAAATTACCAAAATATAATACAAGTTGAATTTCTGCAAACACAAAGCTAGAGATTGAAAATCAACAATTTTGAATATAAAAAGAAAAGTCTTTGTAATTTGAACAAGAGAATATATTTATCGAAATCAAAAAGTTAAAAAAAAAAAATGGATTTAGGTAGGGTACACAGAAAAAGGATAAAAAAGGAAAATTTAATTTTTTAGTAATTTTATTTTTAGGGTAAAAAGTTAATGCATAAAAGAAGAAGGGCCAAGCGGCCATTTCGGTAGTGTCTGTTTTTTAACCAATCATTGGCTCCCTTTCTAGCTCTACATCCTAACGAATTACTTTCACCATTTGGCCTTTGTTGAGGTTACTATTTAAACTAGATTGCATGTTGCATGAAGTTACACCGAGCTATCATAAATTATCTTGTCTTTCATTTTCTTGTTTGTTATAAATTTAAAAATATGATGGTCCGACATAATTTATATGATATAAATTTATATCAATCAAATAATATTTGCATGCTTTTAATAATATATGAGAAAATAATTCTTTTTAATAAGGCATTTTAGAAAAGAATTTTAAAAATAAAGTTATGTCATTCATAATACCTAAAAAATCAATCCTTCAAAAAAATAAATAAATATTGTTATTATTTTTAAACAATCCAGTATATAGGACAAGTAGGCTAAATATAACATGAAGTTATACTAATTTATCATGACTTGTATGCCATAATTCTGAAATATATTTTTTCATGTTTTGTATATGTAGTTTTGACATTATGACAATTTGTTATTATTTTTAAACAATCTTACAAAATATGTGAGTTGAATATAACATGAAGTCGTATCGATATTTTTCGTTCTCTTCTTTGTTTTAGCTTTGGAATGATGACGATTGTGAGTGATTCAATTAAAAAAAACTAGGTTATAATATGAAGTTATATAGTATATCATGAACTGTGTACTATAATTCACCAATTATGGTTCTGATTGTTGGTGTTTCTTTACCATTTATTAGACTTAAAATGCCAAGTTCAACCCAAATGTAAAAAATAAAAATAAAATTTTAAATATTTACTTCAAAATATCTCTTTTGCGTAAATCACCCGATAAATTTAGTCCAAATTTTGTCCATTCGTCTGTCAAGAACATAATTTAAATGTATATTTGGCATGATGTACTAATTTTAACATCTAATTGACATAGAATAGCCATGTTTTAATCACAAAATACATATTTCACACTTTTTAGTCTATTTAAGATTTCAATTAAAATCGTGAATCTCTCAAAATAGGTCACTTGAATCATACCATATCTTTCTGTATATTGAATATGAATGATTTTTTTTTCTTTTTTTTTTTTAAAGAAAAAAAATCCAGGATTTTGTAATTAGGTTGGAAGTCCCAGCTGCTATAATTTTTTTTTTCTTTTTCTCTTTTGCTATTTTGTTGTAAATTTGATGGGGAAGAGCAGTTTTCCAAAAAAAAAAAATTTTTTATCAGGGCAGTACTCCGATTTTGAAGATCCTCTACCTATAATTTTAATTTCACATATTCAAGATCATCTAAATATGAAAATCATACCAAAAATTGGATTGATGTAGAACAAATTTAAGGGAAAAAAAAATAAACGCCAGATAAAATTGAATTGGCAATGATAAAATAAATTATAATAGACCCTGTTAGTCATCACATGATATCGAGCGTTAATTCTGAAAAGAGGAAATATGTAGCAAGTGAAGAGAATGACAACAAGGGCATGAAATCCTCGAAGGAAAAGGTTGAACAGAAAAACAAAGATGAGTTTGAATATCATCAATTACAGGTATTCATTTATTTAATTTTTAGGAGTTTATTTTGCGTTTTTTTTTTATATACATCTGCCGTATATATTTCTGAATTGTCTTTTTTATATGAAGAGAGATTATTTTAGTTGAGTTTGTCTTTTTAGAAGTTAATTGATTGTTTGAGTGTATATTTTTATTTGAATTTTTGAATAATAGATTACACTGTTGTGTTTATTAGCTAAATGGGCGCTGAAATATCTTGTTGATAAACCTAATTTAGTTAAAATATTAGTAAATCTTGTTTATTTTTAGGAGTTTGATAAAATTATGTTATAGTTTATGATGGTTTTTAGACTGACTGGTGATCTTTTGTGGCATTAAAACTATTCTGTTAATGCAATAATAAAATTTGTAAAAAGTTGAATTTAATAATAAGTTTCTCTTTATTTATTGCTCTTGGGAGAAATGCTTCTCAAATTAAAAGTTGGACATTAAGACAATTAGGCAATCCCTCTTGAAATATAGAACTTTACAAATTAGACATCTATGTTATATAATTGTTGGTTTGTTGTATACACCTAATATATACACATGTTGATTCATTCATTTTTTTTTTATTGTAGATGTAAGCTTTCTTTTATTTTTCTGTGATGTCTTCTACAATTTATATTTGTGAGCCATCAAATTAAATTATATTGTATGTAATATTTTTAGCTTATTTTATTTAGCTTGACAAGGAAAAGATAGAGGAGTGTGTGAAGAAATCGTTTGTAGAATTTACTAAGGCCTCATTTGTTTTTATTAAGATTAAGACGTATATCAATCTGAATATACATCTGAATGATTAAGATATTGCCTCTAGATCTGAACATTGAATGATTAATACTATTTGTTTTTTAACATCTGGATGTACATACTTTATTTATTTTTAAATATATTAAATATACAATTTAAATAAAAAAGTAATTAAGTATTGAAAAATTAATTTAATGCAATAACTTTATAATCTGATAAAAAAAAATTATGTTTGCTAGTGATAGTGGAGATTGTTTGTAGTGGTGATCATGGTAATGCTTAGTGTTAATGGCTAGTAGTTGTGGTGGGTGATAGTTGTTACTTGCTAGTAATTGTGGTGGTGATATTTTTGATGATGGGGATAGTTGGTGTTGTAGTGGTCGACGTAATGGTGATGGTTGGTAGTGTTGGTTGTGATGGTGAAGTTGGTTGATGTTAGGAGTTGACTGTATTGATGGAGGTAGCTGAAAAATGTGTGGTGATTAATGATATGTTGGTAGTAGTTGGTGACGGTTCTTGTTGTGATGGTGAAGATGATTGATAGTAGGGATTGATAGCAATGATGTAGTGACTAATAGTGGTGGTAGATATGGTGGCGGCAGTGAGCGGTGGTAGTGAGAGTGAATATAATTATAATGATGGAGGTTATATGTGTAGTAATGACTGACAGCAGTTGTTGGCAGCAGTGGTGGTTGCCATTCCTCGTTGTGATGTTCAAGGTGGTTGGTAACGATAATGATGGTTGACAATTGTGACAAAGACAGTAGATGGTAGTGCTGAATGGTGGTTGACGATGGTAATAGTGGTGGTGGTTGTGATGATAGAGGTGGTTAATGGTGGTGGCTGATGATTGTGAATAGAGTGATGTTGAAAGTTATCCATACAAATATACCTTTTAATGACATTAAAACTCTGTTCCAGATCTTAATAATTAAGATTTAATTAGACGAAATAAGTGTTTAAATCTTAATGAAAACAAATGTACTTATTGACCTGAGATCTGAACCATTCAAATTTAAACCTTCATTAAGTGTAAATAAATGAAGTGTAAATAAATGAGGTCTAAGAATGAATCAATCGCACCTAGTTCAAATAACGACAATCATTATAAGGGGAGCTCCGGTCTATATTCAGAAAGAGATTTTAATTGTTCGATTGAGTTTGTTCTGAAAAGTGAATTTGACAAGGCAAAATAAAAATTCTATAAGTAGTCTTTACAAAGTTATTTTTATCTATTAATTTGAAAAGGATTTGAATATTAATATATGTGATAATGTAAATAGTTGTCTTTGTATTTTTTTTCTTCAACACACATATTTATTTGCATTATTTTTAAAAATTATTTCAACAACTTAGAAACGAATTTATGTTACTAAAAAATTATGCGAAGAAGACATTGCAACATTCATCTGATAATCGAGCTTATGAGGTAAATAACAATGTGATTGTATACATTATCTTTTTTAAGAAAAATATGAAATTTTATTATCAAATATAATTTAAACAATTGAAAAACTAAAATATTAAATATATATGTTTATAGGAATTGTATAGTTGCAAATTAGTTGAAATCTTTTTTTCACTTAATTCATATGTAGGTCATTTCTTCTATAATATAAAGGATTTAATCGTCGCTGGTTATTTTATTTTGGTCACATTATCATATCTGCATAGGTTCATAAAAGGAAAATAAGGTTATTCAAAAGAATAATGGTGAAATTGGTGCATCTAATCTCAAAATTACCAAATACATGAGGTATACATTAAAAACAATACTGTTTATAGTCATTTTTTATGGAAAAATTATAAAATATACAATTATCAAATTTACATTGTAAAAATATAGTTCAAAACTTACTTTGCAATTCTGTAGCCCAAAACAAATTCGGTATACAATAATATATATCGGTGTACAATATTAAACAATTTTTTTTTCCTTTTACAATAATGTTTAAAAACTCGATATACAATATTATACACATATTATACAAACATTACATAAAATTATAAGAAATATTTATACACTCATATACAATATTATACAACATTATACATTCACTGTAGACAATATATTAACTTTATATAAAAATGTAAAAAATATATAATAGTGTATAAAAAGTATTTATACACACTTTTACATGATTATATAAAAGTATACAAACTCATACAAAATTGATATATTATCGATTAATCCACTACGAATAACTAGTTTATACTTTTTTATGCAATACTATTTCAAATCAACAAAATAAAAGGACCAAGAAATTAAAGAAGCAACACTTAATTCTTCATCAAGTTTTAACCACAACTTTGAAATGACACCACCAATGAATTACAATCATCACTTTGTAAAATTTTCAACAAATTTAAAATCCATTTGTGAATGTTTAACTTTTAAGAACTCCAACAATGGAGTTTTGAATTTTTAATTTAATTCAGCCAATAATTAATGTTTAAATTTGTAATGATAAATATGAGTATCACTCTCAATCAGTTTTTAAGTATCAAAATATAAAATTCATTATCACATCGAATATATTAGATATCAACAATGTAATATTAATACTTCACGAATATATTTTTGTAGTAACTTATCTATAAAAATTTACATATATCTTTTTAGAAAAAAAAATTAAATTTACACATAATCTCTACAAAGTTAATTACAAAAATTATGAAAGAAGAATAAAAAAAAAATAGTAGAAGAAAGTAGCCGCATAAAAAGAAAAAAAAAAGAAGCAGAAAAACTAAAAAGAAAAAAGAATGAAAAAGCAGGAAAACAAGAACAATTAAGAATCAGAAAAAAAAAAAAGGAAACAGAGAGAAAGAAGAAAAAAGAAGCAGAAACAAAAATTATTTTGTTACATAACATAGCACAATTATGAAATTATTTACTTATAATAGCCACAGTTTTAAAAAATTACATATTATGACTTTATTTCATTTAATGTGCCATTTTTTTCTTTTTTAATTTGTATTTATTTTTTTACTATGCCCATATTCAATGTCTAAAAATTCTCCAATAACTGCCCAACCCCCACTTCCATCTTCTCTCTCTCGCTCATTCTTCATCATCAACTCGATTTCTGCTCCTATCAAACTCATGATTCTCGCAATTCTCCCTTTTTTGTCTCTAGAATCCATTCAAATTAGGTAAGTTCCATTCATGATTTTTATTTATTTTTTAATTTAAAAAATATATTTTTTATATTGTAGATAAAATTCTTTAACCGTGTAAATCATTATTTCTTTTGTAATAAAATCTTTATGATATTTTGGAATCTCAAATAGATTTTAGAAAATTTCGTTAATTGGGGTAAGTTATTTTCTGATTTTGAAAATCATATTCGTGTATGTTTATAGTTTATGTATTATATGTATTTGATACATTCAAATACATAATCCTTTATGTCATTTTCAGAATTTTACATATGCAGATACATATAAATACAAATATATATTTTTGGTTTGAATGGTTATGTGTTCACCAGTAGACAATATTTATTTTAGTAATTATATAGTATTTTGTTGAATAGTTATGTATTTATCAGTGAAAATTATTTATTTTAATAGAAATACATTTTAGTACTTTTTGATACATTCAAATACATAATCTTTTATGTAATTTTTTAGAATTTCACGTATACAGATATATATAAATACATGTATAAGTATTTTATCTGTATTTTATAATATAAATTATTTATTTATTATTTCTTTATTCTGATTTACCATTATGTAACAGGAAATAAAATATTTTCGTAACTTTTTTCTATTTTTGTTTTACAAGTTGTTATGGTAAATAATAATTCTATTTGTTATTAAAATCCTTTTATTTAAGGAACGCAATAATTATCAGTTGAGTAAAAAAAGGTAACTGATTATTTATGTGAAACATAATTCCTAAAATCACTCACCTAACCAAATTTTATATTTATATTTTGATATGTTTTACCAATGGTAAATACAACACATGACACATAAAATATTGCCATTTTATGTAAACAAGTAAATATTGCTACTTAAACCTATTTTTTTCTTCAAATTATTGTCATTTCTGAAATTTTCTAAAAAAAAGCAAATAAAAATTGGGGGATAAAAAATAAAATTTGAGGAAGAGATTAGTGTTTTGTATTGTTGGCCAAAGGAATGAAAAGTAAGTTTCAATTTATATAAACATTGGGCTAAATTAGGTAAAGTTAAAATATGAGCTAAATTTAGTAGCATTATTGCCTTAAATGATATACAATATAATTTTTCGTTTTTTAAAAATTAAGTATTCCAGTAAAAATCTTACCTCACTCTTACTTAATTAAATTGTATGTTTGTCATATGGTATAAGTTTTCTTCAGAGTTGAGAATGCTAGTGAGAATGATATCAATTTCATTAGTTTATCTTACTCTATCAGTAAACAGTCTCATATTGACATGCAATGTGAAAATGATCGTTGTGATAAGACTAAAGCATGTCAAATTGGTTCTGAAGGTAAGCCGAATGATGGTAACACATCATCTATTATTTTTAAATTGGGGGTAAGGGAAGGAGAAATAGGAAAGAGGACTACAATACGAGAATCGAACCCTCATCAATAAGGTAAAAGTTCAGATATCCACCAACTGATCTTATAAGATTTCCCACATCGTATGTTTATGGTATATATGTAACATTATCTTTTATTTATTATATTTTATTTAAAAATATGTTCCACATTAAGTGAAACTACAACGGGAATGACTATTTTTGATGGTGATGATTATAGTCTTCAACTGACTTAGAAATAATGACATTGTTGGACCAATCTGTCAATCAACAAATGGGATCAAACGAACTGATGTTTCCACAGCCTATCACTATCGAAGTTTCTGAATGGATAGTAGACTTGACCCTGAACCTTCTAGAAGAGGCAAGTTTGTTGAGAAATTTTAAAGGCCACCATTCATCACTAAATTTGATGCTGAGAGTAGTAAAGCGGAATGTATGATGTATCGGAGTTTTTGCGAGATATTCCTACTTCTTTTTATAGAGTTTTATATGTCTTTACGTGTTAAATTAAGTAAATACTGACACTATTTTGCTAAGTGGTCAGAAATTTCATGAGTTGATGGGAGGAGGCATTTTTTCGCACTTCCAACCGCATTCTAAATCAGAGAAGGCCAACAATCACTCGAAAAGGATGGATGAAGAAATGGATCGTGTGTTCAAATTGCAGTTTAAAAAATGGTTCAAGAAATGGCCAATCTTTTAAAAAATGGTCCGTACATCAAAAGACGATTGAAAAAACAGTTCAAGAAACAAACAGTCTTTTGTAAAAATGGTTGAAGAAATGGTCTGTCCCTGGAACCTGGGCCCTCTGAAATTGAATTTTAGTTGGAATTTTGGGTTTAGTATAAATAATTCTTTTTCATTATTTTTTGAGAGTTATAGATAATTTTGGACTATAGAGTTAGTTTTTATAGTTTTTACATTCCTTTAAAGATATCCATGTGGTTGAAGAATTTATTGAAGTTTAATTGATCAATTCAAGTTTTCTATCTCTTCTCATTGGTAAGTAAGTGATCATGATCGATTTAGTACTTTTCTCTTTTTCTTTTCTATGGGTAACTAAACCCTAATCTAGAGTTGTCAACCCAAGGGATTTGTGAACCCTATTGATCTTAGTTGGGAGGAATGATTATGGGCTTGCTAATATTTGATTGATCTGTGTTGTAAAGTGAAACTAGTGGTGAAAGTCATCCAATCACACCAGATTGCTTCAATTGGTCTTGAAAAGGCCAATTGAGCTTTAGATAAAATCTATCAACAATGACTCAAGGCTTTAAACCTTGTTTAATGGATTCACCTAGAAATTTGATTAATCCAATTGGCAAATTACAATCAGTTTTGATTTGAATTTTAATCAATTAAAAAAATTATAGATTGAAATTGTTGGGATTGTTGAGTGACACCTAGCAATTGCCTAAATAATATTTTTTGCATATTTGTTAAGAGCCAATTTTCACCACTCCCGGTCGAGTGATTTAAGGGGCTAACCCTATAAGGGAACACTTTTCTAGAGACACAATGTTGTTCCTGTTTGCAGCAATTAACACCAGTGATGGGAGTGTGACCAAAGGAAGACCAAAAATGAATTTTTCAGAAAAGCGGGACAAAAAAAACATCACAAAGTCACAAAGGCAAAACAAGAGAAATTTGTGAGATATGATGATATCTATCTTCCTTCATTCACATCACATTATTTCTATTATTTTAACTCTAATCATCTTATCTTTAATTTAATTATATTTTTTTACCTCTAAGTGAGTAGATCATTATCTTCCAAATCATATTTGAATTTGCTTGATTTTTGTAGACCTAGACAAAATCCTTGTGGATACGATCCCGACTCCTTGTTGGATAATTAAATTGCATCAACCGCGTACTCTCTCCATAGTGAGGTGAATTTTGGACGATATCAATATGGTAAAAAAACTGCTCTCAAGCATTCATTCAATATAGAGATCAGTCTATGTTGACTTCACTTTGCGAGGTGAACGCAACTGATGTGTCGTGAAATTACAACACATTTGATTTTTTTTACATAAGTTTATATTTTTCTTTAGCTTGTTTTCACGTGATTCTAATGTTAAAATATTTTATTGTAGGCGCTCAAAGGAAAATTAGCCAAAATAAGGAGAAAAAGGCAAAGAATTCAGAATTAGGCATGTCGCAGACCATACATGTCATGTATGGGACGTACATGTGATCGTAGATTGAGCTCGTTGCCTTAGAGTTGAAGTATTGAACAAACTGCCCAGATACAGAACCATATATGACTATAAAACTCAAATACGGGGTTGTATATCTTATCGTGATGAAGAGGAGCCATTATCCAATGACCAAAATTTTATGGATCCTGAAGTATACAGATCATATGTGAAATCTATGGTCTATAAAATAATGTATAGTGGAGGTGATCCATGGACCATATGTCCATTCCGGGTCACAGGTCAAGAAGAAGGAACCCTCCAATGGCGTAGATCCTTTAGTCAACCATTACGGTTGCCATCTATTGACCGTATGTCAAGTTCATGTGTCATATATGAATTTACGGTAGAACTTCTAAAAACTGGGTTGATTTATTTATGGAGAGCGGAAGATGAACTATAGACTATACATGACTGTTTTGGTCCGTAAGTGGTGTGGACGTGTATTTTTATCAGATTTTTATTTCAATTTTGTCGGCCAATATAAATATTTTGTAGGGGTTTTATAGAGTATCTCTTATAGAACTTGTACGCACGAGTCGGAGCATAGAACATCATTTTTCTTTGTCATTTTTGAGGAGAGAATATTAATTCTTGTGATTATCTTCCTTCATTGTTTAAGCACTTATAAATTTTTTATTGCATTGTCTTCGTTTCAATAGTATGAGTAGTTAAATGTTATAATAAGGTTGTGAACCCTATAAAAGTGTTTTGTTCATGGGATTTTCGTGCTAATATATGATTATGGATTTTCGATATTTGTTATTTCTTGTTCTTAATTGATGGCTGGTTATTCCAAATATTGACCACGGTCAATCTCTCTAATTTTACTTGAAAGATGAAACAGGGTTTGGAAGAAATAAATAATAAGAATTTGGGGCATTAATCCCCATCTAATAAATTTGCTTATGAATAAGTTGAGTTTACTGGGCAACAATTTATCATTCTTCATTACAACTCTTGTGTATTTGAAAAAATCATTGAGAGGATTATTATTTAACTATTGAAAAATATTGAGTAATACTTTAGATATCATATGCATATTTGATGTTAGGTGTATTTATACATATATTAGCCATGTTTCACTCAGATATATGCATTGATTTAAGAATAAATAAGCTAAATGCACCTAACTATTAGTCATTTTTGCATATTGGAGCTTATTAGTGTGTATGTTGAATTATAGGTGAAATACCCAAGAAAGTGGCTAAAAATGATTAAGTATGGAAAGGAGCAAAGAGCCTCGCCAAGAAAAACCTAAAGCGAGATCATAGCTTGCCATAAAGCTCGTGGCACGAGTTAGGCAACATAGGAACAACAAAATAGGCCAAGTATGAATTCTAACAGCTACCTCGTGGTATGAGGTCCAGAGCGAAACGCAAGCTCACGATGGAGCTCGCCTTGCGAGGTAAGAAGCTGAAAGGTGCGAGATGCTTGGGATTTTGGCTATGGATGGAATACAAGGACAACCTCGCGGAGCAAGGTTCAAGACAAGACATAAGCTCACAGAGAATCTTTCCATACAAGGTGAAGATGCTAGACGATGAAGAAAATGCCAAGTGAAGAATAGAGGACAGACATCGTAGAGCGGAGGCCATAGTGACGTATGCCCTCACCCTGAGCCTCATAATGTAAAGGAGTTATTACGGAAGACGTATTTTTACATGTCCCACCCGATTTTGGGTGGTTTTTGGGTCTTTTTCTAAACACTATAAATATAACCCTTACACATTTTTAGTCATGTTCGGAGTTTTTACCGCAACAAAGCACGTAGAATAGCTTCTCTCTCTAGGGTTACTTCTTATACCTTCATTCTTTTATCTTTTCTTAAATTGATTATGAATTATTATATGTATAATCTTATTGTGAGTGGCTAAGCACCCTAGTTCTGAGGTTGTGACTATAGTATGAATGTTGATATTATGAAACTAAGCTGAATTGCTTAATTATCGCTTGCATTACTTATTTGATCTTGAGCTTACTATTTTAGTACTTTGCGGCCAGTAGCATAAATCTATATTATTTAACTGAACTTAGAAATAGATGTTGAGTTAGGACGAAGATCAAATAGAGTAGGATCCTCAATCGGGAAACTAGGGAGTGGATTTGCGGCTTGAATAAAGCTATGCCTAGTTCACCCTAATTGGCTTACAAATGAGTTATATAAAAGCATCTATGTGACTATCATGATCATAGAAATATAGAGATGAGACCTTCATAGGTAGGACATCACACCCTAAACCCGGGGAGGCATGACTGGCACCTAGTGCCACATCCTGATATGAGCATACACGATGCCCAAAAATAAAACAAAGGTCGAAACTGATGAGGTTCGACAACACAACAACTATAAAATCAGAATAAGACGATAGAATATAGCGGAAGCTGGCTCACCTAACCAACCAAAAAAAATAAATACCATATGCCATCAAGGCCGTGAAATGGAAAACAACTATACAACATGACCCACTTGGCCTATAACAACATACTAAAACCACAACAATGTCTATGAGCCTCTATGAATATATTAATAATTAAATGACGGGACAGGACCCAAAACTACCCTTAACTCAAACATCTGGCGACTTCAAAAGATCTGGAGCGTACCAACTTAGCTGGAACTCCACTCAGCACCCAAGAACTCGATCTAACAACCCACCACACCTGCAGGCATGAATGCAGCGCCCCGACTAGGGCGTCATTACAATAGTGTACCAAGCATGAAAGGTAGAAACAAGTAGAAGACATAGATTAGAGATCAACAGATATACCAGATACAACAGAAGGAGAACTCAACATAAGTAAACACATAGAACATACTTGGCCCCGATAAGCCTGGTAAGTACAAACAAGCATACAAACAAAACCTACTTGGCCCCCATAAGCCAACAAGTCAAAAAGTAAAAAACAACACAGCGGCACCTAGCCAACATAGCTCACCTATCATCGCCTCTAGACCTCTCGACGGCCTCCAACTAGCACCAGCCAACATCTAGCATCCACTGCTATCAGATAACATATAACACGAGCAGCAATTACAATATAATGCCAAGCATATCAAGAGTAAACACCAGCCAGTGAACATCATCAATCAAGCACTGCCGGACTCTCTCTCGGCTGCGCACAGTTAACGGAGGAGAATCAAATAGCAATCCAGAAAGGCTCAGACATGTCGGACCACTCTCGAATCATGTCTTAACTCGACACTATGGAGGACATCATCCTCAACCCCGTAGGTCATATCACTCCTTGGGATCAACCCCTCAGCCGGAAACACTCTCGTGCATTGGGTATCCACAAGCCAAAAGGTACCTCAGGCTTGACCCCTAGCCGAAACAACTCTTGTGCATCTGGTATCCACAAGCCACAAGGCTTCAAACACAACACACACACAATCAACAACAATAATAATACATGATCAAACAACCCACAAGCCACTCTACTCACCACTAACATCAAGAACACGGTTAAACCAACCCAAGTGTCACCACGGTCATCACGTGCCATCAACACGGCCGACACGACCTTCGAATTAAATATAACAACAAATAGTCGCAACCATCGACCTTAACAACTCTAAACCCTCTTTCACTTTTCAATTAATCACCTAATATTATTCACTCAAACAACCTACAACTTTCTACAAGAACCACACGCCTCACATACGGCCTCTCGACACGAGCCTAATAATTTTTCATGTCTACGATTCTCCGCACTCAAGCCCGAGCCACCAACCAAAACAGCACCTTATACACACCTTTATCACCATATAAATAGAAGCACAAGAGTTCAATAATAACATAACACAAGCCTTCACAAAACAGCCAACACACACGCCAACACGCCGATAATGGCTACGGAATTCATGCCGACAAAGGGAGGGACAAGCCTAAAATACCTTAGCTTCAAGCCTAGACGAACTTGAGCCTTCAACACCATGAACCTAATGCCTAAAATCAGTCCAAAATTCTTCCAAAACGCAGCCAACACAATTCACCAACAAAATAAGACAAATGAAGCTTACCCGATAAGATTCATAGGAATTCGACGGTAGAAACTCCGAGACAACAACCTACTGAGGTGAACACATATATAACCAACCTTAAACACTAAGGAGAACAAACAGAAGAATTATTACCAACATATTCACCACGAAACAGCCACCAACATCCCCGAAAAGACACCAAACCATGGACTACACGCGATTCCCGACTTCCCGACACCAAACCATGTTGAGCCATGGATTCTAGCCCCAAAACACAAAGAAAACCATGGAGAGAACTTGAAAGAGGTTTCATACGAAATATATGCTGGAAAATAAATTTTTGATGACCAACAACCGACCAAAGGGGATTAAATAATCCTCCACCGCCTTAAGACCTTGTGAGGTGCCTGCTTGCGCAGTCTCGAAAAAACGCGAATATGTCTCTGCTCCAAAGTCGGATGGACAAACAGTTTGATGCAATGGAAACTAGACTCATAGAGATTTGATATGATAGGCTGCACAGCCCCTAAATCCTTATATATTGGGAGAAAAGGTTCGATAAATTTGATCTAAATTTCAAAGAATCTCAAGAAGGAAATTTTGCGATAACTTTTTTCGAATTTTGTTCTACAACTTGATCGACATCCAATCTTAAATACGACCCTAGAGTGACTTAAATAACTCATAAAAATTCCTTATTAGCCTATTATGTACTCTTATTCGTACCTCAAAAGCATGATTTTATCGCTCAAATTATCCGGGGTGTTACATAGGCAACTAGAGGTTTGAGAGAATCGTAGTCATAATATCAACTCCATAAATCAATAGCTTAATAATTAATGTAAGACAATGATAGTTCATATGCAACATAATTATTAGGAATATCATAATCCTGAAATTCGTCTCTTACTGATAATCAAAACTTTTGAACTATTTACGTCTCATTAGTCGTTAAATATTCAAAGTAGAATAATTCACACAACTAAACTCATGCGAAAACACTTTCTTTCTTGTAGGTGATAGTTTATCTCAAGTACTCGTCAATCATAAATTTATATGGGTTTGACATCCGATTATTTATAATCATTGTAGTACTTGAAAAACCACATACACTGGGAGTGAAAAAGATTTTGGCATCAATGCTAGAATTTTAAAATTGCCTTGTATTTAGATTTAGTTATTTCTATTTATTGTGTAGGTGTTAACGTCTTGATCTTAGTTGTCACTTCTGCAGGTGCAGGTTTGAATGCATCGTACTATAAGCTGGAACAATATTACTGACTTCCAAGATGAGCCTAAATGAGTATTTCATTAGAGAAAAAGGGAGTTAAATTTGTGTGAGCTTCAACAAGTAATTGAACCACCAGTAGAGATGACAACTGAGAAAGCACCCATGATAGTGCACGATGTGGCAGTGCCACTCATGGGGAATGTAGCTTCCAGTATTATGAAACATGTAGCTACAGAAAGGTTTGAGTTGAAGTAGAATATGGTGCAGCTGTTACATATGAGGGGGCAGTTTACAGGCTTATCTCATGAGGTTTAATTACATTATGGGTAGATCTCGCTGAGAAGTTCCTTGCATAATTCTTTCTATCTGGAAAAACTATAAGGTTGAGAGATGAGATCATGACCATCAAAAAAAGGGATGACAAAACCTTATACCAGTCTTGGGAGAGTTTTAAGGTGCTTCTCCAAGATTCTCCATACCATAATTAGACAAAGAAGGTAATGCGCATACATTCATTAAGAGGCTTTACCCACATACAAAAATTCTACTTGATTCAGCAACAAGGGGTTGGACTTTAGAGAAGACATATGATGAGCTCCTTGCTCTCCTAAACCAGTTTTCATAGAGTAATTCAGAATGAAATAGTGGTGGTAACAAATGTATGATAAAGAAGGTAAGTGGAATGCTAGAGTTTGAGGGTTACACAACATTATCTGCATATATTGCAACCATGCATAATCAGTTCAACAACCAATTTAAGCATCTTTCACTGAGTCGACGTCAACCATAGATTCAGGCAGTGCAACAAGTTCAGTTATTTTGTGAAGTCTGTGGTGGAGATCATCCAACAGACGTATTTTGATCTAACCTCGAATCCATAAATTTTGCAAGGAATGCAAGTAGAAGAACTGGAAATTAGAGCTATGGAAATAGCTACTATCAGAATTAGTAGAACCACCCAAATTTCTCTGGGGTGGTAATCAAAATCAAAGTCAAAACTAATATAGACAACCAAAGGTAGCAACAATAGAGTTTTCAACAACCACATGCAAATTAGCCCATATGCACAACCAAACATAATAGATATGGTGAGGGAGATAATGAATGAATAGAGGAAAATGGTTGAGGAGCAGACAAAGATAGCTGCAGACTTAAAAAACCATGAGCTAGCAGTTAGAGACCTAGAAAGATAGATGATATAGATAGCTGAAGCTTAGAACACAAGGCTACAGGGAGAATTACCTAACGAGTAACCCGAAGCTATGCAATATAATAACACTTCATAATGATAAGGATTTGGGAGAACTAGTGTCAAAAAAAGTGGTGCTTATAAGATGAAGTTCACAAGGACAAATGGCAGAAACTGAAATGATAGAAGAAAAGCTGTAATACCCTGAAGGTTCTTAATAGTAGCCTGAGATTTGGTATGTGTTCAGCAAAAAGAAGAAATTTTTTTCACAGGATGACTTATGGTACGAGTCACTATGAGAAGGTACGACTCGTAATAAGTGTCATGGTTAGAATTTGCAGGAGCTCTTCAGTGGCAATGAGTCAAGATATGACTCATGGGATCATGTCACGAGTCGTAGGATGAACCATGGTTGGAGGAATGAGTTACCCTGGTAAGAAGGTATCAGTCATTATATGATCCGTTATAGGAAACCACGGGTCAATGTACGATTTTTTAGAAGGAAGGAGGAGCTGAACGAGTGAACTATGAGAGCAAGCCATGAGTCGTACATTGATGGTATGACTCGTGATCAGTAGTCGTAAGGGATCTATTGTATATCAGATTTGGAAGGAACGAGTCAGGGTACGACTCGTAGTGTAAAACAATGAGTCGTGGCCTGCACTGGTAAGGAGGAACTAAGGATCTTGGAAGCAGTGACCATGGGTGGATCTAACGACTCGTAGGTTGGTGGTACAAGTCATGGTCTGACTCATAAAAAACTTTAGAAAGTCAGAAAAAGTGGTGATGACTATGGATGGTAACCACAAGTCGTGGTATGGAGGTACGACTCGTGGTGTGAGTCGTGACATCTCGCAGAGTGAAATTTTCTACGATTTAAGTAAGGGAATTTTCGTAATTCATAAGATCCTAAGCCCTAAACTACGTTATTTTAAGCTCTGTTAGGAGAGTTTTAAGAGGTTTTAACCTATTTTAACCCATTCATTTCTCATACATTCAAGTTTAGAGGATTCCATAGGCGATCAAGCCTAGAATTCTTCACGTTCTTCCCAAATCTCTTGTGCTTTCAAGGAAGAGTGTATATTTAGCTTACCCAGGTATGTAGAGCCATGAATGAGAGTTTTATTTCACTCTCATGCCCAAATTTCTCTTTAAGTTCATGAATTCAGGTATTAACTCAAGTGTATGATCCTATGGGGTTTTAACGCAAATTTATGAATTTCCCTATGATTTATTTATGGGTCAATTTCCTTTATGTTTCAAACCATGTTTTAAGATTCATAGGCAGATTTTATATACTAATTGATTATAAATTCATGATTTCAAGTTTTAGAAAAATTATGCCTAATTATGCAAGTTTCATGAAAAGTCAAATTTATGATCCACGATTTCAAGTATGATGACATCTAGCATGATTAACTACGTGCAAATTACCCACATATAAATCTATGATTTTGCCTTGTGAAGTCTATTTCAAGTATGCATGATTTTAAGATTTGGGCAAGCCCACACAAGGTAAGTATGTCTTTTATGATTTAGCCAAGGCTAATAAAATTAGTTATGATATGTTTTGGAGTCAAGACTCCTCATATTCAGATTTCAAACTATGCATGTGATTACAGTATCATCTTCATTGAAAAACGATGATTTCAGCTTTGTTGAAAAATGATGGAGAGCACTTTACATGTTTTTAGGAGCAATGTCTAGAATTGAGTAGGCTAGGGGTCTATGAAAATCCCGGGTCTTAGAACTATGTGCCAACCCAGGATTATTCTGTTACTTTGGGACCTCCCTTCTGAGCTTCCCCTGCCCTGATAAGTCCTTCAGCTTGATATCAATATCATGGTAGCGTCTTTAGCCTTGTCAAGGCTTTGTACAACTCTGCCTACTTGAGTGTAATATTTGAGATCACGTAAGCTCTATCGTGATAGTGTCGGTTATATGAAGAATCTCCCATTATTCCTCATGATTTCAGTTATGCATGTTTATCAGTTATGATATTATGTTTTTCAACAGGTTTAACCTAATAATCAGGTTATCAGTTTTACTTAAAAATCTCAGTTTCAGCTTTGGGTTTTTCGATTCATTTATGAGATCCAGTTTATGTCTATTCATATTTACAAATATCAGCATGCAACCTTTACTCTCAGAATCATATCATTTTATGATTTATGATATGCATGATTTCAGTTTTTACTTACTCAGCCTACTTTACTTATCTTGCATACTCAGTACATTCCAAGTACTAACTGCATACTCTAAGCTGTATTGTTTCATGATACAGGTTCAGACGTTCAGATTCCATCTTGCTGTTAGCCAGTCTCCTGAGTGTATCCAAGTCCTATTGCTGGTTAGTCCTCATCCCTCGAGGATCTTTAGTTAGTTGAGTTATGTTATTTTAGTTTTAGACTTCTAGTGAGTTAGTTGGGGTGTTGTCCCATCAGCTTGTCAATATGTTAGAGGCTTTTCAGACATAGAGACTTGTATATTCAGCTTCGAATTTGGTGTTATGATGTTACCACTGGATAGATGTTTTGTTATTCAGACTTCTGCTATTTCAGAATTTAGTTATCAGCTTTGTTTATGATGATCTTTAGTTATCATGTTTATGCCATGTGTTGACTTGGAGCCATTTATGGTTCTAGATTTCGTATCTTGATTCGAGGTCTCAGCTTGGATCATGAAAAAAGCCTATGCCAACAGTTGTGAGACCACCCCCTTCATTCCTGTAGATATTAGCTAAGCAGAAGGAGGGTGCAACTTATAAGAAATTTTTTGATCTACTGAAGTAGGTACATATTAAAGTTCCACTTATGGACATGTTGCAGGGTATCCCGAAGTATTCTAAGTTAATTAAGGACGTAGTTGCTAACAAGAGCTTGTAGAACTCCACAATCACTTATTAAAGAGTGCACATTTAGAATCCAGAATAAGCTACCGTAAAAGTTGAGAGACCCTGGGAGCTTCACTATCCAGATAAAGATTGGTGAAAAAAATATGGGACATGCATTGTGTGACTTGGGGGGCCAGCATAAACTTATTGCCCTTATCAGTGTTCAATACATTTGGCTTGAGAGAGTCACGACCCACTAATTTATCGGGATTTTACGACGCAATTATACTTCTTTCCATAGATTTTTGCATGACTTTAAGTAGTATTATAAGTAAATGCTAATATTATTTTGCTAAGTTTCAGGAATCTCAATGATTTGGAGAAAAATTACAATAATCCAAAGTATGTTGCTAAAATCATAACATACGAGCCACACTTTCAACTTATGATTCATCTGATGAACCGTGAATTAACTTCAGAGAGATTGCAAGTACAAGAGCTACATATAGAAGCAAATACGATCCATATATTCAAAGTTTAGACCATAATGAAGTCACAGATCAAAAGTTTAGAGAGTTTGCAGTCTGAAGATCCAATCTAGAAGGGTAGATATAGACTGTAAATTCAAAGATAGTCCATAGATTGATTCATGGCCGCAGACAGATCACAAGTAGAGTCCTACTTTGCAGTGCAGTCTATGGACCATAAATCTAATATATCGTCAAGTATGTTGTAACTGGGCAATCTGGAATTAAATTCTGCTTGGGGTTTTAGTGTTAGTATAAATAGCATATTTAGTCATTTTTCATAGCAGTCTCCACATTATCATTGAGAATAGAGTTTTTGGCGATTATCTAATGTATTTCAAGCTACTTTCAAATATCTACATCTAGGGTTTTGAATTCTCAAATCTTCGGCTCTATTGTAAGTTGATAAAGTTTTATTCAAAGCTTTTCTTCTCTTATTCTACCATTAATAGCTAAATTCATATCTAAGGTTGTGAACCCTATTGAGTTATAAAACCTAGAGATCTCAAATATGATCAATTAATATTGTGCCTTAATATATTTGATTGATCCTTGATTTTCTAGTCAAAATTGGTGGTTGAAAATATAGATTCACCAATTTGCCCCAACTATGCTTGAAGCATGAAAGAGCTAATTAGGATTTGGAAGTATCAATCAACAAAAACTCAAGGCATAATCCTTGTATAATAGATTTTCTTAGAAATTGCAGAATTTACTTGGAAATGTATAATTGATTTGTGTTGAATTCTTGTCAATTTGAAAGAATTTTGATTTAGATAAACATTCTTGATAGTTGAAGGATATTGAGTGATTGCTTAGTGATTTTTTGCATATTATCAAAGACCCATTATTGATGAATCTAATTGAGTGATCTAGGTGGATCAACCTTAGGTGGAAACACAACCTTAGTTTCACCTCTCATTGATTTAAGCCTTTTGCAATTAGATCTAAAGTTTAGTTTACTTCTCTCATTATCAATTAACTAAAATAGAATCTTAAGACATTAAATCACATATTTTCTCATTTTAGTAGCTAAAATCAATACTAATTCTCTGCAGATTCGACCCTAACTCTTAGTTGGGTTAACTATATTTCTAGCGACCGTGTACACTTACTCAAAAGGAGGAGCGAATTTGGAGGTTCGCCAATTATGATGTCATTGTGATGTGCCATGATTTTACAGCACTTTCGACCCTTAAAACGAAGAAAATATGTAAATTTCGGGTATGTTTATGTAGATATGATGTGTTTGTGTTAAGTGTTATAGGAAAATAGGTGCGGAACGTGAAATGGGAAAAGTAAGAAAAAAATGGAACAAACTGTAGGCTGCTAGCTAGGTAACAAGTCGTTGTCCAAGTGGACGACTCGTTCCTGTAGTCGTGGGAAGAGATCGAGCTTTATTGGCAAGAAACGGTGCAAGAAACGGTGCACCTAACGAGTTGAAGGCACGAATCGTTCAATCTGGTAATGAGTCGTTATGCCAGTCGTGGAGACTGGGAGGAAGATTCCTGAAAAATGGGCAGGGAAGACAATAGAAGACATAACGAGTCATTAGGTGAAGTGACGACTTGTCGTGAGATGCTGGGAGCATCCGTCAAGTGCACTGGAGTTTTGGTAATTCAAGGCCACCATGAGGGACCTAACAACTCGTGCCCTGACCTAACAAGTAGTTAGGTGACCCATCACCAGGACTAGACAAGCTGCCGAGACAACTCAACTTCACTGGCCACGACTCGTTGGGAGACCCAACGAGTCGTTACTTGGGCTGTTACCACTGCCGACCTGGAGTTTGTTTTTAGTTTGGAAAAGTTTTGTTTGGAACTATAAAGACATTATTTAGGTTTATTTTTCGAGTACAGTATATTTTTCCACTTTTCACGTAAATTTTAGTATTGTTAAGGATATTTTTTGGCTCAAGAAATAAAGTTTGTAATTTTGTTCTTGATTTTGAGACTTAAACAAAATTGAAGTTTAGTCCATCGGTTTTAGGGATTTATTCAATTCAAGTGGTTTTCTTCTATGAAACTTTATAAGTTGCGATTATGATTTCTTCTAAATTTTGTGATTGTGATCATACAAGTATGAGTATCTAAACCCATAACTAGGGTTGTGGGAACCATGATGAACTAACACACATAGATAAAAACACTTAGGGATTCTTGAATGCGGTTTATGCATGTATTATTTTTTCCTTCATTTTAATTATTTCTTAAACGATTGCAAACGTTGGAATTTGCCTTATTCTTACTTACGGATCAAGGGGATGATGAATGGGAAAATGGATTAATAATGGATATTTGAGGCTATCAATCCTCATCTAATAGCTTCACCTTGTTCGGGAATAGATAATTCGATATTAAGGGTAAGGGTTAATTAAGCATACTCCCGTGTACGGACCAAGTGCATGGTGATAATCATCTAGATAGGGGACCAACCATTTAGGTGAATTTAACCTACCAATATTGCATGTTAAACACCAGAATAGATCACTAGTATAAAAGTCTTGTGGTTATGAAGTCATGGGGAACACAATCCTAGTCACTTTATTGATTGAATGCAACTGAAATTGATTTAAACATTTACTAGCCTTTACTCTTATTTATTATTTTGTGTTTCGAATCTTCACCCCCTAGTAAATAAGTAAGCCAATAGTATTAGCTAAATGCATTAACTCAAGTTCTCGTCATATAATCCTTGTGGGATTCGACCCCAACCCTAGTTGGGTTTATATTTGACATCGACCACTTTATATCTTATTCACGAGGTGTAATTTAGGTGACATCAAATTTTGGTGCTGTTGTTGGGGAATACGGCTTAGGCTTTTGTTAATTGTGTTTGCTTTACTGTTGGTCCTTATTTCCTTTTTATTTTTCTTTTTTTGTTTTTGTTCTTAATAGGTCTTAGGTTCGTGCATGCCAGTACTTGGAGCCAAGGAAAATCCCTATCACGAACTTAAACAAACACCGCAAAATCTAAGGAGAATGGCCAACATACAGGAGCAAGAGACAGTGAAATAGGCTACAGCCAAAATGTTGGCTGAGGAACAAGCTCGGGAAAGAGATAGAGAGTTAGAAGGGGTTGCTGAAGAGCAATGCCTAGCTTTCGAAGCCGAGCGAGCTAGAAGGAATAGAGGTCCAGACCAGCAGAGGCACCGATACTTCGATGATGATGACAATGCTAATATTGATGAAGCCGGTGCCACTAGAGCTATTGTGCCTCCCCTTTGCCTACTGGGGAAAAGTTTGACATTACCAGTGCTATGATCCAACTGCTCAACATGAAGGGGATATTTGTAGGTCATGCAACTGATGGTGCACATACTCACTTGACTAATTTTGTGGGTATCTGCAAAGCATATAAACAACCGAGAGTAAGTCAGGAAGCAATACGGCTGAGGTTATTTCCCTTTTCATTAGGGAGTGAGGCAACGCTCTGGTTGGCTAAACTGCCCAATGATTCTATCACTACATAGAGGGAGTTGAAAGAGCTTTTCTTAAAAGGTTCTTCCCACCTTCCAGAGCTTTGCAACTAAAAGATGAGATATACAACTTCAAGCAACTAAATTTTGAGGCACTTCACGAGACATGGTAGCGGTTCAACAAGAAGCTCAAAAAGGTGCCCAACCACAAGATCCCAGATGATATATTGTTGGAGATCTTCTATAGGTCTCTAAATGCTAACATAAAGGTGATGGCTGATACCGTGTCTGGCGGTACATTCATGAGTCACACTTATACTGAAGCAGCTGAAGTACTTGATAGAATCACTAAAACCAACTGCACATGGCACACAAGAGAGTTGGAGGCTTCGACTGGTACTTATGCAGTAGGTATGTCTGCGGAACAGAGAAGGAAGGATGAAGAGTGAGATAGGATATTGCTGAGATAAAAACACATTGGGGCTGCTTTCTAAACATTTGATGGTAGCCGGGAATAAAAAGGTGAATGCAGTTGGTTCTTAGGGAAAGGCCCCAAGAAATGATGGAGGCGAATCAGAATCTGATGAGGAAGAAAATTATCTGCATGATCAAGGGGCGGGTTTTCGGACCAACACCCAATGGTCTAACCAAGACTCTTGGTGTCAAGGTCAGTGGAACTAGGGTCGGAGCTACTACAGATAACAATTACAACCGAGGCCGATACATAGACGATGGAGACTGGAAAAAGCTTGAGGAGTACACGAATGACAGAAGCGGTCTATATGTTCCTCCAAGGTACCGTGAGCCAGAGTCTAGTGGTCCAAGGGTGGAAGAAATGTTGTTTAAGGTACTTAAGCAGATGGAGGCGACAGATGGCCATTCCTAGGAGCTCCGTGCTGATATTTCTTGTATGAATCAAAAGGTGGAATCATATGCCATGGCCGTTAAGCAGATTGAGTAGTATCTTAATTAGATGTTTGTTGCTATAAACCAGAGGCAGAAGGGCACACTTCCCAGTAACACAGTTCAAAATCCAAAAAATGATATCCATTTCATGACGGTCACTACTAGGAGTGGGAAGGCGACAGTTGATCCTCTGAGGCTAGTTGTGATTGATGAGATAGTAGATCCCTTAGTGATTGGTGATGATAGGATGGCAGATTCTGAGGATCAGACTTTGGCTGATGATTCAATAGACAAATCTCTCCTAGTAATGCATAGGAGCATGGATCTGACAAAGAGAAGGAGAAAGAGGTATTGCAAAAGATCACACCTATTCCTAGACCTCCTCCCCCTTTTCCACAGAGGTTAAAGAGAAAGGTTGAAGATGGGAAGTATCACAAATTCGTTTCCATGTTGAAATAATTATTTGTGAACATCCTATTAGTCGAGGCACTTGAGAAGATGCCCAACTATGCCAAATTCATGAAGGACCTTGTCACTAGAAAGAGGACCGTAAGCTTCAAACCTGCATATAATTTTCACTATTTTAGTGCAATGGCATCTTGTTCTCTTGTTCAGAAAAAGGAAGACCCTGGAGCTTTCACCATACCGAGCACTTTTAGAGCCTTTAATTTTGCTAAGGCACTATATTCTAGGTGCTAGTATTAACTTAATGCCATTAGCAGTATTCAGACAATTGGACTTGGGATCCCCCAAACCGAATACAACGCGGTTGTTGATGGTAGATCACACGGTGAAAAATCCGGTGGGAATTTTCTATGATGTTCTAGTGAAGGTAGAGTCCTTTATATTTCTGGCCGATTTTTTCATTCTGGACTGTGAGGTTGATTTCTAGGTCCCCATTATTTTGGGGCGACCATTCCTTGCCACCAGACGTGCTCTTGTGAATATGGAAATCGGGCAGTTGAAATTCCAGTTGAACAATGAGGAGGTGACATTTAATGTATGCCGGTCCATGAAGCTGCCAAATTACATGAGGGTGGTCTCAGTAATTGATGTTGTGGAACCTGAGTTTTCATATTGTGCCCATTGAGGAGTTAGAGACTCTTGAGGACTTAGCAGCTGTGTTGATGAATATTGGCGCTAAGGAGATCCATGGGGGTGAGGAGATAGTTAGTGCACTTGCTGGTATAGGGTCATACACCTATGCTCCAAAGAAGATTGATCTTGACTTGAAGAACCGGGTGACCCACCGGCCAAGTTATCTATTGAGGAGCCTTCGGTATTGGAGCTATAATCACTCCCGTCTCACTTGCGGTATGTATTTCTAGGAACTGGTAACACTTTACTGGTCATTGTTGCAACGGACTTGGAGGAATGGCAAGTGGAGGCTTTGGTCTCCATTCTGAAGAGATATAAAAAAGCCATCGGGTGGACGATTGCAGACATTATTGGAATCCCAGCCGATATTTGCACTCATAAGATCCATCTAGAGCCAGATTGTATTCCGAGCATTAAGCATCAACATAGGTTGAATCCACTTATGCAAGAGGTGGTCAAGAAGGAAATCATCAAGTGGTTGGATGGGGGTGTGGTTTACCCTATTGCTGACAGCAAATGGGTGAGCCCAGTTCAGTGAGTACCAAAGCAGGGAGGAATCATGGTGGTCCCATATGGTACATTTGCTTTCAAGAGAATGCCGTTCAGGTTATGTAATGCGCTTTCCACTTTTTAGCGTTGTATGAGGTGTTCAAAGCTTTTTGGGTCATGCAGGGTTTTATAGGAGATTCATCAAGGACTTCTCAAAGATTGGACATCCTTTGTGTAAATTACTTTTGAAAGAGGTGAAGTTTGTTTTTGATGAGGCATGTCTGAAGGCATTTGAATGCCTAAAAGAGAGATTGGCCACTGCCCCGATTATAGTGGCACCTGACTGGTATTTACCATTTGAGGTTATGTGTGATAGCGGAGTGGTCCTGGGAGCTGTTTTGGGCCTAAGGCGTGAAAAGATCTTCCATCCTATATATTATGCTAGCAAGACTCTTAATGCAGCTCAGAAAAATTACACCGTGACAGAACAGGAGTTGTTGGCTGTAGTATTTTCATTCGAGAAGTTTCGTGTGTACTTTCTTGGAACCAAGGTGATAGTCCATACAGACCATGCAACTCTAAGATATCGTATTGCAAAGAAGGATGCCAAGCCGCGGTGATTCGATGGGTTCTGTTGCTGCAAGAGTTCGAGTTTGAGGTAAAGGATCGGAATGGGACCGAAAACTAGGTGGAGGATCACTTATCAAGATTGGAAGTAGATGTAGCACTTTGAGATGAGCTTGAAATAGATGTGCATTCCTCGACGAGCAGGTTTTAACTGCCTCACAGGATCTCATCCCATGGTTTGCAGACTTCGCTAATTATATGGTAAGTGATGTTTTATCGCAGAACTTATCTTTTCACTAGCGGAAGAAGTTCATGCATGATGGGCGGAAGTTTTCCTGGGATGAGCCTTACTTATTCCGCATATATGCTGATGGTGTGATTCAGACATGCGTGCCAGAGGTGGAGATGTTGAGCATATTGGAGGCCTGCCACTCATCCCCTATTGGGGGTCACCACAGCGGAACTTGCACAGCCCACAAGATTCTGCAATGTAGGTACTATTGGCCGACCATTCACCAGGATGCGCATGATTTTGCAAAGGCATGTGATGCATGCCAAAGGCAAGAAGGCATATCAAGGAGGTATGAGCTTCCTCTTACTCCCATCCTTGTCATTGAGCTATTTGATGTGTGGGACATTGATTTCATGGGCCCATTTGTGAGCTCAATCGGGATGAAGTACATACTGGTTGCTGTGGACTATGTTTCAAAATGGGTGGAGGCAATTGCGCTTCCAAATAATGAAGGGAAGAGTGTCACAACATTCTTGAAACGGAATATTTTTGCCAGAATTGGGACTCCCAGAGCGATCATTAGTGATGGGGGTTTGCACTTCTGTAACCAGTTGTTTTGGACTTTATCGGAGAAATATGGGGTGAAACATAGGGTGGAAACACCCTATCATCCGCAATCTAGTGGGAAAGTTGAAGTCTCCAACCGGGAAATAAAGACCATCTTAGTTAAGACTATGAATGCTAATCGGACAGATTGGTCTAGGAAGCTAGATAATGCTTTATGGGCTTATTGAACCGCATTCAAGACACCTATAGGTATGTCTCCGTATCAGCTTGTGTATGGGAAAACATGTCATCTTCCGGTTGAACTTGAGCATAAAGCTATGTGGGCACTCAAGAAGCTGAATTTGAACTGGAGCGAAGCTGAGAATTTGAGGCTTGATTGGTTGAATGAGCTAGATGAATTTCATTTGAAAGCCTATGAGAGTTCTGAAATTTATAAACTAAGAACGAAAATTCAGCATGATCGGAAGATTGAGAAGAGAGAGTTCAGCCCGGGTGATATAGTGTTACTATTCAATTCTAGGCTTCGCTTGTTTCCTGGCAAGTTGAAGTTCAAATGGTTGGGGCATTTTCGAGTGACCCAAGTATTCTCCCATGGCGAAATTGAATTGGTAAACCATGAAGGAAAGCAATTTAAAGTAAATGGTCAACGGGTGAAAGCATACTTGGGGAAGAGCGAAAAAATTAAGCTGGTGGATCTCTGGGCTCTAGGTGAAATTTGAGTAAATCGGGGACTTGTGTCATGCCGTGACGTTAAGTCAGGTGCTGCATGGGAGGCAACCGATGGAGGTGTTTTGATGAAGTCTGAGTAATCAAAATATCCGCGTCGTGCTACAACTTTAAATCACGCACTTCTTGGGAGGCAACCCAAGTTGTAATTGTAAGATAAGATAGTGTTTATGTGTGTTGATGTGTGCAGGCGATTAAGATGGAAAATTTGAAGCTGAAACCAAAAATGTGAACTTCAGTTTTTGGTGCCAAAAATCATAGAACGAGTCGTCATTGGACATAACGACTTGTCAATTGACTCGTGTCACTGATGCAGAAGACAATGTAGACAATGGTTGACCAAACGAGTCGTTGCCTGTGGTAACGAATCATGGAGTCTTCCGTTAAGTCTACTGGAGTTAAAGAGTGATTTGAGTTGTAAAAAAATGCAACGAGTGAATTAATGAATCGTTGGGACACCCAAAGATTCGTCAAGTGGCCCGTCATGAAGCCATTGCAGTGCCAACAGAGTTCAGGGCCTACAACTCATGACACGACTCATTGGGTGCCACCACGAGTCATTAGGTCCCAGGTAAGATTTTGATCTATTTAATGGAACGAAAGAACCAAACTAGTTGTGGCTTCATCTAATGACCCGTTACGTGGGTCATGGTTTACTTTAATTAAAATGTTCATCCGACCCGATCCATGTTTAAATAAGGCAATCAAGTTTAAACGAATTAAATCACTCAAATTTCTCCCACTAAATTCCTCACAAGTTCGAACTCTCAAATCTTTTAAAAAACAAATTTCCCACTTCTTCTTCTCCCAAATCATCTCACATTTCCACATAATTCACAACCACATATCCACTTGCAAAGCACTCACACACGCACGAACGCACTCAAATCTGCTCAGTTGCCACATTCAATCGCAACCTCAAGTTAAAATCACCTACTGCTAAAATCCCATCTTTGCTCTTACACATGTGAGTAATCAATTATTTAGAGCTCTAACCTACTCATCTTTTGTGTGAAAATTCTGAATTCGAATACTGCCATGATTTAGATGAACCCAAGTTTCCATTAATTCCCAGTTGAATTTAATAATGGTCATTTAAGGAAAATTAGGATTTGTGCTTGTGGGATTGAATAATTAGGTGAGATGGTACATGGGTGTTGTTGTTTCTTGAAAACCAGTGATGACGCCTCATGTAACTACTCGTGGGCAAGCCCAACGAGTTATTACATGACCCATCACCACCACTGTCAGTAGACTCTTGAGAACCAGCCACATAACGAGTCCTGGCAGCACCTCACGACTCGTTGTGTAGCTCGTCTTGAGTGGGAAATGGGAGATGCAAACAACTTATCTCACGACTAGTCTAACGAGTTATTGCCTCAAGTAACGACTCATCATGACCAGTCGTTAAGTCCACTGGTTCAACAAAAGAAAAACTAACTTGCAGACGACGGGTAACCTCATGAGTCGTGGCCAGTGGAAATGACTCATTGAGTCCCTCGTGCAGTTTGTAGGAACACAGTTAAAATTTTAGTTTTGTTTCATCTCATCTTGCATACTAACCATTTTCCCACAGGTACAATGGCACCGAAAGGTACACCAAAGAAGGGTCCAGCCAAGAAATAAGTGCCAGAGAAAAGTCAACCCTTATATCACAGACTTAGGGACAAGCCCTCATCCTTTGAAGAGTCGAGTGGATCGGTGGAGGAATACGAAGTTTTAGAAGAGCATCTTGAGAGGATATCCACTAGGACTAGGACACAATGCCCTACAAATCCGATAGCCCTGGTTGATTCTTCTACTCCAATTGCAAGAGACCTACCTAGCCGAGCAGAAGAGAATGTTGTGGCCATAGTCCAGATTGCTCCCGAGGGCACCATAGTTGCGGCAAATGCAGAGAGTGCTGATGAGTCACGTGCCCAACAAGGGAGCACATATGATAAGTTGACAGAGACTTCACATACATCCAATGATCAACCACGGAGGGTGAGGCGATGGTGTGTCCATGCTATGCGGGCCATTTACAATAGGGGCATTGCTTCGAATGACAAGGGCCATCCAAAGAGGAGCATTTATGAGGAGCCCAGACTGGTCACCACAGGGCTCAAGGACCTCCCCGAGCTGAAGGCATTTTTTGAGAGATATAGGTTCAGGTGGTTAACTGAGCCATCGGGGAGCTACAACCCTTGCCTGGTTAGAGAGTTTTATGCTGCCTACGCAGCCACATTACAACGCCTGGCCTTAGAAGGCCAAGATTGGAAGAAGAGGCCCGCATTAACTCAGGTGTTGGTTCGGGAGACACATGTAGACTTCTCTGAGAGGACTATTTCTAGGATGCTCTATGGTCTAGACTATCAGGCCCCAATGAACACAACCGAGTTTGATCATAGACTGTTTGAACTCAAGAAAGTCAAAATCAAGAAATTGAACAGTGAAAAACGTATCAGGCTGTACACTTGGCTGTCACGCATCATTTCCACACAGGGTCCGCTAGTGGAATGGTTGCATGGCACCGAGTCATAGATAAAAAAGGCCAAACTGAACTTTCAAGCTAAATTCTAGTGGTCATTGGTTAGACACAGGCTGGTACCGACCAGTAATGACAATGTGCTTTCACCTGACAGAGCTGCACTGGTAGCGAGCATCATGGATGGGTACGCCATAAACTTCCTACAATTTATTGCTGAAGATATTCGAGAGCGCGCGATAGTACTACCATTCCCTTTCTATGCCTTATTGATTGACTCTGTCAGGAGTCAAAGGTGCCAGAATTGCCATCGGTTGATCAGCGAGTGGTGGTCCATAAGATCAACGATATCGGGTTGATAAGAGACGAGACAAACCCAATATCGAGAGTGAGGAGTCAGTATGCCGTATCCGCTGGAGCAACTTTATTGGTAGAGGCATTGAGAAGTGGTATGCAGACTGAGGCTGCATTATTTACCGAGTTTGCGGTAGAGCCCACAGAGGCCAAAGAGCTTGGTAGCCAGCCTGAGGCTACAGATGTAGCTGATATTCCCACACCTGCTGAGGTTCCAGAGTCTTCATCCATAAAAGCAGCACCTCGACCACCTATTGCATCCTCACATGCTTCTTCAGCTGGCTAGGCGGCTGGTAAAAGCCAAATAATAGCAAGCCCACACGACTCTTCAAGTTAGGATACTAATGGATCAAGTAAAGCCATGGTTACAAAGGACTTGGAGGCGCTCTCTAGTTCAGTGCATAGATGGTTGGATTCCTTTGAGAGGCATATAGATGAGTGCCTTGCATAGTTACAGGCGCCCGAGCTGAGAAGATGGTATGCGGAGGTAGCAGCACTCCGTGCTGAGGTGCAGGAGTTAGCCGCACGACAGGTAGCTGCGATCCCTCCACCCGTGCTTTCAGTGATTGATGATGAGAACGAGGAAGAGCTACCACCAATAGTTGATTTTATCACTGAGGAGCCAGTGGCGCAGGATAAGGGCAAGAGGCCTCGTGAGTAGGGGTGGGCATAAAAACCGAAAACTGAAAAACCGAACCGAACTGAATTATTCGATTTTTTGGTTTCAGTTTTTTTGGTTTTTCTGTTCGGTTTCAGTTTTTTATATAGCGAAATTTGATTTTCGATTTTTTTTCGGTTATGGTACACCGAATTTTCGGTTTAACCGAAAAATTGAATAATATATTATATTATATATATTATATATTTATATTTATAAATTATAATAAATAATTATTTTATTTTATTTTTATAATAAATATTTAACTTAAATAATTTAAGGAAAGCCCTAGATTTATAGATTAGTAGTACTCTCTACTCTGTCGCCGTCGGTCTCTCTTCTCTGTTCTCTCCACTGCTCCTGTGCTCCAGTCTCCTCTTCGGCTCTTCCTTTGTCACCGACTACCTGACTCGCCTTAGATAGTAGTACTAATGGCATGACTAATCCCTTTTGCCATTAAGCAATAGCATCTGTTCATTGCTAATCCTGCTGAACACCAGTCTTTTTTTTTAAAACAATTAGGCCGCCTCTGATTTGTGATTTGGTTTGTTATTTTTCTTAAATGTTGATGTGTCCCATATAGATTGCTAGACTACCATGTGGTCAAACTCTATAATAACTATGTCACTCTTGTATTTGCAGGCATCATTTCTTTCACTTGATCTGCAAGCTCTTTCAGAGCAGCTTGAAAGAGAAAGTCTACAAGAGAGGCTTTTCATTGAACCAAGTATACATCCTTTGGTACTGGTAGTAATGTTATCTATGATATCCTTCTATGTTGTATCTCCAAAAATTTAAATTTGGTTAATGCTTATATGCTGGAAACATAGGGCCTTTCATTTAATTAAGGTGCGGCAATGTGTGTTCGTAAAAAGGCCTGCAAAATGAGCTTTGAGCTTAAAATGAATTTTAGACCTTCTGTCCATAGCTATCGTACAGTAGTGCACCTAAAAGCATAAAACTACACCAACATATATGATGCAGATGAATCATCTAATAAGATAGGTGGTTTTCTCTCCAGCTACTCCACATAATTTATTATGTTGCTGCTTCTAGTGCTAAAATTATTTCATGGTTTATAGCATGTAAAGTTAGGTATCTGTGTTTCATTATTGGGTGAGGATAGTGAGAAAAGAAATTCTGCTTCTGAATTGCCTGAAAGTCAATTTTACGGAACTAAACTAGTACTGGAGTTTCAACTTATGAGGTTTCATCCTTGACTGTGAAGCACTTTATTGTTTTGCGGAGGTTTGAAAATCCAAATTACTACTCTAGTAATAGTGAGGTTTTAACGAGCAACAATCCTTCTATGACTCGAGAGCTATTTTTTTTAAGGTGAGGCTTTAAGTTCTAAACTGCTTGCTGGCTGCTAGCCTTTAGGTATATATACATTGTTTATTTTGAATAGTCTTTGGAATCACTTTCACTATACATACTTAATACTTTGATTTTTTGAATAGTCTTTGATATATCATCTGTTGGTTAATTATTTATGATTATTCTTTTTAATTTTGTATAGATGGATGATGAAAGTAGAATAAGTGATATTGGTTCAACTGAAAACTCACTTGATACTCAAACTGGGGATACAAAGAAAAGGAAAGAAATGTAACCAAGATTTGGGGTTTGGGCTTATTTTGATAAGGTAGTTGAAAATGATATTGGTAGAGCGAAGTGCAAGTATTGTAACAATACTTATGCTGCCAATTCAAGTAAAAATGGAAAAACGGGTTTGAAACAACATTTGGATAGGTGCAAGGTATATAAATCTATCGTTGAAACTTCTTCTCAAATGAAAATATCTTTTCAAACTAAAGATGCCCCGCTTTGGAAATTTGAACAAGAAGTAGTTAGAAGGGCTTTAGTTGAAATGATAATTATCGATGAACTACCATTTAGCTTTGTAGAGAATGAAGGTTTCAAGAAGTTTATGAGCAAAGCCCAACCTCTATTTAGAATTCCTTCCCGTAGAACAATAACAAGGGATAGTTATGAAGTTTATAGTGAATTGAGACAAGATTTGAAGAAGTCTTTTAAAGAAGTACAACCAATGATTTGTCTTACCACAGACACATGGACATCATTGCAAAGAATTAAGTATATGTGTTTAACTGCTCATTTTATTGATAGAAATTGGGTGTTGCATAAAATAATATTAAATTTTTGCCCAATCTCTAGTCATAAGGGTGAGCAAATGGCAGAGGCTATTAGTAATTGTTTGCTTGATTGGAACTTAGACAAGGTATACTCTATAACTGTTGACAATGCGTCTTCTAATGATGTTACAGTTAAAGAATTGTCTAAACAGTTGAATATGTGGGGAACTAATATAATGGAAGGTAAACATCTTCATGTGAGATGTATGGCTCACATACTTAATCTGATTGTGCATGAAGGTTTGAAAGAAATTGATCCTTCTGTCAAAAGGGGTCGACAAATGGTGAAGTATGTTAAATCATCCCCGGCAAGAACAAGAAACTTTAAGAAATGTTGTGAAGTCCAAAAGGTAGAATGTGATAAAACATTGTCACTAGATGTTCCTACTAGGTGGAATTCCACCTATGTTGATGTTGGATACGACATAAAAGTTTGAGAAGGCCTTTGATAGGTTTGATCTTTTTGATGACCAATTTAATACTTGTGTTTCAACTAATATATGTGAAGATGGAAGTGTTGCAGGTCCGCTCAAATGTGATGATTGGGTGAATGTGAGGAATGTGGTGAAGTTTCTTGAAAGATTCTACGAGGTCACTGTAAAGGTTTCAGGTTCACATTATGTTACTTCTAATGCTCATTTTGAGGATATATGTGAGCTTGATGCATATTTGAATGTGTGTTTAGCAAGTGAAGATCTTAATTTGAGTAACATGGCTGAATGAAACAAAAGTTTAAGAAATATTGGGGTTGTCTTGAAAAGATGAACAAAATGATTTTTATTGCTTCTGTGTTGGATCCTTGAAATAAGTTTGTGTATGTTAGCTTTGCACTTGAAGAACTATTTGGGGAGGAAATAGGAAAGAAAGTAAATGAAGGAGTGCGTGATTATATGACTTCTTTGTTTGGAGTGTATATAAGACAATATTCAAAAGGATCTAATCAATCATCTCTATCTAGATCTACTTCATCTCAGGACACATATGATACATCTAGTTCTGACGCTTCTCTAAGTATGAAAACAAAAGCCTTGAGAACTAAGCTTTACTTGAAAAAACAAAAAGAAGATTGTGGAAGTGGAGGTGCTAAATCAGAGTTGGATAGATACATTAGTGAAGAACAAGAGCCTGATTCTGATGATTTTGATATATTATATTGGTGGAGGGTTAATTCTCCAGGTTTCCTATTCTTTCAGAGTTAGCTCGTGATGTGTTGGCTATTCCAATTTCAAGTGTGGCGTCAGAATGTGCATTTAGTACTAGTGGTCATATTCTTGATCCATTTAGAAGTTCATTGACTCCTAAATGTGTGCAATCTCTTGTTTGTGTCCAAGATTGGCTTAGAGAAGATACTAATCCTATTTGTGTTGAGGAAAGTTTGGAGTATCTTGAGAAACTTGAGCTTGGTAAGATTTTATATTTTTTAGTTGGTTGTTTAGACTTTTAAGTTTTAATGCAATAATAAATTAATAGTATACTAATTTGTGTTTTATGACATATTTAATTAAATTATCTTTAGAGATGGCAATAAATGGAAGAGAGTCTTGCATTGTTGATGTATGATTGCAAATTGCATTTGCTACTAGTGCCTACTGGTGACCGGTGAGTTGAATTATTGTCTCATACTCTCATAGTCTCATTGATGATATCTTTTTGTAAATTATTTTTTTATCTTGAAAGTTATGTTCTAATTTTTGATTTTATCTTACTATTTATTAGGCTCAAGCAGAGCAGTTTGATTTACTATTGAAGACTTGAAGTCCCAAGCAGTGAAGCAGAGCAGTTTGTGACTTTGTCTTTGTGTCATTGTGTATTTGTCTGTTCCAGACTGCCAGTGTGTGTGCTGGGCAGGGCTGCTGGGCGCTGGGTTTGGGAATTGGGAATTGGGAATGCCCCGGTGCAGCGGTGCTGTTACAATACTTGCACTTCACTTATGATTTTGATTATGATTTTTGTGTGTGTATTGTAATTTGTATGCTTTATGTCTGTGTGGGTTTGGGAATGCCAGCCCCGGTGCCCATCAATTTTTGCTTTATGTCTAGTTTCTTAAATAGTTAAATCATGGGGAAGACTGGTGAATGGTGATTTGATTTAGTTTTGGGCTTTGTTTTAGTCAAGGGATTCTGTTTAAGTTAGGAGATTGCCTATGGGGTTGTCATTGAGATGGTAAGTTATGCCATTTTGATTTTTGAATAGTCTTTGCTGGCTTGCTGCTGACTAGTGACTGTTGTACAGCAGTACAGGTTACTAGCTTTGTTGCTAAACAGTTCTCTCTTTTTTGGGTACCGGTAGGCACTCGATTTATGAAATTTTAATTTTTATTATAAATTTATAATTGATATTAATAAAAGAAAGATTCACAATAGTTAAAAATAGATCATTTTGAATTAAAAAGCTTGAAATAATTTATATTTTATTTAAAAGGTAGCCCATTTTACAACCAGAAAAAAGTCCATCAACCAAGCCCAAAAACCGAAATAAATAAATCGAACCGAATTAAAAGAAATCGAACCGAGCCGAACTAAAACGGTTCGGTGTTCGGTGTCCCCTATGCATAACCGAAAATTGAAAAGAACGAACCGAAATTTGAAAAAATCGAACCAAAACACTGAATGCCCACCCCTACTCGTGAGGAGGCATGTTTTGATGAGGATGATTTTCTGCTCCATGAGCAGAAGCAAGAACAAAGAGAGGTGGAGGCAGTGCTACAGTTATCCAGAGATGAGGCTCGACAGAGGGCCGCAGTTGAGGAAGCGAGAGCTCGTGGAGAAGGTATGAGCTCAGTAGGTTCTGAGAATGCACCAGTTTAGGCTGGTGGTACAGGAGATGACACTGGAGGTGTATCTGCACCCCCCACTGACCAGGCCATAGACGCCTAGGTCGCACAGGTATGTTCCCTATTTCCATGTTTTATTTTTATAAATGCGTCGAGGAAGACACACGCTTTTCTTGATGGGGGTAGGGAGGGATACCTGTGTATTTTTGCTGAACATAACCTGAGGGTTTTTCTTACCGGATATCTTTTCCCTCGGGTGTTCCTTATCTAGTAGAACCAGCACGTGTTGTTTTTTTGTGTTTGTTTGTGTCAGTTGAAAGAAAATTAGGCGAACTTAAGGCAGTCAATAACATGGATTTTTGAAATTGTTTGAACTCATAATGTCATACCCCTCCTAATTTTTTTAGTTATGTGTGTGTGTTAAAATAGACAAGCATGACCTTTGTGAATCTTTGCATGGCACTAGTACTGTGTACATGTTTACCTTTGTATGACTATACCTGAACTAGCAGTTAGTAGAAGTGATGGTGTTGGCCTGTGCAATGTGTGAGTAAGGTTTAATAGTTAAATTCTGCTGTGTGTGTCAATCTAGAACTTGCCTGGTTAGTCGCATCGAGGTAGAGGATGGGAAACTAGGGAAGGATCATAGGCCATTTTTGATGAATAAGTCCACTTTTAGCCTTAAAAGACCTACCAAATGGAAATAAATATCCCTTGATCCAAATTTTGAGCTTAAATTGACCCTTCTTTTTGTTAACACCAATTCACCTTCTGCTTTGATTAGAATGAACCTGTTTTGGCCCTGTTCCCTCCTTGGACACTATGGACCTCAACTCAAGCAAATCTCCTAAGTTGAGGGTGCTATCATAGGGGTGATTAAGAAGAGTAGAGTGGAATCAAATTGAGTAATGAAAATGAAAGAGCGGGTGCGGTGTGCATAATGAAAGAAAAGAAAACATTTTTGTTAAAGAGAAAAAGCAAAAAAAGATAAAAAAATAAATGGAAGCAAGGAATACTTGAAAGAATGAACACCGCACTCTTAGTTGCAAAAGAAAGTAAAATAAGAAGAAAGCAAAGGAAAAAGGGAGAAAATATGAAAAAAAGGTTAAGAGTGGAGCCAAAGTGTATGTAGTATCAAGGAGGGTTAAGCTACTAGTCCAATATGTACCATACCCAAACTCGAGCCTACATTACAAGCTTAAAAAGTCCTATAGTGATCCTGGTTAACCAATCTGAAAATCAAGGTATTGAAAGTAAAGGCAAGCTTATGGTATTGCATGCGAACAACAAGAATTTCTTTGTGAGAGCGAGTGTGATCTTACCTAGTTCCAAGAGATATATATTGATATGATCATAGACATAGGTGTGAGTGTGGGATTTCTTTTGGTGAGAGCATTTGGTCAACAAAATCGTCTGCCAACTATCTGGGTCAGTGTTATAAAATTATGTACATGGTTGCAAGTGACAGTATATTTTCGTGTTTCAATTCCTCTGTTCATGGTTGAAAATTTTACATATGCATTATGATTTGGTTTGTATGATGAAGGAGGGGTTAGAAAATTTGATTTGATTAAGATATGGGACTACCATAGGTTTCCTAGAGTTTTTTTTGATTGAAGCGTCGAAGTGGTTGTATTTTATTTGTTTTTTCCTGAGGACATGCAAAAGTTCTAAGTTGAGGGTGTTGATATATCGTGATTTTATGGAACTTTCGATGCTTAAAACCAAAAAAATATGCAAATTCTGGGTATGTTTATGTAGATATGATGTGTTTGTGTTAAGTGTTGCAAGAAAACAGGTCTGGAACATGAAATAGGCAAAGTAACGCAAAAATGGAACAAACTGTAGGCTGCTATCCAGGTAACAAGTCGTCGTCCAAGTGGACGACTCATTCTTGGAGTCGTGGGAAGAGATAGAGCTTTATTGAGAAGAAACAGTGCACTTAACGAGTTGAAGGCACGACTCGTTACATCTGGTAACGAGTCGTTATGCCAGTTGTGGAGACTGGGAGGAAAATTTCTGAAAAATGCTCATGGAATACAACGGAAGACATAATGAGTCGTCGGTGAAGTGACGACTCGTCGTGAGATGCTGGTAGCATTCATCAAGTGCACTGGAGTTTTGGTAATTCAAGGCCACGAGGAACCTAATGACTCATGCCCTGATCTGACGAGTCGTTAGGTGAACCGTCACCAGGACTAGAAAAGTTGCCGAGGAAGACTCAACTTCACTGGCCACGACTCATTGGGTGACCTAACGAGTCGTTACTTGGCCCGTTACCACTGTTGACTTGAAGTCCGTTTTTTAGTTAGGAAAAGTTCTGTTTGGAACTATAAATACATTATTTAGGTCTATTTTTCGAGTACAGGTTATTTTTCCACTTTTCACATAAATTTTAGTATTGTTAACGATCCTTCTTGGCTCAAGAAACAAAGTTTGTAAGTTTGTTCTTGATTTTGAGACTTAAACAACATTGAAGTTTTGTTAATCGGTTTTGGGGATTTAATCAATTCAAGTGGTTTTCTTCTACGAAACTTTGTAAGTTGCGATTATGATTTCTTCTAAATTTGGTAATTGTGATCATACAAGTATGAGTAGCTAAACCCATAACTAGGGTTGTGGGAACTATGATGAATTAACACACATAGATAAAATCACTTAGTGATTCTTGAACGGAGTTTATGCATGTATTATTTTTTCCTTGGTTTTAATTATTTCTTAGAGGTTGTAAACATTGTAATTTGCCTTATTCTTACTTACCGGATCAAGGGCATGATGAATGGGAAAAGGGATTAATAATGGACATTTGAGGCTATCAACCCTCGTCTAATAGATTGACCTTGTTCGGGAGTAGCTAATCCGATATTAAGGGTAAGGGTTAATTAAGCATGCATACACCCGTATACGGACCAAGTTGCGTGGTGATAATCATCTAGATAGGGGACCAATCATTTAGGTGAATTTAACTTACCAATATTGCATGCTAAGCACCGGAATAGATCACTAGTATAAAAGTCTTGTGGTTATGAAGTATGGGGAACACAATCCTAGTCACTTTATTGATTGAATACAACCGAAATTGATTCAAACATTTACTAGTCTTTACTCTTGTTTATTATTTTGTGTTTCGAATCTTTCCCCCTAGAAAATAAGTAAGCTAATAGTATTAGCTAAACGCATTAACTCAAGTTCTTGTCATATTCCTTGTGGTATTCAACCCCAACCCTGGTTGGATTCTACATTTGACATCGACCACTTTATATCTCATGCACGAGGTGTAATTTAAGCGACATCACATTGCCGCAAACTTAGGCAATTGATTCTACCAAATGAAAAATATTTTGATTTATGTGTCTTAATCTATTGTATCATACTTTATTTGATGTGTTAAGTGAACTAGCTATCCTAGAGATTCACAATAGCGCCATACAAGGAAAATGTGTTTGGTAGTGGTAACCTCTATCTTGATGACCCATGTCAAGGCATAACCCTTGTTTAATAGATTATCTTATAAATATGTTGAATCTACTTGGCAATATATAATCGATTTATGTTGAATTCTTGTCAATTTGAAAGAGTTGATTCAGATAAACATTCTTGATAGTTGGAGGACATTGAATGATTGCTTAGTGATTTTTTTTCATATTATCCAAGGCCCATTATCGATGAATCTAATTAAGTGATCTAGGTGGATCAATCCTAGGCAGAGATACAACCTTAGTTTTATCTCTCATTGATTAAACCTTTTGTATTTAGATCTAAATTTTAGTTTACTTCTCTCATTATCGATTAACTACAATAGAATATTAAGACATCAAATCACATATTTTCTCATCTTAGTAGCTAAAATTAATACTGTCCCTATAGATTAGACCTCAACTCTTAGTTGCTAGCAACCGTGTAGACCTACTCAAGAAGAGGAGTGGATTTAGATATTCACCAATTATGGCACCGTTGCCGCGAACTTAGGCAATTGATTCTACTAAGTGAAAAATATTTTAATTTGTGTGTCTTAATCTAGTGTATCACAATTTATTTGATGTGTTAAGTGAACCAGCTGTCCCAGAGATTCACAATAGCATCATACATGAAAAATGTGTTTGTAGTTATAACTCATATCTTGATGATCCATGTCCATATTGACGGGGGAAGGGGCGGGGGGGGGGGGGGGGGCATTTTTGGCAAGATTGTGAATATACCTTTGAGAGAATTATGTGTGCAACTTATCACTCCTATGATGGTATAATTATAATTTGTGCGATGGTCAAGGTGGACATTGGGGTGATTGTCCCAACCATTGTGCCTCTCTCCCAAGATGCTCTAATGAAAATTCTCCCTGTTTGTTTGAGTTTGATATGTAATGCAATAAGGTAAAGGAAAAACAAGATGTTAGATCTGATAGGATCCAAGAAAAGCTCCAAACTTTGTTGGAACGGGAGTGCTAACTTGGAGGAGATCAACAAATCCATCTTGGCAAATGTCAATGAATGGGAAAGAGGAAGAGACTCATTTGAAGATGCACCTTCTAGTCCCATGAAATTGCCTAGTCCTCAAGAAGATGTGGTTGATGAAGAGATCTCTAGATCAAAGGATGAGAACATAATTCTTTATGACCACAATGAATATTTTGAAAATGAAGAAGAAGAACAAAAGGCTGAAGAAGAAATCTTTAAGTCGCGAAGTGGAGAGTTTGACAAGATATTGAGAAGCACAATGGGAAGAAGGGA
Organism: Datura wrightii; assembly: GCA_035772735.1. NCBI lineage: Eukaryota > Viridiplantae > Streptophyta > Magnoliopsida > Solanales > Solanaceae > Datura > Datura wrightii. Next base: position 107,869,324 of record JASDFA010000020.1, on the reverse strand, counting down.
ACAAAGTGGTCAAGCCTTGACCAAATGATGGGAAAAAGTTCAACATGAAGATGAGGAAGTTATCTAAAACAGAAATTTTTTGTCACGACCCGAGCATAGACTCCAGACGTGACATGGGACCTAGAACCACGAATAGCTCCAAGCTAACCCATGAAACATGCATAACATAAGCATAAACATACACTAAGAGGAACAAACATAATATAAGGCGTAAGAGAAAGTCTAAGATATCATAAGGTGTCAAAACTTAGACAACAAGTCTAGTTACTGAAAATCTATACATCAGGTCCAAAATCCTCTAAAACATAAGATGAGTTGAAGGGAAAAAATCCTCAACTAGCTCCACCGCGTCTGAAAAATGAAATGACATAAAAAGACATAAATCAAAACTGACGTCCTTGGATGATGAGGACTCACCAAAATTGAGTTGAATCTGGAGCAAGATCGAATCTAGCGGAAGGACTGCGATTAATCACCTGAATCTATATCATGAGATGATATAGCTTAAAAGTATGCGATCAGTACTTTGAATATACTGAGTATGTAGGATAAGGAAAACATGAGAGTAAGGACAACATGCTAAAATTTCATGATCATGTTAGTCATAAAACATAAGTTGTTCATCATAATCTGAAGTAAAATGACCCAAGGTTTTGAAAGCAAAATCATAAAGCTCATCATATTTGAAAACATAGGTAAAACTCATAATCTGTAATCAATGGGTCAAAATACACTATAAAACAAGATATCACAAGTCCTGAACATGAACAACATAAAACATGAGGATCAATGCCTCACATTCAGGCCCTTAGCAGACTGTCTGATTCTTTCTTCCTCTGTGGGTGGTAATGGTAGAGCATACCTGTACAAATCAGGAACCATGAACGCAATTGAGGAGGTTCCCTGCTCAATGTTGGTGAACTCATCTCGCCTCAAGTCTTGCAGGGTACGGTGCATATACTTCTCTAGAATGGTGGAGTAGAACTGAGTCCATGTCAGTGGCGTTGACTCCGCTGGTCTGCACTCCACAAATGCTCTCCACCAGAGCTTGGCATCTCTCATCAGCTGAAAGGTGACAAATTCTACCCAAAACTTCTCCACTGCCCCTATCTTATGGAGTCTCTCATGGCAATCAATGATGAACTTATAGGCGTCCTCCGCCTCAGTTCCATAGAAAGTGGGAGGCTTCATCTTCATGAAATTCTAGAATAAATCATGCTCATCCCCGTCATCATCGATCCAACCATAAGTCTTGAAAACATAACTGCCTCAGAGAGATCGTTTAAGGAGGGAGCTACAATTGCTACATGTTGTACCTTTTGAGTGTTGTCCTGCTGGAGTAACTGGTGCTACTTCATTAACCAAAAGGCTGCTCAGAAGATTTAGCACCTAAGCTAGGACCTTGGAGGAAGTCGAAGTGGCTGCAACATCTCTCTGTGTCGGTACCTCTACCTCTACTACCACTCTTGTCATGACCCAAAAATATGCCCGGATTGAGACACAGGACAAACAACCCGGAGAGGCTCCAAGTCTATCCATGACATGAACATAACATCTAAGCTCAATGTTGTAAATGTGGAAATCTAACATATAACATAGTGAAAGTCTGAAAATCCGAAACATCGGATAACTGAATACATAACACAAGACTGAAGCTGAATACATACTATGTCTGATAAGCCTCTACTACTGAGGAGTTGATGGGACAAGACCCCAACTAACTCACTAAAGTTTAAAACTGTAAATACTGAATATAAATGATAAGAAGGGCCCCCGGAAGATGAGGACTCACCAACTCTGATTGGGAGATGCTCACACTGAAGATCTAGCTTGCGGCGGGACTGAGCCTAAATGTATGAGCCTGTATCATGAAATGCTACAACATAGAGTATGCAGCGAGTACGTCGAATGTACTGAGTATGTAAGGTAAATAAAACCACTAAGTAAGTAAATTTAGAGATCATGCATATCATAAAACATTTCATCATAAGAGTCTGAGAGTAGGCTTGCGTGCTATTATCTGAAAACATGACTTAAACATAATGGAATATGATACTGAATCGCGTGACCCAAAGCTGAAAACTGTTAATCATAAGTAATACTGAACATTGGGCTGAACCTGCCGAAAACATAATAACATGACTGATGAACATGCATAACTGAAATCATGAGGAACAATGGGAGACTCGTCATATAACTGACATTACCACGATAGAGCTTACGTGGTACCGACTATTACATTCAAGTGTGAAGATCCATCTAAAGCCTTGCCAGGGCTAAGGACGCTGCCATGATATCAATATCAAGCTGAAGGCTCCTTGGAGGTAGGTGATGTGCCATGATTTTAATAGCACTTTGGACGCTTAAACCAAGAAATTATGCACATTTCGGGTATGTTTATTTAGATATAATGCGTTTGTGTAAATTGTTGCACAAAAAAAGGTCCGGAACAGGAAATGGGCAAAGTAAGGCAAAACTTAGACAAAACTATAGGCTGATGCCCAGGCCACGAGTCGTCGTCCTAATGAACAACTCGTGCTTGGAGTTGTGGGAAGAAATTGAAGTTTATGAAAAGGAACCAGTGCCCCTCACGAGTGGAAGGCACGAAGCGTTATATCTGGTAACGAGTCGTTATGACAGTTGTGGAGACTGGGAGGAGAAATTCTGAAGAAGTTCCCAGTGAAGACAACGAGAGACATAACGAGTCATTGGGTGAAGTGACGACTCGTCATCAGACAATGTGGGCGTCCTTCAAGTACACTGGAAGATTTGGTGAGCCAGGGCCACGAGAGACCTAACGACTCATGCCTAGGCCTAATGAGTCGTTAGGTGACCCATCACCAAGACTGGGCAAATTGCTGAGAACGAGTCAAGATCACTGGCCACAACTCGTTGGGAGAACCAACGAGTCGTTAATTGGCCCATTACCCCTGCCGACTTGGAATCCAATTTTAGTTAGGATAATATTTGTTTGGAACTATAAATACAATATTTAGATTTATTTTTCGAGTACAGTTTATTTTTACTATTTTTTCACGTAAATTTTGATGTTGTGGACAAGCATTCTTGGTTCAACAAATAAAGTTTATAATTTTGTTCTTGATTTTGAGAATCAAATGACATTGAAGTTTTGTGCATTGGTTTTGGAGTTTTATTCAATACACGTGGTTTTCTTCTACGAAATTTTGTAAGTTACAATTATGATTTCTTCTATATCTTGTGATTGCGATTATTCAAATATAAGTAGCTACACCCATAACTAGGATTGTGGGAACCATGATGAATTAACACACATAGGTAAAACACTTAGTGATTCTTGAACGGGGTTAAATACATGCATTGTTTTCCCCTTTGTTTTAATTAATTCTTAACAATTGCAAACGTTGGAACTTGCCTTGTTCTTACTTACCAGATCAAGGGGGTATTGAATGCGAAAAAGGATTAACAACGGAGATTTGAGACTATCAACCCTTATCTAATAGCTTGAACTTGTCGGGGAATAGCTAATTCGATATTAAGGGTAAGGGTTAATTAAGTATACACCCATATATGGACCAAGTCGCGTGGTGATAATCATCTAGATAGGGGACAAACCATTTAGGTGAACATAAATTACTAATATTGCATGATAAACACCGGAATAGATCACTAGTGTAAAAGTCTTGTGGTTATGAAGTCTTGGGGAATACAATCCTGGTAACTTGTTGATTGAATAAAAACCGAAATTGATTTAAATATTTACTAGTCTTTACTCTTGTTTATTATTTTGGTCTTTTCTCCCTAGGAAATAAGTCAGCCGATAGTAACAACTAATCACATTAACTCAAGTTCTTTCCATATTTCCTGAGGGATCGACCTCGACCTTTGTTGGGTTCTATATTTGACATCGAACGCTTTATATCTCATTACAAGGGGTAATTTGGGCGACATCAAATTTTGGTGTCGTTGCCGGGGAATACGGCTAAGGCATTTGTTAATTGTATTTGCTTTACTGTTGGTTCTTATTTTCCTTTTATTTTTCTTTTGTTGTTTTTGTTCTTAAAAGGTTTTAGGTTCGTACATGCCCACTACTAGAAGCCAAGGAAAATCCCTGGTTCAAATTGATCATGAACGTGAATAAACACTAAGAAATCTAAAAAGAATGACCAACCTATAAGAGCAAGAGACAGTGGACCAAGCTACAGCTAGAATGTTGGCTGAGGAACAAGCTCGGGAAAGAGATAGAGAGTTCGGAAGGGTTGCTGAAGAGCAAGCCTCGCTGCTGAAGCAGAGCGAGCTAGAAGGAACAGAGGTCTAGATCAGCAGAGGTACCGATATTTCGATGAGGATGATGATGTTGATATTGACAAAGCCAGTGCCACTGGAGCTATTGTCCCTCCCCCTTTTACTACTGGGGAAAAGTTTGACATTAGCAGTTCTATGATCCAATTTCTCAACATGAAAGGGATATTTGCGGTTCATGCAATTGATGATGCACATATTCACTTAACTAATTTCGTGGGTATCTGCAAAGCATATAAGCAACCGGGAGTGAGTTAGGATGCTATAAGGATGAGGTTATTTCTCTTTTCATTAGGGAGTGAGGCAACGCTTTGGTTGGCAGAACTGCCCAACGATTCTATCACTACATGGAGGGAGTTGAAAAAAGCTTTTCTTGAAAGATTTTTCTCACCTTCCAAAGCTTGCAACTGAAAGATGAGACAACTTCAGGTAGTTAAGTTCTGAGGCACTTCATGAGACATGGTTGAGGCTCAACAAGACGCTGAAAAGGGTGCCCAACCACAGATCCTAGATAATATATTATTGGAAATTTTCTATAGGTCTCTAAATGCTAACACCAAGGCGGTCGCTGATACCATGTCTGGCGGAACATTTATGAGTCACACTTATGTTGAAGCTGCTAAGCTACTAGATAGAATCACTAAAACCAACCGCGCATGGCACACAAGAGAGTCGGAGACTCCGGCTGATACTTATGCGGTAGGTATGTCTGCAGAGCAGATAAGGAAGGATGAAGAGTGAGATCGGGATATTGCTGAAATAAAGACCACAATGGGGCTGCTTGCAAAGTATTTGATGGGAGCCAGGGATGGAAAGGTAAATGCTGTGGGTTCTCAGGGTTAGGCCCCGAGAAATGATGGAGATGAATCAGAATCTAAGGAGGAAGGCAATTATTTGAATGATCAAGGGGTGAGTTTCCAGACTAACACCCAAGTGTCTAACCAAGACTCTTGGTGTCAAGGTCAGTGGAACCAAGATCAGAACTACTACAGGGATAACAATTACAACCGAGTCCAATATAGAGACAATGGAAATTGGAAGAAGCGTGAGGAGTACAAGAATGATAGAAATGGTCTATATGTTCCTCCAAGGAACCATAAGCCAGAGTCTAGTAGTTCAAGGGTGGAAGAGATGTTGTCTAAGGTACTTAAGAAGATGGAGGCGATAGATGGCCATTTTAAGGAGCTCCGAGATGATTTTTTTGGTACAAATGAAAAGGTGGAATCACATGCCATGGCCATTAAGCAGATTGAGCAGTAGCTGAGTCAGATGTCTGTTGCGATGAACTAGAGGCAGAAAGGCACACTTCCCAGCAATAAAGTCCAAAATCTGAAAAATAACAGTCATTGCATGGCAGTCACTACTAGGAGTGGGAAGGAGACAGTTGATCCTCCGAGGCCAGTTGTGATTGATGAGATAGTAGAGCTTGTATTGATTGATGATGATAGGATGGCATATTCTGAGGATCGAACTTTGGTTGATGATTCAGTGGTAAAGACTGCTTCTAGTAATGCAAAGGAACATGGATCTGGCAATGAGAAGGAGAAGGAGGCATAAAAGTTCACACCGATCCCTATACCTCCTCCCCCTTTTCCAGAAAGGTTGAAGAAAAAGGTCGAAGATGGGAAGTATCACAAATTTATTTCCATTTTGAAACAATTATTTGTGAACATCCTATTAGTTGAGGTACTTGAGCAAATGCCCGGCTATGCTAAATTCATGAAGGACCTTGTCACTAGAAAGAGGACCGTAAGCTTTGAACCTGCAGATAATTTGCACCACTGTAGTGCAATAGCATCCCGTTCTCTTGTTCAGAAAAAGGAAGACCCTAGAGCGTTCACCATACCATGCACTATTGGAGCCTTTAATTTTGCTAAGGCGCTATGTGATCAGTAATTGATGTTGCGGAACTTGATTTTCCAATTATGCCCATGGAGGAGTTATTGATTCTTGATGACTTAACAACATTTTTGATGAATGTTGGTGCTGAGGAGATCCATGGGGGTGAGGATATAGTTAATGCACTTGCTGGTATGGGGTCATAAACTTATGCTCCAAAGAACATTGATCTTGACCTGAAAAATCGGGTGACCCCACCAGCCAAGCCATCTATTGAGGAGCCTCCAGTATTGGAGCTCAAAGCACTCCCGTCTCACTTGCGATATGTATTTTTGGGAACCGATAACACTTTATTGGTCATTTTTGCAGCTGACCTAAAGGAATGGAAAGTGGAGGCTTCTCCATTTTGAAGAGGTATAAAAAATCCATCGCGTGGACCGTTGCAGACATTTTTAGAATCCTAACCGATATTTACACTTATAAGATCTAGCTAGAGCCAGATTGTATTCCGAGCATTGAGCATCAACATTGGTTGAATCCCCTATGCAAGAGGTGGTCAAGAAGGAAATTATCAAGTGGTTGGATGCGGGTGTGGTTTACCCAATTGCCGACAGCAAATGGGTAAGCCCAGTTCAGTGTGTACCAAAGAAGGCAGGAATCACGGTGGTCCCAAATCCTAACAATGAGCTCATTCCACTTAGACCAGTCACCGATTAGAGAGTATGCATGGATTATAGGAAGTTGAACCGTTGGACTCAAAAATATCACTTTCCTATACCATTCATGGACCAGATACTAGACTGACTTGTAGGCAGAGGATGGTACTATTTTCTTGATGGTTATTCTGGGTACAATCAGATTTCTATAGCCCCCGAAGACCAAGAGAAAACCACTTTCACCTGTCCATATGGTACATTTGCATTCAAGAGGATGCCGTTCAGGTTGTGTAATGCACCCGCCACTTTTCAGGGTTGCATGATGTCCATATTTTCTAACATGGTGGAGGACATCATTGAAGTCTTTATGGATGACTTTTCGGTGGTGGGTGATTTATTCAAAGATTGCTTGGCTCATTTGAGAAAAGTGCTATAGCGATGTGAAGAGACCAACTTGGTGCTTAACTGGGAAAAGCGCCATTTCATAGTCAAAGAAGATATAGTGCTAGGGAACAAGATTCTAGATAAGGGTATTGAGGTGTACAGGGACAATATCGAAGTAATTGCTAGTCTACCACCTCCAATTTTTGTGAAAGGTGTTTGAAGCTTTTTGGATCATGTAGGGTTTTACAGAAGATTCATCAAGGACTTCTCAAAGATTGCACATCCTTTGTGTAAACTACTTGAGAAAGAGGTGAAGTTTGTTTTCGATGAGGCATGTCTGAAGGCGTTTGAATGCCTAAAAGAGAGATTGACCACTACCCCAATTATAGTGGCACCTGACTGGTCCTTACCGTTTGAGGTTATGTGTGATGCTAGCAGAGTGGCCTTAGGAGCTATGTTGCTTTAGAGACGTGAAAAGATTTTCCATCCTATTTATTACGCAAGCAAGGCTCTTAATGCAGCTCAAAAAATTACACCATGACAGAACAGGAGTTGTTGGCTGTAGTTTTTGCATTCGAGAAGTTTCGAGCGGACTTTCTTGGAACTAAGGTGATAGTTCATACATACCATAAAGCTTTGAGATATCTAATGGAAAAGAAGGATGCCAAGCCACGGTTGATTCGATGTGTTCTGCTACTATAAAAGTTTGAGTTTGAGGTAAAAGACCGAAAAGGGACCGAAAACCAAGTGGCGGATCATTTATCAAGATTGGAATCAGATGAAACACTTTGAGATGAGCGTGACATAGATGATGCATTCCCCGACGAGTAGGTTTTAGCTGCTTCACAGGATCTCATCCCATGGTTTGCCGACTTTGCTAATTATTTGGTGAGCGATGTTGTATCGGAGAACTTATTTTTTCACCAGCTGAAGAAGTTCATGTCTGATGTGCGGAAGTTTTTTTGGGATGAGACCTACTTATTTTGCATATGTGCTGGTGGGGTTATTCAAAGATTCGTGCCTGAGGTGGAGATATTGAGCATACTGGAGGCAAACCACTCATCTCCTATTAGGGGTCACAATAGCGGGATTCGCATAGCCCACAAGATTCTGCAATGTGGGTATTATTGGCTAACCATTCACCAGGATGCGCATGATTTTGCAAAGGCATATGATGCATGCCAAAGGCAAGGAGGCATATCACGGAGGGATGAGCTTCCCCTTACTTTCATCCTTGTCATTGAGCTGTTTGAGGTGTGGGGAATTGATTTCATGGGCCCATTTGTGAGCTCAAACGGGATGAACTACATACTTGTCGCAGTTGACTATGTTTCGAAATGGGTGGAGGCAGTTGCGCTTCCAAATAATGAAGGGAAGAGTGTCACAATATTCTTGAAGTGGAATATATTTGCTAGATTTGGGACTCCCAGAGCAATCACAAGTGATGGGGGTTCACACTTCTGTAACCGGTTGTTTCGTACTTTATTGGGAAAATATGGGGTGATATACAGGGTGGTAACACCCTATCATCCACAGTCTAGTGGGCAGGTTGAAGTCACAAATCGGGAGATAAAGACCATCTTGGCAAAGATTGTGAATGCTAACTGGACATATTGGGCTAGGAAGCTAGATGATGCTTTATGGGATTATTGGAACGCATTCAAGACTCCTATAGGTATATCTTCGTATCATCTTGTATATGGGAAAGCATGTCATCTTCCGGTCGAACTTGAGCACAAAGCTATGTGGGGCGCTCAAGAAGTTGAATTTGAACTGGAGCGAAGCTGCGAACTTGAGGCTTGATCAGTTGAATGAGCTAGATGAATTTCATTTGAAAGCCTATGAGAGTTCTAAAATTTATAAAGTAAGAATGAAAATTCAGCATGACTGGAAGATTGAGAAGAGAGAGTTCACCCCGGGTGATATGGTGTTACTATTCAATTCTAGGCTTCGCTTGTTTCCTGGCAAGTTGAAGTCCAAATGGTTTGGGCCTTTTTTACTGGTTCAAGCACTATCCCATGGGGCAATTGAACTGGAAAACCATGAAGGAAAGCGCTTTAAAGTCAATGGTCAATGGGTGAAAGCATATCTAGGAAAAAGTGAAGAAATAAAGCTGGTGGATCTCTGGGCTCTGGGTGAAATCTGAGTAAACCAGGGACTTGCATCGTGCCGCAACGTTAAATCAGGCGCTGCATGGGAGTCAACCCATGGAGGTGTTTTGGTGAAGCCTGAGTAGTCAAAATACCTGCGTCGTGCTGCGACGTTAAATCAGGCGCTTCTTGGGAGGCAACCCAAGTTGTAATTGTAAGAAAATTATAGTGTTTACGTGTGTTGATGTGTGCAGGTGATTAAGATGGAAATTTGAAGCTAAAACCAAAAATCTGAACTTGGGTTGCCAAAAAACACAGAACGAATTATCATCAGACCAAATGACTCATTAAGTAGATCGTGATCAATGCCATAGAAAATAGTGTAGACAACGGTTGACCAAACGAGTCATTGCCAGTGACAACGAATCGTGGGGCCTTCTGTTAAGTCTACTGGATCAAAGATGAAATTAGGCTAAAAATGGTGACAACGACTGACTTGAATTGTTGGGAGATCCAACGAATCATCAAGAGACCTTTCATGAAGCTACTAAAGTTTAGGGCCTACGACTCAGACCACGACTTGTTGGGTAACACCACGAGTCGTTAGGTCCCAGGTAAGACTCGACACCCAGTCAATTGAAAGAACAACCAAATGAGTCGTTGCTCTTTTTAACGAACTGTTACATGGGTCGTGGTATGTTTTTGATTAACTTCCACCCGACCCAACCAATGCACAATTTAGGGTAATTTGTTCTTTTAAGGGCATATAAACCACCCGATTTTGCCCTCTAATACTCTTAACCTGAAAGTAAACATAATTTCTAACTTAAAAATTCCCACCTTCATCATCTTAATATCACTTCCACTCGCACCACACACACAAACACACGATCGTAGTTGAATTTGCTCAAGTGACAATATCAAAGTGCAATTATGCATTATAATCACCTAATGCTAAAACCTTGTCCACTAATATCAATCACTGTGAGTACAAATTTCTTCCTTTTGCAAGTATTTTAAATCGACTCGGCCCTGTAAACTTTCTCTGCCTTGATGATCTATGTTTGATATCGGATGAAAACACTAGGTTGTTTCGAAATTAACATCATGCTCAACAAGTAAGTATAATGCTATAAAGAATTTTATCCTTCTGTTGGTTGGATTGAAACAAATAACTGATGAGGAATATGAAATTGTTTAATTTGTTTTGAAATGCCCGATAAGTTCTAGTTGCCATTAAAGTTCCAGTTGAAATGAAGCAATGTTATTTGAGGTAAAATGGGATCTGTGCTTGTGAGAGTGAAATTTAAGTTGAGATGAGTAATTAGTAATGCTATTTTTCTTAGACTCTTGAGCATGAGCCACATAACAAGTCATGGTATCACCTAACGACTCATTGTGTAGCTCGTCCTAAGTGGGGAATTGGTCTAAGAACCCAGTGTACCTCATGACTAGTCTAACAAGTCATAGCCTCAGGTAATGACTCGTTGCAACCAGTTGTTAAGTCCACTGGTCCAGCAAAGAAAAACATGACCTGCAGACAATGAGTGACCTCACAAGTCGTGGCCAGTGGCAACGACTCGTTGAGTCCCTCGTCTTGTCTGCAGGGACATGATAAAAAGTTAATTTTGTTACATCTGATTTTGCATACTAACCATTATTCCACAAGTGCAATGGCTTGAAGGGTACACCAAAGAAGGGTATGGCCAAGAAAGAGGTGCCAGAAAGGAGTCAGCCATCATATCGCAGACTTAGGGACGCACCTTCCTCCTTCGAAGAGTCAAGTAGCTCGGAGGAGGAATACAAGGTTTCAGAGAGCAACTTGTGAGGAGATCCACCAGGGATAGGACCAAATGACCTACAAATCCAATAGCCCTGGTTGATGCTCCTACTCCACTTGCAAGAGACCCACCAAGTCGAGCAGAAGAGAATGTTGGGGCCACAGTCCATATTTCTCCCGAGGGCACCATAATTGCAGCAAATGTAGAGGGTGCGATGAGTCACGTGCCTAATAGGGAAGTACAGATGATGAGTTGACAGAGACATACAATACATCTAATGATCAACCACGACAGGTGCGACGATGGTGTGTTCGCGGTATGAGGGTCATTTATAACAGGGACATTGCTTCGAATGAAAAGGCCATCCAAAGATGAGCATCTACGAGGAGCCCAGACTGGTCACCACAGGGCTCAAGGACCTCCTTGAGATGCAAGATTTGTTTGATAGATACAGGTTCGAGTGGTTAACTGAGCTATCGAGAGAGTTTTATGCAACCTACATAGCCACGTTACAGAGTTTAGCATTGGGAGGCCAAGACTGGAAGAAGAGACCTGCATTGACGCAGGTGTTGGTTTGGGAGATGCCACTAGATATCTCTAAGAGACCATCTCCATACTTCTCTATGGTCTAGACTATCATGCCCTGATGAATACAGCCGAGTTCGATCACAGACTATCAGAGCTCAAGAAAGTCAAAACCAAGAAGCTGAACAGTGTACAACGAATCAGGCAGTACATTTGGTTGTCATGAGTCATTGCCACAAGGGGTCTACTGGTTGAGTGGTTGCATGGCACTAAGTCCTAGATAAAAAAGTCCACATTGAACTTCCAAGCTAAATTCTGGTGGACATTGGTTCGAGCATAGGCTGGTACTAACCAACAATGATAATATTCTTTCACCTGACAGAGCTTCACTGGTAGCTAGCATCATGGAGGGGTACGCCATAAACTTCCCGCGGTATATTGTTGAAGAGATTCGAGAGCGGGAGATAAATGATAGCACTACCATTCCCTTTCCATGCCTCATTGATAGACTCTATCAGGAGTCAAAGGTGTTAGAGTTGTCGTCGGTTGATAAGCGAGTGGTGGTCCATTAGATCATCGATATCGGGTTGATAAATGATGAAACAAACCTAGTATTGAGAGCAAGGATTCAGTTTGTTGCACCCGCTGGAGCGACTTTATACATAGAGGCATTGAGCAGCGGTATGCATACTGAGGCTGCATTGTTTACTTAGATTACGACAGAGCCCACAGAGGCGAGAGAGATTGGTAACCAGCCTGAGGCTACAAATGCAGCTGACACTGCCACACCTACTGAGGTTCCAAAGTCCTCATCCTCAGCAGTAGCACCTCGGCCAACTTTTGCACCTTCACGTGCTCCTTCAGCCGGTCTAGTCACTATTTCCTAAGAATTTCTGACCGACATGGCTAGATAGCTGGCAAAAACCGAATATAGCAGGCACACATGGCTCTTCAAGTTAAAGTACTAATGGAGCAAGTTAAGACGTGGGTTACAAAGGAGTTGGAGGCGCTCTCTAGCTCAGTTCATGGCTGGTTAGATGCCTTCGAGAGGTGTATGGATGAGCACCTTGCACAGTTACAGGCGCCTGAGCTGGCAAGGTGGTATGCGAAGGTAGCAGCACTCCGAGCGGAGGTGCAGGAGTTGTCCGCATGACAGGTAGCTGCGATCCCTCCACCCGTGCTTCCAGTGATTGATAAAGAGAGCGAAGAAGAGCTACCACCAATATTTGACTTCATCACTGAGGAGCCGGTGGTGCAGGATAAAGGCAAGAGGCCTCGTGAGGAGGAAATATTTGAGGAGGATGATTCTCTTCTCCGCGAGCAGAAGCAAGAGTGGAGATAGATGGAGACATCACTACAGTTATCCAGAGAGGAGGCTCGATAGAGGGCTGCAGTTGAGGCAGCGAGAGCTCGTGGAGAAGGTACGAGCTCAGTAGGTTCTGAAAATGCACTGGGTCAAGCCTGTGGTACAGAAGATGACACTGAAAGAGTATCTGCACCCTCCACCGACCAAGTCGCAGATGCTTATGTCGCACAAGTATGTTCCCTATTTCCTTGGTTTTGTTTTTAATATATATGCGTGAAGGACGATGCATTCTTTTCTTAATGGGGGTGGGGAGGGATACCTATGTATTTTTGCTGAATATAACCCGAGGGTTTTTCTTGCCGAATATCTTTTCCCTCGAGTGTTCCTTATCTAGTAGAACCGACACGTTTGTGTTTTTATGTTTTTGTGTTTGTTTATGTCAGTCGAAAGAAAATTAGGTGAACTTAAGGCAATCATGAGCATGAATTTTTGAATTTAGTCGAACTGATAATGTGATACCCCTCCTAAAATTTTTTATGTGTGTGTTAAAATTGACAAGTATAACCTTTGTGAATCTTTGTATGGCATTATAACTGTGAACATGTTTACCATTGTATGGTTGTACCTGAACTAGCAGTTTGTAGGAGTGATGATATTGGCCTATGCTATGTGTGAGTAAGATTTAATAGTTAAATTCTACTATGTGTGTCAATCTAGAACTTACCTGGTCAGTCGTACCGAGATAGAGGATGGGAAACTAGGAAAGGATCATAGGCCATTTTTGATTAGTGAGTCCACTTTAGCCTTAAAATACCTACCAAAAGAAAATAAATATCCCTTGATCCAAATTTTGAGCTTAAATTGACCTTTCTTTTTGTTTACACCAATTCACCTTCCTACTTCTATTAAAATGAACCTGTTTTGGCCCTGGTCCCTCCTTGGACACTGTGAACCTCAACTCAAGCAAATCTCCTAAGTTGAGGGTGGCTATCATAGGGGTGATTAAGAAGAGTAGGGTGAAGTGAAATTGAGTAATGAACATGAAAGAGCAGGTTCGGTGTGCGTAATGAAAGAAAGAAAGAAAAAAAAAAGAAAAAATGTTGTTTAAGAGAAAAAGAGCAAGAAAAGAAAAGAAAAAGAAAAATGTCAAAGTAATGAGTACTTGAAAAAAGAAACACCACACTCATAGTTGCAAACGAAATTAAAAGAAGAAGCAAGTAAAGGAAAAAGGGAAAAAATATGAAAGGAAGGTTAAAAGTGGAGTCAAGGTGTGTGTAGTGCTAAGGAGGGTTAAGCTACTAGTCCCATATGTACCATACCCGAACCCGAGCCTACGTTACAAGATTAAAAAGTCCTATAGTGATCCTGGTTACCCGTCTGATATTCAAAGTATTGAAAGTAAAAGGCAAGCCTATGGTATTGCATGCACACAGTTAGACATTCTTTGTGAGAGAGAGTGTGATCTTTCCTAGTCCCAAGAGAAATACATTGATATAATCATATACACTTGAGTTAGCATGGGAATTCTTTGAGGTGAGAGCATTTGGTCAACAAAATCATCTACAAACTGTCTGGGTGTTATTGATTTATGTGCATGGTTGCAAGTGACAGTATTTTGCCATGTTTCGATTCCTCTGTGTCATAGTTGAAAATTTTACATATGCATTATGATTTGAGTTTGTATAATAAAGGAGGGGTTAGAAAATTTGACTTGATGAAGAGTTGTGAGTACCTTAAGTTTCCTAAGGTTCTTTTGATTGAAGTGTCGAAGTAGTTTATTTTATTTTGTTTTCGCCTGAGGACATGCATAAGTTCTAAGTTAAGGGTGTTGATGTGCCATGATTTTTACGGCACTTTCGATGCTTAAAACCAAGAAATTATGCACATTCCGGTATGTTTATGTAGATATGATGTGTTTGTGTTAAATGTTGCAGGAAAACAAGTCCGAAACGGGAAATTGGCAAAGCAAGGCAAACCTAGACAAAACTGTAGGCTGATGCCTAGGCCACGAGTCGTCGTCCCAATGAACGACTCATGCCTGGAGTTGTGGAAGAAATCGAAGTTTACGAAAAGGAACCAGTGCACCTCACGAGTTGAAGGAATGACTCGTTACATCTGGTAACGAGTCGTTATGACAGTCGTGGAGACTGGGAGGAGAAATTCTGAAGAAGTGCCCAGTGAAGACAACAAGAGACATAATGAGTCGTTGGGTGAAGTGACGACTCGTCATCAGACACTATGGGCATCCGTCAAGTGCACTGGAAGATTTGGTGAGCCAGGGCCACGAGAATGAGTCAAGATCACTGGCCACGACTGATTGGGAGACCTAACGAGTCGTTACTTGGACCGTTACCCCTGCTGACCTGGAATCCAATTTTAGTTAGGATAAGATTTGTTTGGAACTATGAATACAATATTTAGGTTTATTTTCCGAGTACTATTTATTTTTACTATTTTTTCACATAAATTTTGGTATTGTGGACAAGCATTTTTGGTTCAAGAAACAAAGTTTGTAATTTTGTTCTTGATTTTGAGAATCAAACAACATTGAAGTTTTGTTCATCGGTTTTGGAGTTTTATTCAATACACGTGGTTTTCTTCTACCAAATTTTGTAAGTTACAATTATGATTTCTTCTATATCTTGTGATTGTCATTATTCAAATATAAGTAGCTAAACCCATAACTAGGATTGTGAGAACCATGATGAATTAACACACATAGGTAAAACACTTAGTGATTCTTGAATGGGGTTTAATCCATGTATTATTTTTCACTTCATTTTTCTTAATTCTTAACGGTTGCAAACGTTGGAACTTGCCTTATTCTTACTTACCGGATCAAGGGGGTATTGAGTAGGAAAAGCAATTAATAACGGAGATTTGAGGCTATCAACCCTCATCTAATAGCTTGAACTTATTCGGGAATAGCTAATCCAATATTAAGGGAAAGGGTTAATTAAGCATACACCCGTATACAGACCAAGTTGCATGGTGATAATCATCTAGATAGGGGACCAACCATTTAGGTGAACTTAACGTACCAATATTGCATGCTAAACACCGGAATAGATCACTAGTGTAAAAGCCTTGTGGTTATGAAGTCATGGGGAACACAATCCTGGTAACTTGTTGATTGAATATTGATTTAAACATTACTAGTCTTTACTCTTGTTTATTATTTTATTTCCCCCCCCAAGGAAATAAGTTAGCCGATAGTAATAGTTAATCACATTAACTCAAGTTCTTCCCATATTCCCTGTGGGATCGACCTCAACCTTTGTTGGGTTCTATATTTGACATCGACCGCTTTATATCTCATTACGAGGTGTAATTTGGGACATCAACAGGGGAAGTACACAAGAGAGATCCCAAATAATCTAAACATACCTATGTTGGCACGTAGTTCTGAGGCATAAGGTTGACTGACTCTTAGCCTACTCGGTGATAGACACTACTCCCAAAATATGCATATGCTCTCCATCATTTTTCAATGAAGCTGACCATCGTCTAGTGACGAAGCTGAATCATGGCATGGCATACATATTCTGAAAACATAACATGAAGAGCCTTGGCTCAAACCATACCACAAGCTGAACAAGTGTGGGAGTCTAGACTCCAAAACTATGTGGTAAGCTATTAACATGAAATTTAGATAAATCATAAAACATACTTGATTACATCGTCTTTCCCAATACTTAAACATTCTTGAAATAGACTTTGATTACTCAAAACGTGAATATAAACATGGGTAATTCGAAATCATACTTTCATCATGAACATCTCATCATAACTAGAAGTATAGATCATAATCTCATCTTTTCATGAACTTCCATAGATGAGCATCTTATTTGTATAACTTTGAAATCATAATTTGTAATTGAAAATATTATAAAACATGCCCATAAATCATAATTCAATATTAGAAACATGCATAGAGATTACCCATGATAGATACTTAGAGAATTCACAAGTTGGGTTAAAACCCCATAGATTCATCAACTTAAAAAATCATATGAAATTGAAGAGGGATTGGGCATGGGAGTGGATGGATACACCCATTCATAACCCTACATACCTGGGAAAATCAAATTACAGAACCCTCTTGAATTCCCAAAGGAAATTTGGGAAAGAACTTGATGAATCCTAAGTTGATCACCCTTTAGAACTACTAGGTTTTCATGCAGGGAGAGGAATAGGCTTAGAATGAACTAAAACCTCTTACAACACACTTATTTGAGCTTAAAACGACATAGTTTAGGCCTTAGAAACTTAGAAATTACGGAAAAGCCCTTAATAAATTTGCAGGAAAGTAACACTACCAGTCCCAACGAGTGACTGGATGACTCATTGTCAAGGACCACGACTCGTGGTCATCTCTCGTTGCCAGCACTGAAAGATCATCATCTCTGGTCACCACGACTCGTGGTGTGCCCGACGACTCTTGGTGACTAGCCATTAGGAGCACTATCAAAACCTTCAACCCTCGGGTTAGAATCCTAACCACGGCTAACATAATGAATCGTGGTGCTTACCACGACTAGTGGCCTCACCCATGGTCAGCCCCAAACCAAGAAATCCAACCAAGTTTTCCCTCTTCTCCATGAGTCACCTAACGACTCGTGGTACACTTCACGGGTCACTGGATGACTCGTCCTATGATCTGGTGCAGAAAATCTTATTTTCTCTACTTCAAACCTCGAGTATGATCTTAGGGTTTTCAGTGTATTACAATATCTCCCCCTTGGGAACATTCCTCTTCGAATGTGAATAAACATACTGAAAACAATCATCATACCAACCACTAGGGCGAAGGCCAAAGCCCAGGCCATGGAGGCCACAGCCACATTTTCTGGTGCTCTCCAATCTGAGGAGGGAGCGGAGGAAAGAGCTCAAGAGTTGGGAAACGACTCTAATGAAGAATAGGGGTCCAAGAAGGCCCAATCCATAGATGCAAGAAGTGAGTCCGGATTAGAGGAGGAGGCACCGGATGCCGAGCAGGAGCAGACTCCTCCTAGGGAGAACTGCACTATCCAGTGGAAAGTACCAGGAGCCCAGGAAATATATGAACAGGGCATTGCTCTCACCGCCAAGAAAAAACCTAGGTGGAGCATTCAAAAAGAGCCATGGATCCTCACAAATTAATTGTATGAGGTAGAGAAGATGAAGCGGATATTTAGCTTCTATGGATTTGAGTGGATGGCTAGGGCCTTGGATCGATACATTCTAGAAATCATTTGGGAGTTCTACGCCAATTATTTAGCAACCATGGCGCAAAAAGCTAAAGAGGGGCAGAAGTTAAAAGATCAGACCAAGTTGGAGAGCGTCCTGGTTAGAGGCCGAGAGGTTGATATATGCAAGCACACTATTGCTCGAATATTATATAAGGCCTAGTTCATACCACCATATGCTCGCCAAAATATGACTATCTTGTGGCATTGAAATAGATCAAGAATCTTGGTTTGATGAGAGGCGGAGGCAGATATAATGGTTGTCCAGCGTGATTGCTGAGGACACAGAAGAGGTAAAGTGGGTCACTAGTGGCAAGCAGGTCACAAAAAACTCTCTGAATTTCATAGCAAAGGCTTGCTGGAAGTTAGTGCACCGCCGATTGGCACTGATTCTTAATGATAACACCCTCAGCACAGACGGAGTATCTTTGGTGGCTTGTATCATGTCCAGATACCCCATCAATATCTCAAGGATCATTGTAGATAAGATACGGGATCGGGCTATGGGATTGAGCACTACCATCTCATTCCCGAGTCTCATTTTCAGATTGTGCACAGAGGCGGGCATCAAGGTGCATCGTGGTGAGGAGGAAATGATCATAGGACAGTGGATTGCTGACATTTGACTAATTTGGGATAAGATGAACCTAGTAAGTCGAGCTCGACTTTCCACCACAGTTCCATTATCATGAGCAGTTGGGGACGCACAAGTGAATGCCCCCACTTTATAGGAGCAGGGTGAGACACCAGCTACAAATGCTGGTCATTCAGATGCAGCTCCTAGAACCTCTGCTGCACTACTCATGAACCTTCTGAGCCAAAATCTAGCCGGGTACATCTTAATGCCTAAGGAATTTCTCCAAAAGCTAGCCAAGAGACTGACTGTAGTTGAGGAAAAGGTCCAGTTGATGATGAAGAATGTCAAGCCATGGGTAAAGGCTGAGATAGAGACAACTGCATAGGCGCTACATGCTAGATTAGATGGGTTAGAGAGTAGATTCAACATGCGCATGGCCGAGCGGACTGATACGGGTAGCCTCAGTGAGGAGTTGGGGGCTCTTCAGAGTCAAGTGACCGAGCTGTCATCACAGTAGCCGACAATCATAGAAGCTCCCACTCTTCATGACCTCGATGTTGTTATTGACGAGGAGCTTGATCTGGTAGCTTACTAGGAGCCCACAGGAGTAGATAAAGAGAAGGGAAAAAGAAGGTCTCTGAGGATGTTGGAGACGAGACCCCAAAAAAGAAGAGGAAAATAGAGAAAAGAGAATGCAAGCGGGAAAGATTAGAGAGTCAGTAGACTCACGACGTGCATCAATCGGAGCTGCTTGAGAGAGCCAGAGGAGCAGGTAGCTCCACCACATCCCAGGCAGAGCTTGCGAGTGGCAGGAACGCTTTGGGCGAGCCACATTCAGCCCCGATGATTCCAGAGGTCGTAGAGATGGCCGATACTACTTAGGGGGTAACCGATCCCCCTATTGATACATAAGTGAGTGTGTTGGCCACCGCCAACACCACGATTGCAGCGAAGGTACCTCCTTCACAAGATGACAGGAGCTTTTAGAGTGTCGTAGGTATGTTCCCTTTCCTCTGTTTTTACATTCTATGCTTCGAGGACAAAGCATGCTTTTTAAAAAGGGGAGGGGGTGTACTTGTCATTTTTCAATTTTTGATTCGCCCTAGGGTTTCTTTTGCCGTGTTTCTTTTCCCTCGGGCATGCTATCTAATAGAACCGGCATGTTTAGAATTTTATTTTGATGATTTTTGTTTAATTACTCAGGAGTGCTCAGCTATTACACCTTGAAAAAATTCTTTTGGTGATTATTTGATGTTTGTATGCTAGGTTAAGGGAAGTACGGGTTGTATATTGGTCGTAGATGATAAGGGAAATGTGTATTAATGGTAAACCAAAGAGTATGTGAAGTTCATAAGTAAGGGTAAATTTTAAACAATCATATCTCCCAATATATAATGAATTAGAAGCCCCACGACCTATCAGATTAAAGTTATTTGAGTCTAGTTTTTAGAACATTAAACTTCTTATTAATCAGAGTTCGGAGTAATAAGTTATGGGTATTTTACCGAAGCATCACGAGCGGTGACGCGGGAATGACTCCCTAGCGCCTCCACCGCCCTATTTACTTAAAATCTGATTTTTCACATGTAGAAAATATTTTCAGCTAAATTTAGATAAATCAGATTACTAAGGATTCCATTTCTCTCTCAATTCCAGCAGCTAGGAAAAAGAAAATCAAGGAGGAACATCAAGAAAAGTTCAAGAAAATCACAAGATAAGTTGAGATTACTTTGCCAAGTGTGTTAAGGGCTGTTTTCGAGCTCGTTTTGGCAAGATTTTGAAGGATTTTTTTTGCGTTTCAAAATCTATTTGGACTGCCTATATATCCATCTTTGACTAGGTGTTTAAATCAGGAGAAAAGGTAAGGATTTCTCCCCTTTTAAACATCTCAAATTGCAAAGCGAAAATCTGAAAATTGGCAGCTAAGTGAGCTGCCGATGGACTATTTGTGAGCTGAGTTTTGCTCGTTTTCCTTAGGATTTTTGGCTGTTTATTTTGCTGAAATTATACTTCATATTTAGGGGAAGAATTAAAGAAAAACTAAGGTAAAAAATTTCCTCTTGTTTCTCCC
The DNA here is from genome assembly GCA_035772735.1 of Datura wrightii. Classification (NCBI taxonomy): domain Eukaryota; kingdom Viridiplantae; phylum Streptophyta; class Magnoliopsida; order Solanales; family Solanaceae; genus Datura; species Datura wrightii. Next base: position 107,848,586 of record JASDFA010000020.1, on the reverse strand, counting down.
TCAAAAGTTAGTGAAAACTAGTTGAGAAAATGGCTAAATGTTGTTGATGTTGTCGTGTGTTGTTGTTGCTATTGTGACTGCCTTTAGTTAGTTATTTTGGTTGCATCTTTTTGCTATATATTAATATTGTCGTTGGCCTATAAAACCACTGGAGTAAGTAGGTTGAAATCTGATCATTGAAATAGAAAATCGGCTAGAGAAAAGTTCATCGGATAAAGGTATGTAAGGCGCCCCGTGTATCGTTCTTTTAAGCACGATTCGTGTGTTGTGAATCGAATGAGACAGAAAACTCTTTAAAAGTCTTGAGGAAGTATGTTAAGCTTCATTTAAACTTTAAAGTTCCATGTTTTATTGAGGATAAATGTTAAGATTATGCCTAGCCGAAGTGAGATATCTAAAGTGTGATATTGTGTTGATTATTGTCGTAGTTGTACATTGAGTTGGAGACCCCTCAGCGTGGTCATTGTTAGCTGGTCCTTACTGTATGTCATGTGTATATATATGTTATGTTAAATTTTTTTAAAGGTCTGTTTGCTAACTGAAATAGGTGAAAGAGCCAAGATGAGGACGTGTAAACGATTTTAAGCCACGTAAAGACGTCGCAAGCTATTAAGGGTAAACGAGCTTATCGAATTAGGATTACCTGGTTATGGTTGTCTTTTATCTTATGTATATATTATGAAATATGTCAGGCCAAGGGGAGATTTCATAATCCCTTTCCCTTAAGCCGAACGACAATCTAGCGAGTTTCTGAGCTCTAATGTCCCTTGAACACAATCTATAAATTTTGTTGAGACTCTTAGGTCATCTGCAATTCCATATGACTTATACAAGTTTTGAATACATGCATTTAAGTTCTATTTTCTAGCTTTACATGTTATATGTACTCAGTTCCAGTTATGCATTACGAAGGAGGCCTATGCAGGCCACATGTTTAGTATTCGTCATTTCTATGCTGTACGTATTGAGCTGGTCCAGTATAAGCCATATCGAATCCATTTATGATTTTGTATAAGATTTATTGATTTTACTCCGGTGTGGTACACCGGATGGAGGTCTTATTATTTTAGCCCGATGTGGTACACCAGCTGGACGGATTTTACCCCGATATGGTACAACGGTTGGAGGCATTTTTATTTTTACCCTGCTGTGGTACACTAGCTGGACAAATTGTATATAGATTTTATGATCGGCTGTCTGCTGGCATTTCAGTTATAGTCTTTGTTGTGCATTAGATGATTGCATTTACACTTCAATAATAAGTTATTGTCAGGTTTCTGTTTTCAGGATTCCGGGTTGTTACCACTCCTTATTTCTGGCTCAGTTATCATTTTTATCTTACATGTTTACAGTTTTTAGCCTTACATACCAGTACGTTTTATTCGTACTGATGTCTCTTCATCTTAGGACCCTTCCTACAATCATGTTGCAGGTACAATCATACAAGCCGAGGCTCAGATCATCGGTTGCAGTAGGAGACGGATTTCAGCAGAATAGTGCTACGTTCCTCTCCTCCAGGAGCCATGTCCTAGTTTGGACTATTTTGAGTTTTGTGTATAGAATGGGTAGGCCAGAGCCCTGTCCCGCGCATTTCAGTTTGTTTACTCTGTAGAGGCTGATGTGGACTAGTTTGTATAGTAGTGTGGGTTGTGTAGTCGTATTGGTTTTTCATTGCTTTGCTTAGCTTTATTGTAGCCTTGTCGGCTTTCCAGGTTGCATATTTATAATTTTCAAGGTATTATTGGCCCAATATTTATTTTGGTTGGTTGTGACAGGTGGCTTTGTCAGCCATAGTGTTACATTTTTAAATGCTATATAGCCGGCTTCTCGATCGATCATTAATCGAGTGCCAATTGCGCCCTACCCCAGTTTTGGGGCGTGACATCAACCAATAAATTGCACTAGTTTTGGATTTGTAAAAAAATTAGCCCCGCTTAAAATTTTTTAATGATTAGCTGTGTACTTGTGATTGCAAGGATGATTAGGATCTTTATATGTCATTTAGTATATTAGCATGTATAGTTTTTGTTAAGCCGTGAATAAATCGGATAGGTAGATTGAATGAAAGCCTTGTACCATGAGTGAGTGAGGTCTAATACGTGGTTCAATACTGCGAAGAGGATCTAGAACTTGCCCGGTTGGTCTTTACATAGGTTTTAGGTAGTTGGTTAAAAAAGGATCATCGACCATTCTTGTTTAGACCATTGTTTAGCGTAAATGACCCTACCAAAAATGATATGATTCTCTTGATCCCAATTTTGAGCCTTAAATAGACCATTTTTTTTATTAACCAATTAACTGTACCCATTTTTATAATAAATATGTTTTGGCCCTAGTCCCTCCTTGTACATTGTGAACCTCAACATAGCAAAACACCTAAGTTGAGGGTGACTAGAGTAGGGGTACATAAATAGTGGGAAGGTCAAAAAGGGAGAGAAAAGAAAAAAAAAGTGAAAAATGAGGTGTAGTGTCACAAAAGAAAAAGAAAAACAAAAGAAAAATTGAAAAAGAAAATTCAAAGAGAGAATGATGCATGAAAAGCTTGAAGAAATCATACAAGTGCATAAAAATGGTGAAAAGGTGTTACACCCCATAAGTTTCTAACGTTTAGTCGGCCTATTCATATGTTGGTTGAGAGTTTTAGAGTGCCATACGTACGAGGAAAGGGCCCGGGGAAAGGCTAAACGGGTGTAAGGTCGGGATTTCGCGGGAGGAGGTCGACCAAGCTGCCCAGAGGGGAAAAATGGCACGGAGCAGCTCCTCCGCGTTAGCCAACATGGCACGGAGCAGAATCAACGCGATGGGCAGAGTACCACGTTGCCTTGTCTGCTTCCTCAAGTATATATAGGCGTCACCCTTAGATTTCATGTTATTTTCTCAAATAAACTCGGCCAGCAGAGTTAGAAGCAAAGGGGAATTATAATTTTCATCCGATTATGCCGCTAAACACTGTCTAAATCCGAATTAACTTCGGGTATCAAAGTATAAGGCTGCAGGGAGCATTTTTACGGAGTTAGTTTCGTGAAATTCGCCGGGCAAATCATCGTCCCGCGGAGCCAAAGTTGTTGAAATTGCTCCAAACTAGTGTCAATACGATCCCAGGCTTAAAGTAAGCATTTCTCCCTTCTAGACTTTCGAGAAATAACAAGGTTTTGACCGTGTTCCGTAAAGTTGGAATATAGTTAATATTTATATATAAAGTTTTCCTTTTTTGCCGAATTTAGTGTTAAAACTAGTCCTATCTTTCCAGTAACACGATTTCAGTTGGGAAGAGCTATTGAATACTAATTGGAACCTGTCAGTTAATCAGAAACTGGCAATCGAGGTATGTTAAGGCATTTTCTTTCGGCAAGCTAGTTTCTTCAGCATAGTAGTCCAGTATGAACCTCGGTAAAGCATGTCAGGAGTATGTTATCATGTCTAGTTGTTGTTGTCAATTAAGACTCATAAATTGTATTGTTTTGGGCTGGATTATACCTGTATAGCTTCCGTGACCACCCCAGGGTTAATATCTGTGTCGCCGCCCACCAGGGGCGAGGATACGTTGCTCTACGGAGGGGCATGTCATCCGCAAAGGACGAAGATGGGGATCCAGATCCTCATATTGCCATGGTTGGCCTTATACACACCCCCGCCGAGCACTTACACCCGGGGTGTAGATATCAGGAGTCCTCCGGACTTAGACACAGCTACAGTCAGGGGCCGAGCGGGCCCAGATGCAGACCCAGGGGATCGGCAGGACGCTTATAGCTGGTAGTTGACTCAGTATGACCTGGATAGGGGTATATAGATTGAGGTGTACTCACTAGGGCTAATAGGGGCCCAGGTGGGTTATTTTGTGCTGATTGTACCTTCCGGCTTAAGGGAGCCAGGTAAGGTTTATGCTTGCTTTAGTTACTGATAGTTGGATAGTAAGACGCCTCGCTTGTCAAGTATGACCCCTACCCTTCTTATTACAGTTATGTTTAGCCCTGACTACTTCGGTCATCTTCAATTCTTTTTCTTTACTTCAGTTATTGTCCATTCTATTTCCTTACTTTCAGTTATTTAAAGTTACTTTGTTACATACTCAGTACCTGTGGTACTAACGCCCTCTTCTGGGCCACTGCATTTCTTGCCTGTAGGTACACATAGACGAGGAGCAGGTCCCTCGTAGTTCCAGTCAGCCGTACAGTATCGTCAGCTCCCTTCTTTCGGAGCTTGTGTGATAGAGGTTTACTTCTTTTGTTTGTACAGTATGGGTAGGTCGGGGCCCTATCCCGAAAATCTTATTACTCCTACAGGCTTGCAGATTGCATTACTTCCCTGTGGTTAGATGATATCGGCCGTGTGGGGCCCATATGTGTTTTATACTATGTGTGTTCGCTGTGTGGGGCCCTATTTAGCTGTTGATTGGGGGTCATAGTTCAGTTTAGCATCTGATTTTACTTTCCAGTTATAACTAGATATCATGGTTGCCTTGTCGGCCCACATAAGACTCCCTATGATTGTTTATCTCTGGTTAGCTGTCAATTTCCATAGGTGGCTATAGGCCTTGTCGGCCGGGGGTTGTATTTACAACCGCTATATACCCCGTTGTTTTCTTGATTTTAAGAGTCAGAGTCAGCCCGGCACCAGAGGTGCTTATGCTCAGTCAGCTCAGCAATTCAGGTCCTAGTAGGGCACCAGGTGCCAATCATGCCTCCCAAGGTGGGGCGTGACAAACTTGGTATCAGAGAAGGTCGTATCCCAAGGGGTTTGCAAGCCGTGCTAAGTAGAGTCTTGTCTATGGATGTGTTGTGCACCACATACTATAGGCAGAAGGCTACAAGGCATGATAGGATGGTTACTCTTTCTTCTTATTCAGTCGTGCTATAGAGCGGTATAGTATAGGGTTGAGTCTCTAAGATCATTATACTCTTTTGCTTACAGAGAAATGTCGGACCAGCGACACCCTACGATAGGCAGTAGGCTAGATGTATCAGCAGGAAATGGCACCTGCAGGGTGCCTCAGCCTCGGTCAAAATCGGTCCGATCTGAGGACGATACAGAGGTATCATCTCGACCTCTCCAGCAGTCTCCACCACGTCAGGAGACGCTTGGGATGGTCGGTGTGACAGCACCGCCTCTGGCAGTTTCTATACCCGTACCATCCGACCAGGAGGTTGAGCACGGTGGTTATGCTAGCCCAGATGATGGCTGCTTAGCGCCAGCCAGTGCCACCTACAGTTGCAGAATCCTTAGGAGGGCTTGGTAGCTCGAGGGTCCGAGAGTTCCTAGCACTAAGTCCTCCGCAATTCATAGGGACAGATTGGACCTAGGACCCTCAGGACTTCTTAGACCAGATGCAGAGGATTTTCAGGGTGATGCATGCTACACCCACTGAGTCAGTTGAGTTGGCGGTATTCCGACTACGGGACATCGCCGTACTATGGTATGAGAGTTGGGAGAGGTCCTGAGGGAGAGATGTTTCCCCTTCGACCTGGCCCAGCTTCTCAGAGGCTTTCTTGGATCATTACCTACCGCGGGAGATTCGATAGGCCCGGGTTAATCAGTTCCTACACTTGGAGCAGGGGTCGATGAGTGTTCGGGAATATGCCATGCGGTTTGATTTCTTGGCTCGATATGCACCAGCTTTTGTGGACACAATGCCAGCTAGGGTACACCGCTTTATTATGGGGCTGAACTCGGAATATGTTGAGACCTGCATCACAGCCACACTGCGAGAGAATATGGATATTGCCCGTGTGCAGGCTTTTGCTCAGAATATTGAGGGTATCAGACAGCGGCAACGGGATATTAGGAGGACAAGTCAGGAGCAGCGCTGCAGGGACAGACCGAATGAATTACAGGAGGAGTCCCAGGGAGGACCTAGGCCATGATTATCAGATAGGCCGCCTAGACCCCCGCCTCCACCACAGCGGCAGAGGAGCAGGTCTAGTCGCCGAGGGCAGCTAGAGCCCGGTGAAGGTTCGCGACCAGTAGGTTCACAAGAGCAGAGGAGAGTGGAGCAGAGTGGGTTTACAATACCACTTTGCCCTATTTGCAGTCGACGCCACTCTGGAGCATGCAGGTATGGTTCCACAACATGCTGCATTTATGGACAGAAGGGTCACTAGATGAGGAATTATCCAGCTAGGGGTCAGGGTGACCGGGATCGACAGATAGGTCCTCGGCAGGATCACAAGCTCTAGCATCCCCAGTAGGGCATAGGCCTTCAGTTTCAGTAAGCAGAGGCCGAGGCAGATCAGGGGTCTCTAGTTTAGGTGCCGACCCAGACCGTACTTATGCATTACCGGGGCGACAGGAGTCAGAGTTGTCACCAGATGTTGTGATAGGTATGCTAAACATTTGCTCTCATCTTGCTTATGTGTTGATAGATCCAGGATCCGCCTTGTCCTACGTTACACCGTTTGTGGCTCGGAAGTTCAGTATTATGCCAGAATTTCTTTGACGAACTTACTCAGTGTATACACCCGTTGGTGACTCTATTATAGCTAGAAGGGTCTATCGGGGGTGTACAATAGATGTTGCCAATCGTCAGACTATGACAGACTTGATAGAACAAGAAATCGTTGATTTTGATGCTATTATGGGTATGGACTAGCTAGCTCCATGCTATACCAATGTCGAATGTTCGACCAAGATTGTCCGATTCCACTTTCTAGGGGAGGCAGTACAGGAGTGGAACGGTAGAACAGCCACGCCAAAAGGTAGGTTTATTTCCTATCTTCGGGCGAGAAAATTGATAGAAAAAGGGTGCATTTATCATATTGTCAGAGTTCAGGATGTTGGGGCAGAGCCTCCGACCCTTCAGTCTATTCCAGTGGTTAATGAATTTTCTGACGTATTTCCAGATAAGCTTCTTGGTATTCCCCCAGAAAGGGAAATTGATTTTGTAATCGATCTATTACCAGACACTCAGCCTATATCTATTCCTCCATATCGGATGGCTCCTGCTGAACTCAGAGAATAAAGGAACAATTAAAGGATTTTCTAGACAAGGGCTTTATCAGGCCGAGTACCTCACCATGGGGTGCGCCAGATCTGTTCGTGAGGAAGAAGGACGGCTCCCTCCGTATGTGTATAGATTATCGGCAATTGAATAAAGTCACTATCAAGAATAAGTATCCGCTTCCTAGAATAGATGACCTATTTGATCAGTTACAGGGAGCGAGGTATTTTTCATGAATTGACTTAAGGTCAGGATATCATCAGGTCCGGGTTTGTGAAAGAGATATTCCAAAGACTGCCTTCAGGACCAAATATGACCACTTTGAATTTCTAGTCATGTCCTTCGGACTGACAACTGCCCCAACAGTGTTTATGGACCTGATGAACAGCATTTTCAGACCATACCTAGACTTGTTCGTGATAGTATTTGTTCACGTGATTGTGGGTATATAAAACGACACGCAAGTGCACGTGGTCTAACAAGTAGTAAGTGGCTTTAGTAAGCCAAGTATCGATCCCACAGAGACTTGGGTGAAGTGCAATTTGCTCAAGTGTACTATATTTTACTTCTAAAAATGCAGACAACAGTGTAACCAAAAGTTCGATAGTTTGCTTTCATAATTTTTTATACTAAAGCTAAAAACAATTATCTACTTTGAATCTAAACTATGAATGAGAGCATGCTGAGGTGAAACGAACATGTAATGAAATTAATTATCATCATAATTTGGTTAATATTTTCCTCCAGTTGCTAGCCAAGAACATTTGCCAAGAGATTAAAACTCTCGTATTTAACCTCACTTAAGAATCATGAACCATCCGTCTACATTTCTGTGATCAAATGCAATTCATGTTCTAGCCATACCATTCCGGTTCCTAAATTGACTAATATGACTTTCAGGTATATTTCTATCCTGAAAGCAAATCAAAACTCAATTTTCCCAAACCAAGTAAAGAACATTTCCTATTAATTCACAACTTTCCAATTTCTTGCTCTCTCGAGTGAAATCGGACTTTTTAGATTTAAATTAAAGTAGGCCACACATTAATGCAGTAAGAACAAGAATTAATAGAACAACATGGAAGAAAAGATGAAAAACCAAAGAATCAATGATCAAATTTCATCACAATTGTTCATAACCTCAACAAGGAAAGGAATTAGCCACTCATTTGTGGATTGAACATCTTAAAATGAGTGTTAATCATACAAGCAATTGAATTAAAGAAGAAAGAAAGAGAGAAAAAACCCTGATATTTTCGTCCCTCAACTGCCTGTAACCCACGTCCTTGCTCCACCAAGTCAGAATATTGAAAAATGAACCTAAGTGTTCTATTTATACTACTGGGAATTTTTCCTGGAATAACAAGCAACGTGTCACGGAGTGCATCGCGGAGCACTGCCTCCATTCCACGGAGCAAACGCAGACCCTCTCTGGAATTTGGGCGAATTTTCCCTATCCAGGCAGAATGCCTCCGCGATGGCAGCGTGATACGGCTCCATAGCGGAGCCCCTTTAATTCATGCTGTCCAATGCCTTTTCCCTTACTCGCATCCAAGTCCAACTCCGATATCATCCAACATGCATTTAAGCTTCCCGAAATCACATTTTACCTACAAAACAATGCTAATCATGTTGGTTAGTATAAATTCACATTTTATTACCAATTACATGAGAATGTATACACATTGGTAGATAAACAAGGCTAAAATGGTACTTTTGAGTATCACTTGGGCATATAAATTTGCCCAAGATCAGTATTTATCGATGAAATGATACAACATAGAAAGTATGCGGTCAGTACGTGGGATGTACTGAGTATGTAAGGTAAGCAAAACAGACATTTAAAACATATACAAAATTCATAAATGATCATAAGGGTAGGACATCATTCTAGTACAGTAAATCATAATAAAATATCATATGGCTCAAGGTTTTCAAAACATTCGTAACATAATATAATCATAATCATAATAGAAGTGATTTACCTAACATGACTTGAGCCAACATATATAACCATAACATGCATAAATCATGAGGAACAGTGGGAGATTCTCTTAACCAACATACCCTATATGAGCACACATGAAGCCCGACTTGTAACCCTAGTCGGGAGAGTGTTCGTACCTTGCCAAGGGTAGAACCATTAAAGTGTGATATCACCATGAAAGGGGCCATTTGGGCCAGGACTAACATGAAAGGGTCCTGGCATACCTACGGTGGCACGTAGTTCATGAGATCCGGGGCTTAACCTGAGCCCCTAACCTACTAAGTGTTCGATTCTACTCCCAAAACATATATAGTGCTCGTAATAATACATACATGAGTTCATGGGCTAGTTAAATCATGATAATCGTAAACATGCTTGAACATATAAGAAGTAGCCATGACATGAGGCCCGTGAGTCGGCCAAAAACATAGTTCATGAATAATAAGATTTATACATACTTGTAGATCATGTACATAGCTTGAATTTCCTAAAATCATCATGGGTAACATAATGAATTCATAATTTAGAACATGATTCATGTTGGGATCATAAGAACATCAATGGGATAATAGGTCATAAATCAATTCATTATGGGGCATGCATAATTAAGCTTAATTGTTTCAAAAATCAAAATCAGTATCATTATAAACAATTTAAATCTAAAAAAGATGATCAAAATTCATAGATTATGATAATATTTCAAAATCACAAAACCCATAATTAAATCATTAGATTTTATATAAATCAAATACAAAACCCTATGAGTTTTTGATAAATTTTAAGTAAAATCATAGAGTAGGAGCATGGGTGTGGAAGAATTCACCAATTGATGACCTTACAAACCTGGAAACACTAATTCTTAATCTCCTTTGAAAGCTCAAGGTAGAATTGTGAGGAAATGGGGAAGAACACCTTGAATCACCTTCTATTCTCCTCCCCAAACTCTTGCATGCAGGAATAAGGCCTAACATGAGTTAATCCCCCTTAAGAGACCCCATTTAGAACTTAAAACGACGTAGTTTAGGCCTTAGGAACTTAGAAATTATGAAAACACCCTTATTAAAATGCAGGAAAAACACTGCCAGGGCCCCTAACGAGGGACCTCACGAGTCGTTGCCAAGGGGCACGACTTGTGGCTAGGAACCGTGAAGTCCATTGTCCAAAACACTCAGGGGGACCCCACGAATCGTGGTGGCTGACCATGATTCAGGGTCACCACCCGTGACCTCTACTACCCCAAAACCTTGACCAACCCTCTAATGCAGACCACAGGTGACCTCACGAGTCGTGAGGTCTGACCACGACTCGTGATCAGGCATGTGGCCTCCTCAACTTGAGCTTGCCCAACCTGCTGACCACGAGTCACATCATGACTCGTGGTCACTCCTCACGACCCACCTCACGAGTCGTCCTGCAACCTGATGCAAATTTCCAATATTTCTCCGTTTTGACTCCGGGGTCTGATCCTTGGGTTCCCGGGGTATAACAATATCTCCCCCTTGGGAACATTCATCCTCTAATGTTAGAAACATGTAGAAAACTCATAAACAAACAATCACCATATAGAAATACTAATCATTAAGCTGAAAACTGACGGATTGACAACCTCTGAAAAGAACTACATAACTGAACTGAATTCAGAGACCACATACATATACCATATCATAAACAAACTTGTACGCATGAACAGAACATGAAAACTGACTAGGGGTTTAGGCCAAAACTATTACCTCAAGCGAAAACTAAGCCGGTAGAGAACAACTGTGGGTATCTAGCCATCATATCCACTTCGGCTCCCACGTAGCTCCTTCAACATGTTGATTTCTCCGGGATACTTTAACTGAAGCTACTTCTTTGTTCCTTAGCTTACGGACTTGATGATCTAAGATTTCCACCGAAATTTCTTCATAGTTGAGACTATCCTTTACACCAACGTTGTCCATCGGGACTACTAAAGCTGGATCACCCAAGCACTTTTAAAAAGTGACACATGAAACACAAGGATGAACTTAAGATAACTCCGAGGTCAAGTCCAACTCATACACCACCTTACCAACTCTCCCCACAACCCGGTAGGGGACAACATAGCGGGGACTGAGTTTCCCCTTTTTCCTAAACCACATGATTCCCTTCATGGAAGTTACCTTTAGAAATACCCAGTCATCCACATCAAACTCCAAGTCTCTTCTCCTCACATCGGCATATGATTTTTGACAACTCTGAGCGGTTTTCAACCAGTCCCTTATCAACTGAACCTTCACCATCGCCTCATGAATCAAACCTGGCCCTATCATAGCTGCCTCACCAACCTCAAACCATCCAAAGGAAGATCTACACCTCCGCCCATAGGGGGCCTCAAATGGTGCCATTTGGATATTAGATTCTCCGCCCATAGGGGGCCTCGAACGGTGCCATTTGGATATTAGAGTGATAACTATTATTATATGCAAACTCGATCAAGGGAAAATGATCATCCCAACTACCTTTAAAATCCCATAACACATGCCCTCAACATATCCTCAAGAGTTTGGATTGTTCGTTCTGCCTGGCCGTCTATTTGTGGCTGGGACTGTACTGAGCTTAACTTGAGTCCCAAGTCCCTTTTGAAAAGATCCCCAGAACTAGTAGGTAAATTGAGTACCTCGGTCTAAAATAATAGACAAGGGCACTCCATGAAGTCGCACCAACTCTCGAATATAAAACTTTGCATAATCATCCGCTGAATCCATGGTCTTGACCGATAGAAAATGTGCAGCCTTGGTTAACCTGTCCACAACAACCCAAATGGAGTCATACTGTCTCTGAGTGTGGGCAAACCTGTTATAAAGTCCATGTTGATCTCTTCCCACTTCCATGTGGGAATGTTGATATCCTGAAGTACGCCTCCCGGCTTTTAATGCTCGACTTTCACTTGCTGAAAGTTTGGACATTTGGCTACGAACTCTACAGTATCCTTCTTCATACCATCCCACCAATAGATTTCTCACAAGTCCCGATACATCTTCGTGGATCCCGAATGGATAGAATATTTGGTACAATGTGCCTCACATAATATTCGAACTCTCAAATTATCGACGTCCGAAACACATAGTTAACCCTGGTATCGTAGCACACCATCTCCCTCTTGGGAGAAAACCTCCATCTTTTGATTCCGCACTGCTTCCTTCAGCTTCGTCAAAATCGGATCCTTATCTTGCTTAGATTTGACATCAACCACCAAGGATGATCCTAACCCGTTCTGCACAACGATGCCGCCATCAGTCGAGTTGACCAATCTAACTCCCAATCTTGCGAGCCGGTGGATATCCTTCACCAACTCCTTCTTTTCCTCCTCCACATGGAACACACTATCCATAGAGAGCCTACTAAGTGCATTCTCCACCACATTAGCCTTGCCCGCGTGGTAAAGAACACTCATATCGTAGTCCTTCAATAACTCCAACCACCTCCTTTGCCAAAGATTGAGATCCTTATGCGTGAACACATATTGCAAGCTCTTGTGATCCATGAATACATCCATGTAGACCCCATACAAGTAATTTCGCCATATATTTAATGCAAACACCACCGCAGCCAACTCGAGATCATGGGCCGGGTAATTCTTTTCATGAACTTTCAGCTGTCGAGAGGCATATGCTACTACTTTCCCATGCTGCATCAACACACATCCCAGTCCGACTCTCGAAGAATAACAATATACAACAAAGCCATCCGTACCCTCGGGGAAAATTCAACACTGGTGCTGAAGTGAGTCGGGTCTTCAATTCCTGGGACCTTTCTTGGAACTTTACCTTCTTCTGTGTCAACTTGATCAAAGTTTCCGCAATAGATGAGAAAACCTCAACATATCTCCGGTAGTAACCTGTTAGGCCTAAGAAACTCTGAATTTTTGAAGGATTCACTGGTCTGGGCCAATTCTTCACCGCTTCGATTTTCTGGAATCTACCTTAATGCCCTCACTTGAAACCACATGGCCTAGAAATGCCACCGAGTCCAACCAAAACTCACATTTCCTAAACTTTGCATATAAAATGATGATCCTTGAGGACCTAAGCATTATACACAAGTGAGTAGCATGCTCCTCCTTGCTATGGGAGTATGTAAGGATATCATCGATGAACTCAATTACGAACATATCGAGATACTGCTTGAACACCCTGTTCATCAGGTCTATAAAAGCTGCAGGAGCATTGGTTAGTCCAAATGACATAACTTCAAACTCATAATGGCCATACCGAGTTCTGAAGGTTGTCTTCAGGATATCACACTCCCGAACTCTGAGTTGATGGTATCCGGACTTGAGATCTATCTTCGAGAAACACTTGGAACCCTGGAGCTGGTCAAATAAATCATTAATCTTGGGCAAAGGGTACCTGTTCTTGACAATGACCTTATTCAGCTATCGATGATCAATACACATTCGAAGGGATCCATCCTTCTTTCTAAAAAAGAGAACCGGTGCACCCCATGGAGACTTGCTCGGTCTAATGAAACCTTTATCCAAGAAATCCTTCAACTGTTTTTAACTCAGCTGGAGCCATCCTGTAATGAGGAATAGAGATAGGCTGCGTATCGGGCAATAGATCAATTCCAAAATCAATTTCTCTTTCCAGAGGAACACCTGGAAAATCATCGGGGAAAACCTCCGAGTACTCGCACACCACTGGAACTGACTGAATAGTCGGGGTCTCGGACTCTACATCCTTAACCCTAACTAGGTGGTACATGTAACCCTTAGAGATCATTTTCCTAGCCTTAAGATATGAAATAAACCGATCGGCTTGTACAACTGAATTACCCTTCCATTCCAAAACTGACTCACCCGGAAATTAGAATTCCACTGCACGGATCCTACAATTAATTGAAGCATAACATGCAAACAACCAATCCATACCCAAGATGACATCAAAGTCAGTCATGGCCAACTCGACTAAGTCTACGGAGGTAACCTTATGCAACACTGTGATTGGACACCCTCTATATACCCGCCTAGCTACCACAGATTCATCGACTGGAGTAGATACGGAGAACGATTCTGACAAAATTTAAGGACTAACTCCAAAACTACTAGTAAAATAAGGGGTCACAAAATACAAAGTTGCTCCTAGATCTAACAAACCATAAGCATCAGTATGGAAGACTTGCAACATACCCGTGACCACATCTAGCGAAGCCTCCTGCTCCTGGCGAGGCACTAGGGCATAAAACCTATTAAGGCGCTGACCACCCTGCTGAGGGGGTCGTGCTGCTGGAGCGGTAGAACTGGTTGCAGGGCAATCCCTGATCCTATGTCCGGGTTTTCCACACCCGAAACAAGCATCCTCACTGATCAGGTACCTCCCGAGATGATTCTTGCTGCACTTCGTACAAATAGGAAAAGTGCACTCCACCTGCATGCTACCATGATCCCTAGAGCCTGTAGCCCTACTCCTCTCGTCTCCCCTGAACCTCGATGGCATGCTGGACGAGGATGGAGCTGGAGCAATGGACCTATGATGGGTCTGCTGACGTGGTCCACCTCCTGACCTGGCCTAAGAAACCCCATAGTTATCGATCTTGGCCCTCTTGGCCTCTCTCTACCTCCTATAGACCGACTCCATCTGCTACGCATGCAATAAAATATGGGGAAAGTCAATGTCCCAGTGAAGCATGACAATCTAGCAATCCTTGTCCAAGTAATCTGCCACTCCATGCACAAAATGGCTCACCTAAGCCCATTGATCCACCACCAACTCCAGAGCATATTTTGATAACTGGGTAAATTCCAATGCATACTCCTGGATAGACATGTTACCCTGCTTCAGATTCACAAACTCAGTCGCCTTGAGCTCCCTCATCTCTCGAGGGAAGAATCGATTCATGAATGCGGTGTGAAACTCATCCCAGCCTATCGGGACTGCACCCACAACCCTAGCATCTCTCCATTGCTTAAACCATATATGTGTGACCCCCTTTAGCTGGTAGGAGGTCAAATCGATGCATTCCCCATTGTTCACCCCCATAACCTGGGTGATTTTCAAAATCTCCTCAATAAAGTCATGTGGGTCCTTGTCTACCTTCGACCTTGTGAACTCCGGAGAGCTCATCCTCAAAAACACCCCTCAACCTAGCTGCCGCTGTATTCCCATTTCAAGGGAGATGCGCCGTGTCTGATTCTAGACCTGGGCAGTTATGGCCTGTGCCAACATCTGAATTGCTGCCTTAAACACGGCGTGGGCAGCTGGCTCTAGTACATGGTCCTTATGAACAGGTGGAGCTGGCTGATGCTCACCGTCATGGGAACCCTCATGATTATTACCATTACCATTTCTCCTGGCGTTAACTCGACGTGGAGGCATGATTCTGCAAATGCGAATAGCACGAATTAGAAGAGTAAAGGACATTCACCGCATGACATAGATCATGAAAGAAGGGAACATTTCCTAAATGTCTTGTAGCCTCTTCATCATAAGTGTGGCGTGCTTCACACCCATGAAAAAGACTCTACTTAATGCGGCTTTCAGACTTCCTAGGACACATAAACCTATGGCTCGGATACCAAGTTTCTCACGATCCAAACGTACACCCGGATCGTATACATGTTTTTTAAGGAGCCCTGAGAGACCCCAAGTTGACCCATGGCATGAGCATACATCTAATTCAATCATACGAGCGGAAGACTTAACATAAAGAATGTAATCCTAACATAGCATAAAGGAAAAATAGTACTAGACTTATATAATACGGCGGAATACAACTTATAGTCTGATAAACCTCTAAACATGAAAGGCGTATTAATGGGACAACTCCCCAACTAATCCAACATCTAGAAACTGAGTAAATAACATAGAGTGTGAACATGTAGCCCTCGGAACAT
Organism: Datura wrightii; assembly: GCA_035772735.1. Lineage (NCBI taxonomy): Eukaryota > Viridiplantae > Streptophyta > Magnoliopsida > Solanales > Solanaceae > Datura > Datura wrightii. Next base: position 107,832,809 of record JASDFA010000020.1, on the reverse strand, counting down.
GAGGACTCACCAAGTGCATTGAGAGCAAAGATAAAACTAGCTATAGGTGAGGATGAGCCGGAGAACTGGGACCTGTATCATGAAACGATACAACATAGAAAGTATGTGGTCAGTACGTGGAATTTACTGAGTATGCAATTTAAGCAAAACGGACATTTAAGCCATATATGAAATTCATAAATGATCATAAGAGTAGGACGTCATGCTCGTATCATAAATCATAATAACATATCATATGGCTAAAGGTTTTCAAAATATTTGTAACGTAACATAATCATAATCATAATAGAAGCGATTTACTTAAAATGACTTGAGCTGACATACATAATCATAACATGCATAAATCATAAGGAACAGTGGGAGATTCTCTTAACCGACATACCCCATATGAGCACACATGAAGCCCGACTTGTAACCCTAGTCGGGAGGATGTTCATACCTTGCCAAGGGTAGAACTATGAAAGTGTGATATCACCATGAAAAGGGTCATTTGGTCCAGGGACTAACATGAAAGGGTCCCGACATACCTACGGTGGCACGTAGTTCATGAGATCTGGGGCTTAACCTGAGCCCCGAACCTACTCAGTGTTCAATACTACTCCCAAAACATATATAGTGCTCGTAATAATACATACACGAGTTTATGGGCTAGTTAAATCATGATAATCGTAAACATTCTTGAACATATAAGAACTAGCCATGACATGAGGCCGGTGAGTCATAACATAATGATTCATAATTTAGAACATGATTCATGTTGGGCTCGTAAGAACATCGATGGGATAATAGGTCATAAATCAATTCATCATGGAGCATGCATAATTAAGCTTAATTGTTTCAAAACTCAAAATCAATATCATTATAATCAATTTAAATCTCAAAAAGATGATCAAAAACCATAGATTATGATAATATTTCAAAGTCACAAAACCCATAATTAAATCATTAGATTTTATATAAATCAAATACAAAACCCCATGATTTTTTGATAAATTTTAAGTAAACTCATAGTGTAGGAGCATGGGTGTGGAAGAATTCACCCATTGATGACCTTACATACCTGGAAACACTTATTCTTAATCTCCCTTGAAAGCCCAAGGTGGAATTGTGAGGAAATGGAGAAGAACACCTTGAATCACCTTTTATTGTCCTCCCTAAACTCCTGCATGCATGGATGAGGCCTAACATGAGCTAATCTCCCTTAAAATACCCCATTTAGAGCTTAAAACGACATAGTTTAGGCCTTAGAAACTTAGGAATTATGAAAACACCCTTATTAAAACACAGGAAAAATACTACCTGGGCCCCTATGGAGGGACCTCACGAGTCGTTGCCAAGGGGCACGACTCGTGGCTAGGACCCGTGAAGTCCACTATCCAAAACACTCAGGGGGACCCCATGAGTGACCCAACGAATCATGGTGGCTGACCACGACTTGTGGTCACCACCTGTGACCCCTACTTCCTCAAAACCTTGACCAACCCTCCAATGCAGACCACGAATGAACTCACGAGTCATGAGGTCTGGCCATGACTCATGGTCAGGCCCGTGGCCTCCTCAACCTAAGCTAGCCCAGCCTGCTGACCACAAGTCATATCAGGACTTGTGGTCACTCCTCACGACCAACCTCACGAGTCATCCTGCAACCTGATGCAAATTTTCAGTTTTTCTCCATTTTGACTCCCGTGTCTGATCCTTGGGTTCCTGGGGTATAATAGAATTGATCCAAGAATACAGTAACAAACTCATCCCAGCTAATGGGATTCACCCCGACTCCTTGGGCATCCTTCAACTGCCTAAACCATATATGGGCAACCCCTTTCAACTGATAGGAGACCAAGTCTGCACACTCCTCCCATGTCACCCCCATAATCTGGGTGATCTTTTGGATCTCCTCGGTGAACTCATGTGAGTCCTCATCCACTCTCGATCCAGAGAACTCAGTTGGGTTCATCTTGAGGAAGTCCCGGACTCTAGCCGTCACTGTATTTCCATTCTAGGGAACATGAGCTACCGTTTCCCGGTTGACTTGAGCGGTCAAAGCCTGTGCCAACATCTAAATGGCTTCCCTAAACTCAACATAGGCAACTGGCTCAGGTACGGGATTCGCTAGGGCTGGTGGGGCTTTTTGATGCCCACCTCTATTGCCATCACCATGACCATTTTCATTTCCATTTCTTCTTCCATTTACTCGGTGTGGAAGCATGTCTGCAAATGCGTAAAGCTAGTGTTATAGGAATGGGAGACATTTCATCGCACGATATAGATCATGAAAGAAGGGAAATTTCCTAAAACATTTCATAGCCTCTTCCTCATAAACGTGGTGCGCTTCACACCCGTGAAAATGACTATACTCAATGTGGCTTTCATACACCCTAGGATACTCTAATCCTTTGCTCTGATACAATATTTTTCACGATCCAACCTATGATCCCGGATCGAGACACAGAAAAAAGAACCCTATGAGGCTCCAATTCGACCCATGGCATGAACATAACAGCTAAAGAGTATAACTAAAACAGAAAAAGTCATGAATAAAGTGGAAATATGCGTAGATAACTTTTGAAGGTTCGAGTATTTAACATTTGACAAAAGAACTGAACATAACCTCATAATGTCTGAAAAAGCCTCTAGTATCTAATGAGCTGATGGGATAGCACCCCCAACTAGCTCTCTAAGTATGAAAACTGAAAGGTAAATATAACAACAAGACTAACTGTATGTCCTCGATAGATGACGACTCACCACGGAGGGTAGGCTGACTGGACTAGAGAGGGAGCGACTAAGGGTGAGGCTGAACCTGATCACTCATACCTGTATCATGAGATAATAAAACATAAAGTATGCAGTTAGTACTTGACATGTACCGAGTATGAGAGTTAAGTAAAAACGGATAATTTAAGATACATAAGGGTCCATGAGAGTAGAACAATTCCAAACATAAATTAATAATCATAATGTAACCGTGAGGGCTCAAGGTTTTCAAAGTTATTCATAAACTAGTCATATTCATAATAATAAAAGAAACCTTGTAAAAACATAGCTTGAGCCAAAATGTGATAAACATAATCATGATAAAACATAAGGAATAATTGGAGATTCTTATAACCGACATACCCCACATGAGCACACATGGAGCCCGACTTGTGAATCCCTAGTCGGGAGGGTGTTCGTACCTTGGCAAGGGTAGAACCACAAAGAAATGTGATATCACAAATTAAGGCCCATTCAGGAAAAAAGGGGGACAGTCTCAAGGGAGGTCCCATCATGGCTACGTTGACATGTAGTTTTGAGAGTCACGGTATGCTTGGACCCCCGATCCACTCGGTGGTAAATACTACTCCCAAAAACATATATAGTGCTCATATTATAGTAGGAAAAATATACATGAGATTCATGGGCTAGTTTAAATCATGATAATCATAAGTATGCGTGAAATACGTGAACTAGCCATGAAATAAGTCCCGTGAGTCGACCAGAATCACAATCGTGAGAAAACATAAAACGTCATCATACATACTTAATAATAATACTCACAATTTGAATAATGGTTTCATCAGGTATACTTGTAGGAAATCATGCCTCATTGAATATAAATCATAAATTAGGACTAGAGAGATTAAAATTCAGAAGGGAAATTAAACCCTAAAATTTCATAATCATTCTTAAATCATGAGATATTCTAATCTCATAGAATACTTTAAGAAATCATAAACCCTATCATGAAAATCATGTTTTTATAACGAATCAGCTTTACCCATAAATAAATCATGAACGAATTTAAAAACCCAATCATAAAATCATGATTTTCGAAATTTAGACTTTAGGGAAATTGGGTGATCATTCTTTGATTAAGAAGGGACATGGGATTCAGAGGAAACCCTGTTGAATTAACCCACATACCTGAATTGATCAAACCCCACGTGCAATAACCCCAATTGATCCTTGAGAAATCTTGAGAAAGAACCCTAGGGAAAGCTTGAGAGATTTGAGAGAATTGATTTCTAAATTTAGAGTGTTAGGAGAGTAATGGGTGATCTAGGGTGAATAATACCCTTAACACACTCTTCTCCATGCTTTAAATGACTTAGTTTAGGACCGTAGAGCTTGTAATTTATGAAAGCACTCTTCATGAAATTTCTGGAAAATAGGCACTGCCAGGTACCGCGGATCGTACCAAGCACCCACGATCCGTGGTTTCCTCCCATCTGTCCAAGTCTACAGACCACCACCATTCTGAAGTTTTTCCCATGGGCACAACCAACGGCTCGTAGGTACTTCCTACGAGTCATACCTCCGATCGTCTGATCCTTACCTGAGACCCACCTTACCTGCCACAACTCTTGACCACGAGTCATACCCCCATCCTACGACTTGTGGTTTGCTCCCATAGCTCACCAGTTCGATTCCTCCAGCTTCTAACGACCGCCTACCTTGACTCATAGTTTTACATGAAGGATCGTACCACAACTTGTACCATCTATCCTGACCAGCCCCTATATCAAACAACAGCTCCATCCTACAACCTGTCGGACCAACCTACGACTCGTACCACAAGTCGTTCTATGATAAAATTACATATTTTTCTGTTGATCTCCTTTTCAAATCCCGAACCTAGTCTCAAAAACTTCCGGGGTATTATAACATTACATGACAAAATGGGCTATACAAGATACCTTCGAGTCATTGCATATGTTCAACTCAAGACAGACCTATACAGACTCTCAATTAAGCTAATCACATGAATTCATAATTACGCACAAAACATAAAGAGTCATATTCCTGAGCTTAGGTATCTCAAATAAAGTCATAAAATTTACTCACGTGCTTCTTAATTAAATTCACTTGCATCTTACAATCATGTATAACACTTAACAAAAGCATCTTGTATTCAAACAGTTAAGGGTTCAAAAGCAAATTCTACTGACTAATTTTCCCTCAAGACAGTCAGCATCCATCCATCATCAAAAAAAGTTCGTAACATGACTAAAAACAACTATATACAAATAACTTAAAATTTTTATTTCGGTTCAAAGTGCCCCCTCGGAAAAGAACCGAAAAGAAAAATCAAAGGGTAGGTGCATCGTGCTCAAATTAGACTTTCAAATCAAACAACTTCAAAACAACCACATAGTTCCCCCTCATTCAACATCAAAATTTTTGAAAATTCCCTCACCCTATAATTAAAAGATGGTATGTATCCAAAGCATAAATTAAAATTAGAACATTGGATAAGGATACTTTCTGAGGCCTCTAAGCCTAGCTAGTAGCATGTTTTCATCCACTTTTTGAACACAAGGGTCAATGACCCTACGCTCATGCTTTTCCATCTTCCTTAGCTTCTCTCTGTAGGTACTCAGACTTCCCGTTAATCTGTTCTTAATAACCAAAAACAACACAAAAGTGAAAGTAAACAAAATTAAAAATAAAGAGAAAAATCATATCTGTGGTACATTTGAGTTGCCTCCCAAACAACACCTGATTTAATGTCACGACACAACTTACTTCACATCCATTTCAGGATTTCCTCAACCTCTTTTTCCCTTTGGGAACCATCTTCTCTTGTTCTTAACTTTTGAGAGAGTAGCCTCCTCACTTTCCCTTTTCTCCTTCATCAATATCATCTTCTCAACTGCAGGCTTAGGCTATCTTTTGAAAAGATCTTTCAGACGTGGACTTTTCATCTAGCACTCCCCATCCCACACTCATTTTTTGTTATCACATTGATTTTATAGAGATATCAACAGTGTTTTAGGTATTGAGTGCTTGCTACACTTTGGAGTTCTCTTCCTAATCATTTACCCTCATCTTCAGGCTGCCAGCCCTGACATATATCAATGCTCCTCCTATGGCCAGGATCAGCCATCCCAAAATGAGGGGTACCCTGTCATCAACCTCAAAATCAGGGATAATAAAGTCACCAGGGATTATGAATTTACCTACTTTAATGAGTAGATCCTCTATGATCCTCTCGGGTGCCATCTTGGACTTGTCAGCCAATTGTAACATTACTTTGGTAGGCCTTGATTTTCCTAACCAAAGAGTATTAAACAGGGATAGGGGCATCAAATTCACAGTTTCCCCTAAATCACACAAGGCTTGTATCAACTCACTTCCACCTATTTGTACCAGGAGAGTGAAACTCCTTGGGTATTTGAGCTTCTTTTGCAAATTGCTCATCAACTAGAGTTGCACTCCTCATTGAGTGCTACAGTCTGCATGTCCACCAGCCTCCTCTTGTTAGCTACCACATCTTTTAAGTACTTAGCATACTTGGGCATTCCCCCCAAAATGTCAATTAGAGGCAAATTTATGTGAAGATCTTTGAAAATATCAAAGAACTTATTAAAACACGCATCCTTTTTTCTTTTTCAGAGTTTTTTCGGGAATGGTAGTGGTGGTCTCATTATTGGTTGCACTACTGATTGTGACTTAGTCTCTGTAGCTTTCTATTCTTTGCCGTTGTTAGCTAATAGGCCTGGTCTTGTAAATTATGGTTGCACCTCATTCTTCTTCTCCTTTACTGGTGCATCATCTAACTCTCTTCCACTCCTTAGAATAATTTCTATGAGCTACTTTGGGTTTGGATCTGTGTCACTTGGTAAACCCTCTTGAGGTCTGGTGTTCTGAGCTGCTGCTATTTGACCCATTTGCTTCTCCAAATTTCTGATGGCCAGTTGCTGATTTTTTAGCTCGGCTGACGTTTTTACTTGGCCAGCTACCATTTGAGTCTTGTTGGCCATAGTTTCTCTAACATCTCCTCTATGTAACTTTATTGGCCACTAGCTTGCCTACCCTATTGTTGATGCTGCTGCTAAGGCTGCTGAAAATTCCAACTTTGGCCCTGATTTTTATCCCAAGATTAAGGTGATTCTGCCAGTTTCTGTTATAGGTGTTCTCATAGTTTTGGTTACCTTTATGCATATTACCTACAAAATTTACTAACTCTGGATTGGCTCCACAAGAGTCTCTCCATGACCGCTGTGTTCACATATTTCGCACCATCTTAGAGCTAGTTGAACTACATTTACCTATGCTAACGGTTGTGCCAAGTTCAACTTGCTGAACTGAGTCATCATATGATTCTAGAAGGATGCTAGCTAGGCTACCAATGCATTCACATTGTCTACCTATATTATCCCAACTGCTTTTCTAACTGCTCACCGTGATGCATCGCTGTGCCACTCAAGATTTTCCTATGCAATCTTCTTCGACAGAGTGTACAACTCATCATAAGTTTTCTCTAATGCTTGACCGCCTAATGATCACGGGAAAAAATAGCATTCCCGAGATACGCTTTATGACTTAAATTAGTCTTGTTTATCTAAGTCATTGTATACATTTTTATGTAATTTTATATGAAGTGAAGATATGTGCTAACCAACATGATTAGCCTTTGTTTTGTAGGTTTTGATGACTTTTGAGTAACTAATCCATGAGTTGGTGAAGTAGAGGCTTGGAAACGAAATTAACACGCGAACGTCGGCAAAGAGGAGGCACAAAACAGCCCACCGGTGCGTCGGCAACATGCCACGGCATGCAGGCTGATCAAAACAGCCCACCTGCACGTTGGCAACTTGCCACAGCAGGTTGGCTGCGCGACCAAGAGGTGCCAACGTGCTGCCCAAGCAGCGTGACACGCTGCCAACGCGGCAGGGTGCTGCCGGGGCCAAGTTCGGGTGATTTCCAGAGAGCTTCCGCGTCCGTAGCGTGTCACGGAGGCAGTGCTCCGCGATGCACTCCGTGACACGTTGCTTGTTATTCCGGGAAAAGTCCCACTACTATAAATAGCACACTTAGGTTCATTTTTCATGATTCTGACTTGGTGGAGCAAGAACGTGGGTTACAGGCAGTTGAGGGACGAAAATATCAGGGTTTTTTCTCTCTTTCTTTCTTCTTTAATTCAATTGCTTGTATGATTAACACTCATTTAAGGATGTTTAATCCACAAATGAGTGGCTAATTCCTCTTCTTGTTGAGGTTATGAACAATTGTGATGAAATGTGATCATTGATTCTTTGGTTTTTCATCTTTTCTTCCATGTTGTTCTATTAATTCTTGTTCTTACTGCATTAATGTGTGGCCTACGTTAATGTATATCTAAAAAGTCCGGTTTAACTCGAGAGAGAAATAAATTGGAAGTTGTGAATTAATAGGATATGTTCTTTACTTGGTTTGGGAAAATTGAGTCTTGATTTGCTTTCAGGATAGAAATATACCTGAAAGTCGTATTAGTCAATTTAGGAACCGGGTTTGTATGGCTACAACATGAATTGCATTTAATCACAAAAATGTAGGTGGATGGTTCATGATTCTTAAGTGAGGTTAAATACGAGAGTTTTAATCTCTTGGCAAATGTTCTTGGCTAGCAACTGGAGGAAAAGATTAACCAAAGTATGATGATAATTAATTTCATTACATGTTCATTTAACCTCAGCATGCTCTCATTCATAGTTCAGATTTAAAGTAGATAATTGTTTTAGCTTTAGTATAAAAATTATAAAACAAACTATCAAACTTTTGGTTACACTGTTGTCTGCATTTTTAGAAGTAAAATATAGTACACTTGAGCAGATTCCACTTCATCCAAGTCTCTGTGGGATCGATACTTGGCTTACTAAAGCCACTTACTACTTTTTCGACCACGTGCACTTGCGTGTCGTTTTATACCAAGTTTTTGGCGCCGTTGCCGGGGACTTGGCAATTGGTGAATTTGTTTTAAGTGTTAATTTACTGTATTGTTGTTTTCTAAGTGTTGACAACTTGGTATTAGTGTTTGTTTTAATTCTTCTTTATTTTATTTTATTTTTCTGCTTGTTCGTATACCCTTATTGACATGACATCGTGGAATACAAATGTTTTAAATGGTGGATACTCATATTTTGGCGAATCTTGTATGAATTGCGGAGGACCCCACTTGTGGCAACACTTTAACACGTGCAATATATGTGGTGGTCAAGATGGCCATTGGGATGGCTGTCCGAATGCATATTCCCCTCCCCCAAACCCCTACTATGATCCTTTTGTTGTTTTTTCTGAATATAGGCATGCTGAAAATGAGGACTTGGGACGCCAAGCTCGAATAGAAGACATGCTGAAACAACTCTTGGAGCAATCAGAAGCAATGAAGGAGGAGATGGCAGTATTGAGAATTCAGCAAGAAGAGAATGCAGAGGCTCTAGAAAGGATGAGCGTCAAATTCACGGAGATGATTGCTGAGGCTGAAGCTTGTGATAAATTGCAGGTAACAATTTTAGCCGATATTCAAGAGGAACTACAAGAGGAAGACAAGGGTGAATTTTTGAATGAAGCCCATCAATTAGAATCTCTTGAGTGTCCCCGTGATGGGCTCACACTTATGGAAAATCCATTCATGGAAGAAGAGATAGAGTATCCCCCAGTTGACAGTAATGGAGAGATAGATGTTGATGCTGAGAAGGTGTATACAAGTAAGGAGGTCAAGCATAATGCAGTTTCAGAGTTGAGGTGTATTGGACCACACTCGACGCATTTTTCGACATTAAGTTTGGTTGACAACATAGAAATAGAGTCTTCCAAGTTTATAGAGAAATGTCTAGAGGAGGACCAAGCCCCGTATATTTTGAAATATGCTGATTCAGAGAGACAAAATGACTTCGCTTACTTAAAGGCCAATAAGTGCAAAAGGTAACATCTACAACTTGGTCCTTACAATTTTTCACCACCACCCCTAGAACATAAGAGGAAATTAGAAAAGAAATTAGGGGTGAGATTCATATCCTCAAGGTGGAGGAAAAAGTGGTGAAACTTGGTACGTCGTGCCGCGACGTAAAATTAGGCGCTTCTTGGGAGGCAACCCAAGGGTACCATGGGTACCATGTAATTATCTTGCATTTAAGTTGATTTTATTTATTTTTCATCTTGTGTTGTTTTGGTGGAAAGTTAAGCACAGATGGAGGAGAAGTCTGAGTACCCGTGGAGGAGGAAGCTAACAAGCATGGAAGAGAAAAAGTGTGGGGTCGAACACCCACTTGTGCAAAGCTGAAGAAAGGCAAGTTGTTAGCTAGGCCTAAAGGCCTCAGGGAGTATTTCTCACCCTTTTTAAATTTTAATTTGATGCTATAAGGACATAGCATGATTTAAGTGTGGGGTGAGGGAAATTTCAAGGGAAATTTCAAATTTTTGTGCTTAACGATTTTTGGTGAATGTAATGCTTGTGAGAAAATTGAAATTTTTTTTGTGAGTTAAGCATGAATTCATCACCCGTTGGTTTTTCTTTTCGGTTCTTTTCCGACGGGGGGTCTTTGAACCGAAGAATAAAATTTTTCTTTTTCTTTCCTTGGTCTGTATATAATGTTTTTAGTCATAGTTAGTGACTATTTCCGACGATGGATGGATGACGACCGTCTTGAGGAAAAATTAGTCGATAGGTTTTGGGTTTTTGAAACCATAACTAATTGGTGCTTGATGTTCTTGTTATGTGCTATACATGGTTGTAAGATGCTAGTATGTTCAGTGTTGAAGCATGCAAGTGTATAACTTTGTGTGAGACACTTATGTTCTTGAATTTGACTCAATATGATTGAAGCTTAATTCTGAATTCTTGTGATTAGCTGAGGAAGAGTCTACTGAAAGTGTCTTGATTTGAGCATGTGCCATGAGTGTAAGGTTTTTGAGTATTCTGTGCTATTATGAAATGTCTAGAACTTGCCTGGTGTGTTTATAAAACGAAATGAAGGATGTGAATTGTAGGAGATGATTTAGGCATTTCTTTGAATGAACCAAACTTTTATCCCTCATTATACCTACCTTGAAAAATTAATCCTAGTTAACCCCATTGAGCCTTGAGCCTATTCTTCGACAGCTGCAACATAAGCTTAATCCTTTTTCTTTCATTAGCCTTGAAATTGAACCAAAACTCCTAAGCGCTTAAAGAAAAAATCCGAAAGAGTAAAGGATTGAGAAGAATGAAAAAGAAGGGAAAGTAGCAATTGTAAGAGTTGAGAAAGGTTGAGGGTGCACTTGTTTGAATATGGGTGAGTATTAGTAGGGAGTAAGAAAATAAATAAATGAAAAGTTACTTATAGAACTCCTTACTAATAAGCTAAAAGTGCCTAAAGAAAGGGGGGAACAAAAGAGGAAAAAGAAAGATGAAAAGAGATAAAGGTGAAATGAGGGAAGGGAAGTTTGTAACGAAGGCGTGATGTATTAAAAGCGCTTAGGAAAGATAGTCACTATTACTAGCAATAATAGTACTTACCCGCACCTGAGTTACATTACAACCTAAAAAGTCCTACTTGATCTTACATTCATACATCCTAAAATTAGTGGAATAAAACACTAAGGGCAAGCTTATGGGTCATTACATGATGCATGTGAATTCTTTGAGAGTGAGTGTAATTCTATGCATGTACCCACACATGTTGTGATATAAAAATTTTTTTTGCGTGTGAAATTGGGTAACTCTCTTTCCGTGAGGGGCACATGTTGAATGAAGGATATAATTCATGTGGGATTTCTTAATCAGTTGATTTGCATGAGTTTGCTAAGATTGAGAGTCGATTCTTGAGGTTAAGAAGTCTTAACATAGTTGTACTTCATTTCAATGATCAAATCAGGCATGCTCTATTTTTAACTTGTATCTTATGTAATCATTATAGCCGTAACTTGAATTATCTTGCTAAATTAGTTATGTGGGAGTCTCCATATGCATGATATTTAAAAGGTTGTTCGAGGACGAACAAGGCTTTAAGTGTGGGGTTGTGATCACGGGCAAAAATAGCATGCCCGAGATACGCTTTATGACTTAAATTAGTCTTGTTTATCTAAGTTATTGTATACATTTTCATGTAATTTTATATGAAGTGAAGATATGTGCTAACCAGCATGATTAGCCTTTTTTTTGTAGGTTTTGATGACTTTTGAGTAACTAATCCATGAGTTGGTGAAGTAGAGGCTTGGAAACGGAATTAACACGCGAACGTTGGCAAAGAGGAGGCACAAAACAGCCCACCGGCGCGTCGGCAACGTGCCACGATAGGCAGGCTGATCACAACAGCCCACCTGCATGTTGGCAACGTGCCACGGCAGGTTGGCTGCGCGACCAAGAGGTGCCAACGTGCTGTCCAAGCAGCGTGACACGCTGCCAACGCGGCAGGGTGCTGCCGGGGCCAAGTTCGGGTGATTTCCAGAGAGCTTCCGCGTCCGTAGCGTGTCACGGAGGCAGTGCTCCGCGATGCACTCCGTGACACGTTGCTTGTTATTCCGGAAAAAAGTCCCACTACTATAAATAGAACACGTAGGTTCATTTTTCAAGATTCTGACTTGGTGGAGCAAGAACGTGAGTTACAGGCAGTTGAGGGATGAAAATATCAGGGTTTTTTCTCTCTTGCTTTCTTCTTTAATTCAATTGCTTGTATGATTAACACTCATTTAAGGATGTTTAATCCACAAATGAGTGGCTAATTCCTCTTCTTGCCGAGGTTATGAACAATTGTGATGAAATGTGATCATTGATTCTTTGGTTTTTCATCTTTTCTTCCATGTTGTTCTATTAATTCTTGTTCTTACTGCATTAATGTGTGGACTACGTTAATGTATATCTAAAAAGTCTGGTTTCACTCGAGAGAGCAAGAAATTGGAAAGTTGTGAATTAATAGGATATGTTCTTTACTTGGTTTGGGAAAATTGAGTCTTGATTTGCTTTCAGGATAGAAATATACCTGAAAGTCGTATTAGTCAATTTAGGAACCGGGTTTGTATGGCTAGAACATGAATTGCATTTAATCATAGAAATGTAGGTGGATGGTTCATGATTCTTAAGTGAGGTTAAATACGAGAGTTTTAATCTCTTGGCAAATGTTCTTGGCTAGCAACTGGAGGAAAAGATTAACCAAAGTATGATGATAATTAATTTCATTACATGTTCGTTTAACCTCAGCATGCTCTCATTCATAGTTCAGATTCAAAGTAGATAATTGTTTTAGCTTTAGTATAAAAATTATAAAACAAACTATCAAACTTTTGGTTACACTGTTGTCTGCATTTTTAGAAGTAAAATATAGTACACTTGAGCAGATTGCACTTAATCCAAGTCTCTGTGGGATCGATACTTGGTTTACTAAAGCCACTTACTACTTGTTCGACCACGTGCACTTGGGTGTCGTTTTATACCCCACAAATCACGCGAACACCTAATGCTAAATATAACAGTAGTTTGGTGTGCGGGTCAAGACTTTCCACAAATGTGTACGCCAACACTTTATTGTTCTGCTGGTGATGGGGACAGTCTTTGAGTAGAGATTTGAATCTCTCCCATACAAAGTATAAATTCTCATTCATCCGCTGCTTGCAACTTAATATCTCACTTCTCAGCTTTGCAGTCTTGTTTGTTGAAAAGAATTTGATGAGGAATTTCCTTGCTAAGTTGTCCCATGTAGTGATGGAGTTTGGTGGTTATGCCTTCAGCCACCTCTTAACTTCTCCCAACAATGAGAAAGGAAAAAGCATAAGACTTACATAATTAGTTGACACTCCGATGGAATGAATGTGTCACTGATTTCCAAAAAGTTCTGCAAATGTTGTTGTGCATCCTCATGTGTTAAGCCTATGAATTGATCACTTGTATGCAACAACTGAACCATGTTCTATTTAAGCTTAAATCTGCCTCTAGTTTTTGATATGCAGATGCTGGAGGTAACATTTATCGCAAGTGGGATTGTCGCTTCACGAACTGGTCTCGCTGCCATCTCTGCAGGTGCAACTTCGTCCTATTAAACCTACTAGATGGTATATAGAGTGGAACCCTCCCTTCTCAACTGTCTTATCCTTCTTTCAGGTTCAGGGTATGGTTCAAACAACTCTCTATCCCTTTCCAGCTTGCTGCAAGTACCAACTTGTACTTGCCAAATTAGTGACTAAGACCAAGTTGTCAGCACTTAAGAAAATACAAAATCAATACAAAAACAAGAAATTCACCAATTTTTTAGTCCCCGACATGGCGCCAAAAACTTATTTGCGCTCCAGCACATGAGATCATACAAGTAATATAGTAGCTCTTGTGAGCCGGATGTCAAACCCGCATGGACTAGAACTATCAGTGAATAGTCAAGCTTAAGTATTAATCTCAAATTTTCACAAGTGCAAGTATCCAAGATTTTGTAGTTTGTTTGTTATTAATTCTATGAGTTCACAATTCAAGTGGAAAACAATAGCAAAAAGGAATCTAGGGTTAAGGCCAACAATCACGCATAGCTCATATTCACATTGGTTTAATCCATTATTATCATAGTTGGCTCACAAGATTTACGCCTTGTTTATGGTCTTTTAAGCCTCTAAACACCTACTTGAATTAGCATCACAACTACATCATTGAGTGGGGATGTGATAACCTAATTAATATGCATTAATCTAGTGGAGTGATCTACGGGGTTAATACCCTTGGTTATGGACTTTCAAACCTCTAACCATTTAACCTAAAATTGACCTCACAACTAAATCTATGAGTGGTGATGTGACAATTTAATTTCAAGCGTCTAGCTATTTTACCGTTGAATAACTAAGCAAGGTGAATTAGGTATATTTCTATCCTAATAGTGAATCAAGTCTTGAAGACTTGAACTCAGTTCGAATTCCTCATTCTATCCTAGTGTTTGCTCTTTCAAGTTTGCCTAAGATTAATAAATGCATTTAAATGGTTATCAAATATTAAAATGATAAATACAAGAATGCAAGAACAAACAATAACAAAGACACTTGAACCAAACAATAATTAAGCTAATGCACTCATGTCATATGGCCTTAACCCTAGAAGAAAGCTCTTAGTCACTCATAGTTTTATATGAAATCATAATATACTCACAATCGATGTAGAAAAAAGAGGGAAAAAGATAAGAAAATATAACCCTAGGTAGAGTCTTCTTCATTCTCCTCCGCTCCTCTCTGTGTTTTTTCAAACTATTTCGTTGTTATACCCCGTAAGATTTCTGATACCTAGATGGCCTATTCGCATGTTGGTTAAGCATATTTGAAAGCCATACGTGCTAGGGAAAGGCCCGGGAAAGGATCGGACGAGTAGCCTGTCGAACCATCACGGAGGGAGCCGGGGCAGAGCCCCTCCGCGATGGCAACGTGTCACGGAGGTGGAGCCTCCGCGTTGGCTCTGTGACATGTTGGGCCTGTCCAAGCCCAAGTATATAAAGCCCCCACTACGGTTTGTGAGGTTATATTCCTTATTTAATTTCAAGAAAACGCAGAGAAACAGAGAGAGATGAAGAGGGGTAATATATTATCGTTCGATTACGCTGCCAAACGTAGTCTAAACTCAAGTTAACCTCAGGTACCGAGGTATTTAATAGCAGGGAGCATTCCTACGGATTTAGTTTCGCGAAATTCGGCCGACAAATCATCGAGCTACCGGACTAAGGTAAGTGGAATTGCTCCAAACTAGTGTCTATGTGTTTCTAGCTGTGAAGTGAATACTTCTCCCTTTTGGACTCCTGAAAAATAGCAAGTTTTCGACCGTCTTTCGCTAAGCCTAAGTTTAGGCTATAATTATTTTGAAAGTGACGCCATCCTTCAGAATAGTGTTGTATTTAGTACTAAATGACGTGTTTATGAATGCAGTTGGGAGATTTAGCTGGAATACTGATCGAGCCTCGTCCGACAGTTGGATAACTCGATGTTAAGGTATGTGAAGTTGTTCTTCGGCAAGTTAGTAAACCTTATCTTGGTAAATCATAGTAAACTACGTATTCGAAACTCTCGGAGTTGAATGTTGAGAATTAAGTAAGTCTAATAGATTCTGAGTTGTGTTGCCGTATCGTATTCAGTCCGAAAGTTAGTAAAGCATGCGCCAAAGGGCGAGTTAGCATTCCAGATCCAGTATAGCTTATTGTATAATTAGCAAGCATGTTGTAGAATAAAAAGATATAGATTTTCAGAATAAAGGCTAAAAAGTAAAATAAGATAGACAGACAGTTGTATGGCTACAGATTAGCCATTCAGACAGATAGTATCCTGGCTACAGATTAGCCATTCAGACAGATAGTGTCCTGGCTACAGATTAGCCAAGCAGTTAAATAAAGATTTCAGAATTAGTATAATCAGTAAAGAATTAGTTCAGTATAGAAACAGATCAGAATAAGGAATCAGATTTCAGATAGTCTTTTTCAGTTATACATGCTTGCTATTTATATGTGCTATTTATTTGTTGAGACTTGATGTGGCGTGAGGGCACCTTATTGAGCGTCCTCGCCGCCCCTGGGTTGGTAATCGTGTCGCCCACTGAGTGGGTGGGTTTTACATCACTCCAAGGAATGGCATGCCGTCCCCAGCTTGGACGAAGATGGCATGAAGCTTTCCCCATAGCAGTATGATCAACATTACAGGTGCAGCTCCGGTTTTATATAGCCCTGTTGAGTTTTGTGTCCAGGGAACCAGACCCTATCTATTACTGTCTGTACATTCAGTTATTATAGGTGTAGCTCCGGTTTCAGGTAGCCCCATTGAGTTGTGTCCGGGGATCCAGACCCTATCTGTTACTGTCTACACAAGAGTCCTCCGGACCCAGACACGGTTGCTTATATCGGAGGCCATGGCCCGAGCCGGAGACCCAGGGGGCCGGTAGAGGAGCTCCGAAGTGAGCAGATGAGTGGAGTGACTTATTTTTGGCTGGTTTTGACCCGGGTAGGGGTATATAGATTGTTTGCTTGTTTGGCGTCATCCGGCTTATGGGGGTTGGTATTGTCTCTTGCTTGCTAAATGTATATGTATTTATGTGCTTTATATATATTAGCTAATAGACAGCAGGCTGCCGTGACTACAGACACACTCCTGCCTATCAGTGCAGAAAGGTTTGATCTAGTTCCTATCAGCCCTTCAGATTCAGTTATCTTCTGCTCACGGACTTGTTAGTTATGTTATCTGTAATCAGTTGTATTATTTCAGTTGCTATGCATACTCAGTACCAGTGGTACTGACGCCCAGTGGGGCGCTGCATTACTTTCCTGCAGGTACTCATAGACGAGGAGGCGACCCCTCGTGATCCTAGCCAGCGCAGAGTCATCAGCTCCTGTCATCCAGAGCTTCATATTTCAGAGGTTTATATCATTTCCTTTTGTTGTACAGTATGGGTAGGCCGGGGCCCTATCCCGACCATCTTATCAGTATTCCTAGAGGCTTGTAGTCTGTATATAATTCCCTGTGGTCAGCTGAGCCGGTCGTGTGAGGCCGTGCAGTTTGTTGTAGCTATTTAGCATTTCAGTTTATGTTGGCCGTGTGAGGCCTTAGTTTGATAGTATTGGTGACCTTGCCGGTCATGTAGTTATTCTGCATTTACTGTTTAGTCCCAGATGACTAGACAACATGGTGGCCTTATCGGCCCGCATAGGTTCCTTGTTACGAGTATGTTTCTGGTTAGCTGCTATTACAGGTGCAGGTGGCTATAGGCCTAGTTGGCCGGAGGCTGTGTTTACAACCGTTATATAGCCCTTTGTTTCCAGTAATCTGAGTTAGAGCCAGCCAAGCACCAGATGTGCTCAGGCTCAGTAGTCTAGTAGTTGAGGTCCTAGTAGGGCACCAGGTGCCAGTCATACCCCCCAAGGCGGGGCGTGACAAACTTGGTATCAGAGCAGGTCGTGTCCCTGGGAGTCTGCAAGCCGTACTAAGTAGAGTCTTGTCTTTGGATGTGTTGTGCACCACACACTATAGGCAGGAGGCTGCGAGGCATGATAGGATGGTTACTCTTCTTTCATACTCAGTCGTGCCATAGCACTGTACAATATAGGGTCGAGTTCCTAAAACTTATCGTATCCTTTGTCTACAGATAAGAATGGCAGATCAGCGACACCCTGCCACAAGCAGGAGATTAGACACAGCAGCAGGAGAAGGCACCAGCAGGATGCCTCAGCTTCAGCCAGAGTTAGCCCGATCTGAGGGCGATATAGAGGTTTCATCATAGCCCTCTCAGCAGTCCCCCTCACATCAGGAGCCGTTGGGCACTACACCACCCCCGATAGCTCCTGTGCCTTCGCCATCAGATCAGGAGGTTCGTAGCACTATAGTTATTTTGGCACAGATGATTGCCACACAGCGCCAGTCGGAGCCACCTGTAGCAGCAGAGCCTTCAGGTGGGTCAGGTAGTTCCAGGGTCAGGGAAGTTTTGGCACTAGGTCCTCCACAGTTCACTGCGTCAGATCAGGCAGAGGACCCTCAGGACTTTCTAGATCAGATGCAGAGGATATTTCGAGTTATGCATGTGACCCCTTCAGAGTCTGTTGAGTTGGCAGTGCTTCGGTTGCGGGACATAGCAGTACAATGGTACGAGAGTTGGGAAAGGTCCCGAGGGAGAGATGTTACCCCTCCGACCTGGACCAGCTTCTCGGAGGCCTTCCTGGACCGTTACTTGCCACGAGAGATCCGACAGGCCCGGATGGACCAGTTTCTACATCTAGAGCAGGGGGCGAGGAGTGTACGCGAGTATGCTTTATAGTTTGACTCCTTAGCCCGTTATCCTCCAGCATTTGTTGATACCATGCCAGCGAGAGTTCACAGATTTATCATGGGTCTGAGTCCGGAGTATACTGAGGCGTGTATGACGGCTACGTTATGAGAGGATATGGATATCGCCCGAGTACAGGCCTTTGCTCAGACCATTGAGGGTCTTAGACAGCGGCAACAGAGTAGTAGACAGACCAGTCAGGAACAACGCCGCAGAGACAGACCAGATGACATACAAAGGGAAGTTCAGAGGGGACCCAGGCCTCGACTATCAGATAGACCCCCTAGACCCCCACCTCCACCACAGCAGTAGCAGCGAGGTAGATATGTTCGTAGAGGGCAGTCAGAGCCCAGTGGCAGTTACAGAACAGTAGAGTTCCTGCAGCAGAGAAGGGGAGAGTAGAGCATATTTACACCCCCACCCTGCCCTAATTGCGGCCGACCTCACACCGGAGCTTGTAGATATGGCTCCACTGTGTGTTATATTTATGGACAGGAGGGGCATCAGATGAGAGATTGTCCGACCAGAGGTCAGGGGAGTAGAGACAGTTAAGACAGGGGATCCGCAGGTCCACGAGCCCCAACAGCCTCAGCGGGGCGTAGGCCTTCAGGTTTAGTAGGCAGAGGCCGAGGTAGGTCAGGAGCTTCCAGTTCAGGTACGGGTTCAAGCCGTACTTATGCACTACCAGGGAGGCATGATTCAGAGGCGTCTCCAGATGTAGTGATAGGTATGCTGACTATCTGTTCATGCCCTGCTTATGTATTAATTGATCTAGGATCCACCTTGTCATATATTACCCCATTTGTGGCACAAAAGTTCAATATTGCACCAGAATTATTACAGTAGCCCTTTTCAGTATCCACGCCCATCGGTGACTCTATTATAACTAGCAGAATTTACCGAGGATGTGCAGTGGAGGTTGCTGACCGCCAGACCACAGTAGATCTAGTCGAGTTAGAAATGATAGACTTCGATGCCATAATGGGTATGGATTGGCTAGTGCCGTGCTATGCCAACATAGAATGTTGGACTAAGATGGTCCGATTCCACTTTCCAGGGGAGGTAGTGCGAGAGTGGAAAGGCAACACAGCTACTCTAAAAGGTAGGTTTATTTCATACCTTCAGGCGAGGAAATTGATAACTAAGGGATGTATTTACCACCTAGTCCGAGTTCAGGATGTTCGGGCAGAATCTCCGACACTCCAGTCTGTTCTGATGGTGAACGAGTTCCCTGATGTGTTTCCCGATGAGTTACCTGGCATTCCCCCAGAAAGAGAAATAGATTTCGCTATTGATTTATTACCAGACACTCAGCCTATATCAATTCCTCCTTACTGTATGGCTCCTGCAGAACTCAGAGAATTGAAGGAGCAGTTGAAAGATTTGTTAGATAAAGGTTTCATCAGGCCGAGTACTTCACCGTGGGGTGCGCCAGTTCTATTTGTGAGGAATAAAGATGGCTCGCTCCGTATGTGCATAGATTATCGGTAGTTGAACAAAGTTACAGTAAAGAATAAGTATCCGTTTCCCAGAATAGATGATTTGTTTGATCAACTACAAGGGGCCAGATACTTTTCCAAGATTGACTTGCAGTCCGGATATCACCAGGTTCGAGTTCATGAAAGAGATATTCCCAAAACGGCGTTCAGGACCTGATATGGACACTTTGAATTCCTAGTTATGTCCTTTGGGTTGACGAATGCCCCAACAATATTCATGGACCTGATGAATAGTATTTTCAGATCATACCTGGACCTGTTCATGATAGTGTTTATTGATGATATTCTGGTGTATTCTCGCTCTGAAGCAAATCACCGGACTCATTTACGGACAGTGCTCCAGATCCTCAGGGACCTCCAGTTATATGCTAAATTTTCTAAGTGTGAATTTTGGCTTAATTGAGTAGCCTTTCTAGGGCATATTGTGTCAGATGCTGGTATACAGGTTGACACGCAAAAGATAGAAGCAGTCAAATCATGGCCTAGGCCTACCACTCCGACTGAAGTCCGTAGCTTTCTGGGATTAGCGGGATATTACAGGAGGTTTGTTGAAGGGTTCTCCACTATAGCAGCACCTCTGACCAAACTGACACAGAAAGCAGTAAAGTTTCAGGGGACAGAGGCATGCGAGCAGAGCTTTCAGGAGTTGAAAGATAGATTAACCTCCGCCCAGTGTTAGCATTGCCGGAAGGTACAGAAGGTTATTTGGTGTATTGCGATGCATCAGGCGTCGGGTTAGGTTGTGTGTTGATGCAACATGGTAAAGTGATTGCATATGCTTCTAGACAGCTGAGGAAACACGAAAAGAACTACCCTACCCACGACCTGGAGTTAGCCGCAGCGATCCACGCCTTAAAAATGTGGAGACATTACCTGTATGGCGTCCATGTTGATATTTTTACAGATCACAAGAGCCTACAGTATATCTTCACTCAGAGGGAGTTGAATCTGCGGCAACGTCGCTGGTTGGAGTTGTTAAAGGATTATGATGTGAATGTTCTGTACCACCGGGGAAAAGCCAATGTTGTGGCAGATGCTCTCAGACGAAAGTCCATGGGGAGTTTGGCATATTTATAGCCCGAGCAGCAGGAATTGGTTAGGGAGATACATCAGTTAGCTAGCCTAGCCGTTCGTGTAGCAGAAACAGAGGACGGTAGAGCGGCAATTCAGAACACCGCCGTGTCATCGTTAGTTGTGGAAGTGAAAGAACGGCAATTTGAGGATCCTGACCTAGTTCATCTTAAAGATTATATTCCGCTACGGAAGGTGCCAGGATTCCGGGTAATAGAGGATGGATTGCTGCGTTGTAAAGACCGTTTATGTGTTCCCAATGTTTCAGGCCTCTGCCGGCAGATCATGAACGAGGTACATTGCGCCCTCTATTCTCTCCACCCTGGCGCAACAAAAATGTACCATGATATCAAAGAAAACTACTGGTGGCCAGGTATGAAAAGAGAAATTGCCGAATTTGTAGCCCAATGTCCTAACTGCCAACAGGTGAAAGCAGAACATCAGAAACCAGGAGGGCTAACTCAGGACATAGTTGTGCCTCTCTGGAAATGGGAAGTAGTAAATATGGATTTTGTAGTAGGATTACCCCGTACTAGACACAGACATGATTCTATATGGGTGATAGTTGACAGATTGATAAAATCAACTCATTTCCTGCCAGTAAGAACTACTTTCTCGGCCGAAGATTATGCAGAGTTGTATATCCGAGAAATAGTTAGGTTGCATGGAGTACCAGTATCCATTATTTCAGACAGAGGAGCACAATTTACGGCTAGATTTTGGCAGTCATTTCAGAGAGGTCTGGGGACGCAGATTAATCTGAGCACAACATTCCACCCTTAGACAGATGGACAGGCTGAACGCACAATTCAGACGCTTGAAGATATGTTGCGAGCATGTGTGCTAGATTTCGGTGGTAGCTGGGACGAGCATTTGCCGTTAATTGAATTTTCTTATAATAACAGCTATCACTCAGCCATCCAGATGGCGCCTTTCGAGGCATTGTACAGTCGAAAATGTAGATCACCAATTGGCTGGTTCGAAATAGGAGAATCTGCGTTGGTTGGGCCAGACATTGTTCAGCAGTCAGAGGAAAAGGTAAAGCTTATCCGAGAACGCTTACTGACCGCACAGAGCCGCCAGAAATCATATGCAGATGTGCGGCGCAGAGACTTGGAATTTGATGTAAATGACTGGGTATTTCTGAAAGTATCTCCGATGAAAGGGGTGATGAGATTTGGCAAGAAAGGTAAGCTCAGCCCGAGGTTTGTTGGGCCTTATCAGATTCATCGAAGGATAGGCCGAGTAGCATATGAGTTGAACTTGCCTCCAGAATTGGAATCTGTTCATCCGGTCTTTCATGTGTCTATGCTGAGAAAATGAATAGGAGACCCATCCAGAGCAGTCCCAGTCCAGGATATCCAGGTTACAGAAGAGCTGGCCTATGAAGAGGTTCCAATAGCCATCCTAGACAGACAGATTCGTAATTGAGAACTAAAGATATTGCCTTTGTCAAGGTATTGTGGCGTAACAGGAACCGAGAGGAGATGACATGGGAGGCTGAAGAAGATATGAAATCTAGATATCCTCACTTATTCCAAGCCTAGTCAGGCGACAGGTATGTCCGTGTTATTGTTTATGCCGTACTTTATAGTTGTGTATGTATAAATGAGAAAGATTGATGTTGAGCTATCAAGTGATCGTAAGTATCATGTGCAGTATCTGTATTGGACTTTTTTGCGTTTCAGGTTTTTGGTATAGTCAATATTACAGGGGAAACTCTGCCGAAATTTCCTTAGGAGCAAGTTGAGTTAATTGAATAGTCCTCTAAATAGCACTTTCATTTGAGGACGAATGTTCCTAAGGGGGGGAGAATGTTATACCCCGTAACATTTCCGACACCTAGATGGCCTATTCGCACGTTGGTTAAGCATATTTGAAAGCCATACGTGCTAGGGAAAGGCTCGGGAAAGGATCAGACGAGTAACCTGTCGAACCATCACGGAGGGAGCCGGGGCAGAGCCCCTCTGCGATGGCAACGTGTCATGGAGGTGGAGCCTCTGCGTTGGCTCCGTGACACGTTGGGCCTGTCCAGGCCCAAGTATATAAAGCCCCCACTTCAGTTTGTGAGGTTATATTCCTTATTTAATTTCCAAAAAACGCAGAGAAACAGAGAGAGACAAACAGGGGTAATATATTATGGTTCGATTAAGCCGCCAAACGTAGTCTAAACTCAAATTAACCTCAGGTACTGAGGTATTTAGCAGCAGGGAGCATTCCTACAGATTTAGTTTCGTGAAATTCGGCTGACAAATCGTTGAGCTACCGGACTAAGGTAAGTGGAATTGCTCCAAACTAGTGTCTATGTGTTTCTAGCTATGAAGTGAATACTTCTCCCTTCTGGACTCCTGAAAAATAGCAAGTTTTCGACCGTCTTTCGATAAGCCTATCTTAGGCTATAATTATTTCAAAAGTGACGCCATCCTTCAGAATAGTGTTGTATTTAGTACTAAATGATGTGTTTATGAATGCAGTTGGGAGATTTAGCTGGAATACTGATCGAGCCTCGTCCGATAGTCGGATAACTCGAGGTTAAGGTATGTGAAGTTGTTCTTCGGCAAGTTAGTAAACCTTAGCTTGGTAAATCATATTAAACTCAGTATTCGAAACTCTCGGAGTTGAATATTGAGAATTAAGTAAGTCTAATAGATTCTGAGTTGTGTTGCCGTATCATATTCAGTCCGAAAGTTAGTAAAGCATGCGCCAAAGGACGAGTTAGCATTCCAGATCCAGTATAGCTTATTGTATGATTAGCAAGCATGTTGTAGAATAAAAAGATACAGATTTTCAGAATAAAGGCTAATAAAGTAAAATCAGATAGACAGGCAATTGTATGGCTACAGATTAGCCATTCAGACAGATAGTATCCTGGCTACAGATTAGCCATTCAGACAGATAGTATCCCGGCTACAGATTAGCCAAGCAGTTAAATGAAGATTTCAGAATCAGTATAATCAGTAAAGAATCAGTTCTTTATAGAAACAGATCAGAATAAGGAATCAGATTTCAGATAGTCTTTTTCAGTTATACATGCTTGCTGTTTATATGTGCTATTTGTTTGTTGAGACTTGATGTGGCGTGAGGGCACCTTATTGAGCGTCCTCGCCGCCCCTGGGTTGGTAATCGTGTCGCCCACTAAGAGGGTGGGTTTTACGTCACTCCAAGGAGTGGCATGTCGTCCCCAGCTTGGACGAAGATGGCATGAAGCTTTCCCCATAGCAGTCTGATCAGCATTACAAGTGCAGCTCTGGTTTCAGATAGCCCTGTTGAGTTTTGTGTCTAGGGAACCAGACCCTATCTTTTACTGTCTGTACATTCAGTTATTACAGGTGTAGCTCCGGTTTCAGGTAGCCCCGTTGAGTTGTGTCCGGGGATCCAGACCCTATCTGTTACTGTCTACATAGGAGTCCTCCGGACCCAGACACGGTTGCTTATATCGGATGCCATGGCCCGAGCTAGAGACCCAGGGGGCCGGTAGAGGAGTTCCAAAGTGAGCAGATGAGTGGAGTGACTTATTTTTGGCTGATTTTGACCCGGGTGGGGGTATATAGATTGTTTGCTTGTTTGGTGCCATCTGGCTTATGGGGGTTGGTATTGGCTCTTTCTTGCTAAATGTATATGTATTTATGTGCTTTATATATATTGGCTAATAGACAGCAGGCCGCCATGACTACAAACACGCTCCTGCCTATCAGTGCAGAAAGGTTTGATCTAGTTCCTATCAACCCTTCAGATTCAGTTATCTTCTGCTCACGGACTTGTTAGTTATGTTATCTGTATTCAGTTGTATTATTTCAATTGGTCTGCATACTCAGTACCAGTGGGGCTGCTGCATTACTTGCCGGCAGGTACTCATAGACGAGGAGGCGACCCCTCGTGATCCTAGCCAGCGCAGAGTCATAAGCTCCTGTCATCCGGAGCTTGATATTTCAGAGGTTTATATCATTTCCTTTTGTTGTACAGTATGGGTAGGCCGGGGCCCTGTCCCGACCATCTTATCAGTATTCCTAGAGGCTTGCAGTCTGTATATAATTCCCTGTGGTCAGCTGAGCCGGTCGTGTGAGGCCGTGCAGTTTGTTGTAGCTGTTAGCATTTTAGTTTATGTTGGCCGTGTGAGGCCTTAGTTTGATAGTAGTGGTGACCTTTCCGGTCACGTAGTTATTCTGCATTTATTGTTAAGTCCCAGATGACTAGACAACATGGTGGCCTTATCGGCCCGCATAGGTTCCTTGTTACGAGTATGTTTCTGGTTAGCTGCTATTACATGTACAGGTGGCTATAGGCCCAGTTGGCCGGAGGCTGTGTTTACAGCCGTTATATAGCCCTTTGTTTCCAGAAATCTGAGTTAGAGTCAGCCAGGCACCAGATGTGCCCAGGCTCAGTAGTCTAGTAGTTCAGGTCCTAGTAGGGCACCAGGTGCCAGTCATACCCCCCAAGGCGGGGTGTGACATTCGTGATATCTCATAATAAATGACCAAGTGTTTAATTTATAATGTTGAAAATTTTTCCTGTGGTGAACTGCCTCCATGTCACTTTGGTGAATGCAGCGTGTTGCCTCCATGTCTCATTGGTGAATGCGGTGTTTTGCCTCTGTGGCACACTACCAATGCACTGTTGCACTACTTCGAGCAAGTGATGTTTTTCTTGGCGTGGCATGTCAGCTAGAGAGTCAAAGTGCCTCGATGGCACGCTACCAATGCAGATGCTCACGATTTTGTAGTCCCTTAACGTCCCCACTTGCTTCTTTGCTCCGTGACACGGCTATGAATGCCCAACTACATCTCTGTGGCACGTTGAAGACTCCAAATGTCACTTTTAGTTTGCATTCGAACCTACAACAATGTCTAATCATATATGTTAGTTCATGAACACTAATTCAATCAAAATACATGAGATTGTAATCGAATTAATTCATAGTGTAAGCTAAAATGTGAACATAAAACAACACTTAGTCGTGTAAATATGCCTAAGATCATGAATGTACAAAGGAGATAGTACGACTTCTTGAGTCACTATTTAAGACTCACGACCCAATCTACGGACAACATGTGCATTCTATAGATCATACTTGGTCACTGTAATTGGGAACTTAATTTTCAAAGGTATTATTTAAGACCTATAATCCAATATGTGGACCGTATATAATTTACCTACGTAAGAGAAGACCCAAAATTCCATGGTTCTGGATGAGTACTCACAGTCTGACCTACGAACCGCAAGTGAATATCTGATCCTACCTAGGCATCATAAGTGAAGCCTTAATTTTCAAGAATTATGTTAGTCACTTATGGTCCAACTTGCAAATCGTAAGTCAATTCTACAGTTTGTAACTGAACCCCAGGTCCTCTGTAAGTTGTCTATGCAACAACTATTTAAAAGTGAAATTTGTCTTTCCTACCATTTTTCTCATCTCTCAAGCCATAGTCCGGTTCTCCTCTCTTGTACAAGTCCTCTCACCTCAAGGTAAGCATATTTCAAGCAAATTTCAAGTGTTTTTACATGCTTCCATGCAAGATTATATAATCCCATCTTCAAACTCCTACAGTTTCAAAGGAAAACCCATTCCTAGGCTCAAGGAGGACATTGAAGATTCTTCCTCAATCTTGAACTTGTTTTCACCAATTTCTTGATTGTATTTAAGGTATGTAAAACTAACTCTATGTGTGAGACATTGTTATTCATCTTCCCGCAGACCTTTCTTCTAGTTCATGCAAGTTGATTCCATGATTAGATAGGGTTTATACTTTAAACTTAAGAATCCTTCAAGATTTATCAATTCTTCATATCTCGAATCTTTATGAATTTATATGAATTTTCCTCATGTCCCATTTAATGAATTTTTCATTATACATAAAATTTTAACTTAAATTACGATTTTACCCTTTTGTAAAAAATATGAATTTTATGCTTTCATGAATGAATTTTTCATGAGGTTTTTACAAACGATTTCATAGGAGTTGTACCACACTCCATATACATGATTTTTACACTCTCAAGACAACCATGATCTATGAAACTTTCAGATAAAAATATGACTTATGATTATGAGCTTTTAGATAAAGCATGATTTATAATTATGAGCCAGCTTTGGGCTAATTTATGAGCGCAAATTTTATGAGAAGTAAATGATTAATCCAGAAGGCATAAGTCTACTTATAACAAATACTTGAAACTATATTTTCCAATGTAAGAATAGAGATCATTCCTTTAGCTCGGGCTCATGGGACCTTCCTAGCAACTCCTACATGTATACCTCATACCTAGGATAGGTATGATAAGCCTTAGTTGATTGGGCAGAGATCAAATTTCATGTTCTCACATGATGAATCATGTATGTCAATTATACTATTAAGCTCCCAACATGAAAAGTTTCATGATGAGATATGAATTTTGGGGCCAACCCCGCATGATTTTTAAAAAGTTTTACTCTCACAAAATAACTATGATTTTGAATTGTGGTTCTACTTTAGTATGTTTCATATTTTATTTTGCCATTTTATACATAGTACAATTTCATATTACTTTAGTCCCTATTATCGGGGGCTAGGACTGTCCGGCTGGACTGGATGTCCCGGTCCGTCCCGGTACCGGATCCCAGAAGTCTTTGTCCAGCTGGCCTGACTCGTGTCGCGGGATGGGGGATACGGGAGTGGGACGGGAAGGGTTTAATAACCGATCGTCCCGGCCCGATTCATCCCGATACCGGACCGGTCCCATCCTGGTTTCGGCCGAAAATTTTAAAAATATTTTTTTTATAATTAAGCCATTTGGGTGGGGCCCTCCAACGGCTATATTCTATTTTCAGCCCCCTCCAGCCCCCAACCCCCTATATTTAAAAAAAAAAATTACACCCCTTAGTTTTAAAAATTACACTTTGATCCTTTTCTTAAAAACTATAAATACCCCCACATTTTCACAATTTATTCACATCTAACAATTCAACTCTTCTCTTCTCTAATCTCTACTACACACTCATCCTCTCAAGTTTCAAGTCTCAAATATTATCAATTATCAATTTCTCTCAAATTTTCCTACATTCTCTAATCTAGTTAAAATTGTGTTACTTATTTTAATTTGAAGCTTCAAGTTTCAAGTCTCAACTCTCAAGTTGTTGATTGCTACTCGCTAGTTTTGCTACATCAATTTTTAAATTCTGAATTTCCGACAATTGGTTATAATCGTCTGTTTTTTACACAGACGTTTGGTACATTCGTTCCATAATTCATTCTTACTTCTGTTATTTATTTATTTACGGCTTTACGCATTTAATTTTTCTATCTTATTTATTTAAATATACTTGTGTTATATTTATTTAGTCATAATTTTAGTTGTGTTTTATTTATTTATTCATAAATTATAATATGGATTCTGGAAAAGGAAAGGGTGTTATGGCCAAGGTTGCAGGTGCATTTGGTATTAGTACTGGTAAAAAAAGTACAAGTTCTAGTTCAACTACTAAAAAATTGGTGGTTCTTCTTCAGTCCCTAGAGTTAGAATTAATAACAAAGATTTTACGCAATTTGATAGTACTCGTTTTAATATTAATTCGGATACTCCATTAGATAATGAAGTTTTGGAAAGGGTTTATGGTAATTTACTAGAGGAAGAATTAAATGAAGAAGTAGAAGTAAAAGTAGAAGACGAAGAATTAGATGATACACCTACTAGTCCCGTTACCGAAGCTCCAACTCAGGATACTCCTCAGTGTGAAGCTCAACTTCCCCCTTTGCATCCTACTAGGGGTAAGACCAGGGTTCAACGGGCTAAAACTTCAGTTGTTTGGCAATTTATGCATCAAAATGAGGAGCGAACTCAAGCTATTTGTAATAAGTGTAAAAAGGTGTTTAAGCATGAATGCGGCGGAAGCAAAGGTGGAACTGGGGGGTTACATAGACATTTATTATATTGTTCTAAACTTGAATATTTGGCGGATAAAGAAACCTCTAAAGTTGTCGGTTGTGATGTCCCTATTGGATCGGAAGGGGGTTCCAATATGGTTCAGGTCCAATTAAATCCTTCAAACCCAAGTGGCCCTATTACACAATGAAAATATAATAGGGATAGAGACCGTGAAAATATTGCAAAATTAGTTGTGATCTGTGGTTTGCCTTTTAGTTTTTCCTCCCATCCCGGATTTATTGTGTATATTCAACAAACATATAATCCTTCTTTTGAAGGTTTTTCGCAAAACATGGTTAAACGTGACATTTTTGAATTTCAAGAAAAGCATGCTCATTATCTTCGTTGTTTATTTAGTTATTTTGATGGTAGATTTTCTATTACTTCTGATATGGGTAGTAGTGTCAATTCCGTTGATTATTTAACTGTTACTGCACATTGGATTGATCATAATTGGATTTTACAAAAAAGAATATTAGGTTATAAAATTTGTGAGCAGAGAAAAACTGCTACATATATAGCTACTACTATGCTTGAAGTTTTACAATCTTTTAGCAGTTGTGATAAAATATTGAGTGTTACACTAGATAATTCTTCTTCTAATACTAGTACTATTAGTATGTTAAGAACTCGATTATGTCCAATTAATAATACTGCTTTTCATGTTAGATGTGCTGCTCATATATTTAATTTGGCTGTACAAGATGACATTAAATTATTTGATACTGGGTGTTCTAAAGTTGAATTAGCATGTTTTTGAATTTTTCGAATGAATAAAAGTTATAGAATTCATGAATTTAAAGAACTTTGTAGAATATGTGAACTTTCATATAGAAAAGTTTCAAAACATGTAAAAACTAAATGGAATTCGTTATACAAAATGCTAGAAGTTGCATATATTTATAGAAGGTCTATCACTATGTTGTATAATGCTCATAATTTCGAACATGATTTGAAACTTGATGATAATGTCTGGGAGGAAATAAATGAACTTAATCAATTTTTAAAATTATTTTATGAAGCAAAAAAAACTTTTTCTGGTGTGTATTTTCCAACTATTTGTGAAGTTTTAATAAATGTATGTGTTGTTACTACTAAATTTGCTGAATATAGAAACAATGAAAAGTTTGCACCGGCTATTGAGGTCATGATTCAGAAGTTTAAAAAATAGTTTTTTCCTATCCCTCAAACTTATTTAACTTCTATGCTTTTTAACCCAGAATATAAAGAAGTGGGTACAAGAGGAGTCATTAAAAAAATTTATGAAAATTTGGAAATAGAAGATAATGAAACTCCAACTTTAGAAAGTTGTAAAAGTAGTATCAGAGTGCAGGTTAAAATGATGTATGAGACTTACTGCCAGTTGCATAGTGGTAATTCCTTAATGTTCCTGGAACTTCTAGGGTCCGAGTAAATAGTACCCATGGATATCTCCAAAGTACTATTGATCTTGATTTTTCTAACAGTTGTGATTTTGATGACTATTTTTCTTCAGTTAGGGAAAATGTTACAATTTTTGTTGATAGCACGCCGGACATTCTGAGGTGGTGGAGAGCTCGTGGCAACATATTTTCAAGGCTTAGCAAGATGGTTCGGGACGTGCTAGCTATTCAAGCATCATCTGTTGCTTCGGAGGTTGCTTTCAATGCGGTAAGATTTCAACTTGGAGATCATCGATATTCACTAGCAGAAGACAGCTTGGAGGTATCTATAACTTTCAAAGATTGGAAATGCGGAGCGGAGAAATCACGGGTTACCGAAGTTAATTTCCCAACTAGAAGCTTTTATGGATTTAGCAATTAATAGTGATGATGACATAAAAGCACAAGACCGACAACAATCTATGCCGGTGCCGAAAAATATTTCGGCTCAACAAATAGAAGAATTAGAAAGAGATTTCATAAAGATGTACAAATATTAGTATTTTATTCGCTTAATCCAAACAGAACCATTCCTAGAAGGTGGCTGCGTAGACTAGACGCTCTACTAATATTTGTAAATTGTAATACAAATTTTTATGATATTATTTTAATTTTTATATGAATAAATTTAAAGGCTTTTAGCCTTAATTTTTAATTTCATTATCTGTTGTATTATATCTTAATTATTTACAAACATATCTATAAGTTATAGATACAAATAAATATTAAATAATTACTTCATATTTCAAAAAATAAAATTAAAATTTCAAATTTCAAAAATTAAAATTTCAAACTTTAAGTCTTTAAGAGTTAAGACTTTAAGTCTTTTAATAAAATTTATAAATTATTTTAGCCTTAAAATATTAAATTCTTAATTTCAATTTGTAATTTTCAATTTTTAAATTAATAACTAAATGTTTACTTCATATTTCAAATTTCAAACTTTAAGTTTTTTGACTTTAAGCTTAAAACTTTAAGTCTTTAATAAACTTTAGACTTTAGAATTTAGAGTTTAGACTTTAATTGAATTTTTAGCCTTAAATTTGTATTTCAATTTTCAAATTTTAAATTTTAAATTTCAAGTTCAACTTTGAAGTTCTTTCTTATTTATAAATTTTAACTTCTAAGTTCTAAGTTCTAACTTCTAATTAACTATTAGGCATTAGCCTAAAGTTAAATTCTTATTTCTAAATATAAGACTTTAAGACTATAAAATTTTTAAAAACATTTAAATTTTAATATTAAAAAAATTTTTTAAAAATTTATTTTTGTCCTGTTTGTCCCATTTGTCCCGTCCCGATCTGTTAATATAGTGGGATGGGATGGGACTATAGGTCTGTCCCGATTCTTTCCGGCCTGATTTCCCATCCCGCTTCTCCTCGTCCCGTCCCGGTCTATCCCGAAAAAATGACCAGCCCTATCGGGGGTGCTGCATTATTTAATAACACAAACTAAAGTACTGAGACGTTCAGTCAAGTAGCGCATTAGGTCCCTGACACTTCAACTTTGGTAAGTCCCATTTACTCTTGGGACAATATCCTTATCCAGTTTTTATTTGTTTTTTGCTAGAAGCATGTTGGCTACCTCGTACCGATAAAATAGTTATTAATTTCTTATTAGATACTTCATATATATGTCAATCTAGTATATTTTTATGTCATATATTTTGTTTTAACAACAATGTCACTTATGTAAATAACTAGGGATTTTATGAAAAGATTATTTTTCCTAATGCATACCATTATTTATCCCTAAAAGCTTTTAATTGTTCATATTTCACTCATGTTAGATAAATTCTCTATGTTCTTGATCATGGTATGAGGTACGCTTTTGGTCTATGATGACATCAAGTAACGGTCTCGCCTAGGCCATGGATCGAGGTATGACAACAGTTGGACAAGATATTTGCTATGAAATGAAAAGAAAAGACCAAAGGGGGTGAAAATATACTAATATAAGTGATTGCAACAATTTAAATTTTTATATTATAAATTGAAAAGAAATTAGTTACTACCTTTTCAAGAATGTAACAAACCATAGAGGAGCCTTGGTTTCTTTGTTCATCACTAGCTATATGCTAATGTCGATCAATGAACTGTTGTTAGTTTTGAAATTCATCTTGGATCTGCAAAATCAAGGCTAAAACTGACATCTTCTTGATCATTTTTGTCCTCATCACCCACAAGTAGGATTACAACGATCTCTTGAAGATTACACCAAATATGTTTGTACTTAAAAATATGCTTTTAATCATTTCTCTTTTTGCATAATAAAGAAATAACCCAATATTTGTTTCATTTTGGGTTCATTGATCTTCATTCTTTGTACAATCAATGAATTCTCTGATAATTTATTAAATTTTAATCTCAAATTTAAAGATGATTTCTTCATCAATAGTAGGGATTATGATCTCATGAGAATGAATACTAATTTGACTTGTTGTAAAATCTTTACTAAATTCATGACAATTTAGTTTACAGAGCGAATGCCAAATGCAAGATCAATATATAAAATGACGATTGTTTTTGAGATACACTCTAATACGTGGCAAAAAGAACATCTAAAAGAAAAGCAATGATTTGAAATGAGTCATTTCATGCTTATATAATTCTATTAATTATCCAGGTTCTAACTTGAGGAGATAGACATATTTCACTAAGGTATCATGAAACATGAAAACATTAATCCTCCATCATGTGCAAGTTTCCCATAATAACATATAATTTTAAAATAACTAATAGCCTTATAAGAATAAAAGGGTACAAGAATATTTCTATCACTTGTCAAATATAACTTCTACACACATTAAAACTGCTTATTTACTTTGTCAAAAATAAATCAACTTTATTAGATGGAGGCAATGATGGCCTGATAAAAGATATCTCAATCTTAGTTAATCTGAAATGAGTAATAAAGTTTATGTATTCTTCTAATATAGAAAAAAAATTATATTCATCACCAAAATGGATTCTTTTGAAAATATAAATCAAACATGAAATATATCAACCAAATGGGAATAAGTCATTTAGGTCCCAACTTGATTTTAAATGAATATACATTTTTTCGACAAACAAACTATTATAGACTTAAGATAAAAAATGAGTGTCTCTCTTTCTAAACTGATCAACAAAAAAAGTGTATAAGACGAGTTTGTTAAATAAAGAAAGATAGTAGAAAAATTAGATATCCTAAGTTTTAATTTTAACATCTCTATTACAATAAACGTCATGTTAAACCCACAAAAAAATTATACTCATATAACAGAAGACATGCACAAATAAAACTAATTTATAAATGTCTCCCCTCTCTTAATAGTTTTGCTTTTTTATAAGGCTCTTGAGATGAATAACCAGTTAGAAATATTAAGAGTTGACTCTTCCCATCCTCACTAAATCATAGAAAAAAAACTCATAATATTGATTCATGAAGCATCATCATCTTCAACTATCAAAAAATGAACAATCATAATTTTTGAATTTTATCGATTGTCAGAATTAATAATACCAGTACTTCTTTAATGTGACAAAAAGATTGGCATATAAATTAAAGCAATTGAATGTCTCATAAGCTAATAATATTACTAATACATTTGCAGAAACTAACATCTCGTAGGTCCCAACTACTATCAAAGTCCATACTGAGTCATAAAAGACACCAAAACTAAAAAAGTAAAAAAACATCATTTTCAAGCAAAAGTTGAAAAAATAATTGTGGTCTGATTACTAATACTAAAAAGCAACAAAATGCTCCACACTGGAAAAAAAAACCACTATTCATCATAATTTATCATTTGGAGAATTTTACTCCATCAACTTGTATCAATCATTAAGACATAGAAGAATACAATGTGTCCATTATGCCAATCGACTGAAAATGAAACTTAAAAAATTGATTGATCAAAACGAAAATGAGAGATTACTATCATGGAGTCAAAGCAGTCCTTCTTTAAATAGGACAATAATTTTTTATCTTCAGCCACTTTCTATGCAATGATAATGGAATTCATGATCATAATCAATTTTTTCAAGTTCTTCCCCATCGGCATAAGTATCTTATACATATTAAAATAGGAAAAATGATAATTGAATTAGGTAGCAAACAAGCTTAAAAGTGAAGGGGGCAACTGCTTAAGTTTCATGATCCTTACCAAGCATATGCAACAAGAGCCACCGTAATAATTCATCTTGGTTGAGTGATACTTGCGTTGCTTCAAAAACTCAAAAATAACTTTCTTCGTTAATCTAGTTCCTACGTCACCTATGCACTCTTGGAGTGCCAACAATGCCTAAAACATAAAATACTCGTTATTTGAGAAATTATTATATTGATTGCTCTAATCATATCACATGTTCATGTATTGTGTCTCGATGCATTACCTCATAAGATATATTTCTATCATACAAAATGATACCTTATTGAGAATCATCATATTCATCTTCTTCTTCATCCTATAACTTTGAATTCTTAGTAGCAATGGACCCATTTTACTTACATCGTGATCACAAATTTTAGAAAACATATGTGTGACAAAAAAATTCTATGTTTTACTTTTTATTACACAAACAAAGTAGCAAACCTCACATTCCGAGATTACCTTTTACACACTTATTTTTTCTGAATAACAAGCTTTTAATATTCTTGAATCATCAATAAAAAATAAATAGTAGTTAAGAAGATAGACATATCCCGACATAGTTATACAAAGCAATTTGAGCTTCTCATGCAAGCATAATATAGATTGTTGTAATAATTTAATAACAAGTGGAGATCATAGGCTGAAATCATAATACATCCTAGTCATACTAGACAAAGTATATAGAATGCTGACCTCGATAACAATGGGACCATCTCTGTGACCTGGCTCCCTGACACAGAGAACCTACATGTCCAAGTCAATTATTGAGATTCTCATAATAATAATAAAAATAAAAGGTATGGTTCAAATATATGAAAAGAAAATACTAGTGATAATCAAAGTTAAGATGAATATTTAAATACGATCAACCAAAAATGATATATTCTTTTTATTGATAAGTCAGTTCACAACAGGGAAAGCACAAACATACATAAACATCAAGGAAAAATTATACAGCAGTTTAGAGCCTATGTCCCAGCACCTAACTACTCCCCACCCCACACTTAAATCGAACACTGTCCCCAGTGTTCACAACAATACAAAGCACAAAAATTTGGGTGGTGAAAATCCCTGCTTAGTCGAAATATTCGACTTCTTCATCCGGTGTTGCGGCCTCGTCGTCCATGTCTGAATCAGCTCCATCGTCGTCATCGGACTCCACATCGGAGTCCTCACGATGTGTCTCCTCATCAGTAGGGACATCGTCATCAGTCGGCTCCATGAAGGCTGGCCCCACCTTACATAAGGCTCTGGCGTTCTCGCCAAAGGGGTAGTCCAGCTCCAGCTGCCATAATTCTTCCTCGGTGGCTGGTCTCCTACCTATCCGTAGCTGCAGCATCTGCATGCCGAACATACGGGCCATGTACTGATCGTCCGAGCATGTCGCTTGCCCAAAGTCAGCACAGTTCCGTGTGTAGTGTCGGGGGCCTTCGTCTTTGTCACGTCGAGGGCCCTCCGCTCCAACTGCGGAATATAATCCAAAGCTTCTTCCTCAATGTCGAGGCCTCGGAGGAAGGTGGTGATGAGTCCGCCAAACCCGTATCTGTGGCCCTGGTGCAGTCTGCCTCTCTTCATGGCAGATATTATTACCGCCCCCACATTAATCTCAAGCCCTTTCATAAGGGCATACACCAAGCAGACACGGTCCTGGGTCACATCTGTCATATGGACTCCCGGGATCAAGCACGAACATACAATTTTTAGCCAGATTCTGGCTTCCCTGTTCATCTGCGAATAGGGCAGAGTCTGGTGGTAACCCCTCTCCTTGTGTCTACTCCATCGGGCTGTGGATCGAGCCCCACACAACGTACGTCTGATGTCGGCGTACGGTGGGGTGATGTTAGCTGGTGGAGAACGTGGGCGTCTGTGTCCTGCGCTCCAACAATGGCATTCAGCTGCTGGGGTTCCAGAGTGACAATCTGCCCTCTGATTTTTATAGTGTGGCTTCTGATGGCCGGGTTCCAGTTGGCATAAAATTCCCGGACCAAGTGAAGGTTGCACTCCTCGGGCTCCTGAAAAATAAAGCTGAGCCCAGCTGCTTCGATCCTCTGTACAATGCGAGGGAACTCCTGTGCGAGTGGTTCCCTTGCAATATGTTCCTCGGGGAAGTACTTGTTTTCTTTATGCTTCGCGTACCATTTCTTCCCTTCATCGGTGACCCATCGTGTTCCGTATTGGCGGCGTTGGCCGCGCGGAACAGCGGGTGCAGCTGGGACTGCAGTGCCCAGTCTCATCCTTTTCCATCCGGTGCCTTAGGTAGAAGCACCCTTGCCTTTATCCTGTCTGCTAGTCATTGTACCTGTCAATTTACACAAACAAGGACAACGTTAAGCTAAATTCTTGTTAGCTTCGGCTAAGGTCGGTTTACATAAAATTTACCCCACACTTAGTCCTTAACAATATCTACAAAATTACAGCAAGGATAGCTCTATTCACAACCCCAAACACAAACAACTATACACATATTGCTTAGTGCGTTCGTAACAAAATTTCGACAGCATAACGGTTAGCATACTACTCAGACTTCATACAGCTAATCCCAATCCTACTATCGCTAACACTTCAACCATCGCACTTCACAACAAAAACAACAACAAAAATAAAAACAACTATAAAAATATTTTATATACAAGCTAATCTAAATAATCTAACCAATTCACACATTTTATGCATTTTCCCACAAAAATTCGAGAATTAGTCGTCTTTTAACATTTACACAATATTTACCACGACTTATCTCAAATAATAAACACACCCCGGCATCAATTTCACCAAACTATCAAGTTGCCCAAGTCAAATTCAACAACCCAAGCCCTAGAATACAATTCGACAATCAATTTCGAATTATTTACATAATCGACAAGTTCAAACGCCAAATACAACAATCCGAACATACTCAATCACAAAATAATTCAATATCATGTTTAATTTCTACCTAGGGTGATATATCTCACCTTACATGCCCAAATTTGACAAAAATCGCCAAAAAATTGAGTTAGACAATGAAAACATACCTTAGAATTGAAGAACCAAAGAAACTTGACGTTTTTCCTTGCCTATTAACGTGGCACGTTGCTTGGGGAGGGGGAAATGGGTGTTTGGTCGCGGAGGGAAGAGGGAATGGGGAAAATAGGGGCGAAATCGGGGGTTTTAAATTAAGAAAACACGCGGGTCACCCGGAAACCCGGTGTGACCCGGCACTGAATAAGGGGCAACGTGTCACGGAGGGTAACGCGGAGCCCCTCCTCCATGACACGGAGCCAATGCGTTGGCTTACTAGATTTTTGAAAAATCCAGATTTTGCCTTCAACGTGTCACGGAGTGTAACGCGGTGCATTGCCTCCGTGACACGGCGCCAACGTGCCAGTGCTCTGTTTCACCAATAAATTTAATTTTTCATACCTCGCCTCATTTTCTCTATTCCATGTATATTTCCTCCGTTATACCTGAAAATCACCTCACTAAACAAAAATTGGTTAAATTAATAGATTTCCCTAACTAACATAAAAAATACTAACTAAAATGCAAATCTAAACCTAGTCAAGAAAAAGAAAAGAAAAATAAAAATTATTTACACTAAAAAGAAAGAAAATATTTTTCACGGATTGCCTCCCGTGCAGCGCCTGGTTTACCGTCGCGTCTCGACGTCCTTTATGCTCATTTATCTACTAGGGAGATGGATGATTTGTCCCGATCATGGTCATCCCCCCAGTAGTTCTCAACCTTATCCGGTGGCCTTCCTAGTAACTCTCAGGAATCACTCATTCCATTAGCATTCCCATGATCAATCACATTGATCACCGAGAGATCCTTATAAACAGTCGGGAGCTTAGGTACCTTGTACACGTCGAACACTTCGACCTTGTCATGTGCTCGCATCGTGAGTTGACCCGCAGCTACATCAATTAATGCTTTTCCGGTTGCCAAAAAGGGTCGTCCCAAAATAAATGGGACTTCAGCATCTGGTTCAAAGTCCAGAACAATAAAATCGACCGGAAAAATGAGGGAGCCTACTTGCACTAACACATCCTCAACAATGCCATCCGGCTTAGCTAAAGACCTGTCTGCTAGCTGCAAGATTACCGTTGTAGGTCTAGGACTCCCTAGACCTAACTTTCTGAATACCGAAGATGGCATCAGATTTATGCTTGCCCCCAAGTCGCATAATCCACGAGCTCGGATACTTTGCCCAATAGTAAGCTGGATAGTGAAACTTCCAGGGTCTTTCAGTTTTGTGGGCAACCTATTCTGAATACGGGAAGTGCATTCCTCTGTTAAAGCTACCGTGGCATACTCAGTCAAACGACTTTTGTTAGCCACGATGTCTTTAATATACTTCACATATTTTGGCACTCCCTGCAAGACATCAACAAGAGGTAAGTTAACATGTACCTGTTTAAGTACCTCCATGAATTTCTGGAAACACGCCTCCTCCTTGTGTTTCTTAAGTCGTTGAGGGAACGGGGGTGGAGGCCTTTCTGGTTCAGCTTCTTTAGTCTTCCCCTTATCTGAAATTTGCTCTCCCTCAACCTCTGCTGCTCCTGACTTTTGAGGTGGTCTTTCCGGTTCCACCTCCTTCAACTGTAAACCACTCCTCGTGGTCACTGCATTTACCTGCTTTGGATTAGGATCCGTGTCGCTAGGTAGTCCTCCTCTGGGTCTAGTATTTTGGGCACTAGCAAACTGCCCAAACTGATATTCAAGAGCCTTGGTCGCCAATTGATTGTTCTTCACTTCGGCTGCCAATTTGACATAGTCAGCCTGCAATTGTGCCTGATTAGCGATCATGGTTTTGAACATCTCCTCAATAGTCGGTGATGGTGGTGGAGGAGGGGCACTATGATTTCTGAATTGAGCTTGATAATTTTGTTGCCCTCCTTGGTTTCTGTGCATACCCTGCCCTGAACTTTGGCCTTGTTGATTGTTGCTACCCCACGAAAAATTCGGATGGTTCCTCCAATTTGAGTTGTAGCCACTACCAAACTGCTGCTGATTTCTCTGTGCATTGCCTACAAAGTTAACAGAATCAGGATTTGCACCACAGCATTCAGCTGAATGCTCACTACTACCACACACTTCACACCACATCTGTTGAACTGCATTGACTGAAGCTGAAGGCTGGTTCAAATTCATGTTGCTGAAGTGAGTGTTTAACTGATTTTGCAAAGAAGCTATCTGTGCAGCAATAGCTATGAATCCATCCACTTCAAGCACTCCCGCTGCTTTCCTTGCTCCACCCCTTGAAGAATCTGCATTCCATTCTGGATTGCCTTGTGAAATTTGGTTGAGCAAAGTGTACAGCTCCTCATATGTCTTCTCCAGCGCTTGCCCTCCAACTGCTGAATCTAACAGAATTTTAGTGTGGGGTCCCAAACCCTCAATAAATGTGTGTACCAACACCTCATTGGACTATGATGGTGAGGACAGTCCCGCAACATGGATTTGAATCTTTCCCAGGCTTGATATAGATTTTCTCCTTCCCTCTGTTTAAAACTTAGGATTTGACTCCTAAGTCTGGCTGTTTTACCAGAAGGGAAAAATCTGATAAGAAACTTCCGTGCAAGATCATCCCACGTTGATATAGAATTGGGTGGTTCAGCTTTCAACCACCTCTTGGCTTCACCAAGTAAGGAAAATGGAAATAAGGTGAGCCGAACATAATCAGGTGACACTCCAGCGGGTATATAAGTGTCACTTATCTCCAAAAAGTTTTGGAGATGTTGTTGTGTATCTTCGTGAGGGAGACCGGTAAATTGCCCGCTTGTGTGCAAAAGTTGCAGCATATTCTGCTTTAATTCAAACCTCCCTCCAGGCTCTGGTTTGCGGATGCTAGAATGTACATTATTAGCGTGTGGGATTGCCACCTCGCGAACCGGCCTTGCTGCTGCTTCATCGGGCACTAAAACTGCCCGCACAACTGGTGGATTTTGTTGCTCCATCATAGACTGTTTAAGCAACTGCAGCTTCTTTCGAAGAGCTTCTCTACGTTGACTATGAAACTCACGTTCAGGCTCTAAGTAAGATTCCACCAGCTCTTTGTCCCTTGCCAGTGTTCACAGAAACAAAATCTGCAAAATACAGGCTAAGACCAAGTTGTTAACACTTAGGAAAATAAAAATACAAATACAGTTAATTTACACTAAACACAATTTTACAAATCGCCTAGCCTCCCCGGCAACGGCGCCAAAAACTTGTTCGCGGTTTGTTGCTACGGTTAAAAACCGACACGCAAGTGCACGTGGTCAAACAAGTAATAAAGTGGCTAAGTAGCCAAGTATCGATCCAAGGAGGCTCAAGATATGTAAAATTGCCTAGTTTACTATATTCCTATTTCACTTATAATTATGCTAACAACAATGTAACCAAGAGTTACTTGAGTTTTTGGTTTCTAAACTATATATACTACAACTAATAACAACTATTTACTTGTGAATTCAGACAATGGATATGAACATGCCAAGGTTAAGAACAAGTAATGAACTTGATAATCATGATAATTTTGGTTAATTCTCTTCTTCATGTTGCTAGCCAAGAACATTTGCCTAGAAATTAAAACTCTAGTATTTAATTTCACTTTAGAATCATAAACCATCCGTCTACATTTCTGTGATCAAATGCAATTTATGACCTAGCACTACAATTCTGGTTCCTAAATTGACTAATACGGCTTTCAAGTATATTTCTATCAGGAAAGCACATCAAAACCCAATTTTCCCAAATCAAGTTAAGAACGATACCCTATTAATTCACAACTTTCCAATTTCTTGCTCTTTCGAGTGAAATTGGACTTTTTAGATGTACATTAATGTTAGCCAATCACTAATGCAGTAAAAACAAGAATTAATAGAACAACATTAAAGAAGAAGAAGAAACCATTTCAATTAAAATCAGAATTCATTACACATGTTCAAAACCTCAGCAAGGAAGAGAATTAGCTACTCATTCTTGGATTGATCATCTTAAAATGAGTGTAAATCATACGTACAATTGATAGAAAGAAGAAAGGAAGAGAAGAAATCCCTTAGCTTTTTCAATCTTCAACTGCTACTAACCCACGTTCCTGCTCTCCACTTCTGAACTCCGTCTAAAAACTAAAAAACTCTTTAAAATAAACCTAAGTGTGCTATTTATACTAGTGGGAAATTTTTCCCGGAATAACAAGCAACGTGTCACGGAGGCCAACGCGGAGCACTGCCTCCGTGACACGGCGTGGACGCGGACCTTCACTGGAATTTCCAGTGTCCGGAAAATTAACCTCAACATGGCACGGAGGCCATCGCGGAGGCCTATCTCCGTGCCACGGAACTGACGCGCAGGCACACTGGAAATTGCCATTTTAATCCTTGCTCAGGCAGTGTGCTACCGCGATGGTAGCGTGGCACGGATCCATCGCGGAGCCCCTATAAAATATGCATTCCAAGGTCTTTTCCATGCTCGCATCCAAGTCCAACTCCGACATAGTTCCAACACGCATTTTAGCACCTAAAAATCACATTTACCTGCAAAACAAATGCTAATCATGTTGGTTAGTATAAATTCGCATTTTATTACCAATTACATGATATTATATACACATTGCACAACAAACAAGGTAAAAATGATACGTTTGAGTATCACTTGGGCATATAAATCTGCCCAAGATCACCTGCCACATCTGGAACGCAGAGGCGATCCCTATATCTCAAAACTCCATCCTCGGTTACCTGGAAATCTGTCACTTCCCCTCGCTGGACCCTATTTCTAAGCTGAACCAGGCTAGGATCTTCATACTGTCGTTCTTTCACTTCCACAACCAATGATGACACTGCGGTATTCTGGATTACAGCTCCATTGTCTCTTGATTCTACTATACGAACGACTAAACTGGCTAGCTGATGCAATTCTCGGGCCAATTCCTACCGCTCGGGATGTAAATATGCTAGGCTTCTCATGGATTTGTGACTAAGGGCATCTGTTACAATATTGGCCCTTCTTGGGTGATATAAAATATTCACATCATAATCCTTTAACAGCTCCAACTAGCGACGCTGCCGCAGATTCAACTCTTTTTGGTTGAAAATATACTGCAGGCTTTTGTGATCAGTGAAAATATCTACTTGCACGCCATACAGGTAGTGTCTTCTATTTTCAAGGCATGAATTACCGCGGCTAACTCCAGGTCATGGGTAGGGTAGTTCTTCTCATGCTTCCTCAGCTGCCTGGAAGCATAGGCAATCACCTTACCATGCTGCATCAAAAAACATCCTAACCCAACACCCGAAGCGTCACAATAGACTACATAACCCTCTGTTCCTTCTGGCAACGCTAGCACTGGTGCTGATGTCAATCTATCTTTCAGTTCCGAAAAGCTCTGCTGACATGCCTTATTCTAATGGAATTTTGCTGCCTTCTGCGTCAGTTTGGTTAAAGGTGCTGCTAAAGTGGAAAATTCTTCCACAAACCTTCTATAATACTCGGCTAACCCTAGGAAACTACGTACCTTGGTCGGAGTGGTAGGTCTAGGCCAGGTTTTCACTGCCTCTATCTTCTGTGTATCTACCTGTATACTAGCATCTGACACAATATGGCCTAAGAAGGCTACTAAATTCAACCAAAATTCACATCTAGAAAATTTTGCATATAGCTGGCGATCTCCAAGAATCTGGAGCACTATCCGTAGATGATCCTGGTGATTTGCCTCTTAACAGGAATACACCGGAATATCGTCGATATATACTATCATGAACAAGTCTGCGTATAGTCTGAAAATATTATTCATTAGGTCCATGAACACTG
Organism: Datura wrightii; assembly: GCA_035772735.1. Taxonomy (NCBI): domain Eukaryota; kingdom Viridiplantae; phylum Streptophyta; class Magnoliopsida; order Solanales; family Solanaceae; genus Datura; species Datura wrightii. The sequence goes on along the minus strand of JASDFA010000020.1, from coordinate 107,789,531 downwards.
TTGGGGCATTTGTCATTCTGAAGGATATGACTAGAAATTCAAAGTGGCCATATCTGGTCCTGAAGGCAGTCTTTGGAATATCTCTTTCACGAACCCAGACCTGATGATATCCTGACCTTAAGTCAATCTTTGAAAAATACCTCTCTCCCTGTAGCTGATCAAACAAATCGTCTATCTTGGGAAGCGGGTACTTATTATTGATAGTGACTTTATTCAGCTGCCGATAATCTATACACATACGGAGGGAGCCATCCTTCTTCCTCAAGAATAGAACTGGCGCACCCCATGGTGAGGTACTCGCCCTAATAAAGCCCTTGTCTAGAAAATCCTTGAATTGTTCCTTTAGTTCTCTGAGTTCAGTAGGAGTCATCCGATATGGAGATATAGGCTGAGTGCCTGGTAATTGATCGATCGCAAAATCAATTTCCCTTTCTGGGGGAATACCAGAAAGCTCATCTGGAAATATGTCGGGAAATTCATTAACCACTAGAACAGACTGAAGGGTCGGAGGCTCTTCCCGAACATCCTGAACTCTGACAATATGATAAATACACCCTTTTGCTATCCATTTTCTCGCCCGAAGATAGGAAATAAACCTTCCTTTTGGCGTGGCTGTACTACCTTTCCACTCCCGTACTGCCTCCCCTAGAAAGTGGAATCGGATAATCTTGGTCCAATATTCGACATTGGCATAGCATGGAGCTAGCCAATCTATACCCATAATGGCATCAAAATCAACCATTTCTAGTTCTACCAAGTATGTCGTAGTCTGACGACTGGCAACCTCTACTGTACACCCCCGATAGACCCTTCTAGCTATAATAGAGTCACCAACGGGTGTAGACACTGAGAAAGGTCGCCGAACCAATTCCGGCATAATACTAAATTTCCGAGCCACTAACGGTGTAACATAGGACAAGGTGGATCCTGGATCTATCAACACATAAGAAGGATGGGAGCAAATTTTTAGCACACCTATCACAACATTTGGTGACGACTCTGACTCCTGACGCCTCGATAGTGCATAAGTACGGTCTGGCCGACACCTAAACTGGAGGCCCCTGATCTACCTCGGCCTCTGCCAGCTGAAACTGAGGGCATACGCCCTACCGGGGATGCTGGAGCTCGTGATCCTACCGAGGATCTATCCTGTCGATCCGGATCACCCTGACCCCTAGCTAGACAATTCCTCATCTGCTGACCCTCCTGTCCATAAATGTAGCATGCGGTGGAACCATACCTACGTGTTCCAGAGTGGCATTGGCTGCAAATAGGGCAAAGTGATATTGTAAACCCACTCTGCTCCACTCCCCTCTGCTGCTGTGAACCTACTGCTCGCGAACCTTCGCCGGGCTCTGGCTACCCTCAGCGAGTAGACCTGCTCCTCTGCCGCTGCGGTGGAGGCGAGGGTCTAGACGACCTATCTGATAACCGTGGCCTAGGTCCTCCTCGGGACTCCTCCTGTAATTCACCCGATCTGTCCCTGCAGCGCTGCTCCTGACTCGTCCTCCTAATCTCCCATTGTCGTTGTATGATACCCACAATATTCTGAGTAAAAGCCTGCACACGGGCGATATCCACATCCTCTCGTAGTGTGGTTGTGATGCAGGTCTCAACATATTCTGGGTTTAGCCCCATAATAAAGCGGTGTACCCTGGATGGAATTGTGTCCACAAAAACTGGCGCATATCGAGCCAAGGAATAAAACCGCATGGCATATTCCCGGACACTCATCGACCCCTGCTCTAAGTGTAGGAACTGATCAACCTGGGCCTGTCTAATCTCCTGCGGTAGGTAATGATCCAAGAAAACCTCTGAGAAGCTGGGACAGGTCGGAGGGGAAACATCTCTCCCTCGAGACCTTTCCTAACTCTCATACCACAGCGCGGCGATGTCTCATAGCCGGAATACCGCCAACTCAACCGACTCTGTGGGTGTAGCATACATCACCCTGAAAATCCTCTACATCTGGTCAAAGAAGTCCTGAGGGTTCTCGGTCCGATTTGTCCCTGTGAATTGCGGGGGACTTAG